>CM065645.1:3465166-4665166 GCA_033220585.1 Dipteronia sinensis
GCAGCCCATTAATTAAATATGACATATTATATTCTTGATATATTAAAAACAATTATAGATGGACCCTTAAATCGGCCTGGTAGAATATATCAAGTGATTCATGCAAATACGTGTGGATTGGGGATCTTGGCGGGCTATCTAAATTTAAGCTTCAATAGACACAACCTAATCACAATCAACAAATGATTCACTTAGGTCCAATCTATTAATTTTAACTCATTCCACTAAAGAGCTAAAATTGAACTCTTAAATAAAGATAGAATAAGGAGATGTTCTCATTCATACCCGACAATCTTATAGGAGATGGTGTATCCTCGTGCATAATATCAGTAATCGCAAGAGCTCATAGACCGCCTATAGCTCTCCAAGTTACCATATTTCCTCATATGACCACATTTCGAACTTGGATACTTTGACTTGTCCAGAAGCCATGTTTTCAATAATCGTTATTGAAAACTCAACGTTGAGATTTAATATCCAATACCTCAAAACATATGATATTATACTCTCATTTAATAAATGGAGCCACGATGTCCATATCTATAAATGAAGTCCTCTATCGATTAACAAATGTATACCACCAAACTATCGAGGATAGACTATGCTATATAATCGTACTCATTGATAGCTCTAATGATAACACTTGCAACCATAAGTCCATCATTTATCTCAGGATTAAGATAGACTCTCGATTGTCCTCTTTAATGAAAAGACTTATATCTATGATGGTTCTAGATAAAGTATTTCATTGTGATCCAGTTCAATGCACCTAGTGCACTAGATTCTTTTACTCAAAAACCTTTCGATGATTTTAGACTCATCATATTCATTTGATCCCACTCAAATGCTAGTAAAAGAATTCTACAACTTTAACAAGATAGAGGTGCCCAACCTTTAACTTAAGTTGTGAACGTTATTCAAGACTAACTAAAGAATTGTGTCTACCTCATACATATCCGGATGTATGAACAATTCTTCATGTCTCTTAGTCTTTTGACCTTATGATTATTTACCTTGACAATTATAATAATAAATGCTATAAGTAATTGTAAGAATCATAATTCACTTTATTAATATGAGAAGATTGTCAATTACAATATTACACTCTTGCCATTGAGCATAAACCTGACATTCTCAGGATACAACCAAATTAAAATGCACCCAGCTGACAAGGATAAAACCAGTTTCATTACTAGGCAGGGCTTGTACTGCTACAAGGTGATGCCGTTTGGTTTGAAGAATGCAGGGGCTACATACTAGTGACTGATTAACAAGCTATTCAAGCCCAAGATAGGAAGGACGATGGAGGTATATATCGATGACATGATCACGAAATCCCCAACCGTAAAGAGCATCGGGAAGACCTCCGCAAAACCTTTCTCAATACTGACGAGACGGAGAACCAGTATGCGTTCTGAACCCCTCAAGTGCTGCCTTCGGTGGTAACAGCCGTGGCGAAGTTTCGAGTGCTTCAATGGTTCATGTGAGACAGGCATAGAAGCCAACCCAGAAAACAATCAAAGCTATCTTGGACTGGAATCCCCAACACACTCACACAGGTACAAATTCTGACTGGACGTGTAGCGGCGCTCAACAGGTTTATCTCACGCTCCACCGATAATTGTCTCTCTTTCTTCAAAGCCATCAAACAGGGAAAAATATGAAGTGTAGCCAGGAGAGCGAGCAAGCTTTCCAAGCTTTGAAAGACAATACCTAACAAGCCCACCGTTGTTAGTCAAGCCAGTTCTCGGAGATGAGCTGCAGATCTACCTGGCCGTATCAGAAACTGCAATAAGCGGAGGCTTTGACCAAGGAGTATGGAGATGGTTTTCAAGACCATATACTACGTGAGTTCATGCTTTGACCAAGTTAGAGAGGAATTACATTCCCTTGGAAAAGCTCGCTTATGCTCTGGTGATCTCAGCGAGGAAGCTCCGTCCCTATTTTCAAGCTCACACATTAGCAGTGGTGACGGACCACCTCTCCGCCAATTCTTGCAAAGACCAGACATGTCTGGAAGGCTAGTCCTTATAGGCCCTAGAGCTCACTCAGTCGATTTAAAGTATAAGCCCCCGGACCACGATTAAGGTACAAGCTTTGGCTGACTTCGTGGCAGAATTTTTCAGCGTTCCCAGATCAAGAGGATCCCTCAGTACCAAATGAGATCCCTGAAAAAGACATTTGAGATCGACAATTGGCCGGAAGGCTGCAAGCCATGGACCAATCTTTACAATGGGAGCATCCGGGAAAGGTGGGGGGAGGAGCTGGCATAGTTTTAATAGATCCAAAAGGGGACTGAATTCTGTCAATGTTTCAGATTCGAGTTTAAAGCCACAATAATTAAGCAGAATATGAAGCCCTCCTAGCCGAGATGAAGGTAGCCATCGAACTAAAGGCCGATATACCTACAAATTAAGAGCGACTCATTGCTTGTTGTCAATCAGGTGACTGGGATGTACCAGGCAAAGAGAGATAATATGGCTGCTTATCTAAAGCTAACTCAGTTGCTAAAAAATAAATTTAATGGGTTCAAGATCGATCAGGTACCTCGACACCAAAACCATAGCGCAGATGTTCTGGCTAAAATAGCTGCAAACGGAGGCCAACCTACCACGGGGGAATTCCCCTCCAAGTGATCTCCTAACCAAGCATAGCCACAAATAGGGAAATCTGCTCCTGGATCGCCAGCCTTACTGGATGGACCAGATTGTTGCCTACCTCTTTGAGGAGAGCTTCCCGAAGAGCCCGACCAAGCCCGAAGAATTAAAAGACTCTCAGTCTGATATTGTATGGTAGACGGGTACCTCTACAGAAGGGGTAGATCTCTCCCCTTACTTAGATGCTTGCATCCTCTGAGAGAGGTCCACTCTAGGGACTGTGGGAACCACATAGATGGGGGAAGCTTCTAGCATATCAAGTGCTTCATATGGGGACCTATTGGCCACCATCCACCAAGACGCAAGGCGTTTTGTGCAATCTTGTGGCCATGTCAAAGAACTTCAAACCTGACCCACCAGCCACTCCGAGCGACTGTCGTCTCTTAGTTCGCCGTACTCCTTTGCCATGTGGGGAATCGACCTAATTGGACCACTTCCTATCGCTCATGGACAAATGAAACATGCTATCGTGGCTATCGACTACTTCATAAGATGGGTCGAGGCAGGGCCTCTTTCTTGGATACTCAGAAAAGAATATGACCAAGTTCATCAAAACCAACGTGGTATGCAGATTTGGGACCCCTCTCATCATTATAGCTGACCTAGGGAAGCAGTTCGACAACGCCGGATTCAAAGACTTCTGGAAGGGATTGGGGATCGGGGATCGACCTCAGGCTAGCTTTAGTGGCTCATCCCCAGAGTAACGGGCTGGTGGAATCCACCAACAAGACTATCAAGAAACTTCTAAAGAAGAAGCCTACAGCAGAAAAAGGCAAATGGGCCGAATAGCTGCCGAAAGTCCTCTGGGCATACCGGACTACAAAGAGAACAGCTACCGGGGAGACACCTTACTCCCTGGCTTTCGGGGTTGAAGCGGTCCTCCCCATCGAGCATTAATTGACCTCATTCAGGGTACAGTACTTTGAGCCCGAAAGTAACGAAGTCAAGCTCCGGGCTAATCTGGACCTCTTAGAGAAAACAAGACCGGGGTAGCGGAGAAAGTAGCGATCTACCGGAGCAAGATCGCTAGTTACTTCAACGAAAGGTCAAAGCCCGAAATTTCAAAGAGAGGATCTGGTGCTTAAGTAAGTTACCTTGAATACTCGAAAAAGGTCGGATGAAATCATAAGTCCCAAATTGGAAGGGCCATATTTGATAAAGCTATTTGTTCGCAATGGAGCTTATAAACTCGAAGACATGGACGGACGATCCATCGACCACACTTGGAATGCAGATCATTTGAGGAAATTTTACCCTTGAGCAGGGAGTTCTCAAGCAGACTACCCCCATTCAGTTTTCATTAGAGTCCCTAATAAAGATGTACTACATCTCGATCATCAATAAAGTCATTTTTCTCTTCCATCTTTTTCTCCAACTATGTTCACTATAAGTGACTACACCCTTGAGTGGGAAACTCAACATGAACACTTCGAGACCAGGAAATAGCTAAATAGCCCCTCATGATGCCTTGGTCGGGCTACCACCCCCAAGAAGGGTCTGATTGTAAGAGCATAGTTGCCATCCAGATCTCGAGACCATGAAATAGCTAAATAGTCGTCCTGATGCCTTGGTCGGGCTACCACCCCCAAGAAGGGTCTCAATGTAAGAGCATAGTTGCCATCCAGATCTCGAGACCAGGAAATGGCTAAATAGCCCTCCTGATGCCTTGGTCGGGCTACCACCCCCAAGAAGGGTCTGAGTGTAAGAGCATAGTTGCCATCCAGATCTCGAAACCAGGAAAGAGCTAAATAGCCCTCCTGATGCCTTGGTCAGGTTTCCACCCCCAAGAAGGATCTGAGTGTAAAAGCATAGTTGCTATTCAGGTCTCGAGACCAGGAAATAGCTAAACAACCCTCATGATGCCTTGGTCGGGCTACCAACCCTAAGACAAAAAAAAATGTTTGTTTTCGTGTGCAGGATCAAGATCATCATAATTCCTTACCAAAGTTTTAATGAAGTATGAACAAATTGTTTATGCGGATGCAATTCTGGTTCCTATTCAAGACCAGAAATGAAACAAGAGTTCTTAAAAGCGATTTGATTTCTCATTAAAGATAAGAGGAGCCTATCCCCCGGTAAGGCTACGTCCATCCCAACGGGGGAGCCAAACCCCCGAGCTTGGGCTATAAAAAAAAGAAAAGAAAAGGGAAAGCTAAGCTAAATAAGAGTAAACCAAGGTGCCCACCCCCTTTTCTGGGCAATCAAAACAAGCCATGAACGAACTGCTTCAAGTTTTGGGACTCTCTTGGTTTTCCCTCTGCGATCCTCCTCCTTCATGCTGATCCTCACCATCGACCCCCAATTCAGGTAATTGTCCACCTCGGTTATCCTCGCCAATCACCCCTCCATTTAGAGACTCCACCTGTTGGTCAACAGGATCTTCCTTCAAGACTTCATTAATCACTTCCATAACCTCAGGCGAGATAGCCGCATCAAGAAGGGCCAGCCATGGACCCCTTCTGGCTCCTGTCGACCTCCATCTCTATTATAGGGGGTTCCTCAGACGGGCTCCTAACCTCTTCCCCAACTCCTAACTTGTCCTCCTCGGATCGAGAAGACAAAACTTTTATTGGAAGACTTCCCGGAACCTGAAGTAGTAAGGTAGGAGGAGGAAATGGAGGATCTATCTGGACTGGGCTATTTTCCAGTTCCTGCTTGGCTCGAAGGAACCGCCTATTGCCATCAGGCAAGATAGCTCAGCAGCCTTAATCATTATTTCCTGTCTATCCCAGCCGGTAATAGATGACAAGTCAAAGGGAAGAGGGAGAGCTTTTGCGGCCTGAAAGGAAGCATAGAAATATCCATCTTTGAAAGAGGTCTCCGTGTCAACTTGTAGCTTGGTCACCTGAGCAATCAAAGCCTGATTCTCGAGGTCCAACTTCTTGGCCTCAACTTTCCAGGAGTCCCTCTGTCTGGCCTGCCAGGTAGATTGAAGACGCTTCTGATCATTAGATTGCTTCATCCTCTCATGGTCACAGCAAAGCTCAGCCATCTCGGTCTCAACCTTTCCCTAGTTGGAGGTCATCTCTTCAACTAAAACTTAGCCTGCTTGAGAGATCCCCTGGCTTTCTCGGCTTCGGCTTCGGCTTCGGCTTTTACAGCTAGTCGCGAATGAGGGCTACTTGCTGGCCCATCACTACATTAAATTTGAAGGCCTACAAAATACAGAGCCAGAGTTAGAAACTGAACAAATTAGCAAGAGTAGTATGAAGGAAATGCAATTACCTCAGCTAAAATAGCAGACCCCTTGGTAATCAGGACATCCACATGCATGGAAGCCATCCTGGAGATCCCACCACTTGGACAAGACTCGATGAATTGTTCCAGGACTTCGTCCTGTCCTGTCGAGCTCGACTGAGGCTGGGAACGGCTGGAAGGAACCCTTGCGACACCCCTTTTAGAATCCTTCAAAGATTGGGGGGTTGGAAGCGTAGCGAAATCAGGAGGGCGAATCGAAGGGGTAGCAACTTTAGCGACCGCAGCAGAAGGGGCAGAAGCAATCTGACCACAACCTGGGAGCTTTACCCAAAGCCCGGAAAGCCCGCGACGTAAGATTGGCCATCTTGGACCCAGCTGGGGAGGTAGATGGAGCAAGATCTGGTTCGACCCCAGCGAAGGGAAGAGAAATTCTTGCTTGAGGAGAGCGTGAGACGTTGCAGGAAGCTGGTTCAACGACAAAGACTGTGAATAAACAAATTAAAAAAGGACAAATGTCAGAACCAAGCTGATCAACAAGGCAAGGCAAGGCAATCAAATAACACTTACGAGGAGTAGCGTCTTAGATCCGCAAGTATTGGTTCACCCTACGAGGATCGAAGGCTTCAGCAGTTGGGAACTTCAGGTTCAAGTAATTCCTGGCTAAAATAGCCTTCAAAATAGCTTCAGATTCAGACGGTAGGGAGTCCCGGTCCAACGAGGGTTTATCACCGAAGGCTGTGAGAACCTCAAACTCATGCCCTCCAATGAAAATCGAGCTCCCCCAGTCATTCCCTGGAAGAATCCATTCTTCCGTCCAGGCGGGGTCTTTCTTCGAAGCACCAGGAATAACAAAATTGAGCTTGTTCTTGGCCTTAGCATAAAACTGGCCTCGAGGAGCGCCAGGCAGGCTCCCAATAAGAAAAAGATAAGCCAGCTCCTCTGCTCTCGGCTCTCTCTTCACCTTACTCAACTGACATTGTTCCCTCTATAGCATGTGGAAACCAATCAGATTCCTCCAGAATCCAGGCATCAACTGGAGGGGAGCAAGCTGGATGGCGTTAAGAGCCCACCGAAGAGTCCGATGAAGGGGAAGCCTAACCCCATTTTCGAGAGCTGCCACATGAATTTGAAGCAAGCCTTTAGGGGGGTTGAAGAACTCGTAACCCTTGGAGGGCACCGAGATGGAAACGCTGTCAGGGATGCCATACTTCGACCTCAAATGGTCAATCCCGACTGGATCGACGATGGAATTAGGGACAACCCTGAAGTCATAAGAAGGGAGCATCTCCAAAAGGGGGCCAGAAGCCGGGACCCGATGTTCTCCAGCGGCGTCGTCGCCCACTTTTTTGTCGGAATCTTCATCGGTGATATCCAAAGGAAGGTCAGGGTGGTTAGAAAACGAGGTCCCAATGGACACATTCCTATTTGACCGCCGACGTTACGGGTTGGGCGGGGAATCGTCGCTGTCTAAGCTCCTCCGAGCCCGTTTCCCCAGGGCAAGGCTAACGACCTCCTCGCCGTTAACTATGAAGTCAACTGAATCATGACTGGTTTTCGACATGGTGAAGTCAGTAAGGATGAAGAATGAAGAAAAAGATAAGCTTGAGAGAAAGGTTAAGAGAGAGAATATATCTTGGGAAAAATTTGAGTTTGAAAGATGTGAGGAAGTCGTTGAGATAAATAGATATATATAGGCAAGAGGGCAGCAGCATGAGCTGACGAGATCTTCGGTTGAGATTGCAAAGAATCTTGGGGACTGCCGTAACGTAACCGGATTAACTCAGAAACAAGCTAGTCAGCTTCACGCCATGTCACTTGCGCAGTAATAAGGAGATCTCCTCAAGATTCTGGTAACGGTAAAGATCCTCGGGGACTGCCGTAACGCAAACCGGATTAATTCGGAAGTAAATTGGTCAATTCACTCCACGTCACTCACGCAGTTAAAAGAGAAGATTTCCCCAATATTCTGGTAACGGTAAAAAAGGGAAGATTCCCAAACAAAATAAAAATTCGACCCCAACCCCAAGCTCGACGTTTGGTGTTCAAGTCAAAGGGGACTTCTGTTAATAGCCAAAATTGGCTAAGGACCAAAGGGAAATTTTCCACCATCCAGACCTAGCTCCATGCCTGGGATTTTCACCAGAAGACCATGTTACCCAAAGCCGAGCTACGATACCGCCACTGCAAGAACAAGGGCAAGCTCTAGAAACATCCGGAATAGAGCACCGGAATGGCAGATCAAGCCACATCACCAAATCCCCCCGAAGTCGAGGTTACCTCATAATTTCTCCAGAAGCTCGCCTATACCTCTGATACATGGAGGTGTCCATAGGAGGCCGCACGTAGCTTCAAAAAGTCAAGGGAGGCCAGACCTAGCTCCTATCTGGATGAAGCTTCTCAATATCGGGGCCGCGACAATGATCGACCTCACTAACCGATGCACCACACCTTGATACATTCGACCACCCTATGGAAATCATGCTAGACCCGAAGATACACAGTATCACATCTACAGACATTATACACGTGCAGAACAAGTAATAGAGTCTAAATGGGAAACAAATTGATTTCCACCAAGATATCCTCAATTGAGCAATTAACTCAAAGTCAACGACATTTAAAGGTAAAAATCCCGTCAGGTAAGAGGGGGATGAGAAAATCAAGGGGAAATCAATGAGTTTTAAACCTATGAAGACATTGTATAAATGAAGGACTTCCTCCTTCAAAAAGAGGAGACTACTATTCGACATACACACGACAAACACCCAACTATCCCCAGAGAAAAGTGAGAGCAATTTGAAAGAACGAAAGAGAGATGTATACCATATGTTATCAATAAAAAAGACTTTTATTTCTTTTGAATAGCGAACAATATCGTTGCCTCCTTGTCATTTCATTAGGCACTATAAATATATATATATATATATTCATTCTACCTTGGTCATCACCTACGTGGTAATGATCTTTAGGGTGCTAACTGAGATTTATTGGCCCCGAGCAAAATTTCTGTTAACAAGTACAATGTTAGACGATCGAAAAGAGAGATTGTCAATGGGTGTTTAGGGTAGGGAAGTTGAGAAATGTGACCTACTGGCATGTTACGTTGTTGATAACGTGCACACATATGGTGATAGTGGAAACTACAATGTAGATTTTCACCGTGTAAGTTGCCATGTAATAGGCGAACTTTTTTCAAGAAGTTTTGCTGATCCAGGATGCAACCTCCATCCTAAAGATATAATTTGTGACATGAGGGATAAGCACAACATAAACCTCTCCTACAACAAAGCCTACAAATCTAAGGACCACGCTTTACATTCGATTTTCAGTGATCCGTGGAGTCATTTAACATGTTGCCTGTATACTTTCACATGTTGGTGCGAGTCATTTAGCGAAGATTGAAACTGACAGGAAAAACAGGCTCAAATATGGATTCATGGCTCTTGGTGCTTGTAAAGAGGGATTCAATACAGTAATTAGGCCTGTTATTGCCGTCGATGCTACCCACTTGAAGTCCAAGACCAAGGGTGTTTTGTTAGTTACGGTGTGCAAGGATGGTAATGGGATGATATACCCTTTGGCATTTGGGTTTGCGAATTCTGAAAACATAAAGTCGTGGACATGGTTCTTAACGCAACTTTGATGGGAAGGTTTTTGCCGTCAAAAACCATCCGTCAATACAATTTATAAAACCTATGCGATACGGTCACAAGTAGAATACAAGTAAAGCAGTAAGCACGGGTGTCGTCCACTGAGATCGGGGTAGCGGTGATAAGATTAGGATTAATATAACTAGCATGCATAAAAGTAAAGTGATGGTGAATGAAGATACAATATAAACTAAACTATGAAAGCAAATAAAATGGGATGACAATGGAGTGATGAATGAATGATGATGGAACTACGAAGTTGATGGACTCGTAAGTGAATATTGGGGCAATTGCAACAAACTCTCAATTAAGCATGTATTGACAAATGTAACCAACCTAAGGTGTATAGTGTTGGTTTATATCTCTCAGCAAGAGGTCAACCTAGGGTGTATAGTGAAGACCTCCTACTAGAGATTAATCCCTCCTAAGCAACCAACAATGGCTAGTTACTCAATCGGGACTTTTTCCATGAATGCTAATCTATCTAGCTATGGCTCAACCTATTACTAATGTAGCCATCCTATGGTGTATAGTGATGGCTTCCAATTCCCTCACAACTGGCCGACCTAGGATGTATAGTGAAGGCCACCCGTTTGAGATTAGATGAGGCTTTAGGTTAACAACCGAATTCTACTCGAAGGTTAGTTCTCGTAGAATCACTAAAGTAGCCAACCTAGGGTGTATAATGGAGGCTTCTAATTCTCTCACAAGTGGCTAACCTAGAGTGTATAGTGAAAGCCACTAATTCAAGATTAGATTAAGGGCATGGTTGTAGAGCCGGATTTCTAGAAATCCTTCCATTCAATTGAGCATTAGACAACCTAATTGCCTACTCAAGTAATCCAAATCAATCATGCAAAGAGGGTGTATCCAAGCAAATCAATAATGGAAATTAATTAAAGCAATGGAATAAAACATAGAGATAGAATAAATATAACATATAGAGTTTATTTATAAAGCCCAAATATCCATCAAACAAATAACATCAACCCCATAGTGGGGTATTTTAGCTACTCATGTTCTATTACAAACAAATAAACTAAGAGAGAGTGTAGAGAGAACCCTTGAAGATTGATCTCTGTAAGTTCCTCATATTTTAATTGGCTTATTTCGTTGACAAACCACATTGGGGATTATTCTTTGTAAGGGTAAATTAGGCCTCTTGAGTGTGATCAAGCTTCAAGGACATCATCTCTCTCAAGAGCACTTCAAAGGTATCTCACTTGTTTAACTTTCCTTGAAGAGATCTAGTTGCACACACTCACTTGCATGCATTATTTTCTTATCTTCATGTAATTGAATGATGCTTTGTATGCCACTTTCCACATTCCACACTTGCACTTTTGCACATCCCTTAGTGTATTGAGTTTACCCTGAAAAGAGAATTTCTTCTCTTACCGCGGCCTAGACCGCTTGGCAAGACATGCTTGCACCGCGGCATACAGAGCGGTATATCTCAGTAGGGTCATGCTTCCTGTACCGCTTCCTGTGCACTTGCACGCATAGCGACCCAAGTCGCGGTGTTGTCCAGTAGGCCTCTGTTGCCTATACAGCGGCCTGTGCACCTGCATGCATAGTGCCTTACACCGCGGTGTTGTCCAGACGGTGCACTGCTGTGTGTACCGTGGTCTAGACACTTGCCTGCGACGCGGTCCATCTAGCGGTATTGACGGGATTTTATGCCCTAAGTTCAAAACGACGCTGTTTTGACTAGAGCTTCCTTATATACACTCTCTCTTCTTCCTTGCTCGTTTTTATGAGTTCAAGAAGCCATTTTTGAGAGGCCAAGCTTCCTTTAGAGAGAGAAACTCCCAAGAACTCATCTTTACTCAACCAAACGCAAATCCATGTGCATCTAACATCTTACAAGCATCATCTCATCATGGATTCTTCTTGTTTTCATTAACTAGGTAACTTGAACATGCTCTAAATCTCATTGTATTTATTTATGTTCTTGTTTGCCTAGGGTTAGCTCTTTTATATGATTTTATTGCATATCATTATGATAATTGGCATTTATAACATGTTTGAATTGTTGTTTATTGGTTGAGAGCTTTGTTCATTGATAGCTAGCATTTAGGACGATTTTACACTTCTAGCTAAATCTTCATGCATATGCATTTAGATATTGATATCTAGGATTTGCATTCATTGACATCTTTAAATCCTTAGATAAGCATTTAGTGTTGCCTAGCATTAATTGCATGTTTGAATATCTTTTACATATTCACATAGGTTGTTTAACCTCTTCATTGATTGTTAAGCTTTGTGACTAAGTGGGTTAGTGCACAAGCTTGTGGTCTAGAATAACTATTAAAGGCCCGTTGGGTAGAGTGAAAGGGTTAGTGACCAAGTAGGTGTGACTTGAGGTCAACCTAGGTTATAAACTTTCGTTCAAATAGTATGTGGCTAGAAGGATTGTCCGTGAGTTTTGCCCAGTTGGAGGGTTTCTCACGTAAATCAATCCTTGTGTTTTTATTGTTTTCCGCATATTTATATTGGATTGATTGATTGCTAATATGGGGTAGGACTTTTAAAATTGATTAAGTTAAAAAGTTGGTAATAAATCAACTAAAACCTATTCACCCCCCCTCTATGTTGTATTAGACACACTTTGTGTATTTTCAATTGGTATCAGAGCGGGTTCCTAGATACACTTAGGTGATCCTTGCTCTTTGTGTGTCTTGCATTTTGTTTGTGATTGTTGCATCGTTATCATTCATCTCATTCATACCCAAACACTATGAGTGGGAACGGAAGTGGTAATGAGGGAGCCTCTAGCACAAGACCCCCTTTGCTCACCGGAGTAAACTATGCCTCTTGGAAAGGCAAGATGGAGTCTTACATTTGCCAAATAAATGACCGAGCATGGATGGCAATTGAGGATGGCAATTGAAGATGGCTACACTCCTCCGGAAAAGATTCTTGCAGACAAAAGTGTAGTTCCCAAGCCAAAGTCAGAATGGTCAACTCAAGAGTTTGAAGCATCCAAGTGGAACAACAAGGCTATGCATGCTATTCTTTGTGCAATGGATGACAATCAGTACAAATTGATCCAAACAACAAGAATTGCAAAAGAGGCATGGGAGATTCTAGAGACGGCCCATGAGGGAACCGAGGTGGTCAAGGACTCCAAGCTTCAAGTCCTCCAAACACAATTCGAGCAAATTAGGATGGAGGAGGATGAGTGCTTCAACGACTTTCAAGTGAAGTTGATGGACATAGTCAATCAAATCCATCAACTTGGTGACCCCTATTCGGACAGGAGAATCAAGCAAAAAATTATGAGGTCGCTTCCAGTAAGATTTGAGTCAAAAGTGACGGCTTTTGAGGAGAACAGTGATTACAAAAACATGAAGCCAAGTGAAGTTATAGGAAGACTTCTAGCATATGAGTCTAGGTGGACTCCTACACCTACACCTCCAAAGAAGCAAAAGAGTATTGCTCTGAAAACTTCCAAAGTAGAGAAAGAGGAAGATGACTCAGATGAGGAGATGGCCCTCATGGTGAAAAGATTCAAGAATTTTCATCAATTTTGAGAAGAGGGGATTTGGATCCAAAGGAAAGGAAATGAAGAAGAAGACTCTTTTCAAGAAGTTTGAGTCAAGTGAAGACAAGCCCACAAGAAAATGGATTCAATGCTTCGAATGTGGAGGTTTCGAACACATCTCCACGGATTGTGGAAATTTGAAAAACAAGAAGAAAGGAAAGGCCATGGCCGCCACGTGGAGCGATGGTGATGACTTGGAAGAAGAAGGAGAATCCTCAGATGATAGGATCATGTGGCAAACTTTATTGCCTTCGTATCTTCTCTCAAGAGTAAGTAAGAAATAGATGAAGAGGTAGAGAAACAAAGTGAAGATGACTCTAGCGATGGTGACTCTTCATCCCATTCAACAAATATGGATGTAGGAGGAATGGATCTTGAAGGCTTCTTTGAGCATTTTCAAAGCTAAAGATTGAAGATGAAGAAAGAGATTCAAAAGGCTAAAAGGAGAGAATCTCAAGCTATCTATCGAAGCTACTCACTTAAATAAAGAAGTGAAGATAGCCAAAAGGAATGAGGAATTGATGGAAAAGGAGCTTGAAGAAGCTAGAGAGATCATTGCTAAGATGACTTCAAGCACGAAGAAACTTGACCACATGTTGGGAGTTGGCAAGAGGCCAAGTGATAAGAAAGGTCTTGGCTATGAAGATGACAAGGAGACCTCATCCTCAAGCAAGATTGTGTTTGTCAAGAGTTTGGATAACAAAGAGCCTCCACCCCCACAACATCCTAGGAAGAAGATCGAACTAGGAGAGTGCTCTAAATATTCTCAAGTCAAGGTAGCCCAAGGGAAACAAGCTCAAGCTCAATCAACAAGGGTGCATCAAGCAAGTTTCCCTCAACCCAAATACCATCAAGCCAAGAAGCAATTCATGCAAGGTCAACCAAGGAAGCAATTCATTCCAACTCAACAACAAAGAAGGAGAGAACCAATCCAACACCAAAGACAAGCTCAAATGCATGGGAAAGCCCCTTTGTACTCACAAGGGCATGGTATGTCTTCTTATTTTATTCCCACTTGTCACTTTTGTGGTGTTGATGGTCACATTAGGCCTAATTGCTTCAAATACATTGAAATGTGTAGAATCAAGAACATGATTGAAAAAAATAAAGCTAGAGCTAAAATGCATGTTCCTAGGAAATCTAGAGCCAATTTGCATGATCCTAGGAAATCTAGAGCCAATGTGACTAATACCACTAGGAATGAGAACATTTCACCTAGGTGGATTCGAAGGAATAACTATTCTTGCTATGTGGCACAAATTGCCTTGAGGGCAAATGCCTCTAACACTTGGTATTTGGATAGTGGGTGTTCTAGGCATATGACGGGGAATAAGAGCTTCTTTAAATCCCTTGTCTTGGAGGATGGAGGATTTGTCACCTTTGGTGATGGATCTAGAAAGAAAGTCATAGGGAAAGGAACCATTTCCATTCCCGATTTACCCTCCTTGTCCAATGCTTTACTTATTGATGGCTTGCAAGCCAATCTTATAAGCATTTCTAATCTTAATGATGATGGACTCTCCGTCTTGTTTAACAAAAATGATTGCTCTATTTTAATGCCAAATGGACAAACCTTGCTAAAAGAAAAGAGATCTAGTGACAATTGCTATTGTCTTGAAGCTAGTGCTATCTCTTGCAATATGTCCAAATGTGAGGAAGTTGAGTTATGGCATCAAAGACTTGGCCACATGAACTATCGAGATTTGAGGATCTTAGATAAGTTCAAGGTTATGCGTGGCCTCCCTAAGCTTGGGAAGAAAGTCGATGGCATTTGTGGACCTTGTCAACAAGGGAAACAAACCAAAAGTATGCACAAGAAAGGCAAGTATCTCGCCACCAAGGAGCCATTAGAGCTTCTACATATGGACCTTATGGGTCCCATGCAAACCGAGAGTCTCGGTGGCAAGAGATACATTTTTGTTTGTGTTGATGATTTTTCTAGATTTACATGGACATATTTTCTTAGAGAAAAATCTGAAACATTTGAAAATTTTAAAATGCTTTGCACTAAAATTCAAAATGAAAAGAACTCACACATTAAAAGCATTAAAAGGATTAGGAGTGACCATGGGAGGGAATTTGAAAATGATTGTTTTGAAAGCTATTGCAATAGCTTAGGCATTTCCCATGAGTTTTCGGCTCCTAGAACTCCTCAACAAAATGGGGTTGTTGAGAGGAAGAATAGGGTCCTTCAAGAGATGGCCCATGTGATGTTGCTTAGCAACAATGTCCCTAGGAACCTTTGGGCCGAGGCCGTCAATACGGCTTGCTACATAGGAAATAGAGTCTTCCTAAGGCCCGGTACTAGGCAAACCTCCTATGAATTATGGAAGGGTAGGAAGCCAAATGTTAGCTACTTCCACTCATTTGGGAGCAAATGCTACATTCTGATGACCGAGATCAACTTGGCAAGTTTGATGCCAAGAGTGATGAGGGGATTTTATTGGCTATGCCCTTAATAGTAAGGCCTATAGAGTTTTCAATTTAAAAACTTGGAGTGTCATGGAATCATCTAATGTTGTCATAGATGATTGTAGGCCTAAGACTAGAGACCATGATGAGGAGGTCATTGTGCTTGATGATTCTTCCTTGGAGAAGAATAGTGAGACTTCAATTGATGAGAAGTCAAGTTTTGATGAAGAGGTCATTTAACCTCTTGATAGAGATCCATCATTGGACTCTAAAGAACCCGCTCCATGGGTTAGACATCTCCACAACAAGAATGACATTCTTGGAGATATGAATGAGGGTGTTAGGACTAGGCGTCAAATAGCTAATCAAATTAGCTATACTTGTTACACCTCTCAAATTGAACCCAAAAAGGTTGATGAAGCCTTGAATGATGAGTGTTGGGTTCTTGCCATGCAAGAAGAGCTAAACCAATTTGAAAGAAATAAGGTTTGGACTCTTGTTCCTAGACCCAAGGATACTAATGTCATAGGCCCCAAATGGGTATATAGGAATAAGTCGGATGAGAATGGCAACATTGTGCGCAATAAGGCTAGACTTGTAGCACAAGGATACTCTAAAATTAAGGGTATTGACTTTGAGGAGACTTTTGCTCAGGTTGCCCGTGTTGAGTCCATAAGGCTTCTTGTATCCATATCATGTGTGCACAAGTTCAAATTGCATCAAATGGATATTAAGAGTGCCTTTCTCAATGGTTTCTTGCATGAAGAAGTGTTTGTTGAGCAACCCAGGGGGTTTGTGGATCCACACCACCCCAATCATGTCTATCGCCTCAAGAAGGCTTTATATGGGTTGAAACAAGCACCTAGGGCTTGGTATGAGCGCCTCACTCAATTTCTTGTTGACAATGACTACACTAGGGGTAGTGTTGATAAAACTTTATTCATCAAGAGAAACAAAGATGAGCTTTTCATAGCTCAAATTTATGTTGATGATATTGTTTTTGGCTCCACCAACAAATCCAAAGTCCAACAATTTGTTGATGTCATGTGTCATGAGTTTGAGATGAGTCTTATTGGAGAGCTAAATTACTTCCTAGGTTTGCAAATCAAGCAATTGCATGATAGGATTTTCATATCCCAAGCTAAGTATGCTAAGAACCTAGTGAAGAAGTTTGGCCTTGAGAATGCCAAACATTGTGACACACCCATGAGTACCACCTTGAAACTAAGCAAGGATGCTAGTGGCAAGAGTGTGGAACAAAATCTTTATCGTGGCATGATTGGTAGCTTGCTTTACTTGACCGCAAGTAGGCCCGATATAGCCTTTAGTGTGGGTGTGTGTGCTAGGTACCAAGCGGATCCCAACGAATCCCATCGATTCCCATCTCTCCTCCATGAAGAGAATCATTCGATATGTGAATGGGACATCCAACTATGGGATATGGTACTCTTTTGACACTAATGCTAGCTTAGTTGGCTTTAGTGATGCAGATTGGGCAGGAAATTGTGATGATAGGAAGAGTACATCGGGTGGTTGCTTCTTCCTAGGCAACAACTTGGTCTCATGGTTTTGTAAGAAGCCAAATTCCATTTCTCTATCCACAGCTGAAGCGGAATACATAGCCGCCGGGAGTGCTTGCACACAACTCCTTTGGATGAAACAAATGCTTGTGGATTATGGCTTTGATCAAGGTATTCTAACCCTTTATTGTGATAACATGAGTGCAATTAACATTTCAAAGAATCCGGTTCAGCACTCTAGGACAAAGCATATAGACATTAGGCATCATTTCATTAGAGAAATAGTTGAAAACAAATGCATTGCACTTGAGCATGTGGGCACTAATGATCAACTAGCGGATTTATTTACAAAGCCCTTAGACTCAACTAGGTTCAAGTCACTTAGTAGGTCTATTGGGATTTGTCATATGCCTTGATGTGTTTTGGTGATTGACCCCAAATGGGGAGCTCAAGCAAAGAGAGCAACCTTGCATGTTGAAATAAGTAAAAACTTGATCAACTTTATGCTTCTTTATTAATTGCTTGAGTATTCTTGATTGTGCTTATATATGTTCCTATATGGCTTTTATTCAATAAGTGTGCCTTGCTTGGTTTGTAATCCTTGTCACCTCTATGTTCAAACATGCATTTTTGGATTAGGAGAATTGATTGGGAAGTACATTTGAATGACCTAAAATTTATCTCCATGTCATGTGACTTGTTTTTTACATGCTATAATATTATGCATGAATTGTGTGTGCAAATGTGTGTGGAAGCACCTTGACAAAGCTAAACTCAATAAGGACCATGTGTCCATGCAATAAATAAGGATGTCTCATCCAATTTAGCTTTAAGTCTTTTCTTAATGGTTAAACAAGACAACAACCAATAAGGATTCTATATCCATTCAATTAATAAGGATTTTATATCCATTTCTTGATTGACCATTAAGGATTGACTTGGTTGCTTGTGTGTGCTAAAATCTTTAAAGCTATATCTTGTTCAATTATGGCAAAAGGGTGCAAATTGGTTTGAATTCCTCTGGAACCCTTTTTGACGTTCTCCTTGCCAAATACCATTTGCTTGAACTATGATGTTACATGTCTTACATCCAAAGCAACTAAGTCACACATTTTCTTCTTAAGAATAAACCCTCAATGATTCTCTCTCAATTAATTAAGTTGCATAAAGTTGTTGTATATGATTATGCACTTAACTTATCTTGCAAATATCTCTCTTTGCTAAAGTGACCCGGTTAGGGAATACTCATTTGCCTATCTCATGACAAAAAGGGGGAGTAATGTGGTTTATTTAAGGGGGTTGCATTTTTGGGGGGATTGTCCCATTGAGGGGGAGTTAACCTTCTTAGGGGGAAGCATTTGCATGTTGCATGTTGCAGTTTTCTTTTATTATGAAAATTGCTTTTATTTATTGTCTCTCTTGATCACCTCACATACACTTGTCTTGGAAAGTGTAGTCTCATTGTTTTGTAGGGAAGGTGGCTATTCTACAAGAGCTTGAAGTTTTGAAGACGTAGTATCTAGGTATCTTTTTGTAATGTAGAATATCTTTATGTTGACCTCTAGGTTTTACTTTTTTTTTGTGCGGATGATTTGTGAGTGGTGGTTTTGTCACGAAATAGCCAAAGGGGGAGATTGTAAGTTCCCCATATTTTGACTGGCTTATTTCGTTGACAAACCACATTGGGGATTATTCTTATTAAGGGTAAATTAGGCCTCTTGAGTGTGATCAAGCTTCAAGGACATCATCTCTCTCAAGAGCACTTCAAAGGTATCTCACTTGTTTAACTTTCCTTGAAGAGATCTAGTTGCACACACTCACTTGCATGCATTATTTTCTTATCTTCATGTAATTGAATGATGCTTTGTATGCCACTTTCCATATTCCACACTTGCACTTTTTGCACATCACTTAGTGTGTTGAGTTTGCTCTGAAAAGAGAATTTCTTCTCTTACCGCGGCCTAGACTGCTTGGCAAGACATGCTTGCACCGCGGCATACAGAGCGGTATACCTCAGTAGGGTCATGCTTCTTGTACCGCTTCATGTGCACTTGAACGCATAGCAACCCAAGTAGCGGTGTTGTCCAGTAGGCCTCTGTTGCCCATACCGCGGCCTGTGCACCAGCATGCACAGTGCCCTACACCGCGGTGTTGTCCAGATGGTGCACTGCTGTGTGTACCGCAGTCTAGACACTTGCCTGCGACGCGGTCCATCTAGCGGTATTGACAGGATTTTATGCCTTAAGTTCAAAATGACGCTGTTTTGACTAGGGCTCCCTTATATATACTCTCTCTTCTTCCTTGCTCGTTTTTATGAGTTCAAGAAGCCATTTTTGAGAGGCCAAGCTTCTTTAGAGAGAGAAACTCCCAAGAACTCATCTTTACTCAACCAAACGCAAATCCATGTGCATCTAACATCTTACAAGCATCATCTCATCATGGATTCTTCTTGTTTTCATTGACTGGGTAACTTGAACATGTTCTAAATCTCATTGTACTTATTTATGTTCTTGTTTGCCTAGGGTTAGCTCTTTTATATGATTTTATTGCATATCGTTATGATTATTGGCATTTATAACATGTTTGAGTTGTTGTTTGTTGGTTAAGAGCATTGTTCATTGATAGCTAGCATTTAGGATGATTTTACCCTTCTAGCTAAATCTTCATGCATTTGCATTTAGATATTGATATCTAGGATTTGCATTCATTGACATCTTTAAATCCTTAGATAAGCATTTAGTGTTGCCTAGCATTAATTGCATGTTTGAATATCTTTTACATATTCACATAGATTGTTTAACCTCTTCATTGATTGTTAAGCTTTGTGACTAAGTGGGTTAGTGCACAAGCTTGTGGTCTAGAATCACTATTAAAGGCCCGTTGGGTAAAGTGAAAGGGTTAGTGACCAAGTAGGTGTGACTTGAGGTCAACCTAGGTTGTAAACCTTCGTTCAAATAGTGGATTTGAGGACTGTATGTGGCTAGAAGGATAGCCCGTGAGTTTTGCCCAGTTGAAGGGTTTCTCACGTAAATCAATCCTTGTGTTTTTATTGTTTTCCGCATATTTATATTGGATTGATTGATTGCTAATATGGGGTAGGACTTTTAAAATTGATTAAGTCGAAAAGTTGGTAATAAATCAACTAAAACCTATTCACCCCCCATCTAGGTTCTATTAGACACACTTTGTGTATTTTCAATCTCCTTCCTTGAAGCTTGAATCCAAGTCTCCTAGTTGCCTTTGATTGAGTAGAGATGGTTTGGATGATAGGGAGATGTGTTTTTAGCTTAGAATACAAGTGTTGGGAGGTATGGGAGCTTTTTGGTTCGTTCCCATCCTTTTGTATTTATAGAGGATGGAAAAATAGGTCACTTAAGCTTGAAACCAGAAACTGTCGCGCGCAGAGTGCGGGTGGAGTGCGGGTGAATTACCCGCACTGTACTCGCACTATATGGGTTTTCTTTATCTTCAGTTCTCTTATCTGGGCAACAGTGCGGATGGAGTGCTGTTGGATTACCCGCACTTTACCCGCACTGTACTGGCACTGTACTCGCACTCTGGTGTCAGGTGTAAATCCACTCCTCTGTCTGGAGCAACAGTGCGGGTGGAGTGCGGTTGGATTACCCGCACTTTACCCGCACTTTAGTGTCAGGTGCAAATCAGCTCCTCTATCTTGAGCAATAGTGCGGGTGGAGTGCGGTTAGATGACCCGCACTTGACCTGCACTTTATCTTTCCTTCATGATTCAGGTCCCGGCTGTGGGAAGGAGTGCGATTGGAGTGCGGTTGCAACCCGCACTTGACCCGCACTGTAGAGCTGCTTATGATCCTTTGTCTTTCCTTTTGCCCATTTTCTGTCGGAACCACTGCAATTAGCTTCTAGCACCAGAATTACATCTATTGCATGCAATTAGCACAAACGAGCCTATTAGACATAAAATATATAGAAAATACACACAAGAACGATACAAAGGAATATGAATGAGGGCCAAAATATACAACAATTTAGGCACGATCAAACTTCGTGGAGTTATCTTACGTCCAAACTTGTGATGATAGTTTCAGATCGGCACATAAGTATCTCTAATGGCATGAGAGCAAAATCCATCGATGCAGCACATAGGGTTTATGCATACCACTTGGCCAAAAATCTGAAGCAACATTGCAGAAAGCGAGGTGACGTGATTAATCTTTACTATCGTGCTACATATGTGTATCGTGTGGAGGAATTCGACCATTTGATGGATGAGCTGAAAGCCATGTATCCTAAGGTTTACGATGAGCTCCTAGAGGTTGGGATACATAAGTTTTCACTTGTCCATAGCCCTAGAAAGAGGTATCATATGATGGCCACCAACATTGTCGAGTCAATGAATTCTTGCCTACTTGCAATCTGGAAGTTACCTATTACATCAATTGCCTAATTTATCAGAGATTTGTTGCAACATTGGTTCCACGACCGGCAAAGTAATGCAAGAGAAACGTCCACATTTTTGACTCCTGATGCAGACCAACACATCAAAGACAGGGTATTACCATCACAACGGTGTGAGATTCACCCTATTGATTTCAATAGATTCAAGGTAGATGACAAATGGAATGAAGCAATTATTGACTTGGAACAACGTTCATGCTCATACCGTGAATGGGTCCTAGATAAGCTGCCGTGTATTCATGCCATGGCTGTTGCAATGTATGCTTACATAATGTTTATTTACATTTTATACCAGAGATAATCAAAATCTAATTGTTTGTCTGCATATTTGTCTCTTTTGTACCAGGTTTAAAGGTATGCCCATCAACGCATTATGTTCCGACTTTTTCACAACTGGATGGCTGAAACAGGCTTAGCCATGGCTGTGAACCCTGTTCTAAAACCTGAAGTGTGGGACATTACTGATGATGTTCGTAATCTCGTTGTATTGCCATGGAAAAAAAAACGATTGGCAGGAAGACCAAAGAAAGATCGGACACCTTCTGTTGGGAAGAAACAAAAGCAACAAACGTGTAGGAATTGTGGGCAAAAGTGACACAATGAAAAATGTTACATGAACCCATCATGTAGCATAGGGAAACTAACAAACAAACCACGTACTTGTAGCGTGTGCAAGAAAGAAGGGCATAACAAACTTAAGTGCCCCGATAGGGATAACGCACCCGACCCCAGTTTGGCACCCTACCTCAGCTTGGATGACACTGACATAGACGATGAAGAAGTAGATTGTTAGGTATGGGTGGGACTCATCCTATCCTTATAATTTTTTTTAAAAAAAAAATTCTTTGAGAGCCTGCAGTTGCTAACACTTTTGTTGTTGCATGCACGTAACTGTAGGTTGACATGCAGGAAAGTTGTTGCTGTGATGGTGGTGTAGTATGTCTTGTATGGAATAATGTCTTCTATGGTTGTGGTTATGGAGTTGTATGAAACTTTTTAGGGTTTTAAGTTGTTACAAGTGTTTATAAGTTGAGAAGCAGCCCCCCGCATGGGAGGTTGCAGAGGATGTTGTTGTTGTGGTGGTCTAGTAGTTTAACAATATTTACAATTGTTTTTAAGTTGTTGCGGAGATGCCCTTTGAAAATACACTGGGGCGTGTGTCTAACAACCTAGGGGGGGTTGAATGGGTTATTAATCGATTATTACCAATTTTTCGATTAGTCAATATTAATAACAATAACCCACAAAACAAACATGCAAAATCAAGTAAAGTGCGGAAATATAAAGAACACTTGATTTTTACGTGGAAACCCTTTAACAAGGGAAAAACCACGGGCTATCCTTCTAGCCACACACGATCACCGAAATCCACTATATGAAAAAAGGATACACCGTCAAGTGATACTCGGACTCTCACTCTCGACAACCTCAGGCTATGGACACTACCACTCGCCACTCTTGGTTCAATCCCTAGTGATATCCCCTGATCCACTACACTTGGCGTGAGCACCTCCTACTCTACCCCGCGGGCCTTTTACAGTGGCACTTGACCAATGCTTGCCAACCCACCCTTGGTTTCAAGACTTTACTTGCTTGTGCAACTTCACCTAGAAGCCACAAGACTTTGACTCTATGAAGAGTATAAAGGTCTAAGTGAATATATGACAATATGTACAAATGCAATAATGTGTAAGATCACACACAAAATGCTTAACTAGATGTTATAATACAAATCAACAACCTAGTTATCAAATAATGCCTACATGCCCATACATAAGGCCTCAATTAGATGCAAAAGGATTATAGCAACCTAATTGTCAAATAAAGTCCAACCAACACAAGTTGTCACAACATATTACAAGGGCAATAAATATGCAATCAATAGAGGCAATCAATGAGGCATAAAATTAAGGTCTAGATGCAAGGCATAAATACTTAGCTAGAAGGGCAATATGGTCCTAAATTCTAGCTATCAACAAACAAACCCAATCATGCAATAAAGACTCATAAATATATGTAATAGGTATAGTCTATGTATCTAATCAAGCAATAAATACCTAATCTAGAGTAAGAAGAACAATAAATGATATTCAAAGAAGTTCTAACTTACCTAGTCATGATACCAAGAAGACCCATGCTCAAATGATAATGAATGATGCAATATGGAGATGGGTTTTGGGTTTGGAGAGTTGATGAAGCTCAATGAAGCTCCTTAGGCGACATGTAAGGCGACATGTACAAGTCGCCATGGAAGTCGCCTTACACACTGGAAAGAAAACCAGGTGCCTGAGGTGACATGTAAGGCAACATACACAAGTGACCTTGCATGTCGCCTCTTGTTCATGAGGAAAAATACAAGTCTAAGGCGATTTATGAGGTGACATGCACAAGTGGCCTTGCATGTCGCCTAAAACGCTGGACAACACAATAACTCCAGAAACAAGTGACCCAAAACACTGACCAAATGACATCAAAACGTTTCTTAATATATACCGTTGGAAAGGTATGAAAGTCTACTTTCTACTCCAATTAACAAAACAAGATTTGGATCACTGTAGAAAGATTTATGGTCAAATGAGTGACCAAATGTCAGATTTGGACAACAACAAAAATGTCCAAACTCATGGATAAAACCATGTGACCAAAGAGCAAAATAAGAGAAGAATGGGAACTTCTCAAATGGTCACTCAATGCGCTAAGACAGACACACCATCATGCAAGCGCGGACACAACATAAACACAACACATAAAACCACACTTAAATCTAGAAATGAAGTGTAAGTGTGATTGTGAAGAATGCACACAAGGGCAATCACGCGGTGGAAAGTTGATCCCTTGTAGTGGAGTGACTTCCCTTTCGTGCCGATACCTTTCTCTCCGGTACAAAGACCCCGAGTGTTCTTCGCTATTATCGGGGATCTGCGAAGATCTCCATCACAATTCTGTAAGAAAAAACGGGCGGCGGAAGCGAAAAATTGGGTTTGTATATTTCAAAAACTTTCCTTTCTAAAAGAAAGAACCTTAACCCTTGATTAATTAACATATAATAAAAGTATTATACATGTTTCACATGATGATTGATATTGCATCGAATTGAATCCGCAAGATCTTCCAATCCAATCACGAATGTGAATCACCTAGGAGTGTGGGCTCCCTTTTCTTTGAATTGTAAATCTGAGGATGGAAAAACAAACATTTTTCTTTTGTTAGTCACAATAATCCTCCAAGAGAAAATAAAGAACGTTTGGTCACTTGTGAATTCTCAATCTTTTAATCGAAAACTCGCGTGAACCATAATCCGATCTTGTGCATAAAGCCTTTTGATGTAAAAGCTTCTAGTGCACTATCGAAAATAAAACGCTCCTTATTCTTCTTCTCTTTGGCCGAATTCTACACCATTATCTTGAGTTGGAAGTTTTTTTTTTAATTATTCAAAAGCAAGAGAATACAAATTTTCTAAAAAAAAACTTCTTCTTTGAACTTCTCATCAAAAACGAATTTGATGATATATATAGGGTGGGCAAAATTCTCCTACATTGTGGAGGATTTGATTTCACCAAAACCTTATCAACTTAGTATTTCAAACCTACTCCAACTCATGAGTATATTTATCAAATAATAAATTATTGAATATCAATTAAAAATTGTGACTTTATCAATAACTTCCTAACTGATTATCAATTAGAGTTTTGATAGATATCAAATACTTCCAATTTGACTAGATAAATAAAAACTCTTTTTAATTTATCTACTTATCAAATAAAGTGTTTGATACTTAACATACTACTAACAATAATATGACACTAAGAGTCCTTCTCCTAGTATACTGCTATCAATAGTTATGACACTAAGAGTCATTCTCCTAGTCAACTACTTATAATAGTATGACACTAAGAATCCTTCTCCTAATTAGAAAAAGATTTTAACTTTTAATCAAACAATTAATTAATTAATTACATAATTTCCACTTGATTAATTTATAAAATAAAACAGTATATTAAGCTAATATTATTAGCCTTGCCGCCCAAGTGTATATATTTGGGTAATATATTGTTTTTGCATTTTATGAAATCCATTGGACTTTAATAAAATCACATGTGAATCAGACCCATTCTTACTACAAAATAAATAAGTTCACATGCCTTAAATTAACACATTAATATAATTCAACAGCCCATTTAATTAAAATGTGCAAATTATATACTTAATGTATTAATGGAATGCTAAACGCACCCCATTAGGGCCGCCCTAGGATTTCTACATCCTTGGCCACCCATTCCAGATCTTTTGAAGAGTTACCGCATGTCTTGATCACACATGACCGCACCTCTCCAAAACTTTTGGATTCCCAAATCCAAAAACAATTCTAGATAGACCCAGAAATTGGTCCGGTAGAATATATCAAGTGATCCATGCAAGTTCTTGCGGATTAGGGATCTTGGCGGGCAATCTAAATTTAAGTTTCAATAGACATAACCTAATCACAACCAACAAATGATTCACTTAGGTTCAATCTATTAATTTGAACTCATTTCACTAAAGAGCTAAAATTGAACTCTTAAATAAAGATAGAATAAGTTAATATTACTCATACGTACCCTAGACAACTTTATTGCAGATAGTGTATCATCGTGAAAAATATCAGTAATCGCCAAGAGCTCATAGACAGCCTATAGCTCTCCAAGTTACCATATTTACTCATATGACCACATTTTGAACTTGGATATCTTGACTTGTCTAGAAGCCATGTTTCAATAAACACTATCGAAAACTTAATGTTAAGATTTAATATCCAATATCTCAAAATATCCATATGATGATATTCTACTCACATTTAATAAATTTAGTCACGATGTCCATATCTATAAATGAAGTCCTCTATCGATTAACAAATGAATACCACCAAACTATCTAGGATAGACTATGTTACATAATCGTACTCATTGATAGCTCAAATGATAACACTTGTAACAATAACTCCATCACTTATCTCAGGATTGAGATAGACTCTCTGATTGTCCTCAAGTGAAAACTTTTATCCATTGATGGTTCTGGATAAAGTATTTCACTGTGATCCAATTCATTGCACCTAGTGCACTAGATTCTTTTGCCCAAAGACACTACACTTTGATGATTTTAGACTCATCATAACACATTTGATCCCATTGAAATGTTAGCAAGAGAATCTACAACTTTAACAAGGTAAAGGCGCCCAACATTTATCTTAAGTTGTGAATATTGTTTAAGACTAACTAAAGAATTGTGTCAACGTCATACATAACCAGATGTACTAACAATTCTTCATTTGTCATAGTCTTTTGACCTTAAGATTATTTACTTTTGACAATTACAATAATTAAACTATAACTGCTATAAGATTTGTTAAACTAGAAATCACTGTATTAATATGAAAAGATTGTCAAATACATTATTACACTCTTGCTATTGAGCATAATCCTAACAATCTCCCACTTGCGCTATAGAAAGTGTCATATCTCTCATTCCCATGTTCTCTAAGTGCCCATCAAAACTCTTCCGTGGTAGAGCCTTTATGAAGGGATCCGCTAGATTTTCTGCTTACGCGATCTTGGTAATTGTCATGTCACCCCTATGCACAATTTACCTCAAAAGGTGATACTTCTTTTCAATGTGATTCCCTCTCTTATGACTTCTTGGTTCTCTCGAATTAGCCACTACTCTGCTATTGTCACAGTAAATAGTGATCTGCTTATTCGCATTAGGAACCACTTCCAAGTCAATCAAGAATTGACGGAGCCAGACATCCTCTTTAGCAGCTTCGCATGCGGCAACATACTCATCTTTCATGGTGGAATCAACAATACAAGATTGGTTGATACTCCTCCATATGACCGCACCTCCTCCAAGAGTAAACACATATCTTGATGTGGATCTCTCGAAGTCAAAATCTAACTGGAAATCATAATCTGTATACTCAACAAGGGTTAAATCCCTTATAGAGTATACAAACATATGATCTCTAGTTCTCTTGAGATACTTGAAAATATACTTGACTGCCGTCCAGCGATCAGGACCAGGTTTCGATTGAAACCTGCTAACTATGCCAACAGCAAAACAAATATCTAGTCTAGTATAGAGCATTGCATACATGAGACTTCCAACTGCCGAGGCATATGGAACCCTACTCATGAAATGATCTTCATGCTCGTTCTTAGGAACTTGTTCATTTGAAAGTTTGATTCCATGTCTGAAAGGTAACAAACCTTTCTTGGAATCTTGCATGAAGAACCTAGACAAGATTTTATCTATGTATGAAGCTTGGGATAATGCAATTTATCTATTCTTTCTATCCCTTAGTACTTGGATACCAGTAATATAACTTGCTTCTCCTAAGTCGTTCATATCAAATTATTTTGCTAACCATTCTTTTACTGATGTCAATACACCTACATCATTTCCGATGAGTAGTATATCATCAACGTAAAAAAACTAGGAAAACCAACTTGTCTCCTTTAATCCTTTTGTATACACAGGGTTCGTCAGGGTTTTGAATAAATCCAAGATTTTTCACAGCTTGATTGAAC
Source organism: Dipteronia sinensis (assembly GCA_033220585.1). Classification (NCBI taxonomy): domain Eukaryota; kingdom Viridiplantae; phylum Streptophyta; class Magnoliopsida; order Sapindales; family Sapindaceae; genus Dipteronia; species Dipteronia sinensis. The sequence goes on from CM065645.1 coordinate 3,493,151, forward strand.
CTTATGTTCCAGGATCTGGATGCTAGTTTAAGTCCATATATGGATACCCTTTCCTCTTGGACATTTTCAATGAATCCTTCTGGTTGCATCATATAGATGCTTCATCAAGACTTCCATTAAGGAAAGCTGTCTTGCATCCATTTGCCAAATCTCTAAGTCTAGAGATGCTGCAATGGATAAGAGTATCCTAATGGATTTAAGCATGGCCATAAGAGAGAAGGGTTCCTCATAATCGATACCTTCCTTCTGTATGTAACCTTTAGTTACTAATCTAGCTTTAAAGGTTTCTTCCTTTCCATCCATACCTCTTTTCCTCTTGTATACCCACTTACACCCAATGGGTTTTATCCCTTTAGGCAAGTCAACAAGAGACCAAACTTTGTTTGAGTACATAGACTCAATTTCAGATTGTATTGCCTTTTGCCAATAGTGACAATTAACATCCTCCATAGCTTCCTTGTATGTGTAGAGATCATCGACGTCTGGGTGATTCTCCAATGGTTCTCCTAGACCGATGTATCTCTCGGGTTATCTACTAACCCTCTCACTACGACAAGGAATGGTAGGTTGTTAATCTTGTGATGGTGCGGAACTCACAATTGGGTTAGGTTGTGAAACCTCTTGTGGAATTGTATCTCCTGAAAGCTCACTCCGGACAATTCTACTCTTAGGCACAAAATTATTCATATAGTTCTTTTCCAAAAATTTAGCATTTGTCGAAACAAATACTTTAAGATCTAAAGGACTATAGAAATAATATCCCTTGGTTCCTTTTAGATACCCCACAAATATTCATGTTTCTAAACGAGACTCCATCTTTTCTGTCTTTCCTTTTAACACGTGTGCAACACATCCAAATATCATTAAGTGTTGTAAACTAGGCTTTCCCCCCAGTCCACAACTCATGCGGTGTTTTAGGAACTAATTTAGATGGTACATCATTTAGAATGTACATAGCAGTTTGTAAAGCATATCCTTAAAAAGAATTGGGAAGCGTTAAATAACTCAACATAGACCTAACCATGTTCAAAAGAATCTTATTTTTCCTTTCTACCACCCCATTCTGTTGAGGTGTACCTGGCTCAGAAAGCTGAGAAATTATTCCATTATCAAAAAGATATTGCTGAAACTCACCAGATAGATATTCTCCACCACGATCAGATCTCAAGATTTTTATGTGTTTCTCAAGCTGATTTTCTACTTCAGCTTTAAATGCCTTGAACATGTCAAAAGCATTCGACTTATGTCTCATGAGATACACATAGCCAAATCTCGAGTAATCATCCATGACAGTGATGAAGTACTCATATCCACCTCTAACTTGAATGGTCATAGGACCACACACATCAGTGTGTATTAATCATAATCATTCAATGGCTCTTGTGCCTTTGGTCGTGAACGACTTTTTGGTCATCTTACCTTCCAGACAAGATTCACAAGTTGGTGGATCATCAACCCTTAAGTCACTTAAAGATCCATCACTAACCAATCTTTTAATCCTATCAAGGTTAATATGACCTAGGCGCAAATGCCATAGGTAAGTTTAATCTTTTGATAATTTTATTCTTTTATGATTATGTTCCGTTCATTCTATGTCTAACAAGTGAGAGATATTTCTATGCAAATAGAATAAACCATTTTCCAATGTACCTTTGCAAACAAATTTCTCATTCTTACTAATAATAAAACTTTTATTAATAGTAACCGAATATCCAAATTTATTTAAACAAGAAACTAAAATTAAATTCCTCCTGAATTGAGGTACATGATAAACGTCTATTAAATCTAAATGCCTACTAGAATCTAAATTAATTATAATATCTCCCATTGCACAGGCAGATACCAATGCTCTGTTGCCTAAACGTAATTTGAATTCATTCTCATTCAGTCTTTTCCTTTCCTGGAACCCCTGTAAGGAATAACAAACATGATTAGTGGCTCCAAAGTCTATGATCCAAGAATCAGTAGAATCTACCAGAAAGCATGTTTCAAGATAATTAATATTACATTCTTCCTTCTTTTTCTGAGACTTTGGGCAATTTCTTTTCCAATGTCCCTTTTCACCATAAAGGAAACAATTCCCTTTAATTTTGGTTACTTTCTTGGGCTCATTTTTGGTAGGACCAAGTTGCTTTTTCTTATGTTGTTTCTTAACCTTCTTACAGGTCTTAACAGTAGCAACTTTACCAACCGTATGAATCTCTTGACCTTTGCCTTTTACAAGGATCTTTTCAGCGCTTTGAACATCTTGCATCAGACCCTGCAAGGTGTATTCCTTATTATTCAAGGTGTAGTCTAACTTGAACTGATAAAAGGAATCTGACAGTGAGTTGACGATCATGTCAATTTTTGTCTCACCATCTATCTTAGTACCATTGAGTTCAACAATGTTGAGATGTGCAATGACCTTCATCATGTGATCTTTCACAGCCTGTCCAGGTTTCATCCTAAGATTCATGAAAGCAGTCACTGCCTCTCTCTTAGTTATCCTGGACCTTATAGCAAACATCTCTTCTAGAGACATCATTATATTGGCAAAATAACTCATTCCTTCATGTTGCTGTTGCAACACGTCGAAGATGGTGGCCATAATGTAACATTTGGCCATCTTATCTGAGGTCTCCCACTGCTCATACTCATCTCTTTGCTGCTCAGTAGATTCATTAGTAGGAGCAGGTGGTTTAGGGGTAGACAAAATGAACTTATGCTTTTCAGATTGCATCAATAGCCAAATTTTCCTTTTCCATATGACATAATTATCTCCAATTAAAGTATTATCTTTCAGGATGTTGATTAGGGATGGGGTCATGATTTCTAAATAAAACAAAAATTTTATAAGTAAACAATCATGATAAAGCACTTTCGAATATTTATCTTGAATTAAATGAAATAATTCAATCGTAAAATTAAGGGTGATCCAACATCCATAAATGTCACGCCCATTTGGGAGTTCGCACCATTTACTAGTTGGACTAGGTCCCACCAAATTGTTAACATAACAATCAGCATTTTCAATTTTAGCCTTGCGATTTATATTGACAAGAACTCTTGGGAGGATATCAATCAAACCACATTGAGTGTGTTACCAAGTTATCGACCTTTAATATATTCCCTTACGAAAATCCCTCCTTTGAGAGTAGATATCGCTTACGTCAATTGTGTAGTCTATCCTTATGAGGAAGTATCTTGCTATATTCCATTCGTGGATACCCCTTGGGGGGTTATCACACAAAACATAAAGCTCAACTTATCTTCGAGACCATAGGTGTACAAAACACCTTCTCCCACTCAATTGTTTAAGGCGTGTGATAGAATTTCATAGAATGATTTACCAATTTATCTAGATGCCAATTAGATACCTAAACCATTCAATGCATGTTCATACCAAAAGAGATATATGAGTGGCACTCCTATTCTGTATGACAGGTTATCAAAAAATGACAAACATTGTAATATTTACAAAAATAAATAGCTACAATTTTGGTCCATCCTAGAAAAGCAAGTAAATTACATTTGTTTGAAATACAAGAAACCCTAACTTGGCGATCAAGTCATCAAGCGGTCGTCCGTCAAAAAATCTTGTGCACCAAAATCCATACGCGGCTGCCCCATGTGCAGCACCACACGTGCGCTTGAAGGCTTGTGTGGCTGCCTTGCGCGCACGGGCTGTCGCGACCTTCCTCATTTGCTTCTTTTTCTACTTCCAATTCTTCAATTCTTCGAATCTTCGAAACTTGAATATATTACGGGAGTTTTTTATTACAACAATAAAATAAAATAAAAACTTAACAACTACAAAGAAGGAATTAATGGCGATGATAGACCACCCTTCTTGTTACAACTCCAAATAAAAATTACACTGAAATTCCAGGACAAAAATTGAGCAATAACAAACCATATTATAAAACATATATATCCATACATTCTCATGAAATTATATATGCGAATACCTAAAGTGCCATCTTTTTCTAAAACATGCATATTTACAATAAAAGAAAAAGATTCACGTATATATACATCAATTAATCGAGAGTACAACCTGGCTCTGATACCAATTGTAGGGAATAATGCGAGGCGGAAGCGAAAAATTGGGTTTGTATATTTCAAAAACTTTCCTTTTTAAAAGAAAGAACCTTAACCCTTGATTAATTAACATATAATAAAAGTATTATACATGTTTCACGTGATGATTGATATTGCAACGAATTGAATCCGCATGATCTTCCAATCCAATCACGAATGTGAATCACCTAGGAGTGTGGGCTCCCTTTTCTTTGAATTGTAAATCTAAGGATGGAAAAACAAACATTTTTCTTTTGTTAGTCACAATAATCCTCCAAGAGAAAATAAAGAACGTTTGGTCACTTGTGAATTCTCAATCTTTTAATCGAAAACTCGCGTGAACCCTAATTCGATCTTGTGCATAAAGCCTTTTGATGTAAAAGCTTCTAGTGCACTATCGAAAATAAAACGCTCCTTATTCTTCTTCTCTTTGGCCGAATTCTACACCATTTTCTTGAGTTGGAAGTTTTTTTTTTAATTATTCAAAAGCAAGAGAATACAAATTTTCTAAAAAAAAACTTCTTCTTTGAACTTCTCATCAAAAACGAATTTGATGATATATATATAGGGTGGGCAAAATTCTCCTACATTGTGGAGGATTTGATTTCACCAAAACCTTATCAACTTAGTATTTCAAACCTACTCCAACTCATGAGTATATTTATCCAATAATAAATTATTGAATATCAATTAAAAATTGTGACTTTATCAATAACTTCCTAACTGATTATCAATTAGAGTTTTGATAGATATCAAATACTTTCTAATTTGACTAGATAAATAAAAACTCTTTTTAATTTATCTACTTATCAAATAAAGTGTTTGATACTTAACATACTACTAACAATAGTATGACATTAAGAGTCCTTCTCCTAGTATACTGCTATCAATAGTTATGACACTAAGAGTCATTCTCCTAGTCAACTACTTATAATAGTATGACACTAAGAATCTTTCTCCTAGTTAGAAAAAGATTTTAACTTTTAATCAAATAATTAATTAATTAATTTCCATTTGATCAATTAATAAAATAAAACAATACATTAAGCTAATATTATTAGCCTTGCCGCCCAAGTATATATATTTGGATAATATATTGTTTTTCAATTTAATTAAATCCATTGGACTTTAATAAAAAGTTCACATGTGAACTAGACCCATTCTTACTACAAAAGAAACAAGTCCACATGCCTAAATTAATACATTAATATAATTTAACATCCCATTTAATTAAAATGTGCAAATTATATTCTTAATGTATTAATGGAATGCTAAACGCACCCCATTAGAGCAGCCCTAGGATTCCTACTTCCTTGGCCGCCCATTCCAGGCCTTTTGATGAGTTACCGCGTGTCTTTATCACACATGACCGCACCTCTCCAAAACTCTGGCATTCCGAAATCGAAAAACAATTCTTGATAGACCCAGAAATTGGTCCGGTAGAATATATCAAGTTGTTTAAGCTTCAATAAACATAACCTAATCACAATCAACAAATGATTCACTTAGGTTCAATCTATTAATTTTAGCTCATTCCACTAAAGAGCTAAAATTGAATTGTTAAATAAAGATGGAATAAGTTTATATTACTCATTCGTACCCTAGACAACCTTATTGGAGATAGTGTATCCACATGAAAAATATCAGTAATCACCAGGAGCTCATAGATCGCCTATAGCTCTCCTTGTTACCTATTTACTCATATGACCACATTTTGAACTTGGATATCTTGACTTGTCCAGAAGCCATGTTTCAATAGACACTATCGAAAACTTAACATTAAGATTTAATATCCAGTAGCTCAAAATATCCATATGATGATATTCTACTCACATTTAATAAATGGAGTCACGATGTCCATATCTATAAATAGAGTCCTCTATCGATTAACAAATGAATACAACCAAACTATCGAGGATAGACTATGCTATATAATCGTACTCATTGATAACTCAAATGATAACACTTGTAACCATAAGTCCATCATTTATATCAGGATTAAGATAGACTCTCCGATTGTCCTCAAGTGAAAACTTTTATCTATTGATGATTCTGGATAAAGTATTTCACCGTGAACCAACTCAATGCACCTAGTGCACTAAATTCTTTTGCCCAAAGACACTACACTTTGATGATTTTAGACTCATCATAACACATTTGATCTCACTCAAATGCTAGCAAAAGAATCTACAACTTTAACAAGGTAAATGCGCCCAACCTTTATCTTAAGTTGTGAATATTGTTAAAGACTAACTAAAGAACTGTGTCTACCTCATACATATCCAGATGTACGAACAATTCTTCATTTCTCATAGTCTTTTGACCATAAGATTATTTACTTTTGACAATTACAGTAATTAAACTATAACTGCTAATATTTTTTAAACTAGAAGTCACTATATTAATATGAAATGATTGTCAAATACATTATTACACTTTTGCTATTGAGCATAATCCTAACAATCTCCCACTTGCGTTATAGCAAGTGTGTCATATCTCTCATTCCCATGTTCTCTAGGTGCCCATCAAAACTCTTCTGTGGTAGAGCCTTTGTGAAGGGATCCGCTAGATTTTCTACTGACGCGATCTTGGTAATCGTCACGTCGCCCTTATGCAAAAATTTCCCTCAACAGGTGATACTTCTTTTCAATGTGTTTCCCTCTCTTATGACTTCTTGGTTCCCTCTTATCAGCTACTGCTCTATTAATGTCATAGGAAATAGTGATCTACTTATTCACATTAAGAACCACTTCTAAGTCAATCAAGAATTGGCGGAGCCAAACAACCTCTTTAGCAGCTTCACATGCGGTAACATACTCAACTTCCATGGTGGATTCAGCAATACAGGATTGGTTGATACTTCTCCATATGAATGCACCTCTTCTAAGAGTAAACACATATCCTAATGCGGATATCCTGGAGTTAAAATCCGACTAGAAATCAGAATATGTATACCCAACAGGGGTTAAATCCCCTCTAGAGTATACTAGCATATGATCTCTTGTTCTCTTGAGATACTTGAAAATATTCTTGACTGCCGTCCTACGATTAGGACCAGGTTTCGATTACAACCTGTAAACTATGCCAACAGCAAAACAAATATCTGGTCTAGTAAAGAGCATTGCATACATGAGACTTCCAACTACTGAGGCATATGGAACCTTACTCATGAATTGCTCTTCATGCTCGTTCTTAGGAACTTGTTCATTTGAAAGTTTGATTCCATGTCTGAAAGGTAACATACCTTTCTTGGAATCTTGCATGAAGAACCTAGACAAGATTTTATCTATGTATGAAGCTTCGGATAATGCAATCATTCTCTTATTTCTATCCCTTATTACTTGGATACCAAGAATATGACTTGCTTCTCCTAAGTCCTTTATATCAAATTGTTTTGCTAACCATTCTCTTACTGATGTCAATACACTTACATCGTTAGAGCAAGAAAAAAGAAAATAGAAACAGAAAAGAGAGGAACGAGGAAGATGGGGATGATGGGAATGGGACTTATGATTTCCATCCCTCATTTTCACTTTTCTTTACGGGGTGGGCTGCAACTGTGTTACGACCCAGGCCCAAACCTATTTGGATACATTTTCAAGTTATGTTATTTTACATGTATGAAATAACCTATTTCCGATTTAGGGGTCCAGATGTCCTACATTTAATAAAAAAGATTATAAATGTGGGTTCCAGATGTGTTGCACCGACCCCGACATTGCCAATAACAGAATAGAACCCATTTATAATTTTTTGCCAACAACAAAAGAACCCATGAAAAGAACCCAGAATGAGAAGCCTTAGTCATACAATAGTGTTAGTAACGTTACTAATATTCACAATCAGTATGCCAAATGACAAATTCCAAGGCTTCTAGAGATAAACTTCTGGGCACTAAAACAACATTTCTTCGGCTGCAATTGTCCAATTCTTGGGCTACAAAAGTTGAATTTCTGGGCTCTACACAAACTCCCTCTGCTGGGCTCTAAACCAACATCCCCTGGGCCCTATAACAAAAATTCATGGGTTCCAGACCCTTTATATAGGGAACCAAAGACCTGTTGAACCTATACACACACCTACATGATGAAAGACCTGGTAAAAGGTAGTAAAACAACCTACGGTTGATCTGCTGGAAGGGACATTTCACCATTAATAAAAATGTCCAGTGCCATTGCATTCCGAATGACAGGTATTCATTTTGTCCAAAAAGATCCTTCCATGGTAAAGGGACTCCAGATAGTATTAACTCGGCGAACTTTAGCATGAAAGCACCGTAGCTGTTACTGTACCATGTGAAAATGCAAACATAAATAATGGTATGTGATAAGAAGGTTTTTGCCGTCAGAAAACCGTCCGTCAAAACAATTTATAAAACCTATGCGATGCGTTCACAAGTATAAATACAAGCAAAGCGGCAAGCACGGGTGTCGTCCACTGAGATCGGGGTAGCGGTGATAAGATTAGGATTAATATAACTAGCAAGCACAAAAGTAAAGTGATAGTGAATGAAGATGCAATATAAAATAAACTATGAAAGCAAATAAATGGATAACAATGGAGGGATGAATGAAAGATGATGGAACTATGGAGTTGATGGACTCGTAAGTGAATATTGGGGCAATTGCAACAAACTCTCAAGTAAGTACGTTTTGACAAATGTAACCAACCTAGGGTGTATAGTGTTGGCATATATCTCTAGCAAGAGATCAACCTAGGATGTATAGTGAAGACCTCCTACTAGCGATTAATCCCTCTTAAGCAACCAACAGTGGCTAGTTACTCAATTGGGACTTGTTCCATGAATGCTCATCTATCTAGCTATGGCTCAACCTATTACTAATGTAGCCATCCTAGAATGTATAGTGATGGCTTCCAATTCCCTCACAAGTGGCCGACCTAGGATGTATAGTGAAGGCCACCCGGTTGGGATTGGATGAGGCTCGAGGTTATCAACCGAATTCTAGTCGAAGGTTAGTTCTCGTAAAATCAATAAAGTAGCCAACCTAGGGTGTATAGTGGAGGCTTCTAATTCTCTCATAAGTGGCTAACCTAGGATGTATAGTGAAAGCCACTAATTCGAGATTAGATTAAGAGCGTGGTTATAGAGCCGGATTTTCAGAAATCCTTCCATTCAATGGAGCATTAGACAACCTAATTGCCTACTCAAGTAATCCAAATCAACATGTAGAGAGGGTGTATCCAAGCAAGTCAATAATGGCAATCAATACAAGTAATGGAATGAAATATAGAGATAGAATAAATATAACACATAGAGTTTATTTACAAAGCCCAAAATATCCATCAAACAAATAACATCAACCCCATAGTGGGGTATTTTAGCTACTCATGTTCTATTACAAATGAATAACTAAGAGAGAGAGTAGAGATAACCCTTGAAGATTGATCTCCTTCCTTGAAGCTTGAATCCAAGTCTCCTAGTTGCCTTTGATTGAGTAGAGATGGTTTGGATGAGAGGGAGATGTGTTACTAGCTTAGAATATAAGTGTTGGGAGGTATGGTGATCTTTTAGTTCGTTCCCATCCTTTTCTATTTATAAAGGATGGAAAAATAGGTCACTTAAGCTCGAAACCAGAAACTGTCGCGCGCAGAGTGCGGGTAGAGTGCGAGTGAATTACCCGTACTGTACCCGCACTGTTAGGGTTTTCTTCATCTTCAGGTCTCTGATTTGGGCAATAGTGCGGGTGGAGTGCGGTTGGATTACCCGCACTTGACTCGCACTCGACCCGCACTGTAGTCTCACTTGAGTCGTACTGTACTATCAGGTGCAAAATTCCTCCTCTGTTTTGAGCAATAGTGCGGGTGGAGTGCTGGTGGATGACCTGCACTATACCCGCACTCTAATGTCAGGTGCAACTTCAACTTCTCTGGTTTGGCAACAGTGCGGGTGGAGTGCGGTTGGATGACCAGCACTGTACCCGCACTTTAACGTCAGGTGCAACTCAGCTTCTCTGGCTTTGGCAACAGTGCGGGTGGAGTGCGGTTGGATGATCCCACACTGGACCCGCACTGTAACTCTTTCTCCTTTATCAAGTCCCGGCTATGATCATGAGTGTGGTTGGAGTGCGGTTGGAGTGCGGTTACGACCCGCACTGTAGAGCTGCTTTATGATCCTTTGTCTTTCCTTTTGCCCATTTTCTGCCAGAATCACTGCAACATGCTTCCAAACCCCGAATTACATCAATTGCATGCACTTAGCACTAATGAGCCTATTAGACATAATATATATAGAAAATATACACTGAGAACGAGACAAAAGAATAGGAATGAGGGCCGAAATATACAACAATTTAGGCACGATCAGTATGATAATTGTTAACTGAAAATTTGCTCGTGGTGAGAAATCTCAATTAACACCCTCGAGACCACTACCACGGAGGTGGGGGCAAGGGTGTGATATACTTTATACCAAGCTTGTTCAAATGATAATTTAAAATGCTAATGTAGATACCATCGAAAGAAAACAAAGATGATTTTATTATCAATGGTATATTATGTACAAATATCTCTCAAATGCTCTCAATTTCTCTGGGGTGTAGTATGGTGGTTCTCGTATGCTTGTCAAAAAGCAGTCCCCTCTTTCTTTCTCTTTTTCTCCTATTTATACATAGTTTTGGTAGGTTAAACCAACTGATTCTCCCCTTGATTTTCTCAATCTCTTCCCTCCTTATCAGTCAGGATTTCTCATTTAAACGTCATTGACTTTGTGTTAGTAGCCGAGTTGAGAATATCTTGGTAGATATCAGTTTGTTTCCTCTTTGGACTCTATTACTTATTCTACACGTATGTAATGTTTCCAGATATGATCCAGTGTATCTTCGTATCTTCACAGCATGATCCCTCACAGAGGTAGTTGAATATGGTATGTCTTGTCTCGTATAGCGAGGTAGATCAGTGTCTCAGCTTCGGTATTCAGGAGCTTAGTCTAGCCAGAAGCTTGGTCTGACCTCCCTTGATCTCTTGGAGCTTGATGCGGTCCCCTGCAGACACTCTTCTGTGGTAGCGGGGTTTTGGCAAGCTTCCGGAGAGGTTGTGAGGTAGTCTCGACCTCTAGGAGCTTCCCGATTCCTGGTTTGGTGGCGCGGGCTCGATCTGATCGCTCTGGGCTCTATTCTGTGTTTCTAGAGCTCACCTTTTATTTCTGTGGGGTGGTACCGTAGCTCGACTTTGGGAACCGTGGTCCCCTGGTGGATAACCTATGGCCTAGGGTCAGACTAGGAGGGTGGAGAATTTCCCTTAGGTCCCTAGCCAAATTTGGCTATTAACAGAAGTCCCCTCTGACCTGAACGCCGGTGATTGAGTTTTGGGGTTAGAGTTAGATTTCCTATTTTATTTGGGAAATTTTCCCTCCATTATCGTTACCAGAATCTCGGTGCAAATCTTTTCATTAATTGCCCCAAATGACATGATGCATGTAGACTGGGGTATTCAAAATAATCTAGCTATGTTACGGCCACTCCGTGATTCGAGGCAACCCACCACCGAAGATTTTGTTTTTGGGCTGTCGACGTCACTGCTGTGTTCGCTCCTATTTAAACTCAACAACTCCACCGTCTTACTCACACTTTCACCTCTTTCAAGTTTAAAACTTTCTTTTGGAAAGAATTTCATCTTCTCTTTATCGACTTCGCTAGATTCTCTTCTACCAAGTCGAAAAAACAGCTGCGATTCTGTCGACTTTATTTTCGATGGTGAGGAGGTCACTAGTCTCACCCTCGACAAGTGAGCACGCAAAGGTTTTTATAGTGATGACTCTCTGCCAAGTCCCAGCGCCGGCGGTCGACTAGAAACGTAGCCATTGGGACCGGGTTCTCTAATCGACCTGACAATCCTCTGGATTTGGTTGATGAAGGCTCTAATAAGGAGGATAGGGAGGATGTTTCCAGGAAGTGTCAAGTCACGGTTGCTGGTTGTAAGGACCTCGATTTTATGATTGGCTTATTTCATGATAAACCACACCACATTAGGGATGATTGTGTAATGGGTAGCTTAGGTCCGTGTTGGCAAGCTTCCAAGCATCTCCATGACTTCAAGAGCAAAAGGTATACTCACTTGACTTTGTCTCTTGAAGAGTTTAGGTGCACACACACATACTTCATGCATGTTTTGTTTATCTTGCATTTGTTTTCCTTATTATTTATATGTGTGTGCATCCTTTTCAAACACACTCACTAGCTTGCATTAGATATCATATCTTGCATTGTATCTCATTTGATAAACATGTTTGACATGTTAATTGTACTTCATTGTGTGCATCTCACTCACTTCACACTTGCACAACATTCATGTAAGATAGACATTTTTCTTTAGTGTTAAAAAGGGATTTTTTCCCTTTAGCGCGGCCTAGACTGCTCGGCAGGCTCTGCTTGCACTGCGGCGCACGGAGCGGTATTCTCCAGTGCGTCATGCATGATGTGGACCGTGACCTGTGCACTTGCACGCACAGCGGTCCTAACCGCGGTGTTGTCCAGACGGTGCACTGCTGTATGTACCGCGGTCTGGACACTTACCTGTGCCGCGGTCTAGCAAGCGGTTTTGACGGGATTCTGTTTCCCAAGTTCAAAATGATGTAGTTTTAACTAGGACTTCATATATATTCTCCCTCTTCTCTTCTTGGCTGACCAAGAGCTCTGAAAATCATTTTTAGAGAGGTTAGAGCTCCTAGAGAGAGAAAGCTTCAAGAAAGCATCTTTGACTCTCCAAACCCAAAACCCATCTCCATCTTGCATCATTCAACATCATTTGAGCACGGGTCTTCATTGTTTGATGACTAGGTAAGCAAGAACTTCTTTGAATACCATTTATTGTTTTTCTTACTCTAGATCATGTATTTATTGCATGATTAAATACCTAGACTCTACTTTATTGCATATTTATGAGTCTTGATAACATGATTGGGTTTGTATTTTGATAGCTTAATTGATTAGGTCATTTTTGCCTAAAAGCTAGGTCATAAATATTCATGTGTGATTTATTGATAACTAGGTTGAGAAATTGTGTTTTAATCAACTAGTTAATGTTCATGAATATTTGATTGTGTTTGTTTGTGATAGCTTGCATTATTAGGTCATATATGCTTAAATAGCTAATCCATAAATGTTCATGTATGCTTAATTGATGATTAGGTTGACTTTGTGCATCTAGTCAAGTTTATGAATGTTTATGTGAATTTAATTGACAATTAGGTTGTTAAAATTTCTTTACAACTAATTGAGACCTCATGTGTGTACATGTAGGCATTGTTTGATAACTAGGGTGTTCAATTGCATTATAACATCTAGTTAAGCATTTTGTGTTTAGTCTTGCACATTATTGCATTGAGTATATTGTCATATACACACTTAGACTTTTATACTCTTCTTGAGTCAAAGTCTTGTGGCTTCGGGGTGAAGTTGCACAAGCATTGAAGTCTTGCAACCAAGGTGTGGTTGGCAAGCATCGGTCAAGAGCCGCTATAAAAGGCCCGCTTGGTAGAGCAGAAGGTGCTCACGCCAAGAGTAGTGTATCAGAGGATATCACAAGGGACTAAGCCAAGAGTGGCGAGTGGTAGTGTCCATAGCCTAAGGTTGTCGAGAGTGAGAGTCCGAGTATCACTTGAGGGTGTAACTTTTTACTAATATAGTGGATTTATGTGATCGTGTGTGGCTAGAAGGATAGCCCATGGTTTTTCCCTGGTTGAAGGGTTTCCATGTAAAAATCAAGTGTTCTTTATATTTCCGCACTTTTACTTGATTTTGTATGTTTGTTTTAATTGGGTTATATGTTTAATATTGACTAATCAAAAAAGTTGGTAATAATCGATTAACAATCCATTCACCCCCCCTCTAGGTTGTAGACACACGTTAAGAGTGTATTTTCACTGGTCCTTCTCTAGAGAGGCTTGCCCCTTATGACTTCAGGGTTGTCCCCGACTCTATCGTTGATCCGAACTCGATTGACCGTTTGTGGTCCAAGTATGGCATTCCTGACAGTGTTTCTATCTCGGTTCCTCTTAAAGGTTACGAATTCTTCAATCCCTCTGACGGTGTGCTTCTGATTCATGTGGAGGCTCTCAAGAATAGGGTCAGGCTCCCTTTTCATCCTACCCTTCGACGAGCTCTTAACGCCATCCAACTTGCTCCTCTCCAGTTGACCCCCGGCTTCTGGAGGCATTTGATTGGCTTCCTCGTGCTGTGAAGGGAACAATGCCAACTGAGCAAGATGACGAGAGAGCCCGGAGCAGAGGAGCTGGCCTACCTTTTTCAAATCGAGAGTCTCTCCGGCGCTCCCCGAGGTCTGTTCTATGCAAAAGCCAAGAATAAGCTCAACTTTGTCATTCCTGGTGCTTTGAAGAAGGATCCTGCCTGGAAGGAAAAGTGGATCCTGGCAGGGGGTGATTGGGGAAACTCAATTTTTATCAGAGGGCAAGAGTTCGAGGTCCCCACAGTTTTCAGTGACAAACCATCGTGAGACCGGGATGCCCTGCCACCTGAGTCTGAAATCATTTTGAAGGCTATTCTGGCCAGGAACTACTTGAACCTGAGGTTTCCAACCACTGAAGCCTTTGATCCTCGCAGGGTGAATCAATACCTGCGGATCTCTGATGCTATTCCTCGTAAGTATCACTAAATCATCTTGCTTTGTCTCGTTGACCAGCTTAGTTCTGACGTTTCCCTTTTTTGTTTCATTTACTTATAGTTTTTGTTGTTGAGCTAGCTTCTCGCAAAGCTCAGCAGCTCAAGCAAGCTCGCACACCTCCCCTGCCATCTCGGAGAAGGAAAGGCTGATTGTCTCGATTGAGATCATGCCTGCTCCTACTCCATCGCATTCCCAGGCGAGATCCAAGATGGCTACCTTTGCGTCGTGGGCATCCAAAACGGTAAATAGAGGAGCCTCCATTCCCCGGGTAGCTGGCATTACTACACATGCCTCTTCTGCTCCTTCTGTTGTTACTGCTGTTCCTACGACTCACCTTCCTGATGCCGCTGCGCTTCTAACCCCCCGAGCCTCTGAGGACTTTGAAGTGGGTGTCGCGGGGATTCCTCTTTGCTGTTCTCGCCCTCAGTCGAGCTCGATAGGGCAGAACGAGGTCTTGGAACGATTCATCGTATCCTGCCCAGGTGGTGTGCTCTCTAGGATGGCCTCGATGCCTGTCGATGTTTTGCTCACCAAGGGGTCTGCTGTCTTAGCTGAGGTAATTGTTTTTTTTTTGTACCGCTTCTGAGACTACCAACTTGATCGATTCCTAACCCCGGCTTTGTATCTTGTAGGCCTTCAAGTTTAATGTGGCTATGGGTCACCAGGTAACCCTCCTTCATGATCAGGCTGCTAAGGCTAAAGCCGAAGCTGAGAGAGCCATGGGATTGCTCAAGCGGTCTCAGACATTAGTATGAGAGATGACCTCCAACCAAGGGAAAATAGAGACCGAGCTGGCCGAGCTTTGCTGTGATTGTGAGAGGACGAAGCTGTCCTTTGATCAAGAAATCCTCCATTCTATCTGGCGGGCCAAGCAGAGAGATTCTTGGAAAACCGAGGCTAAGAAGTTGGACCTCAAGAATCAGGATCTGATTGCTCAGATGGCCAAGCTGCAAGCTGAGGCGGAGACCTCCTTTAGTGACAGATATTTCTATGCTTCTTTTTAGGTTGCAGAAGCTCTCCCCCTTCCATTTGATCTATCATCCATCGCCGGTTGGGATAGAGAGGAAATAATGACCAAGGCTGTTGAACTGTCTCGCCCTGACGATGACGAATATGTTCCCTCTAACTAGGCAGGAACTGGAAAGCAGCCCGTCCAGGCAGATCCTCCTCTTCCTCCTCCCATCTTTACTGCTTCAGGTACTGGGGAATCTTCAAGTAAGGTTATGTCCACGCAGTCTGAAGGACATCAACCAGAATCTGGGGAAGGAATAAGGAGCCTGCCTAAGGGATCCTCCAGAGTGGAAATGGAGGTCGACAAGAGCCAGACGGGGTCCATGGCTGCCCTTCTTGATGCGGATATCCCTCCTGAGGTCATGGTAGTGATCAATGAAGTCTTGGAGAAGGATCCAGCTGATCAGCAAGAGGAACCTCTGGAGGGAGAGATAGTTGGCGAGGGTAACCAAGACAGGCAGCCACCTCAAGGAGGAGCTGATGGCGAGGATTAACATGAGGGAGGAGGAGTAGTAGAGCGAAATCAAGAGGGCTCCGAAACTTGATGCTACCTGTTTATGACTGGCTTTGATTGCCCGAAATTGAGGGTGGGCACCCCGCTTTACTCATGATTGGTTTAGTCAATCTTTTTCGTTCTTTTTATAGCCTGGATTCGGGGGTTGGGCTCCCCGCTTGATAGATGTAGCCTTACTGGGGGATAGGCTTCTTCATTATTAATGAGAAATTGATATAACTTCCTTCATATTTGTTTTGATTGACCTTGATTATGAGCTTCCATCTTGATTGAGAACTTCTTGCTTTATTCCAGATCCTGATCGTGAATCGATCCTGCATCTTTGATGATAATTTGTTCATACTTTAATCTGGATACGTAGGAAACTCTTATTATAATGATCTTAATCTTGCAGAAGAAACAAATATTTATGTTTAAATCCGTTTCAGGAGAGGTAGTCCGATCGAGACCTCCAGAGGGCAGTCTAGCTATTTCCCGGTCTCGAGATCTGGATGGCAACTATGCTCTTATACTTAGGCCTTTCTTGGGGGTGGTAGCCCGACCAAGGCATCATGAGGGCTGTCTAGCTATTTCCTAGTCTCGAGATTCAGATGGCAACTATGCTCTTACACTCAGACCCTTCTTAGGGGTGGTAGCCCGACCAAGGCATCGGGAGGCCTGTCTAGCTATTTCTTGGTCTCGAGATCGGGATGGCAACTATGCTCTTACACGCAGACCCTTCTTGGGAGTGGTAGCCCGACCAAGGCATCAAGAGGGCTGTCTAGCTATTTCCTGGTCTCGAAATCTGGAATGCAACTATGCTCTTATACTCAGACCCTTCTTGGAGGTGGTAGCCCGACCAAGGCATTAAGGGTAATGAGTGGGCTTCCTCGGTTAGTCCCTTGGCCTCGAGATCTTGCTGGCAACTATGCTCTTACGCTTAGACCCTTCTTTGCTGGGGGTGATGCCCGGCCAAGGCATCAGGGGCATCAAGGGGGTTTCCCCGGCTCATCCCTGGTCTTGAGGCGATTATGTCAAATTTTCCAATCGAATATGTAGTTATTAATGTAGAACATAATCAAAGATAAAGAAAAAATGTACACTTTATTGATGATCAGGATGTAGTATATCGTTATTAGGGATTTTATTGAAACCTAATTGGGGTAATCTGCTCAAGAGTCCTCTGCTCAAGAGTCCTCTGCTCAGGGGTAGAACATCCTCAAATGATCTGCGTTCCAGGTGTGGTTGATGGGTCGTCCATCGATGTCTTCAAGTTTATAGGCTCCATTGCGAGCAACTACTTTTACCAAGTATGGCTCTTCCTAATTGGGGCCTAGGACTCCATCCGACCTTTTCCGAGTATTTGAGGTCACCTTCCTGAGCACCAGATCTCCTTCTTTGAAATTTCAGGCTCTGACCTTTCGGTTGAAATACCTAGCGATCTTGCTCTGGTAAATCGCCACTTTCTCAGCTACCCAGTCTTGTTTCTCTTCTAGGAGGTCTAGATTAGCTCGGAGTTTGACCTCGTTGCTTTCAGGTTTGAAGTGTTGCACTTTGAATGAGGTCAATTTATGCTCGATGGGGAGGACCAGTTCAACTCCGAAGGCTAGGGAGTAAGGTGTCTCCCCAGTAGCTATCCTCTTTGTAGTCCGGTATGCCCAAAGGACCTCGGCCCACTTGCATTTCTTCTGCTGTAGTTTCTTTTTCAAAAGCTTTTTGATAGTCTTGTTGGTGGACTCCACCAGCCCGTTGGTCTGGGGATGGGCTACTGAAGCAAGCCTGAGGTCGATTCCCAAACCTTCACAGAAGTCTTTGAATCGGACGTTGTCGAACTGCTTGCCCAGGTGGGCTACAATGATGAGAGGGGTCCCGAATCTACAGACCACATTGGTTTTGATGAACTTGGTCGTATTCTTTTCTGATATTCGAGAAAGAGGCTCTGCCTCGACCCATCTTGTGAAATAATCGATAGCCATGATAACATATTTAACTTGCCCAGGAGCGGTAGGAAGCGGTCTAATTAGGTCGATCCCCCACATGGCAAAGGGGTAGGGCGAACTGAGAGATGACAGTGGCTCTGGTGGTAGGTGGTTCAAGTTCGAAGTCCTTTGACACGGTTCGTAAGATCGTACATAGCTTCTTGCATCTTGGTGGATGGTCGGCAAGTAGTACCCCGTACGAAGCACTTGATACGCTAAAGCTTCTCCACCGATGTGGTTCCCGCAGTCCCCAGAATGAACCTCTCTTAATACCCATTTAGCATCATCAGGAATGTAAACATAGAAGTAAGGGGAGGGATCTACCCCTCCTGTAGAGGTACCCGTCTACCAGGCAATATCGGATAGAGAGCCTTTTAATTCTTCGAGCTTGATTGGGCTCCTCGGGAAGCTTTCCCTCTTGAAGGTAGGCAACGATCGGATCGATCCAGCAAGGTTGACGATCCAGGGAGCAGATTTCCTTGTTCGCGATTATGCTTGGTTAGGAGATCACTTGGAGGGGAACTTCCCGTGGTTAGGCTTGGCCCCCATTTACGGCTATCTTAGCTAGAACATCCGAGCAGTGGTTTTGGTGTCGAGGCACCTGATCGATCTTGAATCCCTTGAACTTATTTTTAAGCGACTGAGCTAGCCTTTGGTAGACGACCATGTTATCTCCTTTTGCCTGGTACACCCCAGACACCTGATTGACTACAAGTAATGAGTCACTCTTGATTTGCAGGTAGTCGGCCTTCAGTTCGATGGCTGCCTTCATCCCAGCTACGAGGGCTTCGTAATCTGATTCATTATTGGTGGCTTTAAACTCGAATTTGAAGCAGTGACAGAATTGAGTCCCCTCTGGGTCTATTAAAACTATGCCAGCTCCTCCCCCAGCTTGCCCTGACGCTCCATCTATATAGAGGGTCCAAGATTTACAATCTTTCAGCCAATTATCGATCTCGAAAGTCTTCTCAAGGACCACATTCTATGCTGTAGGCATCGCTTGGCCTGGGAGCGTTGAAAATTCTGCAACGAAGTCTGCCAAAGCCTGCGCTTTAATCGTGGTCCTGGGCTTATATTTTAAGTCAAACTGAGTGAGCTCTTGGGCCCACAAGACTAGCCTTTCGGACACGTCCGGTCTTTGTAAGAATTGAAGGAGAAGTTGGTCCGTCACCACTACTATTGAATGAGCTTGGAAGTAGGGACGAAGCTTTCTTGCTGAGGTCACTAGAGCATAGGTAAGCTTCTCCAGGAGAATATAATTTTTTTCTGACTTGGTTAAAGCATGACTCACGTAGTATATGGGCCTTTGAATCCCGTCACCACACTCCTTGGCCAAAGCTCCACTTACTGCAGTTTCTGAGATGGCCAAGTAGATTTGCAGCTCCTCCCCGGGAACTGGCTTGACTAACAATGGTGGGCTTGTTAGGTATTTCTTCAAGGCTTGAAAAGCTTATTCACTCTCCGGGCTCCATTTCATGTTTCTTCCTTTCTTGATGGCTTTGAAGAACGGGAGGCACTTATCGGTGGAGCGAGAAATAAACTTGTTGAGCGCTGCTACACGCCCAGTCAAAATTTGTACCTGTTTGAGTGATGTGGGGGATTCCAGGTCCAAGATAGCCTTGATTTCTTCTGGGTTGGAGGGGTTCAACCGCATCTGGTTTTCTCTTAGGATTATGAAGGTCTTGTGAAGGTCTTCTTCGTGCCCTTCTGCGGTCAGTAATTTTGTGATCATGTCGTCGAAGTATACCTCCATCGTCCTTCCAATTTTGGGCTTGAACAGTTTGTTAACCAACCGCTGGTATGTAGCCCCCGCATTCTTAAGGCCAAATGGCATCACCTTGTAGCAGTACAGGTCCTGTCCAGTAATAAAGCTGGTATTATCTTGGTCAGCGGGGTGCATTTTAATCTGGTTATACCCCGAGAACGCGTCCATGAAACTAAGAAGCTTATTTCCCAATGTAGAGTCGACCAACTAATCGATCTTTGGTAGAGGAAAGCTGTCTTTTAGACACGGCCCGGTTGAGGTCGGTGTAATCGACACACATACGCCATTTCCCATTCGCCTTCTTAACCATGACCACGTTGGCGATCCATTCGGGGTAGCACACTTCTCTGATAAATCCCGCCCTGATCAATTTATCCACTTCCTCCTGAACCGCAGCGTTCCTCTCAGCTTTAAAGTGACGCCTCTTCTGTTTGATAGGTTTGACTGTTGGATCCACCGTTAATCGATGAGCGGCCAATGATACCGGCATCCCGGGCATCTCATCGTTGCTCCAAGCGAAGATGTCGCTGAATTCTCTGAGAAGCCCAATCAAACCTTCTTTCACTTTCGGTTCGAGGGTAGCTCCGACCTTGACGACCTTAGAGGGATCGTCATTTCTGATGGGTATCTCCTCTAGTCTATCTACGGGTTGCCCACTGGCCTATTCCTTGCTCTGTTCCTCCTCATCTGGTGTGATGGGTTCATTTTCAAAATGATCTGCTGGGCTCCGTATCTTTTAGGGCCATCCCTAGCGCTTCCGCATCCTGGATCTTTGCAACTTGTATCTATTGTTTGGCTAAAGCTGTCGGATTGGCAAACACTACGTAGCAGTTCCTAGCTACTTGCTGGTCTCCACGTACCTCTCCTACCTTGGTTCCCATTAGGAACTTCAGGAAATTGTGGTATATAGACAAGACTCCATTCAAGGAGGACATGAATGGTCTCCTTAAGACGGTGTTGTAGGCTGATGGGGTGTCGACCACAACAAAATCCGTCATATTGTTTTGTTGGAGAGGTGAGGTTCCAACGATCACTGGGAGGATCATTTGCTCCCACTAGTATGATCGAATACTCCGTGAATCCATAGAACGGGGTCGTGCAACTATTGTAACACCATTGCTTCAGATTCAGTTTTCCCAAGGTATCCATGAAAAGGATATCTACACTACTGCCCGTATCAACGAGCACGCGATGGACCATGCAGTTGGCAATCTGTATCGTGATCACCATGGGATCATCATGAGGTTGCACGGTGTTGAAGACATCTGCTTCAGTGAAAACGATCTGTGCTATCTGGGAGGGCTCCGCCAAGCTTTAGCTGACCTTGAAGATACCCCGACCTTCTTCTACACGGGGAATCTTCCTTGCGTTGTTTTTCCAGGAATTATTTGAGGTACCGGCCAATGTGGGACCTCCGCTGATGGTGTGTATCACCTGTATCTGTTGCATTAAATCAGTCTATTCTCCCTTTTCTCTTCTCCGCATGCTCACAGATCTCAGCTTGTATTTCCCTTCCAATTTGAATATTATCTATGACCTGCTGTAAAAACTCAATCAAACATCCTCCCCTTATCAGGGCTTCGATCTGGTTGCACAGGTTATAACACTCGAAAGTGTTGTAACCCAGGTTCTCATGGAAGTCGCAATATTTGTACCGGTTCCTTCTGTTGACTGAGGCTTTTATGGGCACGGGCTTTTGGAGTAGCCCCTTGTCCCGTATAGCGAGGTAGACTATTTTCCGGGAAGTGTTCAAGGGGGTATAGTAATCGTACCCTTTCTCATCTCGCGTTACGGGGGCTACGGTCCTAGAAGGATGGGAAGTTCACGAAGGGGTTCGCCTTGCTGGATATCTTTCTTGCCTGAGCTGAGCAGCGTGGAAACAGTTTGTCGATCTATTGAGCGGTTTGTTCTGATTTTTTCTGAGCTGGCTTAGATTTGGGAGCTTCTTTCTTCTGGCGCTTTGCCATTCTCATATCGTCGTGCTCCATCTTGACTTTGAGCTGTTCGTCTATCTCGACCTGCTCAAGAGCCCAGTCATAGGCCTTCTAGTAAGTCTCTGGAGGTCTCTTGGCGAAGGAACGGAAAAGCTTTCCTACCTACAGGTTCCGCCTGAAATTGGCGAGAGTCTCTTTCTCGGCGAAGACTCCCATTTGTATCACTTCTTTATGAAAATGCTCAATGTACGATCGAAGTGTTTCACCTCACTCCTGAATCACATATTGGAGGTGTATGAGATCCCTTGAGCGAGGTTTGACTTCTTGGAACTGTGAGCAAAAATCTGTTGATAACTTTATGAAAGAATCCACGCTTCCAGCGGGTAACTTCCTGAACCAAGTTTTCACGTAATCGGTTAGAGTGGCAGGGAACATCCTACACATGGCAGCCCTGGTAGTATTCTGGACTTCCATCTGCTGGACGAAATTCTCCAGATGACTCAAAGGGTCTTATGTTCCGGAAAACTTATCTGTTGGCATTTTAAATTTTGGCGGGAGTTCCGCTTCCTGATCCTTCTAATGAAGGGGGCATTCATCTAGCTTAATGGATCCTTCTTATCCTCTTTATTTTTTCCCCTTCTTATCTACTAGACCTCTTTCTATAGCTTTGCCAACTTATCCCTCAGTCGCTTGTTCTCGGTTTCTTTGAATTGATCTCAGATTCTTACGTTGTCGGATCCCTCCGATGAACTGGCGACCTCAACCCGGTCCTCTTCATAAGCGGGATCTACTGGGAGGTTTTTCAGCTTCCTTTCTCTTGGGCCCGGGTTTCCTTTCTTGATGCAGTCGGGTGAGGAGCCTCTCGTTGCTCCCAGGTTAGAGCATTTGCTGCAGACTTAACTCGCCTAGGCTGATATTGTGAGGGTCTTCTCGGAACTGGGGGCATGTGTCCTAGCCTATCCCGGATCGAAGGTTGTGGCCCAGTCCTATTGCGAGCTGGCTCTGGAGGAGGAGGTCCCAGGTGGTCGAAAGCAGGCTACCTGCTCCCGGGCCTGCTCGACTCTCCCTGATCATTCTGGTTTGTTGGTTGGACTGTGATGCCTTCAGCTTGCAGGCGGAGGTGAACGGTTTCTACGAAGGCTGCCGCTTGTTGGTCAAGTGCGGCCGAGCTTATCATAGGGTGGCCAAAAGCCCGTGCATTAGTCGTCTAGACTGGAGCTTGACTGCGATGTCTAGACTTCTTCCCCCTCCTTAGGGCTTTTCGCGTTGGCATCGTCGAAGGTTGTTCCGAAGCCCTGGGCTGTCCTTGGGAGGAGCGGAGCCTCATGGTTCCTGTAAAACAATAAAAATGCAAACAGTTGATTTGATTAACTGGGTGTGGGGTTCCCACAGACGGCGCCAGAAAGTGTTAACTGAAAATTTGCTCATGGTGAGAAATCTCAATTAACACTCTTGAGACCACTACCACAGAGGTGGGGGCCTAGGGTGTGATATACTTTATACCAAGCTTGTTCAAATGATAATTTAAAATGCTAATGTAGATACCATCGAAAGAAAACAAAGATGATTTTATCATCAATGGTATATTATGTACAAATATCTCTCAAATGCTCTCGTTTTCTCTGGGGTGTAGTATGGTGGTTCTCGTATGCTTGTCGAAAAGTAGTCCCCTCTTTTTTTCTCTTTTTTTCCTATTTATACATAGTTTTGGTAGGTTAAACCAACTGATTCTCTCCTTGATTTTCTCAATCTCTTCTCTCCTTATCAGACAGGATTTCTCATTTAAACGTCATTGATTTTATGTTAACAGCTGAGTTGAGAATATCTTGGTGGAGATCAGTTTGTTTCCTTTTTAGACTCTAGTACTTGTTCTACATGTACGTAATGTTTCCAGATATGATCCAGTGTATCTTCGTATCTTCACAGCGTGATCCCTCATAAAGGTCGTTGAATATGGTATGTATTGTCTCGTATAGAGAGGTAGATCAGTGTCTCAGCTTCAGTATTCAGGAGCTTAGTCTAGCCAGGAGCTTGGTCTGACCTCTCTTGACCTCTTGGAGCTTGATGCGGCCCCCTGCGGACACTCTTCTGTGGAAGTGGGGTTTTTGCGAGCTTCCAGAGAGGTTGCGAGGTAGTCTCGACCTCAGGGAGCTTCCCGATTCCTGGTTTGGTGGCGCGGGCTTGATCTGATCGCGTCGGGCTCTATTTCAGATGTTTCTGGAGCTCGCCTTTTATTTCTATAGGGTGGTACCGTAGCTCGATTTCGGGAACCGTGGTCCCCTGATGGATAACCTCGGGCTTAGGGTCAAACTAGGAGGGTGGAGAATTTCCCTTTAGTCCCTGATCGGGCCAAATATGTTGTATATTTAGGCCCTCAAATCCTTACCTTTTGTTCTGTTCTCGGGTGTTTTTGTAACTCTCATGGGTTGTTTTATGCTTATTTATAGGAAATGATGTAAGGACAGGTTTGGAAGCATATGGTGGTGATTCCAGTAGAAAAGAAGCACAAACACCTCTACAGTACGGGTCAAGTGCTGGTCCAGTATGGGTCGCAACCGCACTCCAGCCGCACTCCAGCTGCACTCATGTGCACAGCCGGGGAAGAGTGCAAGTACAGAGATAAAGTGCGGGTACAGTGCGGGTCAGCTAACCGCACTCCACCCGCACTAATGCCAAACCAGAGAAGCTGATCACCCACCTGACATTAGAGTGCGGGTACTGTGCGGGTTATCCAACCGCACTCCACCCGCACTTGTATCAAGAACAGAAGAGCAGAGTTGCACCTGACATCAGAGTGCGGGTACTGTACGGGTCATCTAACCTGCACTCTACCCGCACTTGTATCAAGAACATAAGAGCAAATTGCACCTGACACTAGAGTGCGGGTACTGTGCGGGTAATCCAACCGCACTATACCCGCACTTTGGCTCAAGACAGAAGGTAGATCTTTCACCTGACAGGGAAGTGCGATCACAGTGCGACCACAGGGCGACTCCAAGTGCGGGTACAGTGTGGGTAATTCAACCGCACTCCACCCGCACTCCTGCCATGCTCCGAGAACTGAAGTTGCAGACAACCCATACAGTGCCGGTAAATGACCCGCACTCCACCCGCACTTCGAGCGGGCCAGTCTGATTTTCAAAGCTTAAGTGACCTATTTTTGTATTTAGTATAAATAGAAAAGTATAGAAATGTTATAGGAGCTTTTTAACTCCTGTTTTAGGCAGATTAGACATTCTTAGATCTAGTTTCTCTCTCTACCTCTCATCCTTACATTCTCTACTCAACTCCAAGGAAGTTAGGAGATTGGAGCCACTTCAAGGAAAGAGATGTTCTCCAAGGGTTATTTCTTTCTCCTCTCTACTGATTTCCTAGTTGTAATGAGTAGCTAAATCCCCTCTAAGGGGTTGATAGAGTAGTTAGTTTAATATTGGGCTTGTACATAAACTTGATATTATATTGATATTCATGTCTATCTTCCATTGATCTATTCTTGTTGTGAATGTTTATCATTGATTTCTTGTGTAGATACATGATCTTTGCAAGATGTCTTTGTATTATGTATGAGTATTCCATCTAGATATACATGATGTTTAGTTGTTTAATGCTCTAAGGAATGGACGGAAAGTCATGAATTACGACTCTTAAACCGCGGTTTTAATCTAACCTCGATCGTGTTTCCGGCACTATACATCCTAGGTCGGAACCGTGAGAGAGTTAGAAGTCATCACTATACATCCTAGGGTGACTATCTTTAATCGGTTGAGTCAATGTTAGGTAGACGAGCTTCATTTCTAGAATCCGGTAAACAATCAACTCTATACATCCTAGGTTGGTAGTTTACAAGGATTAATCCCTAATAGGTGGTCCGCACTATACATCCTAGGCTGGCCACCTTCTAGGGATAAATAACCGACTCTATACATCCTAGGTCGGTTACCTTGAAAAGCTGTGCTATTGACAAGTTTGTTGCATTGCCCAGTATTTGCTTTCGAATCCATTAACTCCTTAGTTTCCATCATCTATATATCCTTCACTCCATATTCCCCTTTCATTCTGTTTACATATTTAATTTAGTATTATTTAGAGTTGGTTCACAATCTACATTTTCACCAATTCATGTTTTGCTATTATATATATATACATACCATTGCTTTAGCATTAACTAATTTGGCTAACTCCGCTCCCTGTGGACGACACCCACTTGCCACTATATTTAAGTTTTCAAACTGATTTAGGCTTAGTGAGGTTTCTTAAAATATTATTGACGGACTGATCTTTTAAAAACGACATAAGGGAAAAAGGTCCTTGTCAGTCCCTAGCCAAAGTTAGCTATTAACAATAATGATTAAATGTAACCGCACCAACTTATAATGCACATAAAATAGTATTAACTACCCATCATCTTGTTGAGGAAGAATGGCTGGCAACACATTTAAGCAATGAATGAAGTTGTTTGATGAGGTATCTTCAGTTGTTCATAGTAGTTTGAATGCTTCAGAACTGAGGGTAAGAAATAAAGTAAGCATCAGATGTCTTTCAACCGATCACACTTTTCGTTACATTGCGAAAATGAATCATACATAAGCACTTTTCCTTCTTTTAACAAAACTTGACAGACAACCTAGAGTGACCCGCCAGTTTTACAAGGAATCAACACATGTGTATAACAATACAACTTTTTATTAATATAAAGATACAAAGGGTTAAAACAATATCAATCAAATCTGAACGTCAATCAACAAACTTACTAACTTTAGTGTCCACCACGGTTCAGTATAAAGAAGCTCACTACTGATGAGAAGATTTTCGCCGTTAGAAAACCGTCCGTTAAAAAAATTTATAAAACCTATGCGATGCGTTCATAAGTACAAATATGAGTAAAGCGGTAAGCACGGGTGTCGTCTACTGAGATCGGGGTAGTTGTGATAAGATTAGGATTAATATAACTAGTAAGCATAAAACTAAAAGTGATGGTGAATGAAAATATAATATAAACTAAACTATGAAAGCAAATAAAATGGGATGAAAATGGAGTGATGAATGTATGATGATGGAACTACGGAGTTGATGGATTCGTAAGTGAATATTGGGGCAATTGCAACAAACTCTCAATTAAGCACGTTTTGACAAATGTAACCAACCTAGGGTGTATAGTGTTGGTATATATCTCTAGCAAGCGGTCAACCTAGGGTGTATAGTGAAGACCTCCTACTAGCGATTAATCCCTCCTAAGCAACCAACAATGGCCAGTTACTCAATCGAGACTTTTTCCATGAATGCTCATCTATCTAGCTATAGCTCAACCTATTACTAATGTAGCCATCCTAGGGTGTATAGTGATGGCTTCCAATTCCCTCACAAGTGGCCGACCTAGGGTGTATAGTGAAGGCCACCCGTTTGAGATTGGATGAGGCTCGAGGTTATCAACCGAATTCTACTCGAAGGTTAGTTCTCGTAAAATCACTAAAGTAGCCAACATAGGGTGTATAGTGGAGGCTTCTAATTCTCTCACAAGTGGCTAACCTAGGGTGTATAGTGAAAGCCACTAATTCAAGATTAGATTAAGGGCATGGTTGTAGAGTCGGATTTCAGAAAATCCTTCCATTCAATGGTGCATTAGACAACCTAATTGCCTACTCAAGTAATCCAATTCAACATGCAAAGAGGGTGTACCCAAGCAAATCAATAATGGAAATCAATTCAAGTATTGGAATAAAATATAGAGATAGAATAAATATGACACATAGAGTTTATCTACAAAACCCAAATATCCATCAAACAAATAACATCAACCCCATAATGGGGTATTTTAGCTACTCATGTTCTATTACAAACCAATAAACTAAGAGAGAGTGTAGAGAGAAAACCCTTGAAGATTGATCTCCTTCCTTAAAGCTTGAATCCAAGTCTCCTAGTTGCCTTTGATTGAGTAGAGATGGGTTGGATGAGAGGGAGATGTGTTTCTAGCTTAGACTATGTAAAGGAAATAGAAAATACAAGTGTTGGGAGATATGGGAGTCCTTTGGTTCGTTCCCATGCTTTTCTATTTATAGGGGATGGAAAAATAGGTCACTTAAGCTTGAAAACAGAAGCTGTTGCGCGCAGAGTGCGGGTGGAGTGCGGGGGAATTACTTGCACTGTACCCGCACTATATGGGTTGTCTTCATCTTCAGTTCTAAGATCTGGGAAATAGTGCGGGTGGAGTCCGGTTGGATTACCCGCACTTTACCCGCACTGTACTCGCACTCTAATGTCAGGTATAAATCCACTCCTCTGTCTTGAGCAACAGTGCGGGTGGAGTGCGGTTGGATTACCCGCACTTGACCCGTACTTTAATGTCAGGTGCAAGTCAGCTTCTCTGGTTGTGGCAACAGTGCGGGTACACTGCGGTTGGATGACCCGCACTGTACAAGCACTCTACTCGTACTTTAACTTCAGGTGCAAATCAGCTTCTCTGGTTTTGGCAATAGTGCTGGTGGAGTGAGGTTGGATGACCCGCACTGTACCCGGACTTTAATTCTTCTTCAGCATCAAGTCCCATCTATTGGAATGAATGCGGTTGGAGTGCGGTTTTGACCCGCACTTGACCAGCATTTGACCCGCATTGTAGAGCTGCTTCTGATCCTTTGTCTTTCCTTTTGCCCCTTTTCTGCCAAAACCACCGCAACATGCTTCCAAACCCATCATTGCACCATTTCTTACAATTACGCATATAACAACGAATTAGAGATACCAAAACGCACGAAAACAGAACACAAGATACGAATTTGAGGGCCTAAATATACTACATATTTGGCACGATCAACTACCTAAAACATAATCTAGTGTATCATCGTATGGGTGGAAAGACATGGGATCGTATTCAGGGTATTCTTCCCAAACAGCCACAGCAGGTTTATGATCCTTCTTCTTCTTGCCATACTTTTTCAATTTGTTAGCCTTCGACCCAGTTTCTTCAGTTGTTTCTTATTCTTGTATTTCCTTTTCTTGCTCCTCAAATTCTTTTAAGGCTCTTTCATCGTCCAAGAACCGCATGATAGCTTTCCACTTCAGGTCCAATTGAGCCTGTTTAAAAAATAACAACAATTTCTTTAAGCTTGACAATAGCTAGCCTAACTTGACCAATATAAGTTAAATGAGCTTACGAAAAAGGATGTCGGGACCACTCCCATAGCCTGACAGTAGCCAACTTCTCCTTTCGAACTCATCCTCCACAAAACGTCGAGGTAGCTGTCTATGTGGTATAGATAAATTTATTATTAAGCATTAGAAAACTTCTTGTCAGATGTGAATGTTAAAAATAGGTGAATAATGTATGACTTACTAAGTTGGAAATCCATCTATCAGGGTTCACCAATTCGTTGAAGTCTTCAAGCTTCATATCCACCATTTGCCCAGTATACACACTGTTCAGTTGGTCGGTCAAAATAATTATTATGTAAACAACACAAGTAATTAAATAACATACTTGTAAAAGAGAGGAGAATAGGATCAGAACTTACGAAGTTTGATCTTTCGTCTTCAAATATGATATGAACCGACTATGATCCTCATTTATAACTTCACCAGAATCTGGGGTTTTCTTTTTCTTCTTGGGCATGAGGTCTGTATACGGGTTCCCGAGAAACCGAGACTGCTTACGACCTCTTTTCTTCTGGTTATTCTTGTAACACACATTAGGGTCAGGTGCATCTAGACACATAACACTCAGTATAGGGTTTGGAAGAACAATGTTCACAGTCAGTGAAGGGTAATCGTCTATAGGAATGGGTTATTGAATTGGGATTTTCTGAGTACAGAGCTGAACATTGTTGCCATTCCTATTATCCGTCACACATGCCTCTCCAACAGTCCCGGCTGGGCAGCCATCAACCTTTTCCAACTCACCCGTTTCACCATCAAACTTCTTAGATGCGGCTGGGCAACCAACAACCTTTTCCAACCCATCATCAACATCAACCTTTTCCAACCCAGCTTCAACATCAACCTTTTCCTTTTCCAACCAAACATCAACATCAACATTTTCCAACCCACCTTCAACATCAACCTTTTCCAAACCAACATCAACATCAACCTTTTCTAACCCAACATCAAAATCAAAATTCTCAAAAAACATCTCATCACAGGTATCCTACAGTGAGAAGAATATGTATTAAGAACTGCTAATGTCAATAATGTTTGAATAACTAAGGAATAAATGAAGCTTACCATGTCATCCATAACTTTTTCTTTGCTTGCTCTTTCCCTGTCAGATGTTGATTTTTGTACTGTTGTATCTCCAACCTTGAGTTCTTTTCGAATCTTTGCAAATTCTTCTGTACAAAAATATTTTGTCTGTTCCTCACTTTCCTTGATCAGCTGTGCAACAGCTGTATACAGCTCAGGAATAGTAAACGAAACCGAAGTCAGCAATTTCGACTGTAAATCCAAATCAAGTACAAGTTATTAGATTCTCAAAAGTAACTTAAGGAATAACTTAGGATAATAAGATTTATGTATACCACTAATCAATGCCATATCAATCATTTTCATCCTTAGTTATATTTAAAGAGAATAAAGTTGTACCTTAGGAGTTTCACAATTGAAGAGCTACTTCCTAAATGCTGGTTCATCTGAGTTTTTAGATCTCAGCAAGCTTGCTGTTGGTGTGCTGTAGTGAATAGCTGCTTCTCCTTCCTTGCCTCTTCGTGGTCCTCCTCCTTACAATCAATATCTACCTCCCTCAACTTCCTCATCTTCTTGTCTAGTATTCTGCCAGACACATCTTCAACACTCAGAGATTTGTAGTAATCCGTTGACTTCTCATGATCATGAACCTTCCATGGGTGCAAGGGCATCTGCGTGAAGAAATATAAACAAAGTTACGGTCATACTAGAAGTACATTTAACTATAGAAATATAGACAACTACAATTATTGAAACACACACCGTTGTATTGAAGTAGCATTCGACTTTCAACACCCTTGTATTAAAATCCCACCTCTTACATCGTGGGAACCCTGTTCCGATTCGTCTCCTAGTGTTACCAGTCAAACGCACAATCCTTTCAATGGCCCAAACCTACAAAATTTAAAAATATACAATCAAGGGTGAAAGATTATAGAATAAACACATAGATTAATTTTGATACTATTACCTGAAATACAAGAGGAAATCCAAAAATGTGGAATGTAAAGTACTTGGAGTTCTCTGCCTTGTCTTCAACTTCTTAACCATCTGTTTTCTTCTCACTTTCCATAACCTTCTTCTTCTTCTTCTTCTCCTCATTCTCTTTCTTCTTCTCTTACTTCTTCTACCCATCTTTCTTCCAGTCTTAACCTCTTAACTTCTTAACGTGTTTCTCAGCAGCATTCTTAAGCCAATATGACGCAACATCAAAAATGTAGGTCCCCCCATGAAAAACTTGTAAACGCTTTCTCATCTTCAACTAAAGGCCATAGCCAAGCAGGTACGGATGTCCGACCTTCATCGGTTCTGAAGAACTGGGTGACCATTAATAGGTAAGCCATCATCACCATCTGCAACCATGAGTTCTTTAAATGTTTCCTCCAACAATTCAACCGCTGGCTTCAAAATACCTACTCAAAATAGATTCCTCACCCACTTCTTTTTTTTTTGTCGGAAGCCTTTGGGCAGCGTGCCCATATTTAGCCCACTACACAAGCAATACTCCTTTCTGCCAAAGCGAGCTTGGTCCTTCCCCAAACCAAACCATATTTTGTCTGCCTTTTGAGACTTTGGAAGAATTATCTCTTTTTTCAGCAGGTTGTAAATCAGCATGCCATGCACTTTCAAACTTTGAACCAGATCCAAATACTCTTCAAAAAGGCCTTTCCTAAACCGATCAAGCATGCCACATCGGGTTAGGACTGACTTCAAATCTCGAAGAAAAAATTTCTTGTTTTCAGAGTTAACTCTCGCGTGTATCCAGTCTTTAAGGTCCGGATACCGTCAGAGTTTCCGATGAGGATCGACAGGCATCTGGTTTGCAATAGAACAAAAATTAATTAACAGACAAAAAAAAATATTTAATCATTATTTTTATAAATTTATTCAAAAAAAATTTACACTTACATAGTAAAACTAAGTATCAATGTTTACACAAGCAATGTACATGATTAGAATACTTTTGAAGTCCAGGAATTGGAATTTCAAGCCCTACAGTTAAACCTATACATGACCATGTGTTAACTGAAATTTTACTCAGAGTGAGAAATCTCAATTAACACTCTCAAAACCACTACCACGGAGGTGGTGGTCAAGGTAGAATGTATTCTATTCAGTGCTAGTTAAAAATGACAAAAAAAATACTATTATCAGTACCATCAAAAGAGAATGAACAAAGAAGAACGAAAATGTTTTCTTTATTCTTATCAATGGTGTATCATTTACAAATATCTCTCAATCGCTCTCAATCTCTCTAGGGTGTAGTAGGGTTGTTGTCGTATGCCTGTCGAAAAGTAGTCTCCTCTTCTTCTTTCCTTTCTTTCTATTTATACATAGTTTTGTAGGTTAAATCAACTGATTCTCCCCTTGATTTTCTCAGTCTCTCTCCTCCTTATCGGGCAGGATTTCTCGTTTAAATGTTATTGACTTTGAGTTAATAGCCGAATTGAGAATATCTTGGTGGAGATCAGTTTGTTTCCTCTTTCGACTCTATTACTTGTTCTGCACGTACGTAATGTTTCCAGATATGATCCAGTGTATCTTCGTATCTTCACAGCATGATCCTTCATAGAGGTCGTTGAATATGGCATATATGGCTAGGTAGATCAGATAGCAAGGTAGATCAGTGTCTTGGTTCTAGTATTCAGGTGCTTAACCTAGCTAGTAGCTCAGTCTGACCTCCCTAGATTTCTTGGAGCTTGATGTGGCTCCCTGCGGACACTCCTCTATGACAGCGGAGTTTAGGCGAGCTTCTGGAGAGGTTGCGAGGTAATCTTGACCTCGGGGGAGCTTCCTGATTTCAGGTTTTGTGATGCGGGCTCGATCTGGTCACGTCGAGCTCTACTCCGGGTGTTTCTGGAGCTCGCCTTTATTTCTGTGGGGTGGCACAGTAGCTCGATTTTGGGAAGGGTGGTCTCCTGGTGGATGACTTCGGGCATGGAGTCAGACTAGGAGGGTGAAAAATTTCCCTTTGGTCCCTAGCCAAATTTGGCTATTAACACCATGATTTACACTTCAAGCCCTGAAAAGGGATTTCAAGCCCTATAGTTTGAAGCCCAGGATTTAGACTTCAAGCCTAGAAAAGAGATTTCAAGCCCTACACTTTAAAGCAAATGATTTAGACTTCAAGTCCTAGATAAATATTTGGAGCCATGGAAAAGGTATTTAAAGCCTTGTACTATACTATAAAGCCTTGGAAAATGTATTCCAAGCCCGACAATGATATTTTATGCCCAGGAAAAGATATTAAACGCCATGTACTAGACTATCAAGCCGTGGAAAAGGTATTTCAACCCATGTACTAGACTATCAAGCCCTGGCAAGGGACTTCAAGCACCCCCTGACTGGGATTTAATGCCCTGGCAAGGGATTTCAAGCACCCCATGACTAGGATTTGAAGCCCTGGAAAGGGATTTTAAGCACTGAATTAGACTTTCAGGCACTGAGATTAAATTTCAAGCCCTATATCTGGACTTTCAACCCCTTCCCAAATCAATTTAAATTTAAACCCACCTAGTAAGGCACATTTCCCATTTCATACATGTATCTCAACAAGGCATTCAACTCACAAAAACGAACATAACAAGCAGAACATCTCCAACCACAATACTTGATCTCCACAAAACTCTAAAAAAACAAAAACAAAAACCAACATATCAAGCAAACCACCTACATTCTCCAACAAGACTTCATCTCCACCAAATCCAAATAAAACCAACACGACTAGATACACACAAAAACCAACATAACAATGCAATATGAAACATACAAATCAACTCCTACATAGGGATTTCAAGCAATGAATAGGATTAAAAGCTCTGATGCATTGTTTATCATTTCTAGTCCCAATTAATCATCTATTATCTCCATTTTCATTTCAACCACATTATACTCTAAATTCTAGAGCATAAGTATTTTTATTCCATCATCTACAATCTACCAATACTTGTATATAGATCAATTTTACAATAAACGAGCAAACAAAAACAAAACATGTGGTTGCTCGAATAATGCCTACCTCTTTGTTTGCCAGAACAAAACCTCAGACAAACAAACATGGAACATCCCACGGTAGTAACGGTAGTAAATACAATACAAATAAAAAAACCTCAGACAAACAAACATGCAGCATAACTCAGTCGTAGATACAATACACATAAAAATCTCAAACAAACAAATATGGAACATCCCCCAGTCTGAAATACAATCCATATAAAAAACCTAAGACAAACAAACATGGAACATCCCCTATTCGAAGAAATCCTTAGAAACGAAAAACATAAATGAACAATGCCTACCTCCTCTCTGTTTTCGAGAACCAGCAAACAATCGTTTTCGTCTCTATCTCCTCACCGTTTCGTCTCCCCTGGTTCTCAAACAACACCCTCTTCTTCGATATCTCGTCTACTCTGAAACGCGACTCTTCTCTTCTACTCTACTCATTTCTTCTGATCTTCTCGGTCACTTCTCGCTTATTCTACTCTTCACTGGTTTCAGCTTGCCATTCTTTTGTTCTTGTACTTTTTCTATGTTGAGTTTCTCTCTTACAAATGCTCATGTGATGATTTGATTTTCCTTCTATGTTGAGTTTCTCTCTTAGAAATACTCAGTTTGATGATTTGATTTTGAGTCTATAGGAGTCTATGCGAGTTTCTCTCTTAGAACCCGAAATCCTCGTTTAATTATTTTATTCTGTGCGTCGGGTTTCGAGTACCTCTCGAAAGGTTTTGAATTTATTTTACGGCAATTTGGTCAGCCCCCTTAATGGGGTTTTACGTTTAGGGCAATTTCGTAATCCCCCTTTCACAAGGGTTTATCATTTAAAAGAAGAGAAAAAGAATCTTTAAAGGGCAATCTGGGAAATTCATGTACCCTAAGAGACAAAATTGCAAGTTTAACGAATGGGGGACATTTTTGCTCTTTTAAACTTAGAAGGGGACATTTTCTTCCATTTCGACACATATATATATTCACGAGATCCCCAATAATTACCGATCATAATTGAATATTTAGCTAAAAATTAATTAAAAAAGAGAGCAAACAGAAAAATTAGAAAAACAAAAAGATCTTATAACAGTTAAATTTTCAAAAACTTTCCCAACCCATATTTTCATATACCGTATTTCACAAACCATATTTCACGTGGATGGAATTTATCGATTTTGATAAATTTTAATATGGTTTTATTATTAGTATTATAAGTTTAATGAAATTTATTTGTAAAGGAAATTTAAAAATTGTTTAGGGAATACAACCTTTTTTTTCTAACTTATTTAAATACTAAACATACAAATAAAAAATAAGATGAAAAATATGAAAAATAGATAATAATAATGGTAAGGGATATTATGATTTTAGTCCCTCTAGTTAACGTTAATCTAGGTTTGGTCCACTAGTTTTTAGAATTACTAACTTTAGTCCTTCTGTTAGGAATTCTGTGAAAACAAACGGACTTGACATTGTCAGAGGGTACAATGACCGAAATACCCTTAATGAAGGTTTCTAATGATGTGCAGTATGGTAATTTTGAATTTAATTTAATAAAAAAATAAAAACAAATAAAAACAAATTAAATTTAAAATTAAAATATATAAAAAACTAATTAAATAATAATAATAATAATCTTTCTCTCTCTCTCTCTCACGCGTTCAGCAATGAAAACTCAACCCAGAAAAAAAACTCAACCTAGAAAAAAATTAACTTCAAAAAAATCACAGCAACAACTAAACTCATATCTCATTCATCTTCAACATCAAACACCAACAACCTTTATAAAAAAATTAACTTAAAAAAAATAATTCAAAACCCATCAACTCATTCAACCCAGAAAAAACCCAAATCCAAAAGTCCTCCACACGCCCACGCGCCACCAACGGCCACCTCTGGCCACCACAAGTGACCATAGCCGATCACACCACTAGAACCAGAAACCTTAAGCCGACAAATTTCTCGTCATCACCAACCTCTAGTTCTGCCTCTTTCAGAGTATATATAAACTATAACAACCAGCAGCCGCTTCCTATTCCAACACCGAACACTGGTGACTGACGCCTCACCACCAGCTTCACGATACTCAGAAAAAACCGGCGACCAACACTAACAAGAGATTCAAGAAGAGAGAGATGGGTAGTTCGGTTCGAGAGAGAAAACGAGAGAGAGAGATGAGAGGGATCGAGAAAGAAGAGAGGTGTGGGTGGTGTTTCGACGGGCTGGGGTGTGGTGTTTGGGTGGTAGCAGGGCCTGTTAGGGTTAGGGTTTGGTAAGCTATGGTGGGTTGAAGAAGATGAAGGAGAGATCCAGAGAGAAGAGAGAAATGAGAAGTGTTTAGGAGAAAGGAGAGAGAGAGTGTGTGTGATAGTTTATTTGAAGTTTATTTAAATATTTATTTATTATTGTTATTTTAATTTTCTCATTTAGTTTTATATTTAATGATTTGTTTAATTTGTATTAACATTTAATTATTTTAAAAGTTAGTTATTATTTAATTTTTTGATAATAATAATTATTTTTTAATTAGTGGGAGAGAGAAATGAAATTTAATTTAAATGCATTTAATATATATATATTTTTTAATTCCTATTTTTTAAGTACAATTAAAAAAATCACATTATTAAATTCCAGATTTACCCTTGTTCCATACCGGTTTCTAGAAGCTTTCGTCAAATTTCCCATAATGCCCTTGTTGACCTAACAGAAGTCAACGAAAATCTAACGGAATTGGACGATAGGGACTGGAATATGTATTGTCAGAAGAACTAGTGGATTGAACTTAGTAATTCTAAAAATTAGTGGACCAAACCCTAGACAAATGCAAACTAGAGGGACTAAAATCATAATATCCCTAGTAGTAATAAGGGAAAATCGTATTTTAGTCTCTGTAATTTGCCTTAATCTACGTTTAGTCCACGGTTCTTTGGTATTGTAATTTTTAGTCCATTTCTCTAACAATACGTATTATAATCACTACTGTCCAATTCTGCTAGGGTTCCGTCAAGTCAACGAGGGTAAAAAGGTAAAACAACATCATATTTTCTAGAATCTTATAAAACCAAAGAGTATAATAGTAATTTACAAGTTAATTTTTAAAAAGTAAATAAATATTATTAAATTAAATAATTTTGATTATTATCAAAAAATTAAATAAAAATTGAATTTTAAAATAATTAAATAATATTAAAATAATTAATAACATATACAAAAACAATTTACAAAACTAAAATAAAAAAAATCTTATCTCCTAAATTTCTCTCCTTTCATTTCTCTCTCTCTCTCTCTCTCTCTCTCTCTCTCCTCTCTCCTCATTTCATCTCTCTCCTCTCTCACCCGATCATCATCGCTCTCACATACCACAACATACACCATCTCTGTCACACAAAACACCAAACACCAAACACCATCACTCTCACACATCATCTCTCCAATCAACGCAAGATTTTCCTTGTCCAATTTATATTTGCCATCAATATAAATTTTTTAAAATAAAAATCAAACTTTTTTTTTCTTTTTTGATAAATCTGTGCATCTTCTTCTCCTTCAATTTTCTTCCCAGCCTTTTTTTTTCTTTCCCAATCATCATCATCAAATTAAAGAACACAAATTTAAATTGCATCAATTTAAAGAACAAAAACAATAAATAAAATTTATTGCCTAAATATAACCTAAATAAATAAATAAAATTCCATTATTCTGGAAATTCTCAAACAAAAACTCAAAATTCAAACAAAAACTCAAATTCTCAAAACCATCGTTCAACATCGCCCTTTAAAAAAAATTCAGTCTGGTTTTCTGAAAAAACCAGATTGTATTACAATTTTTTTTCTTCATCACCATCCTCATGGATACCAAAGGACATAAGAGATAAATAAAAAAACTTAAAAAACAAAATCAAAACATGAAAAAAAAAATAAACGATTTGGTCGAGATCCTTGGATCTCACCAGATCCATCTCTGGATGGTTTTACATGAGAGGAACCCGAACCGCGGCGGCCCAGTTTTTCACGACTGGGGGAACTCCGCGAACCACGACGGCTAAGTTTGCTGCGAAATTGGCAAACCGTGGCTGCAAAGATGGTGATGTCTGGTGTGTAGATCGAGTGAGAGAGAGAGAGAGAAAAAATGACAGGAGAGAGATGGTGTCTGGTGTGGTGTGAAGATGAAGGTCGAGTGGGAGAGGAGAGGTGAACGGAGAAAAGAGAGAAAAAAATGAAAGGAGAGCTATTTTTTTATTTTATTAAATGATAAAAATGGCTATATATTTATTTTTATTATTTGTTTTTTAGTTGTTTTTATAATTTAATTTAATTTAATTTAATTTATTAGCTTAAATGCATTTAATATATATATATTACTTTATTTTAATGTATTTTACTAGTTAGGGTAAAATTGTAAATTTCCATTATATAAATTTTTTCCATAAAAGACAAAAATAAGGGCATTATAGTCTTTTCAAAGGGTGCAGCGTTCATCAGGGGCAGTAGAGTCATTTTACACGTCTGCCATGTCAGATTCCGTCCTTTTAACGGATTCTGTCTTAGAATGACTAAAAATTACAATTCTAAAAAACTGTGGACTAAACATTGATTAAGGCAAACTACAGGGACTAAAATACAATTCACCCTAGTAATAATAATAATAATTATTATTATTATTGTTAACCGCCAAAAATGACCAAGGAAAGAATCAAATGAGCACTTCCCCCAGCGCACCATGGTAGAGTCAGAGCTAGGAGAGGTTTCCCCAGTCCGTCCAACTTTGTCTAGATCCCGATGCGACCGGGCCTGGCACAACCCCCTTACCGCCTACATCCTCTGTCCCCTAACAACGCTTGGCTCCGGATACAACCAGGACCGCCCCAGAACGGTAACAGCTGGGTCTAGCACGACCCTGCTCTTTCCCCTAGTTTTGACTTCTAAGAAGCACCGAGGTACTAGGCTCAACTGGGGGTAGCCGCCACGACTGAATGTCTTGGTTCATAGGGTAACACCACAGCTGAGGAACATGAGCTCCCCTAAAGCCTCTTGAGAGGACAAGAAAGCCCTAGGTAATCAAGAACAGTCTAGAACCCCCACCAAAGTCACCAACGGACCCGTGAATGGGTGATGCAAGCCCTAGTAGAAGAACTGGCTCAAACAAGCTAGAAACCCAGTAGAGAACAGCGGGAAGGTGGGCATTAATTTTGCCCAGTTGACAATAGAAGAGAATGATGAGGAATCAACGGGTCCCAGTTTAGCTACATCGACCCACACCAACAGTCTAATGGTGGTCTAGCTTGTCTCTACAAAAGGTCAACTCCAATCATCACCAAAGAGGGAACCTGAGTTCCAGTAGACAGAAGGGATG
Source organism: Dipteronia sinensis (assembly GCA_033220585.1). Classification (NCBI taxonomy): domain Eukaryota; kingdom Viridiplantae; phylum Streptophyta; class Magnoliopsida; order Sapindales; family Sapindaceae; genus Dipteronia; species Dipteronia sinensis. The sequence continues at coordinate 3,532,541 of CM065645.1, forward strand.
TAAAAATCACCTAGGTAGAAAGAGGAAACAATGGGAAGAAGCGTCTGACAGTGGTAGCTTGACAGACACTGCCACTGTCCCCCAGCAAGCTCCAATTGAGAAAATGGCTGGTCTACCAGCTCAAGCACCTCCGGCTAACCAGAATTGGGGAAAGCAACACATAACTGCCTACGGAGCACCTACGTGGACATTAGGGCATATATGGAACCATCCTAGCCTGGCCAAGGCACTTATGTTGCCCATGCCATATGCAAATGAACGGTAGAGATCTCCTAACTGTTATTCCTCCTAAAAGAGAGGTCTCCCACCTATTAACTCGACCCACTAGGTCAGCCTTAAGGCCCAGCTGGAGCAATCCCAGTCCTCCTGGGTGTATGCCATAATGGGTCTAGAACAAAGGAACAATGGGGATCATGCTAAGGACTCCCACATAGGAGGATCCTCCTCACCTACCACATCTTTGACACCATATAAATACCCAAACTCAAGAAGAGAAAGGGGCTAGACATTGAAAGAAACAGGATTACCCTCCTAAAGAAAGCTCTATATGGTCCCTCCTACTTGGCTACTACCTTCCTAGAGAAAGCTCCATATTGTTCTTTCTACTTGGCTAATACCCTCCTAGTGAAGGCTTCTTATTGTCCATATCACCCATCACATTCCCTTATCCTTTCGTAAAGAAGTCGCACCTTAAAAAATGTATACATTTAAAGGCTGTTTATAATGTATCCCATTCATACAATCAATAAAGTTGTGTTTCATAGTTTGGATAAGTCTTGCCAAATTAACCCCTCTGTAAGCAACCTTCAGGACTGGTCCCGTCACTCCCGGTGTTGGTCTCTGGTAACTAGACCTTGGGAACCCTGGTACCTACCCCGTCTGGTCCGGGCCAACCATGGTGCACACATACACTGTGGTCAACTGGTTACTCAAAAGTCCCCGCCGAATTTTTAGGGTAACAGTTTGGTGCCGTCTATAGGAGAGCTACTAGACCAAACGTGGTTTGCCTTTCAAAAAAAAAATCTACACACTCCCTATATAGGAGAGAGGGGTCCCGGTCGAAGAGCTGGAGCAGGTCATGATCCGGGAGGGAAATCACCTAAGGATAGTGAAGACCGGGTCCGCACTGGCCCTTGAGCACAGGGCAGCGTTGCACAGAATCCTCTAGGACAATAATGATGTGTTCGCTGATCGTGCCAAAATTGTCATACATTTTGGCCCTCAATTCCATATCCTTTAGCTTGTTTTCAAGCATATTTTGGTGTCTAATTGCTCGTTTTCTAGTGATTACAGACATTCAATGGATTTCAAGAGCTGGAAGCAAAAACGAAGACTTTCTAGCGAAAAATGAGTCAAAGTTCAGTGGAAAAGTGCCTAGAAGCATAGTGCAGTGGTCCATTACCTGTGCACTACCCGTGCAGTTACGCGTGCACCGGGTGAAAAAAAAAAAGTGAAGAGCCTGTGCGCGGGTAAATGCATGGGGTCCCTACCCGTGCACATGTACCCGCGCACTACCTGTTCTAGCTATGCTCAAGTCGCGTTTTCAGCCATTTTAAGAAGGGTAAAGTCGTCTTTTCACTCTTATTTCGTGCCTTAGCCTCTCAAACATATAAATACATCACTTTTCCACAAGACCATGGATCCATTCATTGAATTATCCATTAATTTAATCAATCCATCCATTTTACACTTCATCTTCTCCACCAAATCAAGAGAGAGGAGCTACCAAAGGCATCCATGGAGGTTTTCCTTCATGGATTGCCTCTCCACCACCACCTACTACCATCATCATCCATCTTTGATTAAGATTCAAAAGGAAAGAGCACCCTACCTTGTCTATGAGGAGGAGAAGCTTCAATGAAGCTTGGAGATCCGAGATGACAATTGGGCCACTCTCCGAGCTTAAAGATCCGGGATCGACACCCTTGGGTTTCTTCTTTACTCTTATCTTGTATTTTCTTTATTTGATGTGTACCCCTATTTAGGATATATGTAAACCCAAATACTAGTTCCATTTATTTAATTGACTTGTATTTGATTTCTTCTTGTATTGTCCTATTCAATTGCACTTAATTTGACACTTGACTTGTATCAAGTAGGATTGACAACCCAACTCTTGATGCATGTTAGGGATAGCTCTTGTCTTTACATTCATGACATGTAGAGTAGAAATTGGTATGTGTTCATGATTGGGATTAGGAATAGATTAATGTAATTTAGGAGTAGATTAATTAAGCATCCCATGATTGCTCATATGTCGATGGATTATTCGAATGCATGTTTTGGATTGACTTGAGTGCTTTTATTTGTTTGGGTGGAATTCATGAAGTGTATACATGATGCCTTTGTGGGTTTCGGTTCTATAAACCTACATGCTTATGCGACCCTTGAGCATTACTTGTACGATACACCCTCGGCGAGTAGTGGTCAAGGGTTTATTTATGCTTAATGCCTCCATTGGTTGTTACTTACACGTGACAGGTGAGTAGCGATCGGTGGTTGATCTTATGTTTATCTTTTTTATATATGTGTTTAAACGCAGTCCTTAGTAGTTGCTCATGCGATACATCCTCGATGAGTAACTTTAGAGGACTAGTCGACTCGCCCATTTCCATATCTAGAGGTCATACTTAAGGCTAGGTTGAACCCAATATAGAAGTGTCTTTGCATGTTAGTTATTTTAGGTGGCTCGAATGTTTTAGTGGTCATGAGTACCATATGTATCAACTTACTTGCATCTCTCATATCCGCCATTTTATATTTATCCCTTTAATCACCATTCTCACCCCTCCATGTTCTCTTATTTTTATCATCTTTATTTTATGCTCTTTTCTCACACACACACACAAACATGCTTACACTTCACACACACCACTCTCACCCTTGCCATGTTCTTATTTACATTGCTTTCAATAATCACTAAAACAAGAGACAATCGACAGACGACACCTCCATGTGGACGATACCCTCGCTTGCCGCTTAACTAAGTATTCAAAACTTTAGAGCACATTGCGTAGGACTTTTTATAAATATATTTTTGATCCGCAATTTGTTAACAACACAAAAAATGAGTATCATTCGCCTGGTCCCACGATGAAATGCCCAGGCTTCCTCTCAGTTTGGCAGCTCATCTCATGAACGTGGACCCAACCTTCAAACTGGCGAAGTAGAAGAAGATACATTTCAACCAAGCCCACAATGCCGCATTACAAGAGGATGTGGATAAGTTGTTGTTGGCCAATTTCATCAGGGAAGCATGATACCCATAGTGGATCGCCGATGTGGGTATGGTGACCAAAGAAAATGGAAAGTGGTGCATGTGCGTCAACTACACTGATCTAAACCATGCTTGCCGAAATGACAGTTTCCCCCTGCCCCAAGATAGACCAACTAGTGGACTTGACAGCTGGAAACAAACTCTTGAGTTTTATTGACACCTTCTCCGGTTACAACCAGATCACCACACATCCATCTGACCAAGAGAAGACCATCTTCATCATGAGCCAAGATTTATATTGTTACAAAGCAATGCCTTTCGGACTCAAAAATGCCAGTGCTACCTACCAAAGGTTAGTCAACAAACTATTCAAAGACAAGATTAAGAAGACCATGGAAGTCTATATGGACGATATGATAACCAAGTCCTAGCAGCCGGAGCAGCACCCATAACACCTTTAGAGAACCTTCGAAGTACTTCGCCATAACTAGATGTGGTTGAACCCCGACAAGTGTGCCTTCGGAGTGGTAGCTCAAAAATTCTTGTGATTCATGGTCCACGAGAGAGAGATCGAAGCGAACCCAGAAAAGATCAAGGCCATCCTCGAATTACAGTCGCCAACTACTCTAAAACAAGTGTAGGGACTGACGAGTAGCCTTGCAGCGCTCAACAGGTTCATCTCTTGCTCCACCAACAAATGTCTCCCCTTCTTCCAAGCCATCAAAAAGGGGAATAGAATGAAGTGGGATGACAAAATCGAGCACACTTTCCAAAGCCTAAAGAGCTATCTCACCAGCCCTATCCTACTGGTCAAGCCCCTAGGAGGACACGCGTTGCAACTATATCTCGCCGTGTCAGCTACCACGACCAGTGCGACGCTAGTAAAATAGTGTGAAAGTGGGACGCAAAGACCTGTATGAGAGCAGCGGTGATACCGCCTGAGAGCCATACTCCCACCAGAAAAATCCAAATGAACCATGATCCGAACAAGCAGCACAACGACCCAAGTTCCTACTGTGACAATCAGAGCCAGTCTTTTTTTTCTCTTCTTTTACCAACAATGTAAGAACACCCGAAAGGCTCCGGAAAGCTATGGTGGTTTAGCTAGAACTAGGCCGTATAGCCCAAAAGTGTATCTTCAAGGACGTTCCGTCCATAATCAATGAAAAGCTCAAAGTCTATTTAGAAATCCATCGCCCATGTTGCTATCACGAACCGAGTACATCAGATTGGCTACCTCATTGCTTTGGGCCAGAGACAAGACCCCACATGAAAGGAACTTGGGATTAAATGGCCATGGTTGCCTTCCAAGTCCAGGATCTTAATAGCGGCCTTAGTTGCCCACCGCATCCATGAATCAGGTACCTTGGAAAGGCTACCTCGATGCCTTAGACTGGGTACAAGATCCCCCAAGCAGAGACTTGGGATTAAGTGGCCCTAATTGCCTACCAAGTCCAGGATCCAGAACAACTGGCCTTGGTTTCCCACCGTATCCACGAACCGGGTACCTCGAAAGGGCTACCTCAATGCCTTGGGACGGGTACGAGACCTCCCAAGAAGGAACTTGGGATTAAGTGGCTCTGGTTGCCTACTAAGTCCTGGATAAGGAACAACGACCTTTGTTGCCCACCGTATCCACAAACAGGTACCTCAGAAGGGTTACCTTGATGCCTTAGGCCTGGTACAAGTGAACGTGCATTTTTCCGTGGTATGCAATATTCAAACAAATTTATAAAATCCTAAGATGCACTTAAACAAGTATAAAACTAGTATATGGCAAGTATGGGTATCATTCCACAGAGATCGAGCGATAGTTATGAATAAACTAATTGCTTAAGTAAAAATGCAAGAAAAGTAAATTGATTTGGTTTTAAAGAGAAGTAAAACTAAGATGCAAGCTAAGCTAAAACTAACTAAAATGTACTATTCTAAAAGGGTATGGATATATAGTATGTGGATTAAGGAATTGATGAATTCAACTAGCAAATAATGGGTAAAGAATGAACTCACATTAATGGTCATTAACTAATGCAACCACCCTAGGATGTATAGGAGTGGTTATTTACCATGTGTGAGTGCCCAAACCTTCATGTATAGCATTGGCCACCAAAATTGATTATACCATGAGAGAACATCTATCTCATAAGGGACAAATCTCTTTGTTAAAATCACCAAACCATCATGTATAGTGTTAATGCTTAATCTATCACGTGCAAACAATCTTATGATGTATAGTCTTGATTACCCATGAAGTATTACAATTAGGTGAGATTAATAAGTCCGGATCTCACTTGGGTCTTGTACCCTTGTTTAATCCTTCTATTCAATTGAGCTTAGGGAACCAAGCATCATGTATACTCAATTCTCTACACATAATTTCTCAAACAACTCATGAAGAAAATTGTACAATCAAACACAAATTGCTTTTGAAATCAAGTTAAACATTGAATAGAACAAATTAGATAGATTTTAATAAAAGATAATGAGTTCATTACAAATACCCATATTTACATGTGAATCACATCAATCCCTTAATGGGATTTAGCTACTCATAACAAATGGAATACAAGAATAAAAAGGAGGGAAATAGAAAAGACCCATGTAGAACCTTCTATCTTCAAGCTCCAATCCCCCCTCCTATGTCCCTTTGAGTAGTAATTGATGAAGATGATAATGGGATTTTGGTGAAGTATTGAGAGAGAAATGTTTTTGAGATTTAGAGAGAGAAAGAATGAATGGAATGGGTGTATGGTCGTGGATCTCTCCTTTGAAAAATCAGATATGAATCTATTTATACTTCCTTCAAAAATTAGTCCAAAATGCTGATGTGGCGAGCCGAGAATCCCGTATAGTACGGGTATAGCACGGGTGAGGTACCTGTGCAGTTACCCGTGCAATCTTCATTTCCTTCCTGACTTGTGCAATGTGCACGGGTGGTTGCACTGGTAATACCCGTGCAGTTACCCGTGCATTGAGATCTTCCGAAATTCCATCTTCCGATGCACGGGTGATTGCATGGGTAGGGCACGGGTGTGCTACCCGTGCATTATTGCCTTCTTCACCTAATTTGTGCACCGATTAGCCCTTTTTGCCCTACTTCATGCCTTTTCACCTAATGCTTGCAATATCTACCAAAAGAGCCATAAATACACATAAAAACGCTCAAGAACAAGACAAAGAGAAAGGATATGAGGGCCAAAATGTATGACATTTTCGGCTCGATCAAATAACCCCAAACCAAACCTTTGGTCATCCCCGAGCAAACTCCAATCATAACAAAGATATGGACTATGAACACGCAAACAAGGACTCGATCTAAAAATACCTAGACTCAAACAAATAAGCTGCAAGCTAACTAACTGAGAGATAAGTCAGAGATAATGAGAGTGAGGAAGATGCTAAGGCAAAATTTTCTAAATATCTCCAAGGCACCACAAGAGGGAAACTTGCACGACACGTATCCCACACTTTAAGCTGCCCTTGCTTCAGAAACTACTCACTCTCACGCCCTAAGCATAATTCACTTCAACCTAAGTTCTCACATGGGCTCTCTCTTATTTTTCCTCTCTGAACCTAGGTTCACACTCATGCAATATGTATGCAAAAGAGTTTATGTAATGGAATCAAAGTTGTTGCATACATTTTATACAAGATAAACGCTCTTTTTCGTGAAACAGTCTCATGAAAGAACCAAGTGCCATAAACGAGGAAAGAGCATGCATAAACAAATATTCCCAAGTTAGATTTCCCCTAAGATCAACTAGGTCTTTTCCATTTGGTTGTAATGGGGTTAATGTGATTGGTGATTAGGAAGAATGGGAATTTAGGCACAATGCGCTAATCAACCAAGTTAAGGCAATACATTCTACTTCTAAACATTTCATTTCTCATGAAACACCACTTGTTAACACAAATATAAAATAAGGCGTCCAGGCATTCATAAAGTTTCAAGTACAATTTATGACTACTCTTGTTAGACCTTTGAGTAGTTTTTTTCAATTTCAACAAGACAATTGAAGCATATTTCTTTTCTTTTTTTCTTTTTGCTTCTCTTTTCCTTTTTTTTTTCTTTTTTTTATTGTTTCTTTTCTTGTCTTTTTCTTTATTTCCTTGCCTTTGACTTTTGCACAAACATTTTATAATACATCATTCGTATGCCTAGGTATACGCCATTTGACAATGAAAGCACATTTTACATTCATTCTTAAGCCTTAACAAGATCAATCACGTGAGGGTTGGCTTAGTGTTTAGGTTGCTTGGGTAATGGATAATATTGGTGTAGAATGAAAAAGTCTAAATGTGTTTGGTTTCAAAATTGGCTTGGGAGCACACACATTAAGGATGGGAAGTATTTGGCATTTTAAGTGGCTAAAACACACATTGCCTAATATGACCTCAAAGAATCCATCTACCAAGGGAATAAAAGTATCAGTCAAGCAGTCCACTTTAATGATGCATGTTCTATGACACATGATGATTTTAGTGTAATGAGACTATGCATGGTGTTTGAAACGTGTTTAAAGATTTGAAAAAAAAAAACATTTTCCCTCGAATTACGCACTTTTGGCTTGTGTTTGTGAAACTCACAAGGGTTGTCTCCACTATTAGAATAAGGCGCTTGAGCATCGAGTCCCCTCAACTTAGACACCAAAAGATGGGACTAACTGATGAGAAGGTTTTTGCCGTCAGAAAACCGTTCGTCAAAACAATTTATAAAACCTATGCGATGCGTTCACAAGTATAAATACATGTAAAGCGGTAAGCACGGGTGTCGTCCACTTAGATCGGGGTAGCGGTGATAAGATTAGGATTAATATAACTAGTATGCATAAAAGTAAAAGTGATGGTGAATGAAAATACAATATAAACTAAACTATGAAAGCAAATAAAATGGGATGATAATGGAGTGATGAATGAATGATGATGGGACTATGGAGTTGATGGACTCGTAGGTGAATATTGGGGCAATTGCAACAAACTCTCAATTAAGCACGTTTTGACAATTGTAACCAACCTAGGGTGTATAGTGTTGGTATATATCTATAGCAAGAGGTCAACCTAGGGTGTATAGCGAAAACCTCATACTAGAGATTAATCCCTCCTAAGCAACCAACAGTGGCTAGTTACTCAATCGGGACTTGTTCCATGAATGCTCATCTATATAGCTATGGCTCAACCTATTACTAATGTAGCCATCCTAGGATGTATAGTGATGGCTTCCAATTCCCTCACAAGTCACCGACCTAGGATGTATAGTGAAGGCCACCCGTTTGAGATTGGATGAGGCTTTAGGTTATCAACCGAATTCTACTCGAAGGTTAGTTCTCGTAGAATCACTAAAGTAGCCAACCTAAGGTGTATAGTGGAGGCTTCTAATTCTCTCACAAGTGGCTAACCTAGGATGTATAGTGAAAGCCACTAATTCAAGATTAGATTAAGGGCATGGTTTTAGAGCCGGATTTTCGGAAATCCTTCCACTCAAGTGAGCATTAGACAACCTAATTGCCTACTCAAGTAATCCAAATCAATCATGCAAAGAGGGCGTATCCAAGCAAATCAATAATGGAAATCAATTCAATCAATGGAATAAAACATAGAGATAGAATAAATATAACACATAGAGTTTATTTACAAAGCCCAATATCCATCAAACAAATAACATCAACCCCATAGTGGGGTATTTTAGCTACTCATGTTCTATTACAAACAAATAAACTAAGAGAGAGTGTAGAGAGAACCCTTGAAGATTGATCTCCTTCCTTGAAGCTTGAATCCAAGTCTCCTAGTTGCCTTTGATTGAGTAGAGATGGTTTGGATGACAGGGAGATGTGTTTCTAGCTAAAGATACAAGTGTTGGGAGGTATGGTGATCATTTGGTTCATTCCCATCCTTTTCTATTTATAGAGGATGGAAAAATAGGTCACTTAAGCTTGAAACCAGAAGCTGTCGCACGCAGAGTGCAGGGTGGAGTGCGGGTGAATTACCCGCAATGTAAAGGTTTTCTTCATCTTCAGTTCTCTGATCTGGGCAACAGTGCGGGTGGAGTGCGGTTGGATTACCCGCACTTTACCTGCACTGTACTCGCACTTTACTCGCACTCTGGTGTCAGGTGTAAATCCACTCCTCTGTCTTGAGCAACAGTGCGGGTGGAGTGCGGTTGGATTACCTGCACTTGACCCGCACTTTAGTGTCAGGTGCAAATCAACTCCTCTGTCTTGAGCAACAGTGCGGGTGGAGTGCGGTTGGATTACCCGCACTTTACCCGCACTTTATCTGTCAGGTACGAATCAACTCCTCTATCTTGAGTAATAGTGCGGGTGAAGTGCGGTTGGATGACCCGCACTTAACCCGCAATCTATCTTTCCTTCATGATTCAGGTCCCGGCTGTGGGAAGGAGTGCGGTTGGAGTGCGGTTGCGACCCGCACTTGACCCGCACTGTAGAGCTGGTTATGATCCTTTGTCTTTCCTTTTGCCCCTTTTCTGTCGGAACCACTGCAACTAGCTTCTAACACCAGAATTACATCTATTGCCTGCAATTAGCACCAAGGAGCCTATTAGACATAAAAGACATAAAATATATAGAAAATACACTCAAGAATGAGACAAAAGAATAGGAATAAGGGCCGAAATATACAACAATTTAGGCACGATCACTAATCCATGTAATGCAAGTGAGACCCCTAAATTGACTAAGAGCTATGAACAAGCACACAAAGCATACACAAATTCGCCACCAACACTTTGCTCATGATTATCTCACCAAGCTAATTAAAGCTAAAAAAATTTGGCTAGGCAGCAAATTTTAAAAATTGACACGAAAAATAACTCAAAAACATAAAGACAACTTGACTTCTACACCCCCAAACCAAAACCCAACAATTTCCTCAATGTTGAAGACAAGAGAGTCCGGCCTAGCGGCGTGCACCAAACTGACACAAAACACACAACCCTAGGCACTAATCATGCACAATAAATGCCCCCAAAATAAAAGACACAACAATGGCTCATCACAAAATACGGCATCCTATGTAAACATGGCAATTAAACTTTAAAATTCACCCACATCAAACATCTATTCACCAAATTATCAGAATGTGGGTATTAACCCCCAAACGGATTCCTATCATATGCTCATTCTTGTACAGGTATATGCATGAATTCAAAACCCCTAAACCGAGTTAGGCTACATAAAATGAAAATCTGTATATCCACAAGAGCCTTCGGCCCATCCAATCAAGAATGAATAAATCACTAAATTCATCATATGGAATTCAAAATTGTCTACACATGCAACCCAAAATTGATATTTACCAAAACTATTCACATTCATCAAATGTCCAAACATGCGTATAAAGAAAGGTAGAAAAATTAAGTGCAAGGGTTCAAGTTGAAAAGAGTACACCAATGTGGGAACTTGCTGTACACTCAAAATGAGTAGGTTCTCGCCCGTTTTATGAGCACTCTTGGCTTGCTCGTCCCTCCAAGACTTGCAAGTGGCCGGTGTGTTGAATCCAAGAGATAAAGAACCTAGCATTGAAGCACCATTTCTGACAACAAAGGTTAACAATTATCGAATTTATCTCAAACAAAATATCTCTCAAACTGAAATAATATCCAAAATCATCCAAACTAAATTGTCCTAATTGTTAAACAACTAAGTAAAATAAACGATGCAACAAAAAATAGTAAAGGTCAAATGGGTTGCCTCCCATGAGCGCCTTAGTTATTGTCTTGGCAAGATGTTGCTGGTTGCTTTAATCATCATTCATAGCCAACGATCCAACTCCATCAAGACTTCCTTCCACCCCTTTGAATGGTTTCAATCTCTATCCGTTCACCTTAAATTTTCCATCATTTCTTAGACTTTGGATCTCCATTGCTCCATTTTGTAGAGCATCAACCACTCAATATGGTCCAGACCATCGCAGTTGCAATTTTCCCGGGAAAAACCTCAATCGAGAGAGGTAAAGTACTACAAGCATTCCTGGATAGAACTCTTTTCACATCAAATTCCTATCATGGATGATCTTAGTCTTTTCCTTATAAATCCTTGCGTTCTCATAGGCTTGCAATCTAAATTCCTCCAACTCATTCAACTGGAGGCTTCTCTCTTCTTCTGCTTTGTCATATTCCCAATTTAGCTTCTTGATAGCCACCAAGCAAGGTATTCCAACTCCACAGGGAGATGACATGTTTTTCCAAACACCATCTTGTAAGGACTCATCCCAATCGGAGTTTTGTATGCTATCTTATATGCCCATAGAGCATCATTCAATCTTGTTGCCCAGTCCTTCTGTGTAGACTTCACTGTTTTCTCCAAGATCTGTTTGACGTGCCTGTTGCTCACTTATACTTGCCTAGATGTTTACGGATGGTATTGAGTGGCCACTTTGTGACGGACACCATATTTCTTCATCAAGTTCCCGAAAATCTTGTTGCAAAAATGGCTCCCTTCATCACTGATTATCACTCTCGGAGTTTCAAATATTGATAGAATGTTTTCTTTCACAAATTTCACCACCACCTTGCTATCATTTGTCCTATAGCAACTGCTTCAACCCATTTCGAAACATAATCCACTCCTACAAGGATATAGTTCTTCCTTTCTGATGGTGGAAAGGGTCCCATGAAATCAATTCCCCATGTGTCAAACACTTCCACCACTAAGATTCCTGATTGTGGCATCTCATTCGTTTTGCCAATATTCCCGGTGCGCTGGCACCTATCACATGTAGCACATAACGTTATAGCATCTCTAAACAGAGATTCCCAGTAGAATCCTGACTTAAGCACTTTAAATGCAGTTTTTCTTGCCCTAAAATGGCCTCCACACTGTAACTCAAGGCAAAATATAAGAATATCTCCTTAATCTAATTCCGGTACACACCTTCGGATAACCTGATCGGGACCATATTTAAACAGATATGGTTCATCCCAGAAAAACCGCCTAGCTTTTGTTAGGAACTGTATCCTCCCATGTGGTTCTAATTCTAGCGGGAAAATTCCGTGGATCAAATAACTAGCCAAATTGGCATACCACGGTTCCACGTTGTGTACTACCCACAGCTGCTCATCTAGAAAATTCTCTCTCAATGGAACCTCTTCCTTTCCAGATGGACACTCATGAACCAGTCTACTAAGATGATTAGCTACTACGTTCTCACACCCCTTCTTATCTCTGATCTCTAAATCAAACTCTTGAAGTAATAAAACCCATCTGATCAACCTAGGCTTAGCATCATTTTTCTGCAATAAATATCTAAGAGCTGAGTGATCCGAATATATCACCACCTTGGTGCGCACTAAATATTTTCAGAATGTTTCAAGCGCAAACACTACTGCAAGTAATTCCTTTTCTGTTGTAGAGTAATTCAACTGAGCATCATTCAAAGTTCGTGATGCATAGTATACCACATGAGGGACTTTGTCAACTCTCTGTCCTAATACTGCACCTATAGCATAATATGAAGCGTCACACATTAATTCAAAAGGTAGCTCCCAGTTAAGTGGTGCTATCATGGGTGCCGTGGTCAATGCTTTCTTTAGTGTTTCAAATGCCACAAAGCACTACTGATTCAGCTCGAATTCTCTGTCTTTCTGAAGAAGCAAATACAATGGTCTGGAAATTTTAAAGAAATCTTTGATGAACCTTCTATAAAACTTGGCATGTCCAAGAAAAGATTTGATATCTTTAATGCTCCGAGGTGGTGGCAAGCTTTTGATAACTTCCACTTTTGCCTTGTCCACTTCTATCCCCTTGAGAGAAATGACATGCCCTAGGACTATTCCATGCCGTACCATGAAATGACACTTTTCCCAATTAAGTACCAAATTGTTCTCTGAGCATCTCTTAAGTACATTAGCCAAATTCTGAAGACACAAACTAAATGTATCTCCGTACACCGAAAAATCATCCATAAAAACTTCTATGATCTCCGCAATCATATCTATAAAGATAGATGTCATGCACCTTTGGAAAGTCCCCGGAGCATTACAAAGCCCGAATGGCATTCTTCTGTAAGCATATGTCCCAAAGAGGCATGTAAATGTTGTCTTCTTTTGGTCTTCTGGGGCTATCACTATCTGATTGTAACCCTAATAGCCATCTAGGAAACAGTAAAAGCTATATCCCGCCAATCGTTCCAAAACTTGATCTATGAAGGCAAAGGGAAAGGATCTTTTTTAGTCATGGCATTCAATTTCATGTAGTCTATGCACACCTGCCACCCTGTTTGAAGTCTCTGAGCCACCAAATCGTCTCTTTCATTCCTAACTACTATGACTCCTGACTTTTTAGGTACCAGAAGAATTGGACTCACCCATTTACTATCAGGGATGGAATAGATAATTCCTATATCTAGTAACTTGAGGATTTCTTCTTCACTACCTCTTGCATAATAGGATTTAGTCTTCTATGTGGTTCCTTGGATGGTTTAGAGCCTTCCTCTAATGAGATTTTGTGCATGCAGATAGTAAGACTGATCCCTCTTATGTCTTCTACTGTCCATCCAATGGTAATCTTATGCTTCTTAAACACTTCAAGCAACTTCCTTTCCTAACTGTTATCCAAATTTACGTAACAATCACTAGCTTCTTCTTGTCCTCATCCAAAAACACACACTTTAGATCTGACGGAAGTGGCATTAACTCGAGAACTTGGGAAGGTCTTCCATATTGCTCAAGCTCTCCTTCATCTGGCCTTATTAAAATGTCCACCAAATCCTCATCTTCTTGTTCTGGACTTTCCTCTTTATCTCAAAGACTCATTTCATCATTAACTTTTATCCTACCAAACTCTTCTTCCACTACCACTTCATCTTCCTCATCCAATGCATCCAACATATAGCAGTCATGAGACCCCATCAGATAAGAGATAGTCTCAAAAATGTTAAACTACACTTTCTGGTCTAATACTTTCATACTAAGTTTCCCCTTGTGCATATCTATCAATTGCACCCGAGTCCAGCGTAGCCTTTTCTCGGTTTACCCCTCCAATGGTGATATCGATGATGAAGCTTCTGAGGTCTTTCAATTTCTGAGGTTATGTCTTCTTAATCACCGCACTCACATTCATGTTTAACCTTTCTTTCTGCTTTGGCCTAAATCTTTCTTTATCCTTGCTCAATTCCTTGAAGAATTTCCCATAGGCTGGTATTCTTTGGATCGCGTCCAGCAAAGGTAGATTGATACTTACCTTTGATAAGATGTCAAAAATGTCTTGGAAGGATTTTTCCATCTTGGAATTCTTTAACCTCCTAGGAAAAGGTACAGATAGAGTATGAGGGTTTTGTGGCTTGTGAAGTTGTTTCCTCTGTTCTGGTGGCATGTCTTCATTCTTATCTTCATCTTCTGTCTCCTTTCCAACTGTGTCTTCCTCTTGTACCTTTCCCCAGTCTTCTTCATTACTCTCCTTGTTTCCATCCCCCAGTATACGTCCACTTCTAAGGACTGCCTTTGCTTGCTCTGGTTGGCTTGGAAATCTTCCTCTCTCCTTTTCTAGTAACAAATTGGCTAGCTGTCCGATCTGTCCCTTGAGTCTGTGTATGACAGCATCAATCTCACTTGATCTTCTATCATTCACTTGCACGTATTCCTCCAACATTTCTCTTGTTGATTGTTGAGAAGCTATGAAATCTTGTGTCCTTTGCTTACTTGACAACCTGAAACCTCTAAGTTCCTCATCCAATAACCCATCATCGAATTCACCAATATCATAGCATTCTTCATATGTTTGTTGTGATGCTTGCAGGGCTTGTAAAGTCCTCTGTTATGACGACATTATATCCTTCTTTATCTGAAAATTGTTTCTCATAAAATCCCTCATTTCTTCTTCTAGGGTTAGAGCTTCAACCTTATAACATTCTAGTTGAACCCCTTGATAATGCTCCCAATCTTGATAACCTCGGTCTTCAAATGATCCAAAACTTGGTCCTGGATAGTAATCAATGTACCTTGTAACAAGATGCACAACACTACACAGTGCAATCACAAGAAACTAACACAACTAAAATATGATCAATATTGTAAAAATGAAATAGAAGCAAACCATAAATTAAGTAAAAGAAACAAAACTGCAAAATTCTATAATAAAGAGAACCTAATCACAACTCTGTACTCCAATCCACGGCAGCGGCGCCATTTTGAACGTGCATTTTGCCATGGTATGCAATATTCAAACAAATTTATAAAATCCCAAGATGCACTCAAACAAGTATAAAACTAGTATATGGCAAGTATGGGTATCGTTCCACAGAGATCGAGCAATAGTTATGATTAAACTAATTGCTTAAGTAAAAATGAAAGAAAAGTAAATTGATTTGGCTTTAAAAAGAAGTAAAACTAAGATGCAAGCTAAGCTAAAACTAACTAAAATGTACTGTTCTAAAAGGGTATGGATATATGGTATGTGGATTAAGGAATTGATGAATTCAACTAGCAAATAATGGGTAAAGAATGAACTCACATTAATGGTCATTAACTAATGCAACCACCCTAGGATGTATAGGAGTGGTTATTTACCATGTGTGAGTGCCCAAACCATCATGTATAGCATTGGCCACTAAAATTGATTATACCATGAGAGAACATCTATCACATAAGGGACAAATCTCTTTGTTAAAATCACCAAACCATCATGTATAGTGTTAATGCTTAATCTATCATGTGCAAACAATCTTATGATGTATAGTCTTGATTACCCATGAAGTATTAGAATTAGGTGAGATTAATAAGTCTGGATCTCACTTGGGTCATGTACCCTTGTTTAATCCTTCTATTCAATTGAGCTTAGGGAACCAAGCATCATGTATACTCAATTCTCTACACATAATTTCTCAAACAACTCATGAAGAAAATTGTACAATCAAACACAAATTGCTTTTGAAATCAAGTTAAACATTGAATAGAACAAATTAGATAGATTTTAATAAAAGATAATGAGTTCATTACAAATACCCATATTTACATGTGAATCACATCAATCCCTTAATGGGATTTAGCTACTCATAACAAATGGAATACAAGAATAAAAGGGAGGGAAATAGAAAAGACCCATGTAGAACCTTCTATCTTCAAGCTCTAATCCCCCCTCCTATGTCCTTGTGAGTAGCAATTGATGAAGATGATTATCGGGTTTTTGGTGAAGTATTGAGAGAGAAATGTTTTTGAGATTTAGAAAGAGAACGAATGAATGGAATTGGTGTATGGTCGTGGGTCTCTCCTTTGAAAAATCAGATATGAATCTATATAAACGTCCTTTAAAAATTAGGCCAAAATACTGATGTGGCTTGCTGAGAATCTCGTATAGCATGGGTGAGGTACCCGTGCAATCTTCATTTCCTTCCTGACTTGTGCACTGAGATCTTCCAAAATTCCATCTTTCGGTGCACGGGTGATTACACAGGTAGGACACCCGGCACGGGTGTCCTACCCGTGCACTATTGCCTTGTTCGCCTAATTTGTGCACCAATTAGACCTTTTTGCCCCACTTTATGCCTTTTCACCTAATGCCATCAATATAGACCAAAAGAGCCATAAATACACATAAAAACGCTCAAGAACAAAACAAAGAGAAAGGATATGAGGGACAAAATGTATGACATTTTTGGCTCGATCAACAAGACCCCCCAAGAAAGGACTTGGGATTAAGTGGCCCTAGTTGACTAAAAAGTGCAGGATCCGAAACAATGGCCTTAGTTGCCTACCTCATCCATGAACTAGGTGCCTCAAAATGGCTACCTTGATGCCTTGGGCTGGGTACAAGACCCCACAAGAAGGGACTTGGGATTAAGTGGCCTTGGTTGCCTACTAATTCCAGGATCCAGAACACTAACCTTAGTTTCCCACGGTATCTGCGAACTGGGTACCTCGTGTTAGGTTTTTGAGTCTTGTGTTGGCATAATTCTATATCAAAACAATATTTTCCTTTGTATTGATTAGTTGTCTAGGATTCACGGTTTACCAAGCCTCAAGGTAGTTGGACAACATGTAGGGAAAAATTAACTAAAACCGCAGCGGAAGGCGAAAAGTAGATTTTTGTATAGTTTAAAATTTTTCTAAAGATTTGAACCTTAACCCTTTAATTAATTAAACACAAATATACAGTTAGAGTTAAATACCTCTTGTCGCGTGATCCGATTGACTTACGTCGATGGTAATCCGCAAGATCTTCAATCCTAGCACGTACGTGAATCACCTAGGAGCGTGGTCTCTCTTTTTTCTTTGTATTGCTTACCTGAGAATGGATGTATGGAACTTCTAATCCTGATCTTCAATCCCAAAACACCAAGAGCCTAGAAAAATAGTTCTGTTTACTTTTGAATTCACTAATCGATATGATTGGAACTCGCGTAACCCTAAATCGAAAGTGTGCACAAAACCTTTTGATGTTAAAGGCTTGCAAGTGCACTATCGAATGAGAACTTATTTTTCTTTTTCTCTCTTGGCCGAAATTCTATGTGTATTGAGTAAGATTTTTATTTTTCAAAGCAAACAAAAATCTCTCTCACCCAAGCTTCTTGGTGGCCAAAATTTATCACCTTATATTTATAAGGTGACCGAAATTTCTCCTTCTCAAAATAGGGTTGGCCGAATTCTTTGTGTAGGAAATCTAGGGTTGGCCAATTTCCTTACTTGAAAAGGAATTGTGCTTTTCCCTAATTCCTATCAATTTAAGAATCCTAACCCTTATAGGACTAGGGTGGCCGAATTCTTTGTGTGGTATGGAGTGTATGTGGACTTAATCCTTACCACATTAGGACTCCTATCACTTAAAAGAATTCTAACCCTAATCCAACACATAGTATTTTATTTACTGATCAGGAAAAGATTTTGATTTAAACTATTAATTAATTAAATAATTAATTAATTTCCATTTAATCAAAACAATAAAATAAAATAATATCTTGGGCTATTTTATTAGCCTTGCCGCCCACACCATATATACATGGGCCTAATATTATTTTTCTTATTTTATTTAATCCATTTGACTTTAAATAAAAGCCCACATGTGAACCAGACTTATTCTGACTAAAAGAAACAAGCCCACATGTCTCCTTTTAATATATTAATATAATAGAGCAGCCCATTAAATAAATAATAGACATATTATATTCTTAATATATTAAATGCAATCCTAAATGGACCCATAAATTGGTCCGGTAGAATATATCAAGTGATCCATGCAAGTACGTGTGGATTGTGGATCTTGGCGGGCTATCTAAATTTAAGCTTCAATAGACATAACCTAATCACAATCAACAAATGATTCACTTAGGTCCGATCTATTAATTTTAACTCATTCCACTAAAGAGCTAAAATTGAACTCTTAAATAAAGATAGAATAAGGAGATGTTTCTCATTCATACCCTAGACAATCTTATAGGAGATGGTGTATCCTCGTGAATAATATCAGTAATCGCCAAGAGCTCATAGACCGCCTATAGCTCTCCAAGTTACCATATTTCCTCATATGACCACATTTTGAACTTGGATATTTTGACTTGTCCAGAAGCCATGTCTTCAATAATCATTATTGAAAACTCAACGTTGAGATTTAATATCCAATACCTCAAAACATCCATATGATGATATTATACTCTCATTTAATAAATGGAGCCACGATGTCCATATCTATAAATGAAGTGCTCTATCGATTAACAAATGAATACCACCAAACTATCGAGGATAGACTATGCTATATAATCGTACTCATTGATAGCTCAAATGATAACACTTGCAACCATAAGTCCATCATTTATCTCAGGATTAAGATCGACTCTTCGATTGTCCTAATAATGAAAATACTTATATCTAGTGACGGTTCTAAATAAAGTATTTCATTGTGATCCTGTTCGATGCACCCAGTGCACTAGATTCTTTTACTCGAAAACCTTTCGATGATTTTAGACTCATCATAACTCATTTGATCCCACTCAAATGCTAGTAAAAGAATTCTACAACTATATCAAGATAGAGGTGCCCAACCTTTAACTTAAGTTGTGAACGTTATTCAAGACTAACTAAAGAATTGTGTCTACCTCACACATATCTGGATGTATGAACAATTCTTCATTTCTCATAGTCTTTTGACCTTATGATTATTTACCTTGACAATTATAATAATAAATGCTATAAGTATTTGTAAGAATCAGAAAACACTTTATTAATATGAAAAGATTGTCAATTACAATATTACACTCTTGCTATTGAGCATAATCCTAACATCTGGGCCCCCTGAAGGAGGTGAGAAAGTAGCTGGCCTCTTCTTCTTCTGCGGATAACTTGGAAGACTGAGTGCCTCCCTCATGTCAGTGAGGTTGCCCCAAACGTTAGTAAAATACTCATTGGCTTCCGCCTTGCTCTCAGTAATCTGCCTCCTATTTTCGACGACCTCGGTTCTGAGGTTCTCCAATCCTGTAAGCAAGGTCTGCCAAGGGACCTCTCCAAATGTCTCCTGCGTGGGTGGGGAAGCAGCGGGCCTATAATCACCATATTCGAGGTAAACCGGCTCCAAATCTGGTTGTTCCGGGATGTCTTCACCATGTCTGCTTGTGCTGCCCCCTCGAGCAGGTTTCCTCCTCCCTGTTCGGACTCTGACACCAGAGGGGTCCCGCTCTCTGACTTGGTCATTCCATGTGAAACGCCCAACTGGCCCCAAACCACATTCGAAAGGATCGGATCCAAAATCCGCTCCGGTAGTTCTACAAAATGCGGTGATGAGGCTAGGGAAGATGAGTGGCAGCTTGTCTACTCTGACACCTCCCAACTCAAGTATCTCTCTTTTGACCAGAAACCCTATGTCGACCAACTGATTCTGCAGTATACCATACAGGATCATTGCTGCATTGAAGTTCACTGAAGTCCTATGCTTTCTGGGGATCAATGAATGGGAGATGAACACATGCCAGAAACCCAACTCACTCTTCAAGTTGGTGTGCTTCATGGAGTGATCAGGTGCCACCCAAAAATCCATTGGACGGATCACTAATTGATTTGCAAAATCCACATTTTTAGTCACAAAGAATTCACTCTAAGTCACCCCCTGCCTTAGACGTCCGACTGCTTCGGGATCAACTGGAAGCTCAGTCCTATAGTACCTGTTCATGTCTGCTATAGTCATCCGGACTTCTACCCCTCTGACCAGAACCGAAAAAGTGTACTGAAAAGTTTCAGGTACCATTCTAGCAAAGAATTCCTCGACCACACGTTGGCAATACATCGGAAGGGGGGGGGGAGGCTAACAAAGGTTTCCCATCCCCTTGTTTCAACCATTAGAGGAATTGAGGTGCCCTCCAGCTCTTCAACTGCTATCCCCTTTTCCACCACTGACGTCTCGTTCCCTGAAGTATTCTAAAAGGTCCTCGAAATCTGGGTGTCTGTTGCATGGTGGTGGAACTTGGGGGCCCCTCCTCGGTCTTCGTTCAGAACCCTGACTGCCTTGCCTAGTTGATTGTCTGATTCTTCCTAACATCTGCACAATAAACAACAGTTTTAAGGGAATATTCAGATCAAAGAACCATGAGGTTATGATGAAGGAATTTGAAAAGACACATATTCTGCCAGGAGGATAAAGTGTGGGTGAAGTGCGAGTGAATAACCCTGCACTGTACCCGCACTCTAACTCGTTCCCAGATACCAGCACATGCAGAGTTTCCATTCATGTATACATTTCATAATCTCAGCACATTATCGACCGAATTAACACCAATATGACTCTAACTCATGTATAGGATGCCAGTCTACCATATAAACCCAAATTCATAATTTGAATATCCAATTGCAATAGAAAATCAATGTAACAATGAACACATCACATGCATAATTAGACAACACCCATCATTCCATCCTCTTAGACATTCAATAGGTAGTTAGACATTAGCAAAAGCAAAAACAAAAGTTCAAAACCTTGAATCATGAAGTTCATGCATAAGAGGAAAACGAATTTTGATAAAAAGGGTTAGGGTTTTGGATTAGAGAGATATGTAATGAAATTAGAGGAAGAATTCATACCTTGGTTGCCAAAAAATCGAAAACGTGGCACACACGGAATACCTTTCTGTTGAGACGAGGGAAAAATTTGAAATTTGCTATTTTGTTTTGCTTTTGTGGCAAAGTGGAGCCCTAGAGAACGACAGGCAGTATATATACTGCGCGACCAAAGTGCGGGTGGAGTGTGGGTGACTGACCCGCACTGTACCCGCACTTTATTACTTGATGCCTTCGGAGTGCAGGACGAGTGAGGGTGACTGACCCCCACTATAACCGCACTGTTCCCCTGGACTGACTCCTGGACTCTGCCCTACAACTGTATCTGCACAAAAACTAAAACCTTTACACATTGTCAAGCATTATGTACCAAAAGTTTACAAACACAAAAACTAACCATCCGAAAAATAAAAATAAAAATACTAAAATTAATTCAAAAGTGAGTGCAATGCACTCAAAGTGGGACCCGGTCAACCAAATGAGGTTTGATCAGAATGGGGAGCACATTCAACTTGGCCACCCAAACCGGTGCCAAATACCTATGCACTGCATTTCTCCCCACTTTCCTCATTTGTCCAACTAGGTCGTTTCGAACCCATATTTGTTTAACCCTTGGTGGGTTCATCCTAGACCCAACTCTAGTTGCCTTGAACCTTTGGAAACTAAAGCAATAAGCCTTAGTGTGCCCTCTTTTGGCACAAAAGTAACAAGTAACAGGACGGTTAGGGAAACTCCCTGTTCGATTGTTGGCGTGGGCCCCTTTTTGTTGTCCGTACCTGAGGGATTTGACATTGTTTTCTATCACAACGAGTTGCTCAATCAAATCACACTCCTTGACCTTGGCCCGCTTCAACTCATCTTCTTTTGCGCTCAACCATTCTTCCAATTCACTTACCGTTTTTGCGGACTCCTCCACACCTAGTTGAAGTTTCCTTGTCCTTCTCCCATTGTCTTCCTCAAATTCTTCTGAGAGCCTTGCCAACTCATCTAAGTTCTTGGAGACTAACTCCTCTTTGGTGGCAAGCTCCACTACTTGCTCCTTTAAACTGTTGTTCAATGTTGAGAGATCATGCAATTTCTTCTTCAACTGTCCATTCTCAGCCTTAAGCAAATAAACCTCCAGTTTGAGCTTCGTGTTTTCTTGCTCAAGCTCACCTAATTGTTCAAAAATTTCAGTACTTGATTCCTCCTCTTCAAATTCTGACTCTTGCCTTTCCTTAATACAGTCTTGGTTTCCCAATTCCATCTCCTTAACACCCTCAAAAGCTTGCACAAGGGTGTGCACCCGGCTTCTTTTCTTTCTGGAATTTGGTGCCTCCAAGACAAAACAATCTCTGACTTGCCTTGTTCCAGGGGATGTTACCTTGAAGTTAACACTTTTGCCTCCATAGCTGAAGGAGATGTCCCTAGAACAAATATCAACTACCATACCCGCTGTGGCCATGAATGACCTCCCCAAAAGTAATCTCCAGTCCCTACCACTGGATTCTCCTCGTTTGCAATTCAAAACAACAAATTCTACCTACACCATCAAACCGTGCACATTCACATAAACTTCCTCCACAATACCAACTAGGGTGATTGGACAATTGTCCGCCATGATGAGAGTCTGGGAAGTAGGCTTGATTGACCGAATCTTCAGCTAGTTCATATACCTCTAATGGCATCATATTGATGCTAGCCCCCATATCAAGCACTGCTCCCATCCTTGGTGAATTCTCAATTCGCACCTCTATGACGAAACTTCCGGGGTCCGCAAGTTTAATGAGGGAGTCTATGCCACTTCCCCTATCTTCATTAACTGTGACCTCTACCACACTTTCCTCGGTTTCTTCAACTCCTAACTTGACGACCTCTAACACATTAACGTGTTCATCGGTGTTTGATGCCTTCCCCTTATTCTTGACCAATGCATCAAAAATCTGTGCCTAACTGAGTTTCCATCTTTTTCAGTGACGCTCCATGACTTTTCGCTCTCTGATCATTGGACTGCATGTAAGCGGTCATTCGTTGCTCAGAAGGCATACAAGGTGTTCTTGAGGGCTTCTGATCCAATACCAACCATTTTGATTACTGTGCTCACTATCTCCTCTAGAGACTTGTCCTTTGGTATGCTAGCGGATGCTTGGGAATTAAAGTTGGATTGTGGGTTACTACTTGAACTTCCCCATTGGTTGTTGTTGTTTGCCCATCCTTGGTTGTATCTATTGTACCCACGGTTTTGGTACCCTTGATTGTTATTTCCGCTTTGGAAATTGTTGTTGCCACCTTGGTAAGTTGTTGCTCCTAGGTGGTTGTTGTTGGACCAAGACAAGTTTGGGTGGTTTCTCAACCCTGGGTTGTAGGTGTTTGAGTATGGGTCATTCCTTGGCCTTGGAAATTCCCCAAGGGCTTGGGCTTGCTCTTCTTGACCGAACTGCCCTTCTCCTCCTTCTATCTCCCCCATGACTTGACTCACTCCTTGGGAGGACCCTGATTTTCTGATTATAAGCTCCTTGATCGATTGGAGCTCTTTGTTCATTCTGGACATCTGAATTTGAACTTGGGTATCCTGACACACTTCTATTCTTCCACCCCTTCTCACGTGTGATATCCTCTGCTGTGAGTTCTGGGCAATATTCTCCAAGATTTCATATGCCTTAACTGCTCTCTTGTCTGCTATTGTACCTCCGCACGCATTGTCCATTAGCATTTGTGTTATCGGTGAAAGTCCACTATAGAAGGAATTAACCTTCAACTCTGGATGGTATGTATGCACTGGCATTTGTGCTAACAACAAGTTAAACCTCTCCCATGCTTCATGGAATGGTTCACCGTCCTCCTCAACAAAGGATGCTATCTTCAACCTTAGGTCCTTTGCTTTCTGCGACGGAAAATACTTGTTGAAAAAGACCTTGAACACCTGACTCCATGTCACCAGTGATCCTGGCCTCAAATTCATGTACCATGTCATGGCGGCATCTTTCAAACAATACTAGAAACACTTGAGATGAAGCTGCTCTCTTGTCAGTACTGCTTGGCGTGCCATCACCGGGAAGGTTTCTAGGGTGGCTCCATACTGTTTCATAAATTGGAGGCAATCCCTCGGTAATTCGCCCACAAAACGACGGTAAGAGGCTAATGTCCATAGTCTTCAACTCATACTGCCTTGTTACATCATCCAATACTATGGTAGTGGGCACATTACCTACAAACGGGAGAGTGTACTCGCACATGGTGTGACCTAGTTGTTCATCTCCATGTACACTTCCCTCATACTCTCAAGTCTAGAGATGCACATTTTCCCCCGGATCCCTAAATCCCCACGTCCCTATCCCCATTTGGGGAATTATTTTTGGGGAAAAATGGGGAATGGGGTGGGGATGGGGATGATTTTCATCCCCAAATTGAAATGGGGATGGGGATGGGGGGAGGTCCCCCATCCCCATTTCCCCCATAAATATATTGAAATGGGGATGGGGTTGGGGGGAGGTCACCCCATCCCCATTTCCCCATTTCCCCCAAAACATATATAAATAAATAAATATATTATATAACATTTTATGATTTTATTATGTATTGTAATGCACATTTTATGATTTTATTATGTATTTATAATGCACTAATGGATTTTAATTTTAATTTGTAATTGAATTATTTTTTAAAATTTTTAATTTTTAATCAAAAGGGAGAATGGGGAAACGGGAAATGGGGAAACGGGGAAAAATGGGGAAAAACGGGGAAAACGGGGAACTGGGGTTGGGGATGGATATACCTCCCCCTAAAATTCCCCATCCCCATTTTCCCCAAATGGGGAAATGAGGGGGGATGGGGGAAGGGTTTGGGAAGTGGGGATGGGGATGGGGGGACCTATATCCATCCCCATTCCCCAAATGTGCAACTCTACTCGAGTCTGCTGCTAATTCTGATTCTGATCGTTCTTGTCTTCCCTATTCTGCCCAGGGTAATCCATAGGAACACCGGCTTCCATGTTTCCCTCTAACTGACCGGTTCTTCTACCCAACTGATTGATGTTATCGATAACTGGCAACACTAATCCTCTTAACGATCTTCTTCCGTGCATATACCTAGAATCTGAAATTTCACAACAAATAACGCACAACGTAAACGAGAAACAAATAGGGTAGATCAGAAATGTTACTAGACTAACTATTGCCTATGCAAAACTAATCAAACTAAACATGCAGCTCCCCGGCAGCGGCGCCATTTGACAGAACATTTTTCTTAGTGTCGTTTTAAAAGATCAATCCGTCAACAATATTTGATAAAACCTCATAACCCCTAAATTGGTTTGAAAACATAAATATAGTGGCAAGTGGGGTGTCGTCCATAGGGAGCGGAGTTAGCTAAATTAGTTATTGCTAAAGTAATGTTATGTATATATATAATATCGAAACATGAGTTGGTGAAAATGTAGATGGTGAATTACACTATAAATAACACTAAATTAATTGTGCAAACTAAATGAAGGGGGAAATGGGATGAAGGATATATATAGATGATGGAAACTAAGGAGTTAATGGATACGAAAGTAAATACCGGGCAATGCAACAAACTTGTCAATAGCACTGGCTATTCAAGGTAACCGACCTAGGATGTATAGAGTCGGTTATTTAACCCTAGAAGATGGCCAATCCTAGGATGTATAGTGCGGACCACCTATTAGGGATTAATTCCGTCGTAAACTACCAACCTAGGATGTATAGTGTTGGTTGTTTATCGGATTCTAGAAATGAAGCTCGTCTACCTAACAATGACTCAACCGATTAAACATAGTCACCCTAGGATGTATAGTGATGACTTCTAACTCTCTCACGGGTTCCGACCTAGGATGTATAGTGCTGAAAACTCGATCGAGGTTAGATTAAAACCGCGGTTTAAGAGTCGGAATTCATGACTTTCCGTCCATTCTTTTAGAGCATTAAACAACTAAATAGGATGTATATCTAGATGCACTACTCATACATAATACAAAGACATCTTGCAAAGAGGATGTATCTACACAAGAAATCAATGGTAAACATTCACAACAAGAATAGATCAATGAAAGATAGACATGAATATCAAGGATGTATAGTGCGGACCACCTATTAGGGATTTATTCGTCGTAAGCTACCAACCTAGGATGTATAGAGTTGGTTATTTATCGGATTCTAGAAATGAAGCTCGTCTACCTAACAATGACTCAACCGATTACAAATAGTCACCCTAGGATGTATAGTAATGACTTCTAACTCTCTCACGGGTTCCGACCTAGGATGTATAGTGCCGAAACTCGATCGAGGTTAGATTAAAACCGCGGTTTAAGAGTCGGAATTCATGACTTTTCGTCCATTCTTTAGAGCTTTAAACAACTAAATATGATATATATCTAGATGCAATACTCATACATAATACAAAGACATCTTGCAAAGAGGATGTATCTACACAAGAAATCAATGATACACATTCACAACAAGAATAGATCAATGAAAGATAGACATGAATATCAATATAATATCAAGTTTATGTACAAGCCCAATATTCAACTAACTACTCCATCAACCCCTTATAGGGGATTTAGCTACTCATTACAACTAGGAAACTAAGAGAAAGGAAAGAGAAAGAACCCTTGGAGAACATCTCCTTCCTTGAAGTGGCTCCAATCTCCTAACTTCCTTGAAGTGGCTCCAATCTCCTAACTTCCTTGAAGTTGAGTAGAGAATGTAAGGATGAGAGAGAGAGAGAGAGAGATTCTAGGTCTAAAAGTGTTTAACCTCTGCAAAACGGAGTCAAAAGCTCACTAAAACGATTCTATACTTTTCTATTTATACAAGATACAAAAAATAGGTCACTTAAGCTTTGAAAATCAAACTGGCGCCCTCGGAGTGCGGGTGGAGTGCGGGTGAATTACCCGCACTGTACCCGCACTATATGGGTTGCCTTCATCTTCAGTTCTCGGATCAGGGCAATAGTGCTGGTGGAGTGCGGTTGAATTACCCGCACTTGGAATCGCACTGTGATCGCACTTGAATCACACTTCCCTGTCAGGTGCAAAATCTACCTTCTGTCTTGAGCAACAGTGCGGGTAGAGTGCGGTTGGATGACCAGCACAGTGCCTGCACTCTAATGTCAGGTACAACTCTTCTCTTCTGTTCTTGTTGACAGTGCGGGTGGAGTGCGGTTTGATGACCCGCACAGTACCCGCACTCTAACGTCAGGTGCATCTTCAACTTCTCTGGTTTGGCATTAGTGTGGGTTAAGTGTGGTTGGATGACCCGCACTGTACCCGCACATTATCTTTTCACTTGCATCCTGTCCCGGCTATGATATGAGTGCGGCTGGAGTGCGTTCAGAGTGCTGTTGCGACCCGCACTTGACCCATACTAGACCCGCACTGTAGAGCTGTTTGTACTCTTTTGCCTTTACTTTTGCCCCTTTTCTGCCGGAATCACTGTAATATGCTTCCAAACCTGTTTTTGCATCATTTCCTACAAATACGCACAAAACAACCCATCAAAGATACAAAAACGCACGAAAACAAAACATAAGGTAGGATCTGAGGGCCTAAATATACTACCTATTTGGCCCGATCATCTACCTAGATAGATCACTAGTACCACGAGCTAACGAAGGCATGCACCTTGCATTTATTTAAGCTCTTAATACCGACCGAGGGCCAGTACAATGATAACTTGTGTGCCCAGCGCCCAGCAAGCCCTTCAACATCAACCAAGATACCAGGTACCTTGATACCCTCCTTAATACTACATTGACTTCCATCTGGTACCTAGTACCTCGATATCTACTCGGAGCCCATCTAGGGCAGGCACTCTACCTGCTAAACAATATGAAGGTGATCGTGAAGACATAAGCACCACTATAGCAAGAAGTAGAACAATCTCCATGCCACTAGGATCAGACTGATATACCAGCACCTCGTTCGTCCAAAGTACAGAATCAGAATTTCCTCCAAGCTCCACGAAGAAGGAAAGTTGACTCCATCACCAAAATAAAGTGCCATTAATAAGACCAAACGGTCAACCAAATTAGAATTTGAATTCGACAGTGATTAACGGGATCAAATCCCGCGTCTTCAGCCCCACACAATGCCTTTCAACGCCTAAAATAGGACTCTCAATAATCCTCATCAATACAACCGGATTTTGAGGGGATTATCTAGAGAACTATATAGGATTCAACGCCCCAGAAGAATTTCCTTTGAATTCTCTAAAGCCAGTGAGAGTCCATTGATGATCATTGGAAGGATATATCTACTTATCGACATAAACGAAGGTTCCACCACCTTCTTGTGTGAAAGCAAAAAGAGAGTTAAGTGTGGAGAGAGTGTGTATTGTAATT
Organism: Dipteronia sinensis; assembly: GCA_033220585.1. NCBI lineage: Eukaryota > Viridiplantae > Streptophyta > Magnoliopsida > Sapindales > Sapindaceae > Dipteronia > Dipteronia sinensis. The sequence goes on from CM065645.1 coordinate 3,561,085, forward strand.
ATAATTTCGATACTCTTTCAATTAAACAGTGTTATTTCATATCTCGTTGCTCCTTCTTATTTCTTTTTTCATTCATTTATATCTACGCTACGAAGAAGGATCTCGGTACCGAAGGTACTTATCCCGCTACTGTCTACCGGTAGTGGGCGAGGGTGTTAACCGAATTTTCACTCCCCTAGTGGATTTTTCCATTAACAGTTTTGTTGTAGTAAGTTGAGTTTGAAAATATGTAAGTTGTGGATACACCTTGAAGTCTTATGACTAGTACATTTAAGATGACCTATGGTTAGTATCCGTTTTGCTTCGGCAACTACATAAAATTCAACGAGCACCTTTATGAAAAGGCTACACACCTTTGCTATGCAATCGCCCAATGTAGGAAAGGGCTACACCATTGTGACAAGTGAAAGTCGTCATGAAAGTATATGATATGTTAGAAAAAAAATCAAAGAAGTGTTGAAAAGAATCAATAAAAAAAAATCTTTGATTCAAAGCCTAAATATATATATATATATATATATATATATATATAAGGCTTAAAGGAGTATAGTTGAAAATCATGAATGCTCGGGTTGAAAACTAGAAATAGGATGACGAACGAGCCACATGCACACACACGCTCATATGTTGAAATCTATTCTTTTTAAAGCAAAAATTATGGATGATAAACGGTTTGAACTTTTATGGAAAAGCTTAAGATGATTAGATGTGGATATGATTTGCATGTTGATTATCAAATTACTCCTCTACGTATGCTTGAAGCAAAATTCACACACACACACAAACACTTTTGTTTATAAGTGTTAATGCGAAAATCCACTCTGAGAGCAGAATTCCTGTTAATACCCTCGACCGCTACCGGTAGGTGGCAAAGAGGTAGGTACCTTCAGTACCCGGATTTCCCTCTCAAGGTAGTAAGAAATTTTAAAAAAGGAAAATCCTGAGGAGAGATAGGTATATGTATAAATAATATGTATTGCACTATTTTGTTGATCACTATATTTGTACACAAGGAGATTGATAACAAGTTTACAGTATCATTTTCTCTTTTCTCACTTTTTACACAAAATGGAGATGGAGCATTCGTTTATGTCGATAAGTGGCTAAAATCCTCCCAGTGATTGTCTCAAAAACCTACTGGCTTCAGTGAACTCAAAAAGGAGTTTCTCTGGGGTAAAAATCTCTCTTTAGCGTTCTCCCTCCAAATCCCCCCCCCCCCCCCTCCATTCTTCATCCTTCGTGGCCATATATATATATACTCCCTGTATTCCTCAGAATCTGCTTGTGTTAATGAGGATTATTAGAAGTTCTTGTTTAGGTGTTGAAAGACATCGAGTAAGGCTAAAGGCGCGGGATTTGATCCCGCTAATCCTTGTCGTATTTAAACTTTGATTTGGTTGACCATTTGGTCCCATTTATGGCACTTTAACCGGTGAAGGAGTCAACTTTCATTGTTTGCGTTGCTTGGAGAAGTATATTGGTTCTATATCCAGGTGGCGCGGTACGCTGGCGTACTGGTCTGACTTTACTGGCGTGGCGCTTGTTCTTCTCTGTACCTTACTAATGTGGTGCTTGTTATATAATGCAGGTATCTCCATGGCGGTATCCTTCTCGTTGGGCGGGTAGGATGCCCATCCTGGTTGGATTCTGGGTCGATTATCGAGTTACCCTGGTACTAGGCCATGTCGCGGTATCTAAGTGTCAAGTAGGAGGTACTAGGTACATGCGAGGTATTGGCTTCACTTGGTGTCAGGAGTGCAAGCTCGGTGCGGTACTTGTTCTTCTTGGCCCTTAGCTAGGGTGCTTCGCCTAGGTAGATAGGTAAATAAGGCAGTTGTGGTTCTGGTCTCACCAGGTACCAATTCTTTCAAGGTCGTGGTATTGATGCTTCTGGGTACCTGGGAGCTGGGAATGGTTCTGTTAATGGAAATTTTACTCGGGGTGAGAAATCTTAATTAACACCCTCAAAACCACTACCACGGAGGTGGTGGTCAAGGAAGAATGTATTCTAGCCAGTGCTTGTTCAAAATGACAAAAAATACTACTATCAGTATCATCAAAAAAGAATGAACATGCTTTCTTTATTTTTATTAATGGTGTATCGTGTACAAACATCTCTCAATTGCCCTCTATTTCCCTAGGGTGTAGTAGGGTTGTTGTCGTATGCCTGTCGAAAAGTAGTCTCTTATTCTCCTTCCCTTTCTTTCTATTTATACATAGTTTTGTAGGTTAAATCAACTGATTCTCCCCTTGATTTTCTCAGTCTCTCCCCTCCTTATCGGGCGGGATTTCTTATTTAAATGTCATTGACTTTGAGTTAATAGCCGAATTGAGAATATCTTGGTGGAGATCAGTTTGTTTCCTCTTTAGACTCTATTACTTGTTCTGCACGTACATAATGTTTCCAGATATGATCCAGTGTATCTTTGTATCTTCACAGCATGATCCTTCATAGAGGTCATTGAATATGGCATGTATGGAGAGGTAGATCAGATAGCGAGGTAGATCAGTGTCTCGGTCTCGGTATTCAGGTGCTTAACCTAGCCAGAAGCTCGGTCTGACCTCCCTTGATTTCTTGGAGCTTGATGCGGCCCCCTGCGGACACTCCTTTATGACAGCTGGGTTTAGGCAATCTTCTAGAGAGGTTGCGAGGTAATCTCGATCCCGGGGGAGCTCCCTGATTTTAGGTTCGGTGACGCGGGCTCGATCTGATCTTGTCGGGCTCTACTCTGGTGTTTCTGGAGCTCGCATTTATTTCTGTGGGGTGGTATCGTAGCTCGGCTTTGTGAAGCGTGATCTCTTGGTGGATGACCTCGGGCAGGGAGTCAGACTAGGAGGGTGAAAATTTTCCCTTTGGTCCTTAGCCAAATTTGGCTATTAACAGAAGTCCCATCTGATTTGAACGCCGGTGATTGAGTTTTGAGTTAGAGTCAGATTTCCTATTTTATTTGGGAAATTTTTCTTCATTACCGTTACCAGAATCTTGGTAGAAATCTTTTTATTAATTGCCCCAAGTGATGTGGCGCACGTAGATTGCGGTATTCAAATTAATCTGGCTACGTTATGGCCACTCTGTGATTCGAGGCAACCCACCACTGAAAATTTTGTTCTTGGGCTGTCGACGTCACTGCTCTTGTCTTCTATTATTTAAACTCGATAACTCAGCTGTCTTCCTCACACTTTCATCTCTCTCAAGTTTCAAACTTTCTTTTGGAAAGAAATTCATCTCCTCTTCACCAGCATCGCTAGATTTTCTTCTACCATGTCGAAAAATAGCCATGATTCTATCGACTCTATTGTCAATGGTGAGAAGGTCACTAGTCTTGCTCTCGGCAAACGAGCGCGTAAAGTTTTTGACAGTGACAACTCTCCGCCAAGTCCCCAGCGCCGGCGGTCGACTAGAAACCTATCTATTGGGACCTGGTTCTCTAATCGACCTGATAATCCTCTGGATTTGGTTGATGAAAATTCTTACAAAGAGGGCAGGGAGGATGCTGCCGGGAGGTGTCAAGTCACGGTTGCTGATCCTTCTCTGGATAGGCTTGTCCCTTACGACTTCAGGGTTGTCCCTGGTTCTATCGTTGATCCGAGCTCGATTGACAGTTTGAGGTCTAAGTATGACATTCTTGATAGTGTCTCTATCTCGGTTCCTCCTAAAGGTTACGAGTTCTTCAATCCCTCCAACGGCGTGCTTCTGATTCATGTGGCAGCTCTCAAGAATGGGGTTAGGCTTGCCCTTCATCCTACCCTTCGATGAGCTCTCAACGCCATCCAGCTTGCCCCTCTCCAGCTGACGCCTGGCTTCTGAAGGCATTTGATTGGTTTTCTCGTGCTGTGGAGGGAACAATGCCAACTGAGTAATGTGACGAGAGAGCCCGGAGCAGAGGAGCTAGCCTACCTTTTTCAAATAGGGAGCCTCTCTAGAGCTCCCCGGGGTCAGTTCTATGCAAAAGCCAAGAACAAGCTCAATTTTATCATTCCCGGGGCTTCGAAGAATTATCCCGTCTGGAAAGAATAGTAGATCTTAGCAGGGGGGACTGGGGGAGCTCGATTTTTATTGGGGGCCATGAGTTCGAGGTCCCCACAATTTTCAGCGACAAACCATCGTGGGACCGGGATTCCCTGCCATCTGAAGGCTATTCTAGCCAGGAACTACTTGAACCTGAAGTACCCAACCGCAGAAACCTTCGATCCCTGCAGGGTGAATCAATACATGCAGATCTCCGATGCTATTCCTCGTAAGTAACACTGAATTGTCTTGCTTTGTCTTGTTGACCAGCTCAATTCTGACGTTCCCCTTTTGTTTCGTTTACTTATAGTTTTTGTTGTTAAGCCAGCTTCTCGCAAAGCTCAGTAGCTTCGGCAAGCTCGCACTTCTCCCTCATCCATCAGAAGGACGCAAAGGGCTTCCCCTGCTACCTCGGAGAAGGAAATGTTGATTGTTTCAGTCGGGATTACGCCTGTTCACACTCCATCACCTTCCCAGGTGAAATTTAAGATGGCTACCTTCGCGTCGTGGGCTTCCAAAGTGATAAACAGAGGGGCTCCCGTTTCCCGGGTAGCTGGCATTACTGCTCATGCTTCTTCTACTCCCTCTGCTACAACTGTTGCCCCACCTGCTCATCTATCTGATGCCACTGCGATTCCAACCCCCCGAGCTCCGGAAAACTTTGAAGCCGGGTGTCGTAGGGATTCTTCCTAGCTGCTCTTGTCCTCAGTCGAGCTCGACGGGCAGGACGAGATCTTGGAACAATTCATCGCATCATGCCCGGGCGGTGGGCTCTCTGGGATGGCCTCGATGCCCGTCGATGTCTTGCTCACCAAGGGGTCTGCTATCTTAGCTGAGGTAATTGTTCTTTCTCTGTACTATTTCTGGGACTGCAAACTTAATCGGTTTCTAACCTTGGCTTTGTATCTCATAGGCCTTCAAGTTCAAAGTGGCTATGGGCCACCAGGTAGCCCTCCTTCATGATCGGGCTTCCAAAGCTGAAGCCGAAGCTGAGAGAGCCATGGGATTACTCAAGCGGGCTCAAACATTAGTGGAAGAGATGACCTCTAGTCATGGAAAAATGGAGACCGAGCTGGCAGAGCTTCGCTGTGATTATGAGAGGACGAAGCTGTCCTTTGATCAAGAAATTCTCCAATCTACTCGGACGGCCAAGTAGAGGGACTCTTGGAAAACCGAAGCTAAGAGGTTGGACCTCGAGAATCAGGATTTGATTGCTCAGGTGGCCAAGCTGCAGGCTGATGCGGAGACCTCCTTTAGTGATGGATATTTCTATGCTTCCTTTCAGGTTGCATAGGCTCTCTCCCTTCCCTTTGATCTATCGTCCATTGCTGGTTGGGATAGAGAGGAGATAATGACTAAGGCTGCTGAGTTGTCTTACCCTAACGATGACGGAACGGTTCCCTCTAACCAGGCAGGAGATGGAAAGCAGCCCGTCAAGCATGTCTTGGGGAATCTTCAAATAAGGTTCTGCCCGCGCGGTCCGATGGAGATCAACCAGGAGCTGGGAAAGAGCAAGGAGCCCGTATGAAAGACCCTCTAAAGTGGAAATAGAGGTCGACATGAGCCAGATGAGATCCATGGCTGCCCTTCTTGACGCGGCCATCCCTTCTGAGGTCATGGTGGTGATCAATGAAGTCTTAGAGAAGGATCCTGTTGATCAGCAGGAGGAACCTCTGAAAGGAGAGATGGTTGTCGATGGTAGGCAAGACGGGCAACCACCTGAAGGAGGAGTTGATGGTTAGGATCAGCAAAAGGGAGGGGGAGCAGCAGGGGAAAATCAAGAGGGCTCTAAAGCTTGACGCTACCTGTTTATGATTGGCTTTGATTGCCCGAAAAAGGGGGTGGGCACCCCGCTTTACTCATGATTAGTTTAGTTGGTCCTTCTTTTTTTTTGTAGCCCGGATTCTGGGGTTGGGCTCCCCGTTTAATGGATGTAGCCTTACCGGGGGATAGGCTCTTTTGTTATTAACGAGAATGAGTGTTGTAACCACGATACAAGTTTCCGTTTAATAAAACTGTATTTACTTACATCTCCTTGGTTCCTTCATACTTGTCCGTATCAATCTTAAGCCCATGAAAGGACCCCCGATACCGAAAGTACCTATCCCGCTACCACCTACAAGTAGGGGACGAGGGTGTTAACTGAAATTTTGCTCCCTGAGCAGATTTTTCCTTTAACACTTTTTGGCGCCGTCTGTGGGGATCACCACACCCTCAAAAGAAAGCCAGTGTGCCTCATTTTCTTGCTATACCATCAAAATGAAGCTTTGATCCTCTCAGGATCATCCTGACCCGTCGGGACACCAGTCAAACACTTCAACCCGAAAGGGTCAGTAGCCGAAAAAAGAGGGAAAGGGTCACAAACCTGCCTCGAATCCATCAGCTATCACGCGGGTTACCCCTTAGGTACCTACTACCCCGGCAGCTAGACCTACCAAGTTGGACCAACAAGTCACGGCCTTCATAGAAAGCATTCGCCCCCGATTGGTTGCTGAAGGTGGTACCAGTCAGCCTGCAGTACCAGATCCTAGGGGAGATGTCAATCGGCAAGGTACCAAGGTACCTCCCTTCGACAGGTTGGGACCACTACCTCCCGTACCGGTCCATGACAGACTCGGGCCCATGCCCCCGGTACCGTCGATCCATCACAGACTCGGGCACATACCCCCGGTTCCAAGGAAACCTACAGGTTATCAACCGCGGTGCACGAGATCTGCCATCGATCTCCCGCCTCTAGAGCGCCACCACTTAGTCCACCCATAAGCTTTTTCTAGACAGCCTCAACAGGAAGCGACTAGGAGGCACCCTCGTTCAATGGCAGGAGGTAGCAACATAGGCGCCGGAGAAGACCTACCCCTAGGGACAGAACCAGGATGAAGCTTCTGCGACATCGGAGGGGCCTGACGACAGAGATTCTAAAGTATAATCTGGGAATGATGGCAATAAATGTCTCTGGGACCAGGTTACCAGAATGGTGAAAGAAATCCAGGAGTTGAAGAAGAGTAAGCACCAGGAAAACTGGAAAGACCCCTTGGGAGAGATGAATGCTCCCTTCTGTAGGAGGATCAGAGAGGCGGAACTACCTCCCAAGTTCAAAATGCCAACCGATAAATATTCTGGGACAGATGATCCCCTGAGCCATCTAGAAAGATTTATTCACCAGATTGAGGTCCAGAATGCTACTAGGGCCGCCATGTGCAAAATGTTCCTGTTATATGTAAAAATCATCATTAAGGAAACGTCATTACAGTAAGGGGCCACGTAAGCAAAGTCGAGAAAAGTCAAGCATTAAAGGGCAGAAATTCCCAAGGGAATTTACTCGGCAAAGAGTAAAGCAACCCGACCACAGACGAAGAAACCGGCTCGGGCATACTCGGACATACTCGGACATACTCGGGCATACTCGGGATCAGATAATAAAGACAAGTACTTCATAAACATATGGATAGAATCAGAAGCAAGCAACTCCACAATAAGCAACGATACGACTATCAGAGTTCAATTGAAAGGCAAATAGATTTCCCGCAGATAAAGGACGAGGAATCCGACTTAGATTCGGACTCAGCCAAAACAGGAAACAGGATAAACTCCATAAAGAGACAGACTTCAATTAGAACTAGGAAATCACATAAAATACGGGTATCACGACACCAAACCCTAGCACAACCATAAACCCTAGCAAATAACATGTATAAATACCCCAGTAAGAAACATAATGGAGAGAGGTGTGAATTAGCAGGAGAAGTCAGAGAGAAATACTTTGTAATTGAATTTTTCATAGTGGATTTGACTTTGTTGCTCAAGCAACAACCCGTGGATTTTTCTCCAGTTAAAAGGAGTTTTTACCACGTATTCGTATCTCTTGATTTATTGTTTTCTTGCGGTATTACACTTATCTGTTCTTATTTTCGCTTGATACAAGTTCGTTGATAGTGACGACGAAAAACCACCATCAACAATTGGCGCTAGAAAGAGGGGGATCAAACAAAACTTGTGACAATGGCTGGCGAAGGAGATGGTAGCGATTCCAGGTATAGTCAAGGATTGCCAATCAATGAATTGGAGGATGATGCCACCCTTAACACTGCAGAGGTAACCTTGGCAACGGAAGATCAGTCAACTGCCCTGGCTGGCATTCAGCGTTTTCCTCCAACTAACGAAGAGATTGCGCAACGATTCCGCGCTTCCTTGCAGCAACTTATATCTGACGCTACAAGGCAAGGGGTTGATCTCTCCGCCACGGAAGGCTTGACGTCACCTCACAATCTTTCTGCTCCAAATCAGCAAGCAACGAGGTTACGCTCCACAGTGGTGATACCAACGCCTGATGCACCCATAAAGGCAAGCCGTGATCCAATTGACAGGCCGGTGATTTTTTCTGAAAGGCCAACCAGGGGAAGCGGAGAACGTAGAGAGGAGAATGACTCGGACATAAGGTATGGTCATGACCAGACGGCAAGGGATAGAGACCGTCCACGGAGGCGTACTCATCGGAGAGATCGATCATCGTCCTCGGGAGAGAGTGAGCAGAATTATCATCACAAGCGCCAAAGGGGCACAGTTCGGCTGCACGGCTTAAATCGGGATCAAAGAGAATCGAATCCGGAAGAGAGAGGCCAAAAATTGACTATAAGTCAGAATTTCAATGCTGTGGGGGAGCCGGAGGGAGACAGAGATATACTCATACAGAGTTTGACCAGGGAAGTGGAGAATAACCGCCGACAAATGGATGCGTTAGTCAGGCGATACGGGCGTAACGAGTTGTCAGATGATGAATCCGGGAGTCCTTTCACCAATAGGATCCTGAGGACGCCATTCCCGGAGAGGTTTAGAATGCCACATGTAGAGCAATTCAAAAAGGACACGGACCCTAAGGAACATGTCAGAAGATACAAGAGTGCCATGGCCCAGTATGTTTACAATGATGCCCTACTATGCTTAAATTTCCCTCAAACTCTTGGGGATCTGGGCTCTAGGTGGTTCGGCAGGTTACCAACGGCCAGCATAAGTAACTTCAGCGAGCTGAGTAAGGCTTTCTCAAGGCAGTTCCTCGGGAATGTGCACAGAAAGAAGTCGGTGGCTCACTTGTCTCAACTTAAGCAAGGAAAGGATGAGTCACTTAAGAAATACTTGGGAAGATTCGGTCAAGAAGTGTCTGAGATTGGAAGTGCAAACGACGAGGCTATAATTGCAGCGTTCATCAATAACCTCCAGAATGGTCAGCTGTCATTTGACCTTAGAAGAGCCCGTCTGACCAGTTACGCTGACATGATGGATATGGCTGGGGGCTATGCCTTGGCAGAGGAAGAAGAAATCGCCACGGGAGGATACTTCGTGCATGGCGGACGCCCGGAAGGGTCTAAAGCCAAGGACCAAGCGAAGACACCCGATGCAAAAGGTGATAAACAAAAGAATAAGACACGGGATAGTCGGGATGGTCTTCGGGCATATGATCCAAAGACGGATCAACCACGGCAGAAGTTCCAAGGCAGATATACAAACTATACCCCACTGAGGAAGGATCAAGAGGAAATTCTAGCAATCCTGGAGGAGAAGAACATGTCTAAAGAACCTCCTAGGCAGTCATCCTATGCCCGGAGGGACACCACCAAGTATTGCAGGTTCCATAAGGAGAATGGACATGAAACTTCCAAGTGTTTTCAACTTAGGGATCACATAGAGACCCTCATCAGGGAAGGACACTTGAAAGATATCGTCCTGAGGAAAACCGACAAGGTAGACGGATAGAGAAATAACCGACAGGATGGTCGGGCAAGAAAACTTAGCCCCAAGAAAGCTAAGGATGAAGGAGCAATCAACACGATTTTTGGTGGACCATCAACGGGCAAAAGTAATAGGGAGAGGACCCAGGAAATTCGGGAAGCCATAGAGGCTAGAAGAGATCTAGGTGTCAATTCCATTGAACCCGACCCAAAAAAGATCAAGGGAGGCTGGGATCCCATCATATTCACAGAGGCTGACTCACATGGAGTAGATGTAAGACCAAACGATGCACTGGTAATCAGCGCACATATTGGCCATAGGGAGGTCCATCGGATTTTGATCGACAATGGAAGCTCAGCGGATATTTTGAGTGCAGAAGTTTATGACCAGCTGAGGCTAGACAGGAAAAACCTGCAGCCTTTTCCTACACCTCTTAGAGGATTTGGCGGGGTGGAGGTAAGGTCGCTCGGCACAGTAAAATTACCGGTGAAGGTTGGGAAGGCTCCTTGCCAAAAGACAGTGTTACTCGACTTTGTAGTCGTCGACACAGAAAATTGGCCGTACAACGCCCTATTGGGCCGACCGTTCTTGAATAAAGCTAAGGCGGTGACGGCGACTTATGCTTTAATGATGAAGTTCCCAACGGAGTTTGGAGTTGGAATGGTCAAAGGATCACAAGAAATGGCTCGAAGGGCAAATTTGTCAGTATACAAGGACAGGGAAGTAAACCAGGTATATGATGTGACAACCAAGCTGATAACCGATGAGACTGAAGAATCAGAAGTACCGAAGGATTTTGAGTTGGATCCCAGAGAGGAGCCCGAAGCTAAGAAAGATGAGCCGACCGAAGAGGTGGCATTGGACCCAGAAGATCCAGGCAGGACGGTGAAAGTCGGGGCAAATTTGAGTGAATGTATAAAAGCCCAACTTGTCTCACTACTAAGGGATTACAAGGATGTTTTTGCTTGGAGCCACGAAGATATGCCCGGGATAGATCCAAAAGTGATATCACATTGCCTCTCCATCAATCCAGAGTTCCGCCCGGTAGTGCAAAAGAGACGGTTGTTCAATCCAGAGAGGAGTGTGGCCATTAAGGATGAAGTAGGCAAGTTGCTTTCTGCAGGATCGATAAGGGAAGTCAAATACCCGGAATGGGTGGCCAATGTGGTGCTGGTTAAGAAGAAAAATAATCAGTGGAGAATGTGTGTAGACTTCACCGATTTGAATAAGGTCTGCCCGAAAGATAGCTTCCTATTGCCGAGAATAGACCAACTGGTGGATGCAACAGCTGGGCACGAATTGTTGAGCTTCATGGATGCTTATTCAGGATACAATCAGATCATAATGAATAAAGCAGATGAAGAAAAGACAGCCTTCACCACAGATCAGGGTTTGTACTGCTATAAGGTGATGCCTTTCGGCTTGAAAAACGCTGGGGTAACCTACCAGAGACTGGTAAACAGGATTTTTGCCCGGCAAATCAGGAGGAACATGGAAGTTTATGTGGATGATATGTTGACCAAGAGTGTCACAGCGGAGAGGCATTCAGAAGACTTAAGGGAGACCTTCGAAGTGCTGAGGAGATATAAAATGAAGCTTAACCCGAGCAAATGTGTGTTCGGAGTGCCATCAGGGAGATTTCTTGGTTTTCAGGTGCATCAAAGAGGGATTGAGGTGAACCCCGAGAAGATCAAAGCGTTGGAAGATATGGCTTCGCCAAAGACGCTGAGGGATGTACAGAGGCTAACGGGATGTCTTGCGTCACTTAACCGATTCATAGCGAAGTCGACAGACAAATGCGCCCCATTCTTCAGAGCAATAAAGAAAGGAAAAGGCCTTGAATGGAGTGAAGAATGTGAAGCTGCTTTTCAGAAATTGAAAGAGTATTTAGGGCGAGCACCCATCCTGTCAAAGCCGGTGGTCGGGGAAACGTTGTACTTGTACCTCACAGTCACAGAGGTAGCGACAAGTTCGATGTTGATTCGAATGGAGGAAGGAGTGCAAAAACCGTTATATTACACCAGCAAGGCGTTGCTGCCAGCAGAAACTAGATACTCACCGGCCGAAAAGGTCGCACTCGCCCTGGTCGCGGCAGCCAGAAAACTAAGGCCGTACTTCCAAGCGCATGCAATAAAGGTGTACACCGACTGCCCGCTAAAACTCATCCTGCAAAAGCCAGAACTGTCGGGAAGATTGACTAAATGGGCGGTTGAGTTAAGTGAATTTGACATCAAATATACCCCAAAAGCTGCAGTTAAGGGACAAGCGGTGTCCGATTTCATAGCAGAGTTCACCGAGCCAGATATGGAAGTGCAAAGGATGATAGAAGGCGAACAAGTGAGTAAGTTCCAATGGAAGTTGCATGTGGATGGATCGTCGAATACTCATGTAGTGGGGCCGGAATAGTCATAACAACACCAGAAGGGGATGCTGTGGAATGCGCCATGAGATTCGACTTCAAAGCAACTAATAACCAAGCAGAGTATGAAGCTTTGTTGGCTGGTTTGAGAGTTTGCATAGCATTGGGGGCAGATGAGTTGGCGGTATACAGCGATTCCCAGGTTGTGGTTAACCAGGTGCTGGATGAATACCAGGCTAGGGAGGAGCATATGATAGCTTACTTAGACATTGCAAAGAGCTTGCTTAAAAAGTTTAAGGCGTACAGGATCCTTCAAATCCCTCGGGAGGAGAACGAAAAAGCAGATGCTTTGTCTAAATTAGCCTCAGCCACCATGAGTATTAGGTCGAAAGCAATACCAGTGGCGCACCTGACCAAACCAAGTACGGTAGAATCTGAAGAGGTCATGGTGTCAGAAATCCGGCTAGGTCCAAGTAATTGGATGACCCAGCTTAGAGAATATTTGGAGAGAAACATATTACCGGAGGATGCTGTGGAGGCAAAAAGCGTCAGGTACAGGTCAACTCGGTACACGATTCTAAGGGGAGAACTATACAGAAGAGGGTTCTCAAAGGTGTTACAAAGATGTGTTGCCGGAGAAGAAACCTACAAGATTCTGAAAGATGTTCACAGTGGGGTGTGTGGAAACCACACTGGGGGTAAGAGCCTAGCACACAAGGTACTTCGGTAAGGTTTTTATTGGCCGACTTTATTTGCCGAAGCGCAACGATTCGCGGAAAGTTGCAAGACATGTCAAAGGATAGCAAACGACATTCGGCAACCCCCGGAGTTACTCAGAAGCTTAACTTCCCCTTGGCCTTTTGCCATGTGGGGCCTCGACCTGATTGGTCCAATGCCCACAGGAGCAAGGGGAGGAGCAAAATACGCAATTGTGGCAGTAGACTATTTTACCAAATGGGCAGAAGCAGAGGCATTGGTGCACATCACAGAGGCGAACACCACTAGCTTTGTCAGGAGGAACATCATACATAGGTTCGGAATCCCTAGCATCATTATAACAGATAACGGAACTCAGTTCGACAACAGCAAGTTCAGGGAAATGTGCGAGGAGTACAAGATTGCAAACTACTATGCGTCACCTGCACATCCTCAAACCAATGGCCAAACTGAAGCTGTGAACAAGGTGATCAAGCACACACTGAAAGCAAAGCTGGAATCAAAGAAAGGCAGTTGGGCAGACAAACTACCAGAGGTGTTATGGGCATACCGAACGACTGTCAGGTCATCCACAGGGGAGACCCCTTTTGCACTAGCATTCGGAACAGAGGCCGTAATCCCGACGGAAACAACCTTTACGTCACCCAGGGTGCAACTATACAGCCCCGACCACAACGTTAACATGTTGCAGCGGAACTTAGACGAGCTTGAAGAAATCAGGGACGCAGCTCAAGTGAGAAACGCAGCTTATCAGCAGAGGGCTGCAAGGTACTATAATTCCCATGTTCGTGTGCGTAGATTCCAGCTCGGAGATTTAGTGCTAAGAAGGGTATCCCCGAACACTAAGGACAAGTCGGCAGGATCTCTCGCCGACAAATGGGAAGGCCCGTATATCATCAAGGGAGTTGCAGGGCATGGAGCCTACCTGATAGCTCACCCAGAAGGCAGCTTAGTACCCCGACCATGCAACGCTCAGTATCTCAAGATTTTCTACCCCTGACAAACTCATTCATGTTTAATATTATTTTAGCTTTGCTTTAACTTATAGTCAAGTTAAGAGGTTTTTAATTCTTATTGTTATCTAATAAAGTCCGTTTGCTAATAAAGAGGTTATCCATTGAAGACGATGAAATCCACGATAAAGAATGTTTATGTTCAAATAAAGCAAAAACAACAGTGGCCACTTCGTCCGAGAACAAGCAGACTAAATTTAGTCACCTAAAACAAACCGGTCCGAGCAAATCTCGTTCAAAAATAATCATGCGCTACGAGGCCGCGGGAGAGCGGACAAGTAGTTCTTGAAGGGCTGAGAAGCTGGAATAGCGTGCCCGCCTGGTTTAAGCAGTGCAAACGCACTTCTTAACCAAAAGGCAAAACCGAGGCACCAGGATAACTGGAAAACTGCTTGGAGCGCCGCCAGGAAGACTGGTGAGATGCGCAGTCGTGTTGGCTGGTCAACATAACCACCAACGATTCGACGAAACCTTGCACAGACAAAACCGGGAGACGTCCTAGGTGACTTGTGTAAGGACCTTGACGTATGGTTGTGGTGAGCCTCGACGAAACGTTAGGGTAAAACGATCTTCACCAGATCGGAGAAATTAATTGCCAGTTAAATAAGATACTCGGCTTAAAAAAGCTGTCAGTTAAATAAGATACTCGGCTTTAAAAGAAAAATTGCCAGTTAAATAAGATACTTGGTCCAATAAATCAACAGCCAGTTTAATGAGATACTCGGCTTAATAAACGAGTTGCCAGTTGAATAAGATACTCGGTTAACTTTGGTGGTCGCCAAGCACTTGGTTGAAATTAAGAGTTCCAAAAATTCTTAAGATCTATGAGCCGAGTATAGGTGACCGAACAAATTATGCTTCATTTGTTTTTCTTTTGTTTATACGTTTATCATGCAGGGAACTGGACAGGCAGAATAGTGAATAGATTTCTTATATATGAGCGAAAGAATATACAACGGTTGTTACAAAAAAGAAAAAGAAAATTAATCAAGAAGATACCGGCGGTTAGGAACTACTTCCACCAATGCTCGGGTCCGGTTCCATCACGTACTCATTCAGAAGACTGTCATCAGAAAGCCAGACAATCACATCTTCCTGGGGCGTCGTCATCTACCCAAGCGCTATAATCTACCCCGGGAATAGGCCCAACGTCAGAAGCCTCACCGTCGATCCCCACTTTCCCACAAGTGTGGAAAGTTGAGAAGGAATCAGCAGTGGGAACTTCCAGGTGCATGAGATGTGGCTCTTTTCCCTTACTTCTGCAATATGCTCGCCACGTCTTCATCTGGAGCCGAAGGGATTCCAGAGAGGCATCCACATGCTTTCTGACCGAGAGGTTCCAGTTGGCACTGGCCCGATCGGTTGCTCTGTTCTTCTTCTTGAAAAACTCTCCGGCAGAGACCATTCCCCTCTGAAATTCCCGGAGAAGTAAAGCATCATAGGCTGGAGATCTTTTGAAGCGATCGACCCCCTGAATCTCCAACTCCTGCCTAGCTTCCTTCGATAGGGACTTGACCGTCAAGGCTTGACGTTCCAAGTCCTAAATACGGCGCTCGTAGGAGGACTTGGCATCTTCAGCTGTCTGCTTGGCCTGGAGTAGAGCCTCCTGAGTAGATAACAACTGGTTTTTTAAGGTTTGGGCCTCTTCAGAAGCGAAAGATGCCTTCTGTTCAGCCTCTAGTTGACGCGCTAAGCACTGGTCCAGAAGCACCTGACCCGACCTGGCCCCTTCCTGACAAGCCAGTTCGGCCCGAGCACGGCGATCTTCACTCTCCTTCAACTGAGCTTCAAGCCTCCTTATTTTCTCCGTCTGACCATCACTAGTCTGGCAGACTTTAGTCATCTCGGCTACCATCTGCAACGAGCCGATAACAAGTGACAAAAATGAAGTAAGCAATAAAGGAGATAAATATGAAAGTCTTAAGAGTTACTCACATAAGAAGCACTGTTGAAGAAATGGCAGAGCCGATCAGATAACGAACCGACCCTGAGATCGCTCCAACAATCCTCCCCTATATATGCTTGGCCCGAAGCCATAGCCTTCAACATGGCCTCGGGGGTAGGTACACCAGACTGGGTTGAAGGGTCAGGGCTGCCAAGATTAGCCTCGGGGAACTTAGCAGTAGGTACTACCTGAGGGGAACTAAGGGGGATGCCAGGTTCGTCCCTCATATGATCCCGTGGAGGAGAGTTCTCTATTGTTCTCTCATTCTCAGCAGCCTCCGCTACCCCCTCCTCATCCGAGGATGACTCGACGAAAGCAACTACTCGAGGAATCTTGGGGGCCGGACGACCAGGTGAGAACGAGGCTTTTCTTTTTCTGGATTGCCTCCCACGAGTATTCAAGTCTGCTGTGGGGTCCTCAAAATCCGGATCGGAACGCCCCATTTCAGCACCACTTCCAGACGGCGCAGTGTTCAGTTCGGCAGAAATCAGAATCTCTGGAACTGTCACATCCGGATGCTCCTTGGCAATTTCCACATCCGGGGAAGTGGTATTCGGCTCGACTACAGCAGGCCGAGGAGATCTTGTTCCGCAGGAGAAGGCAGTTGGCTCGGAAGACTCCCCAACCTTCTCATTCCCCTTTAGTCGAAGGACCTGCTTGATTGCCTTCATCAGTTACGTGGGCGGCCAACTCTTGATCCTGAGTTTCCTCAGGCATGTAATCCGGCACGTCGTCTGCACCTCCCCTCGGGAATGTCTTCGGAAGAATTCCCATCAGAGTCACCTTGAGGAGGGGCTATCCCCGCATCCTGTTGACGTTTAACTTCCCTCCGGCTCGCCTCCACAATGCCTTTCATTCGGCGGGCTTGGGCATCGCACACTACATCTATGTCGTACACTAAAAAAAAATAAAAAAATAAAAAAAAATTGTTAGGAAGCTGAAAGCCAGACAGATAAAGCAGCTAAATAGCAAGGAAGAAATAAAGAACTTACAGCGACGCCGGCGTGCAGAAAGTTGAGGGAAGAGGCGAGCCGTTATCATCTTCTTCTCATCGAAGAGGTAAGGTCTGCCCCTCTTTTCCACGGGACGGAAGGCCGCCCGAGTCATGGTTTTGAGCTCTTCATCCGTAAAAGATGAAGTTATGTGGTTCCACTGGGGTGTGCAGAAGTACCGAGGCACCCGGCGAGTCATCTCAGAACCCTCAATGTCAAAAGAAATTGACCATCCCCAGTCTCCACCCACGAAGAACCAACTATTCTTCCAGAACTTGTTTGAGGTGGGGAAGCCCTAAACAAACCCTTTCATCTTCTCATCAGCGGTCGGCATCACCCTGTTCTTTACGATCACGTCCTTGGGGACCCAACTCTCGGGCTGAGTTGAAAGCAGGAAGTAAATCCCAGTCTTTCCCAGAGGCCTCAAAGAATAGAAGTGACTAATTTCCCGAGGGGTTGGGGGTGGTCGTCCCATCCTATGCCACATGTGCCACATGCACATCAAGATCCTATAGCTATTCGGAGTTAGTTGAGCGGGGGCGAGCTGAGCTTCGGCCAAAAACAACGTAATGAAGGGTTGCAGCGGAAGCGTCACCCCGCAAGAAAGCATCGCCCCGTAAATCGCCACTTGACAGGGCGGGGGTTCCACGCAGCCCGACCGTTAGCAGGGTTTAATGAGATGGTGTCGCTGTCCAGATCAAAACGGTTCATGTATTTAATGACTTCTTCGGGGCCGACCACATTTGGCTCAACGTCGTAAGCGCAAACTCTCTCGGGAGAGAAGACGATACGAGCCTCCATATGCTCGTCCTCAATGTCTTTATCGACCACCCTTTGGGGCCCGACTCGAATTTCCCGAACAAAGGAACCTTTGTTGATGTCGCGATTGCTTTGTTTCTTCCCCATTCTTTTCCACGGCCGAGAATTATCACAAGCCACAGAAGTAGAACTGGAATCGGTTTCAGGCTGATAGGATTCAGGCTGTGATGAACTGGAAGAAGCTGGTGGAACTTCACGACGCAGTCCAGATAAGTTGAGTCCGGAGACGTCAGCGTCTATAAATCGGGGCTGATCGGGAATTGGATCACCAAGCAACCTGTGGACAGCCACAACAGTACAAGTATCACCTTGCTCAATGGCAATCATAGCAACAGTAAAAAGACGATGTCTAGCAGAGGGATCCATGAGAACTAACCTTAAAGGATTGAAGAAACGTGAGGTACGGCAGGATCTTCGAGAAGGTCGAGAAAAGGTTTGGAAACCGAGAGAAGTAAATCTTCGCAGGACGAGATTACAGGCAGAGAAACGATGGCAAAAATCTGGGAAACAATAGCAGAAATTTGGAAAACGGTGGCTGAAATCTGGGAAGTAATGGTAAAAACTTGAATAGGGGTTTTCCCCTTTGAAGCAATACTCCTATATATAAGCATGCCACCGGTCCCAAGACACGAAACCCTAGAAAGGGTAGGTGAGGAGAAGCGGGAAAGATTGGGATAAGAATCATGACGTAAGCTGTATGGGCACGAACAGAAGGGTCGCGTCTCATAAATGCCGCGTACCACGGCCAAACAAAAGAAGACAGGTGGCAGTAAAGAGAGGCACCGAGCCGTCGAAGAGACAGTCAGTCACCATCAAAAGATCTTCAAATAAGAAAAGAATCAAACACGTGCAGGCGTAATTAAGACACGCCATTAACGTTTCGAAGCGAACGAGGAATTTGAAATCCGACATTGATGAAGAAGACGATAAACGAGAAAAAGTCATGAAAGAGTTAAATATTTATCCCGAGTAAGCAGGATACATTCGGTTCAAATATTTAAGGGGGTATTGTTATATGTAAAAATCATCATTAAGGAAACGTCATTACAGTAAGGGGCCACGTAAGCAAAGTCGAGAAAAGTCAAGCGTTAAAGGGCAGAAATTCCCAAGGGAATTTACTCGGCAAAGAGTAAAGCAACCCGACCACAGACGAAGAAACCGGCTCGGACATACTCGGACATACTCGGGCATACTCGGGCATACTCGGGATCAGATAATGAAGACAAGTACTTCATAAACATATGGATAGAATCAGAAGCAAGCAACTCCACAATAAGCAACGATATGACTATCAGAGTTCAATTGAAAGGCAAATAGATTTCCCGTAGATAAAGGGCGAGGAATCCGACGCAGATTCGGACTAAGCCAAAACAGGAAACAGGATAAACTCCATAAAGAGACAGACTTCAATTAGAACTAGGAAATCACACAAAATACGGGTATCACGACACCAAACCCTAGCACAACCATAAACCCTAGCAAATAACATGTATAAATACCCCAGTAAGAAACATAATGGAGAGAGGTGTGAATTAGCAGGAGAAGTCAGAGAGAAATACTTTGTAATTGAATTTTTCATAGTGGATTTGACTTTGTTGCTCAAGCAACAACCCGTGGATTTTTCTCCAGTTAAAAGGAGTTTTTACCACGTATTCGTATCTCTTGATTTATTGTTTTCTTGCAGTATTACACTTATCTGTTCTTATTTTCGCTTGATACAAGTTCGTTGATAGTGACGACGAAAAATCACCATCAACAGTTCCCTACCACGCTAACGGACTATGCCAAAACATGGTTCAGGAAACTACCAGCAGGGAGCATTGAATCATTCACCAAGTTGACTACTGACTTATGTGCTCAGTTTCAGGGCATCAAATCCCGCCCCAAGGATCCCATTCACCTCCAATACATGATCCAGGAGCGGGTTGAATCAATCAGAGCCTACGTGGAGAGATTCCATAAAGAAGTAATCCAGATGGGGGTTTTCATGGAGAAGGAAGCCTTGGCCAATTTCAAAAGAAACCTATGGGCAGGCAGGCTGTTCACTTCCTTCGCCAAGCATTCCCTGGAGTCTTACCAGGAGGCCAACGATAGAGCTCTAGAGCAGGTTGAAATAGATGAACAACTCTGAGTTAAGATGGAGCACGATGATATGAGAATTGCCAAGCGCCGAAAGAAGGAGGCGCCCAAGCCGGCACTAGTTTAGAGAAATCAGAACAAACCTCCTAATAAATCTATGTATCGGTCACCACCCTACCAGCCTTCACGGAATCGGTACCCAGTTAGGCGAACTCCGCCCAGAGCTACATCTCCACCCAAGGAGGTAGCATGGGTAGATAGGGAAGAAAGGGGGTACTTCCACTACACCCCCCTGAACGCATCTCGTGAGACTATTTACCTCGCCATCCGCTACAAGTATTGTTACTTCCACGAGGATGTAGGTCATAATACCTCGGATTGTTATAGTCTGCGAAACCAGATTGAAGCCCTGGTTAGGGGAGGTTTCTTGGAGAAATTCCTCCAACAAGTGCGCGACAACATTCTCACCAGGAAGGAGGTGCAAGCAGATATTAAAGCATTTGAAGAAGGAAGGAAAGGAAAAGGGAAGGATCTGATGGAGCAGATCCACATAGTTAACACCATCATTATGGGTCCCACCCTGGTAGGAACCTCCAATAATGCTCGAAAGAACCATTCCAGGAAAGTACCCAGGTAGAAGCGGGCCAAAATGTTTTCAAGGTTACCAGGGGATCACGTCGGTCTCCTCCTTCCTGCACAGATTGTATTCATAGAAGAGGACTTGTACAACACTGTGCGGCCCCACGATGATCCCATGGTTATCACTGTGCAGATAGCTAACAATTTGGTCCATCGTGTCTTGATTGACATGGGTAGCAGCATTGATATTCTCTTCAAGAGTGCTTTAGAGCAATTCAACCTAAAGAGACCTTGTTACAACAGCTGCACTACCCCGCTATACGGGTTCACAGGAGACTCGTTGATTCCCACCGGATCTATGATCCTACCAGTGATAATAGGGACAGCGCCACTCCAGTAGAACCTGATGATAGACTTCATTGTGGTAGACACCCCGTCCGCCTACAAAGCCATCCTGAGAAGACCTTACATGTTTGCCCTCAAAGGCGTCCTGTCGATATACCATAACGTTCTGAAATTCCTAGTAGGAGACAAAGTGGACAAAGTGCGAGAGGATCAGCAGGCTGCACGCAATTGCTATATAGTATCTACCAACCCAGGAGCGCTGGCTAAGCAATGTGTATAGATAACCATTAATCAAGATTACTAGTTCTCAGAGGAAGATTTTGAAGGCGAAACGAACTCAGTTGGAAAAGGATCCACGTCAGAACTCCCCAATATAAAGATTAGGGAAGAGGAAGAGAAGGCATGGGCCGGTGGCCATCCTACAGAAGAGTTAGAAGAGATACCTATCAGGAAGGACGATCCTTCCAAGGTAGTTAGGATAGGTTCAACATTGAAGGCGGAGGTAAAGGAGGATCTGATAAAGTTCTTACAAGACTATAATGACATCTTTGCATGGAGTCATGAGGAGATGCCTGGTGATAGGGCCAAATATGTAGTATATTTAGGCCCTCAGATCCTTACCTTATGTTTTGTTTTCATGCATTTTTGTATCTCTTATGGGTTATTTTGTGCTTATTTGTAGGAAATGATGCAGAGGCAGGTTTGGAAGCATATTGCGGTGATTCCGACAGAAAAAGGGTGAAAGTAAAGGCAAAAGAGTACAAAAAGCTCTACAGTGCGGGTCCAGTGCAGGTCGCAACCGCACTCCGACGGCACTCCAGCCGCACTCATGTTCATAGCCGGAGCAGGATGCAAGTAAAGAGATAAAGTGCGGGTACAGTGCAGGTCATCCAACCGCACTCCACCAGCACCGTTGCCAAACCAGAGAAGCTGATGTTGCACCTGACGATAAAGTGCGGGTACTGTGCGGGTCATCCAACCGCACTCTACCCGCACTAATGCCAAACCAGAGAAGTTGAAGATGCACCTGACATTAGAGTGCGGGTACAGTGCGGGTCATCAAACCGCACTCTACCCGCACTTGCACCAAGAACATAAGAGCATAATTGCACATGACGTTAGAGTGCGGGTACAGTGTGGGTCATCAAACTGCACTCCACCCGCACTTGCACCAAGAACAGAAGAGCAAAATTGTACCTGACATTAGAGTGCGGGTACTGTGCGGGTCACCAAACCGCACTCCACCCGCACTTGCACCAAGAACAGAAGGTAGATTTTGCACCTGACAGGGAAGTGCGATTCAAGTGCGATCACAGTGCGATTCCAAGTGCAGGTCAAGTGCGGGTAATTCAACCGCACTCCACCTGGCACTAATGCCCTGATCCGAGAACTGAAGTTGCAGACAACCTATACAGTACTGGTACAGTGTGGGTAAATCACCCGCACTCAACCCGCACTCCGCGCGCGCCAGTTTGATTTTCAAAGCTTAAGTGACCTATTTTTGTATCTTGTTTAAATAGAAAAGTTTAGAAACGTTT
Organism: Dipteronia sinensis; assembly: GCA_033220585.1. Taxonomy (NCBI): domain Eukaryota; kingdom Viridiplantae; phylum Streptophyta; class Magnoliopsida; order Sapindales; family Sapindaceae; genus Dipteronia; species Dipteronia sinensis. The sequence continues at coordinate 3,583,204 of CM065645.1, forward strand.
TAGAGAGCCTTTGACTCCGTTTTGCAGAGGTTAAACACTTTTAGACCTAGAATCTCTCTCTCTCTCTCATCCTTACATTCTCTACTCAACTTCAAGGAAGTTAGGAGATTGGAGCCACTTCAAGGAAGGACATGTTCTCCAAGGGTTCTTTCTGTTTCCCTTCTCTTAGTTTCCTAGTTGTAATGAGTAGCTAAATCCCCTCTAAGGGGTTGATGGAGTAGTTAGTTGAATATTGGGCTTGTACATAAATTTGATATTATATCGATATTCATGTCTATCTTTCATTGATCTAATCTTGTTATGAATGTTCATCATTGATTTCTTGTGTAGATACATCCTCTTTACAAGATGTCTTTGTATTATGTATGAGTATTGCATCTAGATATGCATCCTATTTAGTTGTTTAATGCTCTTAAGAATAGACGGAAAGTCATGAATTCCGACTCTTAAACCTGCGGTTTTAATCTAACCTCGATCGAGTTTCCGGCACTATACATCCTAGGTCGGAACCCGTGAGAGAGTTAGAAGTCATCACTATACATCCTAGGGTGACTATTTGTAATCGGTTGAGTCATTGTTAGGTAGATAAGCTTCATTTCTAGAATCCGATAAACAACCAACTCTATACATCCTAGGTTGGTATCTTATGACGGATTAATCCCTAATAGGTGGTCTACACTATACATCCTAGGTTGGCCACCTTCTAGGGATAAATAACCGACTCTATACATCCTAGGTCGGTTACCTTGAATAGTCGTGCTATTGACAAGTTTGTTACATTGCCCAGTATTTACTTTCGTATCCATTAACTCCTTAGTTTCCATCGTCTATATATATCCCTCATTCCATTTCCCCATTCATTTAGTTTGCATAATTAATTTAGTGTAATTTTTAGTGTAATTCACCACCTACATTTTCACCAACTCATGTTTCGATATTATATATACATATCATTACTTTAGCAATAACTATTTTAGCTAACTTCGCTCCCTGTGGACGACACCCCACTTGCCACTATATCTATGTTTTCAAACTAATTTAGGCATGTGAGGTTTTATCAAATATTGTTGACAGATTGATCTTTTTAAAACGACACTAAGAAAAACATTCTGTCACCAGGGATACCCGTTACCTTAGCAGCTCACAGGTTAGCGGTAGATCCCATCTTCAAGCCAGTCAAATAGAAGAGAAGGCATTTCAACCAAGCAAGAAATGTTGCGGTACAAGAGGAGGTAAACAAACTACTAAAGGAAGAATTCATTAGGGAGTCTCGGTACCCTGAGTGGATTGCCAACGTAGTCATGGTGACCAAAGCAAACAGGAAGTGGCGCATGTGCGTTGATTACATAGATCTCAACCACGCCTACCCGAAAGACAGCTTCCCGCTACCAAAAATAGACCAACTGGTAGATTCAACCGCGGGTAACAAGCTTCTAAGCTTTATGGATGCCTTCTCAGGATACAACCAGATTATGATGCATCCAGCTGACCATGATAAAACTAGTTTCATAACCGGGCAAGACCTGTACTGCTACAGGGTCATGCCTTTAGGGCCCAAAAATGCTGGGGCTACCTACCAGCGCCTGGTCAACAATTTGTTCAGAGGACTGATAGGAAAGTCAATGGAGGTGTACATCGATGATATGATCACGAAGTCTCAGGTAGCTGAACATCACCAAGACCACCTCCGGCAGACTTTCCAGATAGTCAGAAAAAATCAGATGCGGTTGAACCCTGCTAAATGCGCCTTCAGAGTTGCAGTTGGGAAATTTCTCGGGTTCATGGTCCATGAGAGACGGATTGAAGCTAATCCCAAGAAGATCAAAGCCATCCTAGATCTTGAGTCTTCCACCTCACTCAAACAAGTGCAAGGTTTGACTGGACGAATTGCAGCCCTGAACCACTTCATATCACGATCCACTGACAAGTGCATCCCATTCTTCAAGGCAATCAAACAAGGGAAGAACATGAAGTGGGACCAAGATAGCGAGCTAGCTTTCCAATCATTGAAGAGGTACCTCACTAGCCCACCCTTGCTAGCTAGCCCGATACCAGGAGAAGAATTACAGTTATACCTGGCAGTATCTGAAACCGCTGTCAGCGGAGCATTGGTAAAAGAATGCAGAGATGGGGTTCAGTGCCCTGTCTACTATGTGAGCCACGCCCTAACCAAATCAGAAAATAACTACACTCTTCTGGAGAAGCTCGCCTTCGCATTGGTGGTTGCGGCTAGGAAGCTCCGCCCTTATTTCCTTGCTAACACAATCGTGGTAGTCACTGATAAACCTCTGCGTCAATTTCTCCAAAGGCCAGACGTATCGGGAAGACTTGTGCTATAGGCCCTTGAGCTCACCCAGTTCGACATCAAGTATAAAGCTAGGACTATTATCAAGGCCCAAGCTTTGGTGGATTTCGTGGTAGAATTCAGTGCAATCTCCGATCAGGGTGCTACCCCGAGCATGAATCAAGCTCCTCAGAAGGAGCAAGAGCCTGTAGATTGGCCTACCAATCGAGAAATCAAGATCTTCTATACCGATGCGGCATCCAATCAAGTAGGAAGCGGGGGTGGGATTATTCTAACCGACCCAAAAAAAAGTCGAGTGATGTCATTGTTTCAGATTGGAGTTTAAAACCACCAACAACGAAGCTGAATATGAAGCCTTGTTAGCAGGAATGAGGACAGCAGTAGAGCTAGGAGCTGATTACCTCCTTGCCAAATACGACCCACTACTGGTAGTTAATCAGATAACATGTCTATACCATGCAAAAGGGGATAACATGGCAACCTATCTCAAAAAGGTCCAGGAGCTGTTACCCCGCTTCAAAGGTTTCAGGATCGAGCAGATACCTAGGCAGCAGAATCATCGAGCTGACGTCCTAGCCAAGATAGCTGCAAGTGGAGGACAAGCACTGCCGAGAGTAATACCGCTCTAGATAATAACTACATCAAGCATAGCTGAAGGCAAGGAAGTCAACCTCGTGGAATGATTTCTGTGCTGGATGGATCTCATCGTGGATTATCTCCAGTCAGAAAAACTCCCTGAAAACCCTGATCAAGCTCGCAAGGTCAAGAGAACCTCGGTCCATTACTGCTTAGTAGAGGGACACCTTTACTGTAGAGGAAGGTCACTCCCCTTACTTAGATGCCTACATCCCGACGATGCAAACTGGGCACTGAGAGCGGTGCATTCAGGGGACTGTGGAAATCATATCGGGGGAGAAGCGCTAGCTTACCAGGTATTGCCCATGGGATATTTCTTGCCAACCTTGCACCATGATGCAAGGCAGTTTGTGCAGTCTTATAAACCATGTCCAAAAACGGCCAACCTGCATCACCTACCTCCAGAACGATTATCTACCATTAGCTCTTCGTAACCGTTTGTGTTTTAGGGATTAGATCTGACTGAACCTCTCCCAACCATGCTAGGTCAGTATTAGCATGCGATCGTGGCTATTGATTATCTATAATTCATCAAGAAAAATGTAGTTTACCGGTTTGGAACCCCGATGGTCATCATCACAGATCTGGGTAAGCAATTTGATAATGTCAGATTCTGGGAATTCTGTGAGAAACAGGGGATTGAGCTTCGCTTTGCATATGTAGCCCACCTCAGACTAATAGCCTGGTAGAGGCCACAAATAAAACTATCAAAAGGCTCCTGAAGAAGAAGATTCAACAGAAGAAAAAGAGATGGGCAGATAAACTCCCGGACTTGCTATAGGCTTACCGCACCACCAAAAGGACTGCGACTGGGGAAACCCCCTACTCACTAGCTTTTAGGGTTGAAGCTATTCTTCCTATAGAGCATAAGCTCACTTCTTTCCAGGTTCAACATTTCAACCCCGATAGGAATGAAGACAAGCTGAGGGCCAACCTGGACCTCCTGGAGGAGAAACAGGACAGGGTTACAGAAAAGGGTAGCAGTTTACCTGAACCGGATTGCCCGTTACTTCAACAGGAGAGTAAGAGCCCGAAGCTTCAAGGAAGGGAACTTGGTACTCAGGAAGGTTACTCAGAATACCCAGAAGAGGTCGGACAGAGTACTGTCACCTAATTGGGAAGGTCCCTACCTAATCAAAATGGCGATCCAGGGTGGGGCTTACAAGCTGGACGACATGAATGGACATCTTGTAGACCACACTTGGAATGCTGATCACCTCAAGAGGTTCTACCTATAAGCCATGCAGTAGAAATCAGTCAAAATTGCCCCGTAACCAATACTATAAGATGTTAGTAATCGTGAGTTCTTGTATTCTCTTTTCTTTTGATCATCAATAAAGAAGGTTTCTTTCTCTATCTACCTTTGTATACGATTATCTACATCTATCTACTTTATGTCGCCAATTGAATCCACCATAATCATCGCCTTAAGACCAGGAGAGCTACATAGCACTCTTGATGCCCTGGACCGGATAAATCCCTCTAGGAGGTTCGCCTTAAAACAAGGAGAGCTACACAGCACTCCTAATTCCTTGGACCGGATTAATCCCTCTAGGAGGATCTCCTCAAGACCATGATAAGCTACATGGCATTCCTGATGCCCTGGCCGGGCACCACCCCCCGCTAGGAAGGATCCGGTGTGTAAGAGCAAAGTTCCCCAACGGATCAGACCTCGGCCGGGCACCACCCCCCGCTGAGAAGGATCTGGATAATAAGTGCATAGTTGTCTGCTAGATCAAGGCCTTGGCCTGGCACCACCCCCCGCTAAGAAATACTTGGTGCTAAAGTGGCCTTAATTGCCTACCAGGATCTTGTTGCCAGTATGGTCGCCTTATTTTCGCCAATGATCGCCTCAAGACTAGAAAGGACCATATGGCCTTCCTGCTGCCTTGGCTGGGTGCCACCCCCCACTAGGAAGAGTCTGGTTAGTAAGGGCATAGTTGCCTACCAGATAAAGGCCTTGGCCGGGTACTACCCCCCGCTAAGAAAGACCTGGTGCCTTAGTTGCCTACCAGGATCTTGCTGCCAACATGTTCTCCATGATGTTAGCCACGGTACCAAGATTTCTAGAGCAGGAATGCGAGGTACCCTGATTCGCCAAATTTGTTCACTAAGGCACCAAGATTCCTACAAACAAGAATGCGAGGTGCCCAGATTCGCCAGAATGTTCACCTATAGACCTAGTTTCCTTGAAACAGGAAGGCTAGATACCCGATTATTTGTCGAGGTACCAAGATCCCTGCTAACAGGAATGCGAGGTACCCAGATCCCTGCTAACAGGAATGCGAGGTACCCAGATCCGCCAGATTATTCGTCACAGTACCAAGATTCCTATAGCAGGAATACGAGGTACCCTGATTCAACAGATTACTCCACCAAAGTACCGAGGTCCTCGGAAGAATGAGGATCTCCGGTACCCAGGCTTCTTTCAACTAAATCTCCGCCAAGCTACCAAGGTTCCTCGAAATGGAAAGCCTGGTACCTTGACTTACCTGCATACAACGATCACTGATGGCGATGAGCCCCATTGAGCCTCGAGAAAATGGGTCCCGAGATTCTTCGATTGGGTATCATGGTACCGGTCACCCACCGTTTCCCTACTTTTGTTCTTATCAGGTTCCTGGCATTACCAAGTCTTGATTAAGTCAGGTTTTATGCTAGGGACTATTGCTTGAGTATATGTTACAATCTGAAGCATGCAGCAGAATTCAGTCAACAGATATATAAGGAAATGTGTTTTTCTTCATTGATCAAATCAAGGAACCTAGCCCTTATTTCAGGATATATACAAGAAAGAAACGAGGGTTATCTTCGCTAATCAAATCAGGGAACCCCACCATTATTTCAAGCTACATATAAGAAACAAGAAAGAAAATGTCAGAAAGTAAACTGGAGATTCAGAAATGTCGGTTTCCTCTTCAGCTCCTTGCCTACTTTCTGGACCTGCCTACCTAGCAACATTATTTTCAACCAAGGCACTGTTGCAACCCCCGAAGTTAGGAACAGAGGTCGTGTTGGAGTCATCGAACATAGGGGGCAACCTTGAAGCCCTCCATATTCAAGATGCAACTGGATACGAAGCTGCGGCATGCATAGGTAATGTCTACACCATTGGCAAGGGTGCAATGCTGTGATCCACCGCTCCTCTTGATCTAAGAAATCACAACCAGTTATGATTCCCTGGTAATTAAGTCCATCTCGCACCGTTCTATCCACAATACCAAACATCCTAACAATCATAGAACTTACATCTCCTCCTCCTCCAACAGTGTTAACTAATACGACGATCATTGATCGATCTGCTGGGATTTGTTGCCCCACTAAAAGAGTAAAGAGATAGTATGAAGATTTGTCAAGTAGATAGAGGTATTTATAGAAGGATAGATCGTGTATCGGGAGTGAGAGGATAAGGTCATTAATGGGACACAACATTCAGTGTATGGGAAAGGACAGCTTCGCAAAGCGTGCTCCCCCCAAAGTTTGATGTTTGAGGTAATCGAACTTGTCCTAGACAGACGCATGGAAGAACAGTTGAATATACAATTCAAACCAAAAATTCCTACACGAGAATTCCAAAAAAGAGAGGCTTTTTGATCAGGAGAACCTCGAAGGTAACATGGACCACAGCAATCTTGATTCCCAAGGTACCATGATCCGTGATACCACTTCTAGACCAAATATCAACGGCTGCATTCTATCTAGATTAAATAAAGGATGGATCGCCGAGTCTACACCTAGGTACCAGGATTCATCTGAGGACAAGTATTTATGGAATCGAAATTGCATAAGGGACTCTACTTCAGATTAAGGCGAGGTTCAACCAAGAGTTAAATAAACTGCACATGCATGAAGCTAAGGGAAAAAGAAAAGAAACATTTTCATTACTAAAACGGGGTAGCCCATCCCCTGATCACGGGCTACAAAATAAGGAAAATATAAGGTTGACTGGGTAAAGGATCAAACTGGATCATGTATCCTCCTACTCCTCGTTGGCCGTCTTCTCTCCAGCTCCACCAGTTAGAGTATCTCAATCTTTGGGACCAGTTAGAGCCTCGCCTGCTTCCTGGATACCCACCGCAACTAGAAGCTCCACTTGAGCCAGATCGCTCTGAAGATCCCCTGCTGCTGCTTGATTAGAATTTTTCCCCAACTTCCTTGGCCGAAGCAACCTGACCCTCTGCTACCGCCTTGGCAGGAGGCAACAAAGTGGGCCAAGACTTCATCCTGGCTGCTGTCCTTCGACCTCGATCGCGGCCTATCCCGAGGTACCACCCGACCAGCCATAGCGAGATCAGAATATTTCTCGACTGGTTTAGATCGACCAGTTGCCACAGCGGGAGAGGTAGAGGAAGCTGAGGCACCAGCATCAGTAGCAGCTGTAACATTGATTGGCTCGATCGGTGACGTATCCTGCACCAGACGAGGAGCACCTCGATACCTCCCCACTCTGACTATAAAAGCCTTCAGCGACCTAGCCGAGATAGGAGGAGATGGAGCAGGTGATCTGGATACCTCGATCGGGGTCCTACCAGACCCAGCAGATATGCCAACCCCTGCATCAAGATCAAAACAGGGGAAGTTTAAAGAGAATCAACGGTACCACCAGCTTGGTTGAGCTCCACCTTAGGAACCGATGGATATACTGCTAAACTGTAAGGATAGCTAGAGTCAATATCTACAGAATAAATGAAGCAGTATAATACAAGCAAAGTCAGAAATTTCGTCACCTAGGAAAGCACCGGAAATGCGGAGGTAGCAATCTACCCTCTTTGCTTCAAAGGCCTCCGTGATAGGATATTCCATATTGATTAAGTGAGTACACTGTGAAGAAGTCGGGCTTATATAGAGACAGCTGCTTGTAACAGGCAGATAAGGTAATCAATGTCACGGGATAATCGGTGCCGTGGAGGGAACGGTTTCGAGAAACGTGTGCTCCTAAATTTTTTTTTTTTTTTAATTTGGCCTACCCTGGTCAGCCATGTGGAAGACTCATTTAAATTAGCATGCAAATAGAAGATTCCCTTCTACACGACGATTACAAAAAATTCTCCAAGTACTATCCATCCTGATTCCAACCTCGACCTGGTACTGGTGTTCAAGTCAGGGGGACTTCTGTTAACAGGGTTTTTTGGCAAAGGACCAAAGGAGAATTTTCAACAAGAATCTACCTAGGAAGAACCATCCTGATATTCCAGGTAATCAGTGAGATCGGTACCACTACCTGGACAGAGTCGATACATGATAAGGTCAGGACCTCGACTACCTATCTATCTAGATAGAATATCAGCTCTGCGAGCTAACGAAGCCATGTACCTCGCCCTACTGAAGCTCCTAATATCAACTCAAGACCAGTACACTGGTAACTCACACGCCCAGCACCACGCAAGTACCTCGACATCAGTCAAGGTACCCGGTACCTCGATACTCGCCGTGGTACTGCCTCAACTTCCTCCTAGTACCTAGTACGTCTATTCGAAGCCCCTCCAAGGCAAGTACCTTACATGCCAAGCAATACGAAGATGATCATGAAGACATAAGCACCACTCCAGCAAAAAACAAAACAAGCTCCATACCAGTGGGATCGAACTGATGTACCAGTGCCTCATTCCACCAAAATTCAGAATCAGAGTTTCCCTCCAAGCTCCACGAAGAAGGAAAGTTAACCCCATCGCTAAAATAAAGAGCCATTAATGAGACCAAATGGTCAACCAAATCAGAATTTGAATTCGACAGTGATTAACGGGATCAAATCTCGCGCCTTCAACCCCACACAATGCATTTCAACGCCTAAAATAGGACTCTCAATGATCCTCATCAATACAACCAGATTTTGAGGGGATTCTTTGAAGAATTATATTTACAACTTTGAAGGGTAAATGAGGGGAAGGCTTTTTCTGGATGAAAAAAGGACAGAGAGATTAATTCCCAGAAGAATTTCCTTTGAATTCTCTGAATCCAGTGAAGTCCATTGACGATCACTGGAAGGGTATATCTACTTATCGACGTAAATGAAGGTTCCATCACCTTCCTGTGTAAGAGCGACAAGAGAGTTAAGTGTGGGGAGAATGAGTGTTGTAACCACTATACAAGTTTCCGTTTAATAAAACTATATTTGCTTACATCTCATTGGTTCCTTCATTCTTGTCTGTATCATTTACATCTCCTTGGTTTCTTCATACTTGTCCGTATCAATCTTCAGCCCAGGAAGGGACCCCCGGTACCGAAGGTACCTATCCCGCTACCACCTACCGGTAGATGACGAAGGTGTTAACTAAAGTTTTGCTCCCCGAGCAGATTATTCCGTTAACAATGTTCAATCACAAAAAAAATGCTAGAATCAATTTGATAAATTCAAACATGAATTTCTAGCAAAATATTAGAGCTTAGATTCATAAGATAATCATTTATTTTCAATCAAGCCCTATATCAATCAAATATGCTATTTCAACAAATATTCAACTAAAGTGACCTAGCATATGAAATGACTATCAATCATTAAAATCATGTCAATTAACACACAAGATAGTCCTAGATTTGAAGCTAGCACAATAAAACTCCACAAACATGTGAAAACATAGATTTGGAAAAATCTAACTCACCATGTAAGTCAACTGAAGCTCAATCTAGCTTTATTAGAGTTCATTACTCTTATCAATGTTTACACATCAAACATACATATAAAGAAGAAGAAAACCCAAGGTAATTGAAGACTTGAAGATCAAAATCAAGAGAGAAATCAATACCTTAAGTGAAAACTGGGCTGTCTCATTTTTGTGAGTGAAGCTACCAGAAACCTCAATCAAATTACTCCAAACTCTTATGGAAATGATAGAGGACTAAGAGACGAAGATTCTCCAATTCGAATTAGTTGATTCGGACCCCAAATGAGAAAGTTATGGTGCTTGGAAGTAAGGAATATTGTAGAGAAAATTTCGGCACTAGTTTTTCAAATTTTCTTCTTTGAATGAAATGGGAGGGAAATTGGTATTTAAAGGAGAGGGAAAGAAAAGAAGATTGAATGGCCAATGAGGGGCTGCCACCTCTGCTTCCCATGTAGGCATGTGGCCTCCACAGGAGCAGAGTGCAGCTCTTCCCGTGGAGGCCACGCGCCTCCACGTGAAGAGTAGCAAGACTCCTCTTTTTGCCTTCCTTCAACTCCCCTCGGGCACCTATATGTTCTTCGACTGTTCTCCGAACTCCGAATTCGAATCCATTTTTGGATTATGAACCAGGACTCCCTCACACACAAGGAAATCATAAAAACTTTCACAAAAAAAAATATGGAATTCAACTTGAAACTCAATGATGAAAATCAAGTACGATTAAGACACAGAAAGTTTCGTAACTTCCTATTTTGAACTTGAAACTTAATGAATGAGTAACCAAAATTACTGGAACTCAATGAGAAATTATATAAGCTCAAATTCAAGTTCAATAACATAAAAACACAAACTAATACATACAAGAACACACAAGTATGCTATTTCCTAGAGATAATTCTAAAACATGCAATTTATGCAAATTGTCAACTTTAAATCTTATGCATGTTCATACATGAACAAGTGTGTGTATTGTGTTATACCAAATTTTGCACAACTATGGATGGACACATATGAATGCAATATATATATGTGTGCATAGGCCTTGCAAGAGGAAAGAGGTCTCGATATACCTTTTGCTAAGCAATTTAGCTTTGTTCCTCTTGTAGCCACCATTTTACTTTAATGTTGTCTAATCTCCCTTGAAGCTTGATTATCTAGAAATCCTAGACAACTAATCAATACAAAGCAAATGTCGTTTTGATGTAGAATTATGCAAACAAAAATCTCAGGAGCCTAAGAATCTCCCCATTTGGCAAATTCTATGTCAAAACACCTATACAAATACTACAACATACAAAATGAAGATTGGTCACAAATCACACCCTCACTTTATATTGAGTTAGTTTAGACTTATCTTCATCAAGTCTTGAATTCTTCCATGTAGTCTTCTCTTGTAATCACCTAGAATCATCTTGAAACATAAAGCATAGAGAAATATACATATATATATATATATGACAAGATATTTAGATATATGTCAATTAAAGCTCAAATGGATACATATGTCTCCCCCTAAATACTTGCATACTATCCATCAACAAAATATTATCAATATCCAAATATTACAAACCGAATTCAAGATACCAAATGATACCGAAAGAAAAATACCAAAAACTAAACAAACCTAAGATTAATAAAGCCTAAGAAGCATAGGTTTTAGTATCATTGTCGTTAAGGGAAAAATCTGCTCGGGGAGAAAAATTTCAGTTAACACCCTCATCCCCTGCAGGTAGGTGGTAGCGGGATAGGGGTCCCTTCCTAGGCTGATTAATGGTTATCTGCACACATTACTTAGCCAGCGCTGCTAGGTTGGTAGATACTGCATAGCACTTGCGTGCTGCCTGCTGATCCTCTCGCACTTTGCCCACTTTGTCTCCTACTAAGAATTTCAGGATGTTCTTGTATATCGACAGGACCCCCTTGAGGGCAGACAAGTAAGGTCTTCCCAGGATGGCATTGTAGGCGGACGAGGTGTCTACCACAACAAAGTCTATCATTAGCTTCTGCTGGAGTGGCGATGTCCCTATTATGACTGATAGGATCATAGATTCGGTGGGAACCAATGAGTCTCCTGTGAACCCGTATAGTGGGGTAGTGCAGTTGTTGTAACAAGGTCTCTTTAGGTTGAATTGCTCCAAAACACTCTTGAAGAAAATATCAACGCTGCTACATGTGTCAATCAAAACATGATGGACCAAACTGTTAGCTATCTACACAGTGATGACCATGGGATCATCGTGAGGCTGCACGGCGTTGTACACATCCTCTTCTGTCAAGACAATCTGTGCAGCAGGAGGAGACATAGGTGATCCCCTGGTAACCTTGAAAACATTTTGGCCCGCTTCTACCCTAGGTACTTTCCTGGAATGGTTCTTTTGAGCATTGTTGAAGGTTCTTGCTAGGGTGGGACCCCCACTGATGGTGTTGACTATGTGGATATGCTCCATCAGATCCTTCTTTTTACTTTCATTCCTTCTTCAAACACTTTAATGTCTGATTGTACCTCCTCCCCGGTGTGAATGTTGTCGGGCACTTGTTGGAGGAATTCCCCCATGCAACCTCCCCTAACCAGGGATTCAATCTGGTTCCGCAGACTATAGCATGTCGAGGTATTATGAACTACATCCTCATGGAAGTCACAATACTTGTAGCGGTTCCGTTGATCGACTGGTGCCTTTATTGGACCCGGCTTCCTGAGCAGTCATTTGTCGCGAATGGAGAGGTAAATAGTCTTGCGAGATACGTTCAAGGGGTGTAGTGGGATTACTCCCCTTTCTTCTCTATCTACCCACGCTACCTCCTTGGGTGGAGGTGTAGCTCTGGGCGGAGTCCGCCTAACTGGGTACCGATTCCACAGAGGTTGGTAGGGTGGCCACCGATACGTAGATTTTTTGGGAGGTTTGTTCTGATTTTTCTGAACTGGTGTAGGCTTGAGCGCCTCCTTTTTTTTACGCTTGGCAGTTCTCATATCATAGTGCTCCATCTTAACTCGAGCTGTTCATCTATTTCAATCTGCTCTAGAGCTCTATTGTAGGCCTCCTGGTAAGTCTCTGTGGGATGCTTGGCAAAGGATCTGAACAGCCTGCCTGCCCATAGGTTTCTTTTAAAATTAGCTTTGTGGAATCTCTCCACGTAGGCTCTGAGTGATTCACCCCGCTCCTGGATCAATTATTAGAGGTGAATGGGATCCTCGGGGCAGGGTTTGATGCCCTGAAAACTGAGCATAGAAGTCAGTAGTTAACTTGGTGAATGAGTCAACGCTCCCTACTAGTAGCTTCTTGAACCATGTTTTGGCATAGTCTGTTAGCGTGGTAGGGAACATTCTGCACATAGTGGCCCTGGTAGCATTCTGGACCTCCATCTAGTGAACAAAACTTTCTAGATGGCTCAGGGGATCTTCGGTCCCAGAATACTTGTCGGTTGGCATTTTTAACTTGGGAGGTAGTTCCTGTAGGGAAAAATTGCTTAAAACCGCAGCGGAAGGCGAAAAATAATTTTCGTATAGTCTAAAATTTTTCTAAAGATTTGAACCTTAACCCTTTAATTAGTTAAACTCAAATATACGGTTAGAGTTAAATACCTCTTGTCACGTGATCCGATTGACTTACGTCGATGGTAATCCGCAAGATCTTCAATCCTAGCACGTACGTGATTCACCTAGGAGTGTGGTCTCCCTTTTTCTTTGAATTGCTTACCTTAGAATGGATGTATGGAATTTCTGATCTTGATCTTCAATAGTAAAACACCAAGAGCCTAAAAAAATAGTTCCGGTCACTTTTGAATTCACAATCAATATGATTGAAACTCGCGTAACCCTAAATCGAAAGTGTGCACAAAACCTTTTGATGTTAAAGGCTTGTAAGTGCACTATCGAATGAGAACTTATTTTCTTTTTCTCTCTTGGCCGAAAATCTATGTGTATAGAGTAGGATTTTTTATTTTCAAAACAAACAAAAATATCTCCCTATTTTTCTTATTTCATGGTGGCCGAAAATTCATAACCTTATATTTATAGGTTGGCCGAATTTTCTCCTTCACCAAGTAGGGTTGGCCGAATTCATTGAATAGGAAATCTAGGGTTGGTTAATTTCCTTACTTGAAAAGGAATTGTCATTTTCCCTAATTCCTATCAATTCAAGAATCCTAACCCTTGTAGGACTAGTGGTGGCCGAATTCTTTGTATAATAAGGAGTGTATATGGACTTAATCCTTGCCACATTAGGACTCCTATCACTTAAAAGAATTCCAACCCTAATCCAACACATAGTATTTAATTTACTGATCAGGAAAAGATTTTGATTAAACTATAAATTAATTAAATAATTAATTAATTCCCATTTAATCAAAACAATAAAATAAAATAATATCTTGGGCTATTTTATTTAGCCTTGCCGCCCACACCATGTATATATGGGCTCAATATTATTTTTCTTATTTTATTTAATCCATTAGACTGTAAATAAAAGCCCACATGTGAACCAGACTTATGCTTACTAAAAGAAACAAGCCTACATGTCTCCTTTTAATATATTAATATAATAGTGCAGCCCATTAAATAAATAATAGACATATTATATTCTTAATATATTAAATGCGATTCTAGATGGACCCATAAATTGGTCTGGTAGAATATATCAAGTGATCCATGCAAGTATGTGTGGATTGTGGATCTTGGCGGGCTATCTAAATTTAAGCTTCAATAGACATAACCTAATCACAATCAACAAATGATTCACTTAGGTCCGATCTATTAATTTTAACTCATTCCACTAAAGAGATAAAATTGAACTCTTAAATAAAGATAGAATAAGGAGATGTTTCTCATTCATACCCTAGACAATCTTATAGGAGATGGTGTATCCTCGTGAATAATATCAGTAATCGCCAAGAGCTCATAGACCGCCTATAGCTCTCCAAGTTACCATATTTCCTCATATGACCACATTTTGAACTTGGATATTTTGACTTGTCCAGAAGCCATGTCTTCAATAATCATTATTGAAAACTCAACGTTGAGATTTAATATCCAATACCTCAAAACATCCATATGATGATATTATACTCTCATTTAATAAATGGAGCCACGATGTCCATATATATAAATGAAGTCCTCTATCAATTAACAAATGAATACCATCAAACTATCGAGGATAGACTATGATATATAATCGTACTCATTGATAGCTCAAATGATAACACTTGCAACCATAAGTCCATCATTTATCTCAAGATTTAGATAGACTCTCCGATTGTCCTGATAATGAAAAGACTTATATCTAGTGACAGTTCTAGATAAAGTATTTCATTGTGATCCAGTTCAATGCACCCAGTGTACTAGATTCTTTTACTCAAAATCATTTCGATGATTTTAGACTCATCATAACTCATTTGATCCCACTCAAATGCTAGTAAAAGAATTCTACAACTTTATCAAGATAGAGGTGCCCAACCTTTAACTTAAGTTATGAACGTTATTCAAGACTAACTAAAGAATTGTGTCTACCTCATACATATCCGGATGTACAAACAATTCTTCATATCTCATAGTCTTTTGACCTTATGATTATTTACCTTGACAATTATAATTATAAATGCTATAAGATTTTGCAGAATCAGAAATCACTTTGTTTATTTGAAAAGATTGTCAATTACAATATTACACTCTTGCTATTGAGCATAATCCTAACAATCTCCCACTTGCGCTATAGCAAATGTGTCATATCTCTCATTCCCATGTTCTCTAGGTGCCCATCAAAACTCTTCTAAGGTAAAGCCTTTGTGAAGGGATCTGCTAGATTTTCTGCCGACGCTATTTTGGTAATCGTAACGTCTCCCCTATAAACAATCTCCCTTAAAAGATGATACTTTCTTTCAATGTGTTTTCCTCTCTTATGACTTCTTGGTTCTTTAGAATTAGCCACTGCTCCACTGTTGTCACACTAGATAGTGATCTGCTTATTTGCGCTAGGAACTACTTCTAAGTCAATCAAGAATTGGCGAAGCCAAACAGCCTCCTTGGCAGCTTCGCATGCAGTTACATACTCTGCTTCCATGGTTGAGTCAGCAATACAAGATTGCTTGATACTCCTCCAAATGACTGCTCCTTCTCCAAGAGTAAACACAGATCCTGATGTGGATTTTCTAGAGTCAGAATCCGATTGGAAATCAGAATCTGTATACCCAACGGGGATTAAATCCACTCCAGAGTATACAAGCATATAATCTCTAGTTCTCTTAAGATACATGAAAATATGCTTGACTGCCGTCCAGTGATCAGGACCAGGTTTCGATTGAAACCTGCTAACTATGCCAACAGCAAAACAAATATCTGGTCTAGTACAGAGCATTGCATACATGAGACTTCCAACTGCCGAGGCATATGGAATTCTACTCATGAATTGCTCTTCATGCTCATTCTTAGGAACTTGTTCCTTAGAAAGTTTGATTCCATGCCTAAAAGGTAACATACCTTTCTTGGAATCTTGCATGGAAAACCTAGACAAGATTTTGTCTATGTATGAAGCTTGGGATAGTGCAATCGTTTTATTCTTTCTATCCCTTATTACTTGGATACCTAGAATAAAACTTGCTTCTCCTAAGTCCTTCATATCAAATTGTTTTGCTAACCATTCTTTTACTGATGTCAATACTCCCACATCGTTTACAATGAGTAATATATCATCTACGTAAAGAATAAGGAAAACCAACTTGTCACCTTTGATCCTTTTGTATACACAAGGTTCTTCAAGGTTCTGTAAAAATCAAAAACCTTTTACAGCTTGGTCGAACCTTATGTTCCAGGATCTGGATGCTTGCTTTAGTCCATATATGGACTTTTGCAACTTGCATACTCTTTCTTCTTGGCCTTTTTCAATGAATCCATCTGGTTGCATCATGTAGATGCTCTTGTCAAGACTTCCATTAAGGAAAGCTGTCTTGACGTCCATTTGCCAAATCTCTAGGTCTAGAGATGCTGCAATGGATAAGAGTATCCTAATGGATTTAAGCATGGCCACAGGTGAGAAGGTTTCCTCGTAATCGATACCTTCTTTCTGTGTATAACCTTTTGCTACTAGTCTAGCTTTAAAGGTTTCCACCTTACCATCCATACCTCTTTTCCTCTTGTATACCCACTTGCACCCAATGGGTTTTATCCCTTTAGGCAAGTCTACAAGGGACCAGACTTTGTTATTGAACATCGATTCAATCTCGGATTGCATTGCCTTTTTCCAATGACGACAATCAACATCCTCCATAGCTTCCTTGTACGTGTAGGGATCATCGTCGTCCGGGAGATTCTCAACAGATTCTCCTAGACCGATGTATCTTTCGGGTTGTGTTCTAACCCTCCCACTATGACGAGGAATGGTAGGTTGTTGATCTTGTGTTGGAGTGGAACTTACAATTGGGCTGGGTTGTGAAACCTCTTGTGGAATTGTATCTTCTGACATCTCATTCAGGACAATTCTACTTTTTGGGCACAAAATTATTCATATAGTCCTTTTCTAGAAATGAAGCATTTGTTGAAACAAATACTTTTAGATCAGAAGGACTATAGATATAATATCCTTTAGTTCCTTTTGGATACCCCACAAATATACATGTTTCCGAACGGGACTCCATCTTTTCTGTCTTTCCTTTTAACATATGTGCAGGACAACCAAATATCCTTATGTGTTATAAACTAGGCTTTCGCCCAGTCCACAACTCATATGGTGTTCCAGGAACCGACTTCGATGGTACAACGTTTAGAATATATATTGCAGTTTGTAGAGCATATCCCCAAAAAGAAATAGGAAGTGTTGAATAACTCAACATAGACCAAACCATGTTCAAAAAGGGTTCTATTTCTCCTTTCTGCTACCCCATTTTGTTGAGGTGTACCTGTAGGGAAAAATCGATATAAAACGCAGCGGAAGAAAAGAAAAATAGATTTCGAATGGTTTTAAAATTTTTCTCACAAAGTTGAACCTTAACCTTTTAATTAATTAAACTCAAATATATACGGTTAGAGTTAAATACCTGTTGACACGTGATCCGATTGACTTACGTCGATTGGTAATCCGCAAAATCTTTTCCGATGCCCGTAAACAGTACCCGCGTGAACAATGATTGTGAACAGTACCTGCGTGAACAGTGATCGTGAACAGTACCCCATCCCCTACCCCCCCCCCCCCCCCCCCCCGTGAACAGTGATCGTGAACAGTACTGCGAGATCTTCCAATCCGAACACGTACGTGAATCACCTAGGAGCGTGGTCTCCCTTTTTCTTTGAATTGCAAACCTGAGAATGGATGAGCAAAGTTTTCTTTTTCTTTTGTTAGTCACAAAACAATCAAAAGAAGACAAAAATTATTCCGGTCACTTTTGAGTTCTCAATCTAATGATCGAAACTCGCGTGAACCTAATTCGATGTTGTACACACAAGCTTATTGATGAACAAGCAATTAGTGTACTATCAAAGAATAATCTCTTCTCTCTTTTATGTTTAGTAGAATAAAAATTATCATTTTCTATGAATTGATAAGAAGAAGAAAAATTGAATCATTCAATCAACTATTGCGGCCGAATTCTATATGTGGTATTATATAGGTGGCCAAAATTTTGCTTCCTCTTCTATTTAGGATTGCCGAAATCTTCTTCTAAATGGACTAGGGTTGCCGCAAATCACATACCAAAAAGAGTTTGTGTTGCACCCTAATTTCCATCAACCTTTAGACTTCAAAACCTAATCCAACTCATAGATATTTTTATTCTTTTATTGACTAAATAAAAAGACTTCTTATTTGATTAAATAAATAAAATTAATTATTTATTTTCTTATCAAACAAGTCTTTTACTTTTAATATACTACTACCAATAGTATAACTTTAGGAAATATATTTCCTGATCAGAAAAAGATTTGTTTCTTAATTAAACAATTAATTAATAAATTAACTAATTCTTATTTAATTAAAACAATGAAACAAAATAATATATTAGGTTAATATATACACCTTGCCGCCCCACTTATATAAATGGGCCATATATTATTTTCTTATTTCATTTAATCCATTGGACTTTAAATAAAAGCACACATGTGAACCAAACCCATTATTACTAAAAGAAACAAGCCCACATGTCTCCTTTTAATATATTAATATAATAGTGCAGCCCATTAATTAAATAATAGACATATTATATTCTTGATATATTAAAAACAATTCTAGATGGACCCTTAAATCGGCCCGGTAGAATATATCAAGTGATCCATGCAAATAAGTGTGGATTGGGGATCTTGGCGGGCTATCTAAATTTAAGCTTCAATAGACACAACCTAATCACAATCAACAAACGATTCACTTAGGTTCAATCTATTAATTTTAACTCATTCCACTAAAGAGCTAAAATTGAACTCTTAAATAAAGATAGAATAAGGAGATGTTTCTCATTCATACCCTAGACAATCTTATAGGAGATGGTGTATCCTCGTGAATAATATCAGTAATCGCCAAGAGCTCATAGACCGCCTATAGCTCTCCAAGTTACCATATTTCCTCATATGACCACATTTCGAACTTGGATACTTTGACTTGTCCAGAAGCCATGTTTTCAATAATCATTATTGAAAACTCAACGTTGAGATTTAATATCCAATACCTCAAAACATCCATATGATGATATTATACTCTCATTTAATAAATGGAGCCACGATGTCCATATCTATAAATGAAGTCCTCTATCGATTAACAAATGTATACCACCAAACTATCGAGGATAGACTATGCTATATAATCGTACTCATTGATAGCTCTAATGATAACACTTGCAACCATAAGTCCATCATTTATCTCAGGATTAAGATAGACTCTCCGATTGTCCTCTTTAATGAAAAGACTTATATCTAGTGACGGTTCTAGATAAAGTATTTTATTGTGATCTAGTTCAATGCACCTAGTGCACTAGATTCTTTTACTCGAAAACCTTTCGATGATTTTAAACTCATCATATTCATTTGATCCCACTCAAATGCTAGTAAAAGAATTCTACAACTTTAACAAGATAGAGGTGCCCAACCTTTGACTTAAGTTGTGAACGTTATTCAAGACTTACTAAAGAATTGTGTCTACCTCATACATATTCGGATGTATGAACAATTCTTCATGTCTCATAGTCTTTTGACCTTATGATTATTTACCTTGACAATTATAATAATAAATGCTATAAGTAATAGTAAGAATCAGAATTCACTTTATTAATATGAGAAGATTGTCAATTACAATATTACACTCTTTCCATTGAGCATAATCCTAACAATCTCCCACTTGCTCTATAGCAAGTGTGTCATATCTCTCATTCCCATGTTCTCTAGATGTCCATCAAAGCTTTTCTGAGGTAGAGCCTTTGTGAAAGGATCTGTTAGATTTTTTGCTGGCGCGATTGTGGTGATCGTCACATCTCCCCTATGAACAATTTCCCTCAAAAGGTGATACTTCCTTTCAATGTGTTTACCTCTCTTATGACTTCTTGGTTCTTTCGAATTAGCCACTGCACCACTATTGTCACAGTGTATAGTGATCTGCTTATTCGCACTAGGAACCACTTCTAAGTCAATCAAGAATTGGCGGAGCCAAACAGCCTCTTTGGCAGCTTCGCATGCAGCAACATACTCAGCTTCCATGGTGGAATCAGCAATACAAGATTGCTTGATACTCCTCCATATGACTGCTCCTCCTCCAATGGTAAACACAGATCCTGATGTGGATTTTCTTGAGTCAGAATCTGACTGGAAATCAGAATCTGTATACCCAACGGGAATTAAATCCCCTCCAGAGTATACAAGCATATAATCTCTAGTTCTCTTGAGATACATGAAAATATGCTTGACTGCCGTCCAATGATCAGGACCAGGTTTCGATTGAAACCTGCTAACTATGCCAACAGTAAAACAAATATCTGGTCTAGTACAGAGCATTGCATACATGAGACTTCCAACTGCCGAGGCATATGGAACTCTACTCATGAATTGCTCTTCATGCACATTCTTAGGTGCTTGACCCTTAGAAAGTTTGATTCCATGTCAAAAAGGTAACATACCTTTCTTGGAATCTTACATGGTGAATCTAGACAAGATTTTATCAATGTATGAAGCTTGGGATAATGCAATCGTTCTATTCTTTCTATCCCTTATTACTTGGATACCAAGAATATAACTTGCTTCTCCTAAGTCTTTCATATCAAATTGTTTTGCTAACCATTCTTTTAGTGATGTCAATACTCCCACATCGTTTCCAATGAGTAATATATCATCTACGTAAAGAATAAGGAAAACCAACTTGTCACCTTCGATCCTTTTGTATACACAAGGTTCTTCAAGGTTCTGTAAAAATCAAAAACCTTTTACAGCTTGGTCGAACCTTATGTTCTAGGATCTGGATGCTTGCTTTAGTCCATATATGGACTTTTGCAACTTGCATACTCTTTCTTCTTGGCCTTTTTCAATGAATCCCTCTGGTTGCATCATGTAGATGCTCTCGTCAAGACTTCCATTAAAGAAAGCTGTCATGACGTCCATTTGCCAAATCTCTAGGTCTAGAGATGCTGCAATGGATAAGAGTATCCTAATGGATTTAAGCATGGCCACAGGTGAGAAGGTTTCCTCGCAATCGATACCTTCTTTCTGTGTATAACCTTTAGCTACTAGTCTAGCTTTAAAGGTTTCCACCTCACCATCCATACCTCTTTTCCTCTTGTATACCCACTTGCACCCAATGGGTTTTATCCCTTTAGGCAAGTCTACAAGGGACCAGACTTTGTTATTGAACATCGATTCAATCTCGGATTGCATTGCCTTTTGCCAATGACGACAATCAACATCCTCCATAGCTTCCTTGTACGTGTAGGGATCATCGTCGTCCGGGAGATTCTCAACAGATTCTCCTAGACCGATGTATCTTTCAGGTTGTGTTCTAACCCTCCCACTATGACGAGGAATGGTAGGTTGTTGATCTTGTGTTGGAGTGGAACTTACAATTGGGCTGGGTTGTGAAACCTCTTCTGGAATTGTATCTCCTGACATCTCATTCAGGACAATTCTACTTTTTGGGCACAAAATTATTCATATAGTCCTTTTCGAGAAATGAAGCATTTGTTGAAACAAATACTTTTAGATCAGAAGGACTATAGAAATAATATCCTTTAGTTCCTTTTGGATACCCCACAAATATACATGTTTCCGAACGGGACTCCATCTTTTCTGTCTTTCCTTTTAACACATGTGCAGGACAACCAAATATCCTTTTGTGTTGTAAACTAGGCTTTCGCCCAGTCCACAACTCATATGGTGTTCCAGGAACCGACTTTGATGGTACCACGTTTACAATATATATTGCAGTTTGTAGAGCATATCCCCAAAAAGAAATAGGAAGTGTTGAATAACTCAACACAGACCTAACCATGTTCAAAAGAGTTCTATTTCTCCTTTCTGCTACCCCATTTTCTTGAGGTGTACCTGGTGCAGAAAACTGATAAACTATCCCATTATCAATAAGATATTGCTGAAACTCACTAGATAGATATTCTCCACCACGATCAGATCTCAAGATTTTTATGCGTTTCTCAAGCTGATTTTTTACTTCAGCTTTGAATGCTTTGAACATGTCAAAAGCATCCGACTTATGTCTCATGAGATACACATAACCAAATCTTGAGTAATCATTTGTGAAGGTGATGAAGTACTCATATCCACCTTAAGCTTGAATGCTCATAGAACCACATACATCAGTGTGTATTAGTCCTAAACATTCAGTGGCTCTTGAACCTTTGGTATTGAATGGCCTTTTGGTCATTTTACCTTCCAAACAAGATTCATAAGTTGGTAGATCATCAACCTTTAAGTCACTTAAAGGTCCGTCACATACCAATCTTTTAATCCTATTAAGGTTAATGTGACCTAGGCGTAAATGCCAAAGGTAGGTTTCATCTTTTGATAATTTTACTCTTTTATGATTAGGTTCCGTTATTTCTGTGTCTAACGAGTGAGAGATATTTCTATGCAAAAAGAATAGACCGTTTTCCAATGTACCTTTGCAAACAATTTTGTCATTCTTACTAATAATAAAAGCTTTATTAAAAGTAACCGAATATCCAAATTTATTTAAACAAGAAACTGAAATTAAATTCCTCTTGAATTGAGGTACATAATAAACGTCTATTAAATCTAAATGCCTACTAGAATCTATAATAACTCTAATATCTCCCACTGCACTTGCAGACACTAACGATCCGTTGCCCAAGCGCAAATTGATTTCGTTCTTATTCAGCCTTCTCCTTTCTTGGAACCCCTGTAAGGAATAACAAACATGATTAGTGGCTCCAGAGTCTATGATCCAAGAATCTATAGAATCTACCAGAAAACATGCTTCAAGATAATTAATATTACCTTCTTCCTTCTTGTTCTAGGACTTTGGGCAATTTCTTTTCCAATGTCCCTTTTCACCACAAATGAAGCATTTCCCTTTGATCTTGGTTACTTTCTTGGTCTCCTTCTTGTTAGGCCCAAGTTGCTTTTTCTTCTGTTGTTTCTTGACCTTCGGACGGGTCTTAACAGTAGCAACTTTACCAACTATATGAATCTTTTGACCTTTGCTTTTCACAAGGATCTTTACAACGTTTTGAACATCTTGCATCAGGCCCTGCAAGGTGTATTCCTTTTTGTTCAAGGTGTAGTCCAACTTGAACTGATCAAATGAATCTGATAGTGAGTAGAAAACCATGTCAATTTTTGTCTCACCATCTATCTCAGCGCCATTTAATTCTGTAATATTTAGATGTGCTATGACTTTCATCATGTGATCTTTCACAGCCTGTCCAGGTTTCATCCTAAGATTCTTAAAAGCAGTCACTGCCTCTCTCTTAGTCGTCCTAGACCTCATAGCAAACATTTCTTCCAGAGACATCATAATATCAGCAGCAGACCCCATTCCTTCATGCTGCTGTTGCAACACGTCGAAGATAGTAGCCATAATGTAACATTTGGCCATATCATCTGAGGTCTTCCACTGCTCATACTCATCTCTTTGCCAAATACTTGATTCATTATTAGGAGCAGGTGGTTTAGGAGTAGTTAGAACAAACTTATGTTTTTCACTTTGCAGCAACAACTCAATTTTCCTTTTCCATGTGACATAATTATCTCCAGTTAAAGTGTTATCTTTCAGGATGTTCATAAGTGATGGGGTCATGATTTCTGAATAAAACAAAAAGCATATATAATTAAATAATCATGATAAAGCACTTTCGAATATTTATCTTGAATTAATTAAATAACTCAATCGTGAAAAATTCAACGGTGATCCAACACCCATAAATGTTACGCCTCCTTCGGGAGTTCGCACCATTTACTAGTTGGACTAGGTCCCACCTAATTGTTAACATAACAACCAGCGTTTTCAATTTTAGCCTTGCAATTTTATTAACAAGAACTCTCGGGAGGATATTAATAAAATTACATTGAGTGTGTTACCAAGATATCGACCCTCAATTTTCTCTCACGAAAATCCCTCCTCTGGGAGTAGATCTCGTTTGAGTCAATTGTCTAGTCTATCCTTGTAAGGAAGTATTTTGCTAAATTCCATTTATGGATGCCCCTCGGGGGGATTACCAATAAATAATAAAACTCAACTAACCTTGGAGGCCATAGGTGTTCTAACACACCTTCTCCCACTCAATTATTTAAGGCGTGTGATTAAATTCCAAAGAATGACTTTACCAAGTTATCTAGATGCCAATTAGATACCTAAATCATTCAATGCATGTTCATACCAAAAGAGATATATGAGTGGCACTCCTATTCTATATGACATGTTATCATACAATAACAAATATTGTAATATTTATACATAAAAATAAATAGCCACAATTTTTGTCCATCCTAGAAAAGCATGTAAATTACAATTGTACGGAATACAAAAAACTCCTTTCTTGGCGAACAAGACTTCAAGCGACCATCTCGCGCACGTAACTCGCGCGTCCAAAGATCACCAAGCAGCCCATGCGCACGCCTAGCCCATGCAAGGGCATGAGCTACCGCATGGCCAGCCAATGCATGGGTTGCGCGCGCTGCTGCACCGCAACAAGCGCAGCTGCACGCTTGGTTGCGTGCGCGCTTGTTGTCTCGGTGCGCGCGGGTGCTAAGCTCAGTTCCGGATGCTCCAATTTCTTCAAATCTTCGAGTCTTCGAATCTTGAATATATTACAACTTATTTTATACAATAAAATACTGCAGAAATATTATTATTTTTATTTTATTTAAACTACTGCAGTATTTTTACAAATAAAAAACTGCACTTATTTTTTTTAGTACAATAAAAAACTGCACTAAATTTTAATAAAATAAAAAACTGCAGTATTTTTACAATAAAATTAATAAGAACTTAGCAACTACCAAGAAGGAATTATGGCGATAATAGACCACCCTTCTTGTTACAATTCAGAAACAAAAATACATTGAAATTCTAGGACCAAAATCGAGCAATAACAATTAATTAATTAAACTCAAATATACAGTTAGAGTTAAATACCTCTTGTCGCGTGATCCGATTGACTTACGTCGATGGTAATCCGCAAGATCTTCAATCCTAGCACGTACGTGAATCACCTAGGAGCGTGGTCTCCCATTTTCTTTGAATTGCTTACCTTAGAATGGATGTATGGAATTTCTGATCTTGATCTTCAATAGTAAAACACCAAGAGCCTAAAAAAATAGTTCCAGTCACTTTTGAATTCACAATCAATATGATTGAAACTCGCGTAACCCTAAATCGAAAGTATGCACAAAACCTTTTGATGTTAAAGGCTTGTAAGTGCACTATCGAATGAGAACTTATTTTCTTTTTCTCTCTTGGCCGAAAATCTATGTGTATAGAGTAGGATTTTTTATTTTCAAAACAAACAAAAACCTCTCTCTATTTTTCTTCTTTCATGGTGGCCGAAAATTCATAACCTTATATTTATAGGTTGGCCGAATTTTCTCCTTCACCAAGTAGGGTTGGCCGAATTCATTGAATAGGAAATCTAGGGTTGGTTAATTTCCTTACTTGAAAAAGAATTGTCCTTTTCCCTAATTCCTATCAATTCAAGAATCCTAACCCTTGTAGGACTAGTGGTGGCCGAATTCTTTGTATAATAAGGAGTGTATGTGGACTTAATCCTTGCCACATTAGGACTCCTATCACTTAAAAGAATTCCAACCCTAATCCAACACATAGTATTTAATTTACTGATCAGGAAAAGATTTTGATTTAAACTATAAATTAATTAAATAATTAATTAATTCCCATTTAATCAAAACAATAAAATAAAATAATATCTTGGGCTATTTTATTTAGCCTTGCCGCCCACACCATGTATATATGGGCGCAATATTATTTTTCTTATTTAATTTAATCCATTAGACTTTAAATAAAAGCCCACATGTGAACCAGATTTATTCTTACTAAAAGAAACAAGCCTACATGTCTCCTTTTAATATATTAATTTAATAGTGCAGCCCATTAAATAAATAATAGACATATTATATTCTTGATATATTAAATGCAATTCTAGATGGACCCATAAATTGGTCAGGTAGAATATATCAACTGATCCATGCAAGTATGTGTGGATTGTGGATCTTGGCGGGCTATCTAAATTTAAGCTTCAATAGACATAACCTAATCACAATCAACAAATGATTCACTTAGGTCCGATCTATTAATTTTAACTCATTCCACTAAAGAGCTAAAATTGAACTCTTAAATAAAGATAGAATAAGAAGATGTTTCTCATTCGTACCCTAGACAATCTTATAAGAGATGGTGTATCCTCGTGAATAATATCAGTAATTGCCAAGAGCTCATAGACCGCCTATAGCTCTCCAAGTTACCATATTTCCTCATATGACCACATTTCGAACTTTGATACTTTGACTTGTCCAAAAGCCATGTTTTCAATAATCATTATTGAAAACTCAACGTTGAGATTTAATATCCAATACCTCAAAACATCCATATGATGATATTATACTCTCATTTAATAAATGGAGCCACGATGTCCATATCTATAAATGAAGTCCTCTATCGATTAACAAAGGAATACCATCAAACTATCGAGGATAGACTATGCTATATAATCGTACTCATTGATAGCTCAAATGATAACACTTGCAACCATAAGTCCATCATTTATCTCAGGATTTTGATAGACTCTCTGATTGTCCTGATAATGAAAAGACTTATATCTAGTGACGGTTCTAGATAAAGTATTTCATTGTGATCCAGTTCAATGGACCCAGTGCACTAGATTCTTTTACTCGAAAACCTTTCGATGATTTTAGACTCATCATAACTCATTTGATCCCACTCAAATGCTAGTAAAAGAATTCTACAACTTTATCAAGATAGAGGTGCCCAACCTTTAACTTAAGTTGTGAACGTTATTCAAGACTAACTAAAGAATTATGTCTACCTCATACATATCCGGATGTACAAACAATTCTTCATATCTCATAGTCTTTTGACCTTATGATTATTTACCTTGACCATTATAATTATAAATGCTATAAGATTTTACAGAATCAGAAATCACTTTATTTATATGAAAAGATTGTCAATTACAATATTACACTCTTGCTATTGAGCATAATCCTAACAGTTCCGCCTCCCTGGTCCTCATAAAGAAGGGAGCATTCATCTCTCCCAATGGGTCTTTCCAGTTTTCCCAGTGCTTACCCTTCTTTAACTCCTGGATTTCTTTCACCATTCTGGCAACCTGGTCCCAGAGACATTTGTTGCCATCATTCCCAGATTCCACTTCAGAATCTCTATCGTCAGGCCCCTCCGATGTCACGGAAGCTTCATCCTGGTTCTCTCCCTAGGGTGGGCCTTCTCCGGTGCCTCTGTTGCTACCTCCTGCCATTGAACAAGGGTGCCTCCTGGTCGCTTCCTATTGAGGCTGTCTAGAAAAAGCTTCTGTGTGGACCATGTGGTGGCGCTCTCGAGGCGGGAGATCCATGGCGGATCTCACGCACCGGGGTTGATAACCTGTAGGTTACCTGGAACCGGGGGTGTGGGCCCGAGACTGTCATGGATCGACTGTACCGGGGCATGTGTCCGAGTCTGTCATGTACTAGTACGGGAGGTGGTGGTCCCAACCTGTCGAAGGGAGGTACCAAGGTACCTTACCGATTGACATCTCCCCTAGAATTTGGTACCGCGGGCTGACTGGTACCACCTTCAGCAACAATTCGGAGGTGAATGCTTTCTATGAAGGCCGCGACTTGTTGGTCCAAGTTGGTAAGTCCAGCTACCGGGGAAATAGGTACCTGGGGGAACCCGCGCGATAGCTAATGGCTTCGAGGTGAGTTTACGACCCTTTCCGCCCTTTTTTAGGCTTTTGACCCTTTCGGGTTGAAGCGTTTGACTGGTGTCCTGACTGGTCAGGATGATCCTGAGAGGATTGGAGCTTCATTTTGATGGTATAGTAAGAAAATGAGGTACAATGGCTTTCTTTTAGGGGTGTGGTGATCCCCACAGACGGGGCTAAAAAGTGTTAACAGGAAAAATCTGCTCAGTGAGCAAAATTTCAGTTAACACCCTCATCTAGGTGGTAGCGGGATAGGTACCTTCGATACCTGGGGACCCTTCCTAGGCTGAAGATTGATACGGATAAGTATGAAGGAACCAAGGAGATGTAAGTAAATACAGTTTTATTAAACGGAAACTTGTATGGTGGTTACAACACTCATTCTCTCCATACTTAACTCTCTTGTCGCTCTTACACAGGAAAGTGGTGGAACCTTCGTTTACGTCGATAAGTAGATATACCCTTCTAGTGATCATCAATTGACCCTCACTAGCTTCAGAGAATTCAAAGGAAATTCTTCTGGGAATTAATCTCTATGTCCTTTTTTCATCCAGAAAAACCATTCCCCTCATTTACCCTTCAAAGCTGTAAATATAGTTCTTCAAATAATCCCCTCAAAATCTGGTTGTATTGATGAGGATTATTGAGAGTCTTATTTTAGGTGTTGAAAGGCATTGTGTGGGGTTGAAGGCCTGGGATTTGATCCCGTTAATCATTGTCGAATTCAAATTCTGATTTGGTTGACCATTTGGTCTCATTAATGGCGCTTTATTTTGGCGATGGAGTCAGCTTTCCTTTTTCGTGAAGCTTGGAGGGAAACTCTGATTCTTAATTTTGGCAGAATGAGGCACTGGTACATCAGTTCGATCCCACTGGTATGGAGCTTGTTTTGCTTACTACTGGAGTGGTGCTTGTGTCTTCACGATCATCTTCGTATTGCTTGGCATGTAAGGTACTTGCCTTGGAGGGGCTCCGAATAGACGTACTAGGTACCAGGTGGAAGTAGAGGCAGTACCACGGCGGGTATCGAGGTACCGGGTACCTTGATTGATGTCGAGGTACTTGCGGGGTGCTGGGCTTGTGAGTTACCAGTGTACTGGTTTTGAGTTGATATTAGGAGCTTCAGTAGGGAGAGTTACATGCCTTCGTTAGCACGGAGCTGATGTTCTATCTAGATAGATAGGTAGTCGAGGTCCCGACCTTATCAAGTATCGGCTCCGTCTAGGTAGTGGTACCGATCTCACTGGTTACCTAGAATATCATGATGGTTCTTCCCAGATAGAGTCTTGTTGGAAAATTCTCCTTTGGTCCCTTGCCAAAAAACCCTGTTAACAAACATAATCTAGGTTTTTGTGTGTGTTAGGTGTTTCACATACACTAGATTTATTGCTCATGTTATAAGTTCTAGATAAATTTTTCTTTTGAGCTTTTGATGATAAAAATCTAGTTCTTCATGTTTGGTGCCTAATCCACACATTTCATATGTACATGCATCATTAGTGTGATTGCATTATTTTTGGATTGTAAACTAGAATACATTTGACATGTGCATATTTATTCAATTCCAGTTTTCATAGGATATATTGATCATATATACTTTGTTATGTGTGTTTGCATCATTTGCATTCACTTAGATCACATGCCTTGTGAACAGGTTGGAAGTCTCATTTCTTAGAGTGATTCTTTGATTTGAGCATTGGAAGTCTTGGCTAGAGACGTGAGGTCTTGGATAGCTAAGCATTGGAAGTCTTGGCTAGGATCGGGGTGATCCGGATAGCCAAGCACTGAAAGTCTCATATTGGAGAGTGATTCATTAATTTAAGCGTGGAAGTCACATTTTGGAGAGTGATTCTTCGATTTGTGCATGGAAGTCTTGACTAGGATCTTGGTGATCTGAATAGTTAAGCATGGAGGCATCTCTTTGATTATGTAGGGTTGAAGGGTAGATTTCTAGGTGAAGTGGTCACTTGAGAGATTGTAAGTTTTTATCTTACTAGTGAAAGGTGTTTGCTGGTGGTTGTGGAATCAACCCGTGGATGTTTCCTCTTCGGAGGTTTTACCACATAAAAATCGTGTGTTGATTTTCTCTATCCTTGTCTCTTGATATTTGTGTATGTGTTGATATATATTTTACTTAGTGTTGAAATATATCTTGTTTGATATCTTTGTAATTGATAATACTTGTTCTTGTCTTTTGAGTGTGATAGAAGCTACTTAGAGGGACAAACTTATGTTTGATTCAAGGGAATGAAAAAAGGGTACTAACTTATTCACCATTCTAGGTTAGCTTAAGGCAAATTAACCGTGTTTGTATTTTTTAGGCAGTTACGTCGAGGCAACCTCGGTCAGCTGCAAGAGGTAGCGCTAACAACAGAAGAAGCACCCGGAAAAACCCTCCCTAGGAAGAGAACTGGGACGAAGCCTCCGTAGCATTGGAGGGGTCTTACAATGAAGACTCTGAGGTCGAGTCTAGGAATGGTGGAAACAATCACCTCCGGGACCAGGTTGCCAGGATGGCAAAGAAGGTCTAGGAGCTAAAGAAGGGTAAGCACCAGGAGAACCGGAAGGACCTCCTAGGCAAGATGAACGTTCCATTCTCTAAAAGAATCACGGAGGTAGAGCTACCCCCTAAGTTCAAAATGTCGGCCGATAAGTACTCTGGGACAGAGGATCCCCTGAGCCACCTTGAGAGCTTCATGCAGCAAATGGAAGTCCAGAATGCCACCTGGGCCGCTATGTGCAGAATGTTCCCAACTACGCTAACTAACTATGCCGAGACAGGGTTCAGAAAGTTATCATCAGGTAGTGTTGATTCCTTTACCAAGTTAACAAGTGATTTATGTGCTCAATTCCAAGGTATCAAGCCTCACCCCAATGATCCCTATCCACCTACAATACGTGATCCAGGAACGGGGTGAATCGCTAAGATCCTACGTGGAAATGTTCCACAAGTAGTGATAGGGTTTTTGCCCTAAAGCTTGTAATTTGTAAATGTGAATTAAACATAAATAAAAGAAGTAGTTTATTCATTCAAATTGTTTCATACTTTTATATAACATGTGTATTTAACATCCATAATTACTGAATGTAATTTCGAACTGAGCATATACAGATGGATTCAGTTTGAAACGGGCAATCTAAAGAGTTCGTAGATAGCAAATAAAGCAAGGTACGTTATTTGTGGTTAATCTACAGCTACGGTTCATTCCGTAATGTACAGTGATCTTATCTTAGATCATTCATATGGTGATATGAGAATAGAGGCACCTTGAATGATGTGATCATATAGGACTGAGCCACGATCTATATGAATCTCTCAATAAGATCTGTTACATGATGAGATTCATATATATCGACAAATGATGGCTACATATGGATGATCTTAATCTTGAGTGTCTTATTGATCCCTTCAGGTTAGATCGTGGTTTTTAATATACCATGGGTGAGATCGGAGTTACATTCCCAGTCAATATGCTTCCTATGTTGGAATCGCGGTTTGGCTTGTGGCTGGGAAGGTTTGTACACAATAGTGGAATCCACTCCTTCTTTCAAGAAACAAACAGTAGTTCCCTTAAGGATTGATTATGGGCTTGAACAATATAAGCGCTCTCCTAATTTCGTGAGAAATGTAGGATTTATTTTTCATTGGAGAATCAATGGTACTTAATGGAAAAGATGTAATTAGACGGGTATAACGAACATTATAACCTAGCTCTAATTATGAACTTCTTATGGAGGATTATACCATATGTAATAGCTATATCGATGGACACTGAAAGTTGTTGGTTTGTGTAAAAACATCCACAGTTGAGAGAATGCAGCTTAGGGTTTTTAATGAAATAACACCGAAGTTAATATCATGAAATATTAATTAAAGAGTTTAATTAATTATTTCTAAGGATTATTTGAGCTCAAAATACTGTGGGTCCATTGGGTCCCCTTGCTAGCCCGATTGATTAAGGTAACAAGGGTCATGTTTAATTAATTGAATTTTTCAATCAATTGTGTTACGAAAGTGACACGTGTCTATTCGGGAATTAATTGAATAATGAGATTATTTAATTAATGAATATTAATGATTATGTTAATTAAATAAATAGATTATTTAACTGTGTAATTAACCATTAGATGGAGGGTGTTGATTGATATTTAATTTTGAATGAAGATAAGATAATTTGATTATTTTATTTGCATTAAATTAAATCTTTAAATTTGACTTTAAAAGAGTTTGAATTCAAATCAAATCAAATAAATTAATATTAATTAAAGATATTAGATATCTGAAAAGATTTTAATTTGAATTTAAAAGAGTTTGAATTCAAATCAAATCGAATAAATTAATATTAATTAATATCTTTAAAGATATCAGATATCTTACAAGATTTGATTAAATAGTTTTATTAATATATATATATTATATATATATATATATATATATGATATATGTTTTTGGAAACTAAGACAACACAATATACGTTCAGAATTGAGAGTCAATTTTTTGAGCATATAGAACCAAAGAAGAGAAAAGAAAAAAAAAACCCTAGAAAGTGTTCTAGGTATTTTTCGGCAAAAAAAAATTCTTTTTCTTCTTTTCTTCATCCTCCTTGTTCTTGAGTATCGTGACGCTCCCACACGCCGTTACCAATCCCAAGAGATAGCAAGGAAGATCTTGTGGTTCAAATTAGGAAGCAGATCGAAAAGAAGAAAGCCTACAAATGTTGGTATGAAATAGTTTCATCTCTTTCTTATTATTTTCAATTATTACTATACAATTGGTTTAATAGATGATTGCATTGAAATTTAAAAAACCTTATTCTGCTGCGCAATCCAAAAATCTAGAACCTATAAAATGGTATCAGAGCCAATTTTGTATAGTATAATTGAATTCGATTACTTCTAATTGAACGTATGAATGTATAGACACTTTCTAATGATTGTATGATGTTTATTTTTTATATAAACATGGTTGATCGTTAATTGTATGGTATAATAGGTTTAGGGTTCTTATTAAAGGTTGTAATATTTTTTTCAATGTAATATTAATGCTGGGATGTATTTTTATTATTTTTATTTTTTTCTGCTATATTTTCTTTGTTGTATTTTTCTGCTATGTATTTTATTGTAAAATATGTATGAAGAAATCCGACAAAGAAGACGAATGGCGAAAGAGCGAAATCAGAAACACGCGCGACGCCACTGTTCACGGACACTGTTCACTAATCACTGTTCACACGGTACTAGTCACGTGGTACTATTCACGGGCATTGTTCATGCGGTTTTGTTCACGCGGTACTGGTGCGGGCAGCCTACGTGCACGAATGACAGCTATGCGCGAAAGTGTTATGGACTGAAAATTCGCATCGTTAGGGTTTCCGAATTTGCAAAAAGATTTTAGGCTGGATTTTATTTTTTTCATACCTTGGGCCTCAAGTACAGTGTTAAAGTAACACTTGGGCTTTAGGTTTGATTCATGAGATGGGTCACAATGAAAAAAAAAAAAGATTTAATCAAGTTGGACTTGGTTAATAGCCCAAAATAAGAAGAATCCAAAAGACTTGAAGAATCTTAGAGATTACTTGAAGACCAAGGAATGCCTTGGATAACTTTTGTAATTAGATATTTTTTAAAGTTAAATAACCCATTGTACTCGGTCAACTCATGTACTCTTTTATTATGAGATAATTGAAGCATTGTCATGCATATACATATCATTTAGATTAGGTGTGCCTACACATATATATGTTGATATGTCATACATGCATTATAGCCTTCTATATTATGTGTTTACTTTTAATTTGATTAAAATGGGTTATTCACATAATTGGCTTTAAGTTAGTGGGATTAGTTTTTAGGAGTAAAACTTGGTAATTCTCATTAATTACTAATCTATTAAAGTGATTAATTACTAAGATTAGTAGGGTTCATTATAAATATTAGGTATAATTCGATTAAGCCCCTAATTATAATTGGACCTAATAATGTGTTTAGTTTTAATAGTTAAAACTTGGTAAATACAAATTTAATAATTCTAGTCTTAGTAAATAGTTTACATAGATTAGAATTATCAATAATGAACTAGATTTTTAAGAGTTAAAAATCATATTAGTTTATTATTATTGGAATAGGATTCTAATAATTTGTGATTAATGCATTAGACGTTTAGATTGAAATTAGTTGTTTAATCTTGTTTAATCTAGATGCATTAATATTAATAGAAAACCCTAATTATAAAATAGTGAGTGGGAGAGGGATATATGACATTATATCCCGCAGTCTCCATCATTAGTTCAACACCGTGAGATTCGAGTGGGGCCTCGTGACGGCTTTGCTTTCGTCCTCCCTAAGGAGGGTTTCCATAAGAATCAATACGAAGGTTGACTTCCTAGCAGATAGGATTTCTGATGGGATTTCAGGATTGACCGGCCCTAAGGCGGCAATTCTCGAGTTAAGCTGAGATCTGAAATGATGGGTTACACTCACAAGGTTTTAATTAAATTAGTTAATTGAAAACCTGACTAAATAAACGATGGTTGAATGATATTAGAATAAGCGTTATTCTGATTTATCATTTGATTGAGAAGGTCTCGATCCGACATGCAAGAATTTGACCGACCTTAAGGCGGCACTTGCTTGTGGTATGTGTAGGGAAAAATACGAAAACGCAGTAGAAGCGAGACTAAAAACGAATTTAGTATAGTTTAAAAATTTTCCAATATTTGATTTAGCATGATCCGATTGAACCGATTGATTTAGCATCGATGGAAATCCGCAAGATCTTCCAATCCAATCACGAACGTGAATCACCTAGGAGCGTGGTCTCCCTATTTTTTGAATTGCGTACCTGAGAATGGAAAAACGAAATCTTTTTTCCTGATCGTTAATCACAAAAACTCCAAGAGCCTAGAAAGATCGTTCCGGTCACTTTTGAATTCACAATCGTTATGATTGAAACTCAAGTGAACCTAAATCGAAAGTGTGCACAAAACCTTTTTATGTAAAGGCTTGCAAGTGCACTATCGAATTTAGAACTATCTTTCTCTCTTCCGCTTGGCAGAATTTTCACTATGTTCTAGGTTGGTATTTTTTTTATATTCAAAAGCAAGAGAATAAAAAAAAATTCTCTCAAAAAAAAACTTTTTTTTTCTTCCTATTACTATTAATTCAGAAATTAATAATATATATAGGTATACAAATCCTTTTCCTAAAGAGGATTTACTTGGTAGGTAAGAATCCTATCTCTAGGTGGATTTACTTGGTGACAAAGAATCCTTTTTTCAAAAAAAGATTTCTTTTCCATACCAAAGCTCTTAATCCAACTCATATAGTGTATTTCTAATTATATTAAAGACTTCTTATTTGATTAGATAAATAAATTCTTTATTTATCTACTTACTAAATTAAGTCTTTTATATTTATTATACTACTATAATAGTATACTCCTAGGAAACATAATTCCTAGTCAGAAAAAGATTTTGATTTTTAATTAAACAATTAATTAATCAATTAATTAATTTCCATTTAATCAAATAATAAAATAAAATAATATTTTAGACGATTATTATAGCCTTGCCGCCCACACACAAAAATTATTGGCCAAATATTATTTTCTTATTTTATTTAATTCATTCAGGCTTTAAATAAAAGCCCACGTGTGAACCAGACCCATTCTTACTAAAAAAACAAGCCCATATGCCTCTCATTAATATATTAATATAATTTGAGCAGCCCATTAAATAGATAATGTGCAAATTATATTCTTAATATATTAAATACAATTCTAGATGGACCCATAAATTAGTCCGGTAGAATATATCAAGTGATCCATGCAAGTCCGTGTGGATTGAGGATCTTGGCGGGCTATCTAAATTTAAGCTTCAATAGACATAACCTAATCACAATCAACAAATGATTCACTTAGGTCCGATCTATTAATTTTAGCTCATTCCACTAAAGAGTTAAAATTGAACTCTTAAATAAAGATAGAATAAGAAGATGTTTCTCATTCATACCCTAGACAATCTTATTGGAGATAGTGTATCCTTGTGAATAATATCACTAATCGCCAAGAGCTCATAGACCGTCTATAGCTCTCCTAGTTACCATATTTACTCATATGACCATGTTTTGAACTTGGATATTTTGACTTGTCCAGAAGCCATGTTTTCAATAGACATTATTGAAAACTCAACATTGGGATTTACTATCCAATACCTCAAAATATCCATATGATAATATTATACTCCCATTCAATAAATTGAGCCACAATGTCCATATCTATAAATGAAGTCCTCTATCGATTAACAAATGAATACCACCAAACTATCGAGGATAGACTATGCTATATAATCGTACTCATTGATAGCTCAAATGATAACACTTGCAATCATAACTCCATCATTTATCTCAAGATTAAGATAGACTCTCTGATTGTCCTCATAATGAAAAGACTTGTATCTACTGATGGTTCTAGATAAAATATTTCATTGTGATCATGTTTAATGCACCCAGTGCACTAGATTCATTTACTCGAAGACCCTTTCGATGATTTTAGACTCATCATAACTCATTTGATCCCACTCGAATGCCAGCAAAAGAATTCTACAACTTTATCAAGATAAAGGTGCCTAACCCTTAACTTAAGTTGTGAACGTTTATTAAAGACTAACTATAGAATTGTGTCTACCTCATACATATCTAGATGTACAAACAATTCTTCCTTTCTCATAGTCTTTTGACCTTATGATTATTTACTTTGACAATTATCATTATAAATGCTATAAGATTTTGTAAAACCAGAAATCACTTTATTAATATGAAAAGATTGTCAATTACAATATTACACTCTTGCTATTGAGCATAATCCTAACAGTATATTGGATTGTCATGGCATAGAAATATTGTTTTCTTAGGGCTGTTCTTGTTCATTAAATAATTTCATGCATCATGTTTAATTTTATGCTGAACATTCGCACATGTTTTGAATGTATGATTGAATAAATTCTTAATTTATGTTTTTTCAGCCATGTCATATGCACTGTTACAAACCCTTGCCAATGACAAATTAACTGGTGATAACTACACTAAATGGAAACATAACATAAATGCAATCTTTGTCACTAAGGACCTAAAGTTTGTGCTTACGGAGGAATGTCCTCCAACGCCTACTGCCAATGCTGCATGAACTGTTCGTGAGGCATATCAAAAATGGGTCTCAAAAATGGATATGCATTACAAACCCCGACATATATTTTGAATGCAGTGCCATCCATATATGTTCCTAAGACTCCCTTAGAGTTGTAGAATGGTCGTAAAGCTAGTTTATGAAATTTCCGTATATGGGGGTGTCCAGCACATGTGCTGAAGAGCAGGAGTGCAAAGCTGGACCCCAAGTCTATGGTTTGCTTGTTTGTAGGATATTCCAAGGAGACCAGATGTGGATACTTCTATAGTCCTAAAGAGAACAAAGTGTTTATATCGACAAATGCAACGTTTCTTGAGGATAGCTATATTAGTGATCATAAACCTTGCAGTAAGATTGTATTGAATGAAATAGAGTCTGCTACGACTAGTGCTCAGTCAACAAGAGTTGTTGATCCATTGACATCTGATAGTCAGATGATTCCTAGTCATGATACACTACCATCTAGACGTAGTGGGAGGGTTGTGAGACAACCTGAATGCTGTTTGGGTATAGGTGAGGGACGAGATATCATCTCTAATGATAGTGTGGATGATCCATTGATATTTAAGAATGCAATGGAAGATCTTGACAAAGAAGAGTGGCTTAAAGCCATGAATCTTGAGATGGAGCCCATGTACTCTAACTCAGTTTAGGAACTTGTAGACTTACTGGATGAGGTAAAACCCATAGGATGTAAGTGGATCTACAATAGAAAAATAGGGGTAGACAGGAACGTAGAGACCTTCAAGGCAAGACCAGTGACCAATGGTTATACCCAGTGTTAACGGAAAAATAACTCAGTGAGTGAAATCTTGGTTAGCACCCTCACTCACTACCAGTAGCCAGTAGCGGGATAGGTACCTTCGGTACTGGGATCCTTCCTCGTAATGTAGATGGCATAAATAAGGAGCAGGATAAGAAGGATCAATGAAATATGAAATAACGCTGTTTATTTAAAAAAAAAGGTATCGAGATTATAGTTACAATTCAGACTCTCCTCACATTTAAATCTCTCTTCACTCCTACACAGGATGATGGCAGAACCTC
Organism: Dipteronia sinensis; assembly: GCA_033220585.1. Taxonomy (NCBI): domain Eukaryota; kingdom Viridiplantae; phylum Streptophyta; class Magnoliopsida; order Sapindales; family Sapindaceae; genus Dipteronia; species Dipteronia sinensis. The sequence continues at coordinate 3,621,356 of CM065645.1, forward strand.
CGTTTATGTCGGTAAATGGATATTTCCTTCCAATGACCGTCAAAGGACTCTCACTGGCTTCAGAGAATTTCAAAAGGAAATTCTACTGGAAATAATCTCTCTATTTTGGTGATAAAAACAACTCTCTCTTGCCCTCCAAAAAAGCCTCCTCCGCCTCTTACCTTTCGGAGCTGTATATATAGTTCTCCCAAGATCCCCTCAAAACCCGGTCCTCTTGATGAGGATTATTTAGAGTCCTATTTTAAGCGTTGAAAAGTATTAAGTGGGGCTAAAGGCATGAGATTTGATCTTGTTAATTACTGTCGAATTCAAATTCTAATTAGGTTAACCATTTGGTCTCATTAATGGGGCTTTATAATGGCGATGGGTCAACTTTCCTTCTTCATGGAGCTTGGAGGGAAATTCTGACTCTGAACATTGGTAGAACGAGGTACTGGTATATCAATTCAATCTCGTTGGGGTAGAGCTTGATCTATTTCTTGATGGAGGGGTGATGATCATCTTCGTATTGCTTGGCAGGTATGGTACTTGTCTTGGAGAGGCTCCGGATATACATCGAGGTACTAGGTATCAGGTGGAAGTCGAGGCAGTATCAAGGTGGGTATCGAGGTACTGGGTGCCTTGATTGGTGTCGCGGTGCTGGGCGTACAAGTTTATCATCGTACTGGTCTTAAGTCGATATTAAGAGCTTCAATAGCGCGAGGTACATGCCTTCGTTAGCTCGCGGAGCTGATGTCCTATCTAGATAGATAGATAGTCGATGTTCCGACCTTGTCAAGTATCAATTCTGTCTAGGTAGTGGTACCGATCTCGCTGGTTACCTGGAATATCTGGATGAATCTTCCTAGGTAGCTCCTTGTTGGAAAATTCTCCTTTGGTCCCTTGCCAGAAAATCCTGTTAAAAGAAGTCCCCCCTGACTTGAACACCGGTATCAGGCCAGAGTTGGAGTCAGGATAGATAGCACTTGGAGAAGTTTCTGCCATTGTCTTTTATAGGGAAATTTTCTCTTTTAACGCTATTTAAAACGAGTCTTCCACTTGGTTGACCTAGGTAGGCCAAATTCAAAAAAGGAAATTAGGGTGCACGCTTATCGAAACAGTTCCCTTACGTCGCCGATATTACCACGACATTGATTACCTTATCTGCCTGTTACAAGTAGCTATCTCTATATAAACCCTACTTCTTCAAGGTGTACTCACTTAAGCAAATCTTCCCGAACAAGAGTCTTTAAAAGGAAAACCTAACATTCCTCTTCGTCGATCTTCAAATTTTCCCTTTCTGAAAAATGAAACCTCGACTCTGTAAACATGTCTTCACCGGGGGGCGACAGTATTGAGCAGCTGTTCAATGGCGACGCGGCTGCTAGTGGGAGTCTCGTCTCTAGAAAAAAGGGCTCGTGTTGACAGCGACGTTGGGGATGATGCTCATGTCTTCCAACGTCGTCGTTCCAACAGAACAACTACCATAGGAACTGGTTTCTCGAACGATCCCACTACCCCACTAGATGTTGACCTAGGAATCAAGAAGAAACTGGAGCTTCCGTCAGGGTAGTCGAAGACCGGGCGAGCCGAGGTTATAGACACCATGGGGAGGATACTTGCTCTTCCTTACGAGTATAGATGCATCCCTGATTCTACCAGCACTTCGGATACTGTGAAGCGCTTACGGAGGGATTTTAAGATCTCTAAGGATATCTTGATTACCATACCCCCGCCTGGGTATGATATGTATTCTCCCACTCTTGGTGAGCTTCCGATTCATATGGCGGCCTTCGACAGTGGAGTCAGGCTACCTCTTCACCCTACCTTGCATAGGGCGCTATACGCCTTACAGCTTGCCCCTCTTCAGCTGACACTAGGGTTTTAGAGGCACCTGATGGAGTTCCTAGTACTATGGAGGGAACAGTGTGAGAGGGACAACATCGATCGGGAACCAAGACCTGATGAGCTTGGATATGTATTTCAGATTGCTGCCTAACGCCCCGGGTCTGAAGGGGCAGTTCTATGCTCGGGCAAAGAACAACTTGAAATTTGTGGTACTAGGGGCCACAAAGAAGGATACCTCATGGATGGAGGAATGGGTCATCATCAAAGGCGAATGGGTCAGCTCGATTCACATCTGAGGAACTGAGTATAGGATTCCTACCTGCTTTAGCAGGAAACCCTCGTTGGGGAAGGGTAAGCTCTCCGCTGAGTCAGAAAAGATCTTGAAGGCCATCATGGCCCTGAATTATATCAACCGGAGGTATCCTACCTCAGATGCTTTCTATGCAGGAAGGGTGGAATATCACCTCCAAATTTTCGACGCACTTCCTGGTAAACACCTTTCTGATTTTACTTTCACTGTACTGCTTTATTAATTATGCTGATATTAACTTGTGATGTCTTGGTAGTTTCAGCAGTACTGATCGTGCCTAAATTGTTGTATATTTCGGCCCTCATTCCTATTCCTTTGTCTCGTTCTTGTGTGTATTTTCTATATATTTTATGTCTAATATGCTCGTTGGTGCTAATTACAGGCAGTAGATGTAATTTTGGTGATAAAAGCTAATTGTGGTGGTTCCGGCAGAAAAGGGGCAAAAGGAAAGACAAAGGATCATAAGCAGCTCTACAGTGAGGGTCAAGTACGGGTCGCAACCCCACTCCAACCGCACTCCTTCCCACAGCTGGGACCTGATTCATGAAGAAAAGATAAAGTGCGGGTCATCCAACCGCACTCCACCAGCACTGTTGCCGAATCCAGAGAAGCTGAGTTGCACATGACATTAAAGTGCGGGTAAAGTGTGGGTAATCCAACCGCACTCCACCCGCACTGTTGCTCAAGACAGAGGAGTGGATTTACACCTTACATTAGAATGCGAGTATAGTGCGAGTAGAGTACGGGTCAAGTGCGGGTCATCCAACCACACTCCACCCGCACTATTGCCCAGATCAGAGAACTAAAGATGAAGACAACCCATACAGTGCAGGTAATTCACCCTCACTCCACCCGCACTCTGCGTGCGACAGCTTTTGTTTTAAACCTTAACTGACCTATTTTTCCATCCCTTATAAATAGAAAAGCATGTGAACGAACTAAAAAACTCCCATATCTCCCAACACTTGTAGTCTAAGCTAGAAACACATCTCCCTATCATACAAACCATCTCTACTCAATCAAAGGCAACTAGGAGACTTGGATTCAAGCTTCAAGGAAGGAGATCAATCTTCAAGGGTTCTCTCTACACTCTCTCTTAGTTTATTTGTTTGTAATAGAACATCAGTAGCTAAAATACCCCACTATGGGGTTGATGTTATTTGTTTGATGGATATTTGGGCTTTGTAAATAAACTCTTTGTGTTATATTTATTCTATATCTATGTTTTATTCCATTGCTTGAATTGATTTCCATTATTGATTTTCTTGGATACACCCTCTTTGCATGTTGATTTGGATTACTTGAGTAGGCAATTAGGTTGTCTAATGCTCCATTGAATGGAAGGATTTCTGGAAATCCGGCTCTACAACCATGCCCTTAATCTAATCTTGAATTAGTGGCTTTCACTATACACCCTAGGTTAGCCACTTGTGAGGGAATTGTAAGCCATCACTATACACCCTAGGATGGCTACATTAGTAATAGGTTGAGCCATAGCTAGATAGATGCGCATTCATGGAAAAAGTCTCGATTGAGTAACTAGCCATTGTTGGTTGCTTAGGAGGGATTAATCGCTAGTAGGAGGTCTTCACTATCCACCCTAGGTTGACCTCTTGCTAGAGATATATACCAACATTATACACCCTAGGTTGGTTACATTTGCCAATACATGCTTAATTGAGAGTTTGTTGTAATTTCCCCAATATTCACTTACGAGTCCATCAACTCCATAGTTCCATCATCATTCATTCATCACTCCATTGTCATCCCATTTTATTTGCTTTCATATTTTAGTTTATATTGTATTTTCATTCACCATCACTTTACTTTTATGCATACTAGTTATATTAATCCTAATCTTATCACCGCTACCCCGATCTCAGTGGACGACACCCGTGTAGGGAAAAATCGATATAAAACGCAGCGGAAGAAACGAAAAATAGATTTCGTATGGTTTTAAAATTTTTCTCAAAGTTGAACCTTAACCTTTTAGTTAATTAAACTCAAATATATACGGATATACGGTTAGAGTTAAATACCTCTTGACGCGTGATCCGATTGACTTACGTCGATTGGTAATCCGCAAAATCTTTTCCGATGCCCGTGTGATCGTGAACAGTACCCCCACCCCCGTGAACAGTACCGCGAGATCTTCCAATTCGAACACGTACGTGAATCACCTAGGAGCGTGGTCTCCCTTTTTATTTGAATTGCAAACCTGAGAATGGATGAACAAAGTTTTCTTTTTCTTTTGTTAGTCACAAAACAATCAAAAGAAGATAAAAATTATTCCAGTCACTTTTGAGTTCTCAATCTAATGATCGAAACTCGCGTGAACCTAATTCGATGTTGTACACACAAGCTTATTGATGAACAAGCAATCAGTGTACTATCAAAGAATAATCTCTTCTCTCTTTTATGTTTAGTAGAATAAAAATTATCCTTTTCTATGAATTGAGAAGAAGAAGAAAAATTGAATCATTCAATCAACTATTGTGGCCGAATTCTATATGTGGTATTATATAGGTGGCCGAAATTTTGCTTCCTCTTCTATTTAGGATTGCCGAAATCTTCCACTAAATGGACTAGGGTTGCCGCAAATCACATACCAAAAAGAGTTTATGTTGCACCCTAATTTCCATTAACCTATAGACTTCAAAACCTAATCCAACTCATAGATATTTTTATTCTTTTATTGACTAAATAAAAAGACTTCTTATTTGATTAAATAAATAAAATTAATTATTTATTTTCTTATCAAACAAGTCTTTTACTTTTAATATACTACTTCCAATAGTATAACTTTAGGAAATATATTTCCTGATCAGAAAAAGATTTGTTTCTTAATTAAACAATTAATTAATAAATTAACTAATTCTTATTTAATTAAAACAATGAAACAAGATAATATATTAGGTTAACATATACACTTTGCCGCCCCACTTATATAAATGGGCCATATATTATTTTCTTATTTCATTTAATCCATTGGACTTTAAATAAAAGCCCACATGTGAACCAGACCCATTCTTACTAAAAGAAACAAACTCACAAGTCTCCTTTTAATATATTAATATAATAGTGCAGCCCATTAATTAAATAATAGACATATTATATTCTTGATATATTAAAAACAATTCTAGATGGACCCTTAAATCGGCCCGGTAGAATATATCAAGTGATCCATGCAAATACGTGTGGATTGGGGATCTTGGCGGGCTATCTAAATTTAAGCTTCAATAGACACAACCTAATCACAATCAACAAATGATTCACTTAGGTCCAATCTATTAATTTTAACTCATTCCACTAAAGAGCTAAAATTGAACTCTTAAATAAAGATAGAATAAGAAGATGTTTCTCATTCATACCCTAGACAATCTTATAGGAGATGGTGTATCCTCGTGAATAATATCAGTAATCGCCAAGAGCTCATAGACCGCCTATAGCTCTCCAAGTTACCATATTTCCTCATATGACCACATTTCGAACTTTGATACTTTGACTTGTCCAAAAGCCATGTTTTCAATAATCATTATTGAAAACTCAACGTTGAGATTTAATATCCAATACCTCAAAACATCCATATGATAATATTATACTCTCATTTAATAAATAGAGCCACGATGTCCATATCTATAAATGAAGTCCTCTATCGATTAACAAATGTATACCACCAAACTATCGAGGATAGACTATGCTATATAATCGTACTCATTGATAGCTCTAATTATAACACTTGCAACCATAAGTCCATCATTTATCTCAGGATTAAGATAGACTCTCCGATTGTCCTCTTTAATAAAAAGACTTATATCTAGTGATGGTTCTAGATAAAGTATTTCATTGTGATCCAGTTCAATGCACCTAGTGCACTAGATTCTTTTACTCGAAAACCTTTCGATGATTTTAGACTCATCATATTCATTTGATCCCACTCAAATGCTAGTAACAGAATTCTACAACTTTAACAAGATAGAGGTGCCCAACCGTTAACTTAAGTTGTGAACGTTATTCAAGACTAACTAAAGAATTGTGTCTACCTCATACATATCCGGATGTATGAACAATTCTTCATGTCTCATAGTCTTTTGACCTTATGATTATTTACCTTGACAGTTATAATAATAAATGCTATAAGTAATTGTAAGAATCAGAATTCACTTTATTAATATGAGAAGATTGTCAATTACAATATTACACTCTTGCCATTGAGCATAATCCTAACAACCCGTGCTTACCGCTTTACTTGTATTTCTACTTGTAAACGCATCGCATAAGTTTTATAAATTATTTTGAAGGACGGTTTTCTAACAGCGAAAATCTTCCCATCTAATGGCGCCGCTGCCGGGGATCGGTGTGAGTAGTAGTGATTAGATTAGTTTTAATACTACTAGTTTATTTGTTGTTTTTAATTTTGTTAGTTTCTTTTTATTGCTTTGGTAGTTTTTGTTTTTTGTTTGTTTCAAGACTCTATGGATTCCTTTTGGCAAAATTCAGGGTCAAGCTATGAGCCTAATGAGAATACCTATATCTCGTCATTCCAGTCAAATTCCGTTAAAGATCAACTAAGAAATTTCATAAAGAATCATGTGCGCGAGACTGAGCAGATGATAGCTTCTCAACAAGAGACTCAAGCCTTCATAGAAGAGAAAACCACCCAAATGCTCGAATCCGCCCAGCAGTCCGCCCCGGTAAATCAGAGTTGTTCCCAAGTTAAAGCAACCAAACTGGTGGATCCCTCTAATTTCTCAAAAGAAGACATGTATAAGCTCCGAATAGAATTTGAAGTGGAGCGAAGCAAGAGAATGGACGAGATGGACAGGATGATCAAGACGAACCAAGAGCTTATGAGCGTGAGCACAGAGCTAGTGTTGGAAAGGGGTGTGTTGAAGGAAGAGAATGAAGCACTTCAAGAGAGAGAAGCCTTGGGAATGGAAAATGCGAGTAATCTCCAAGAGTTGAACAAGAAACTATTATTTGAAGTGAATATGCTTAGGGTTGAGAATGGTACTCTCAAGAAGATAAATGGCGAAGTCTCCGACAAGAACAAAGAATTGGAAGAACGACTTGAGAGATTTGAAGCCGAAAAGAGTACCGCATCGAAGGATTTGGAGAACTTAGCGAGGCTATCAAAAGATTTTGAAGATGAGATAGCTCACAAGTCAATGAATATGCACATGGAGGTTGATCAAAAAGCCAATGCCTTAGAGGAAACAAAGTTAGCACTAAGCAAAAAGGAGGAGGAGGTCAAGGCATTACAAGTGAAACAAATCAAACGTCCTCTAGACCACGCATCAAAGGGGAGTTCCTCTAACTCTAATATCTTTTGCTATGCATGTTCTAGGATAGAGCCTTTTAAGGCTAAAAATTACAAGCCAAGTCAACATAGGAAAACTAGAGGTCCTAGGATTAGGTGGAGTCCACCTAGGGTCAAGCAAATATGGGTAAGGAAAGACCAAGTGCACTTATATAGGACCATGAAAAAGGAAAAGATAATGAAGTCACCTAAATTTATTTGGGTAGTGAAAAATAGGGAATTTCCTAACTTGGTCAAACCACCCTTAGAGGACCCTAGCCTCTCCATGAATGCATCCCATTGAATAATTTTGATGCATGTAGTTAGTTTTATGTTTTATGTTGTTTAAATTCAATAAATTGTGATGTTGGGATAGTTTTGTTCGAATGCTATATTTTGTGGATATTTGCAGATTGAATTTATTGATTATATTTGTGGATGAAAGAGCCGGAGACTCTTGTGCAAGTATGAATGTATGATGTTAAGCTTGACTTGTGCTTCAATGATATATTGCATGAATTGTCTTTATTTTGTGAGCCTTGTTTGAGTCACTTTTATTTTGTTGGGGCATTGATTGTGGTTGATTAGTGTCTAGGTTTGTTTGAGTCATGTTAGGTGCATGCCGCTAGGCCAGATTCTCTTGTCTTTAACATTAAGGACAATGTTGGGTTTTGGTTTGGGGGTGTAGACGCCTTTTTGAGTCGTCTTTTGTGTCTTGAGTCATTTTTGTGTCTTATTTTCGAAAAATGTTGCTGCTGAGCCAGAATTTTGAGCTTATTTAGCTTGGTGAGATACCTGGAGCATAGTGTTTGTGGCGAATGTGTGTATGCTTTGTGTGCTTATTCAATAACTCTTAGTCACTTTAGGGGGTCTCACTTGCACTTCATGGGCTAGTCTCATCTTCTAGTGTCCAAGTTTAGGGAACTCGGTGCTCAAGGGCATTATTCTAATAGTAGAGATTTCCCTTGTGAGATCACAAACACAAGCCAAAAGCGTGTATATTTGAGGGAAAATGTTTTTCAAATCTGTAAACATTATTCAAACACCATGCATAGTCTCACTACATCAAAAATCATCATTTGTCATTGAACATGCATCACATATGTGGACTGCTTGACGGAAACTTTTATTCCCTTGGTAGATTGATCCTTTGAAGTGATATTAGGCAATGTGTATTTTAGCCACTCAAAAAGAAAGCCTAAATACTTCCCATTCACGTAATATGTGTGCTCCCAAGCCAATTTTGAAGCCAAACACATATAGACTTTTCCATTCTACACCCACGTTATCCATAACCCAAGCAACCTAAACACTTAGCCAACTCTCTCTTAATTGATCTTGTTGAGGCTTAGGAATGTAAAGTTGTACTTTAATTTGATAAATGGCAGTGTACCTAGGCAAGATTAATGAGTTGTGAAAATGTGCATAGTAAAAAGGCATGAAAAGAAAAGAAAAGAAAAGAAAAGAAGCAAAAAGTAACAAAAGAAAAATATGCTTCAAATGCCTTGTGTAAATTGTAAATGCTACTCCAATGGGTAACATGAGTAGTTAAAGATTGCACGTAGAGTCTAATTGTATGCCTGTACACCACATTGTATTTGGAAGTGGAGTTGCACGAGAAATTAAATGCTTAAGTGTAGAATGTATTGCCTTAACTTGGTTGATTAGTGCTTGTGCCTAAATTTCTCATTCTTCTAATCACCATTCACCGTGGCCACGTTACAACCAAATGGAAAAGACCTAGTTGATCTTAGGGGACGTCTAGATTGGGAATATTAGTTAATGAATGCTCTTTCCACGTTCATGACACGTGATTCTTTCATGAGACTCACTCACTGAAAACAGCGTTTATTCCACACTAAATGTATGCAACTAAGTTGATTCAGTTAAATAAATTCATTGGCATACATGTTGCATGAGTGTGAACCTAGGTTCTGAGAGGAAAGATAAGAGAGAATCCATGTGAGAACCTAGCGTAGAAGCGAATTATGCTTGAGGTGTGAGAGTGAGTAGTTTCTGAGTCGAGGGCATTTTAAGTGTGGGATTCTTGTTGTGCCAGTTTCCCTTGGGGTGCATTCGAGTTGTTTAGAACATTTTGCATATGCTCATTCCTCACTCCCATTTGCTTTTACGTATCTCTCTGCTAGTTGGTTCTACAGCAAGTTTTTCTTTGTGTCTAGGAAAGTTCTTAGTTCGAGTCATTTTTAGTTTGTGTCTTATTTGTTTTAGATTATGTTCGCTCGAGGACGAGCAAATGTTTGGTTTGGGGGTGTTTGATCGTGCCTAAATTGTTGTATATTTCTGCCCTCATTCCTATTCCTTTGTCTCGTTCTTGTGTGTATTTTCTATATATTTTATGTCTAATAGGCTCGTTGGTGCTAATTGCAGGCAATAGATGTAATTCTAGGTGTTAAAAGCTAATTGCGGTGGTTTAGACAGAAAATGGGCAAGAGGAAAGACAAAGGATCATAAGCAGCTCTACAGTACAGGTCAAGTGCGGGTCGCAACTGCACTCCAACCGCACTCTTTCCCACAGCTGGAACATGATTCATGAAGAAAAGATAAAGTGCGGGTCATCTAATCGCACTCCACCCGCACTGTTGCCGAATCCAGAGAAGCTGGGTTGCACCTGAAATTAAAGTGCGGGTAAAGTGTGGGTAATCCAACCGCACTCCACCCGCACTGTTGCTCAAGACAGAGGAGTGGATTTACACCTTACATTAGAGTGCGAGTACAGTGCGAGTAGAGTACGGGTCAAGTGCGGGTCATCCAACCACACTCCACCCGCACTATTGCCCAAATCAGAGAACTGAAGATGAAGACAACCCATACAGTGCAGGTAATTCACCCTCACTCCATCCGCACTCTGCGTGCGACAGCTTTTGTTTTAAACCTTAACTGACCTATTTTTCCATCCCTTATAAATAGAAAAGCATGTGAACGAACTAAAAAACTCCCATATCTCCCAACACTTGTAGTCTAAGCTAGAAACACATCTCCCTATCATACAAACCATCTCTACTCAATCAAAGGCAACTAGGAGACTTGGATTCAAGCTTCAAGGAAGGAGATCAATCTTCAAGGGTTCTCTCTACACTCTCTCTTAGTTTATTTGTTTGTAATAGAACATCACTAGCTAAAATACCCCACTATGGGGTTGATGTTTTTTGTTTGATGGATATTTGGGCTTTGTAAATAAACTCTATGTGTTATATTTATTCTATATCTATGTTTTATTCCATTGCTTGAATTGATTTCCATTATTGATTTGCTTGGATACACCCTCTTTGCATGTTGATTTGGATTACTTGAGTAGGCAATTAGGTTGTCTAATGCTCCATTGAATGGAAGGATTTCTGGAAATCCTGCTCTACAACCATGCCCTTAATCTAATCTTGAATTAGTGGCTTTCCCTATACACCCTAGGTTAGCCCCTTGTGAGGGAATTGGAAGCCATCACTATACACCCTAGGATGGCTACATTAGTAATAGGTTGAGCCATAGCTAGATAGATGAGCATTCATGGAAAAGTCTCGATTGAGTAACTAGCCATTGTTGGTTGCTTATGAGGGATTAATCGCTAGTAGGAGGTCTTCACTATACACCCTAGGTTGACCTTTTGTTAGAGATATATACCAACACTATACACCCTAGGTTGGTTACATTTGTCAATACATGCTTAATTGAGAGTTTGTTGCAATTGCCCCAATATTCACTTACGAGTCCATCAACTCCGTAGTTCCATCATCATTCATTCATCACTCCATTGTCATCCCATTTTATTTGCTTTCATAGTTTAGTTTATATTGTATTTTCATTCACCATCAGTTTACTTTTATGCATACTAGTTATATTAATCCTAATCTTATCACCGCTACCCCGATCTCAGTGGACGACACCCGTGCTTACCGCTTTACTTGTATTTCTACTTGTAAACGCATCGCATAGGTTTTATAAATTGTTTTGACGGACGGTTTTCTAACTGTAAAAATCTTCTGACCCTGCTATGGCAACTGGTTGATCTAAATCGGTCGAGAAAAATTCTGACCATGTTATGGCGAGAAGGGTGGTACATCAGGATAGGCTACGATCGAGGTCGAAAGACAACAACCACGATGAAGTCTTCGCCCACTTCGTTGCCTCCTGCCCAGGTGGGAGCTTGGATGTCATGACGGCCATGCCCACTGAGCTTCTGATTAGAAGAGGATCTGCCCTCCTGGCTGAGGTAAGTTGTCTTCCTTTACCCTCTATCCCTGTTAAGTATTAGCAATATCCTGATCGGTGTTTCGTTCTTAGGCAGGCTTTTAAATTCAATGTGGCGTTGAGCCAGCAGGTCGGCTCCCTATTGGAGCAAGTTAGAGGTGCTACCATCAAGCTGGAGAGGTCCAAAGAGGAGCTTTCTAAGGCTGCTAGAGGCGTGTAGGCTTTGAACCATTCACTCATGAATGCCCAAAAGGAAGCGGACGAAGCAAAAGTTGACAGGGATAGGATGCAGCATGCTTTGGATACTAAGCGGCTCAGATCCCTACGTTGTAAGGAGGAAAGAGATGTTGCTACGGGAAGAGTAACGGAGCTAGCGAAAGATGTTCAATCCCTTCGCGGTAGCATGGCCGACCTAGACGCTCAAGTAGACACCACCTTTGGGGATGGTTACTTTTTTACCGACTACCAGGTGGCTCTAGCTTTCCCTCCTCCGTTTGATCTGAGTGCCATCGCTGGGTAGAACCAGGAGGAAATTATGGCGAAGACTGCTGAATTGGCTGGGGCAACGCCCTCCGATGTGGCTGGACCTTCCCAGGTTGCTGGGGCCAGTGAAATGGCAGGAGGTGAATGTTAGGATTATGCTCAATGGCAAGAGTGTAATATTGTAATTGACAATCTTCTCATATTAATAAAGTGAATTCTGATTCTTACAATTACTTATAGCATTTATTATTATAATTGTCAAGGTAAATAATCATAAGGTCAAAAGACTATGAGACATGAAGAATTGTTCATACATCCGGATATGTATGAGGTAGACACAATTCTTTAGTTAGTCTTGAATAACGTTCACAACTTAAGTTAAAGGTTGGGCACCTCTATCTTGTTAAAGTTGTATAATTCTGTTACTAGCATTTGAGTGGGATCAAATGAATATGATGAGTCTAAAATCATCGAAAGGTTTTCGAGTAAAAGAATCTAGTGCACTAGGTGCATTGAACTGGATCACAATGAAATACTTTATCTAGAACCGTCACTAGATATAAGTCTTTTCATTAAAGAGGACAATCAGAGAGTCTATCTTAATCCTGAGATAAATGATGGACTTATGGTTGCAAGTGTTATCATTAGAGCTATCAATGAGTACGATTATATAGCATAGTCTATCCTCGATAGTTTGGTGGTATACATTTGTTAATCGATAGAGGACTTCATTTATAGATATGGACATCGTGGCTCCATTTATTAAATGAGAGTATAATATCATCATATGGATGTTTTGAGGTATTGGATATTAAATCTCAACGTTAAGTTTTCAATAATGATTATTGAAAACATGGCTTCTGGACAAGTCAAAGTATCCAAGTTCGAAATGTGGTCATATGAGGAAATATGGTAACTTGGAGAGCTATAGGTGGTCTATGAGCTCTTGGCGATTACTGATATTATTCACGAGGATACACCATCTCCTATAAGATTGTCTAGGGTATGAATGAGAAACATCTCCTTATTCTATCTTTATTTAAGAGTTCAATTTTAGCTCTTTAGTGGAATGAGTTAAAATTAATAGATTGGACCTAAGTGAATCATTATTTGATTGTGATTAGGTTGTGTCTATTGAAGCTTAAATTTAGATAGCCTGCCAAGATCCCAAATCCACACGTATCTGCATGGATCACTTGATATATTCTACCGGGCCGATTTAAGGGTCCATCTAGAATTGTTTTTAATATATCAAGAATATAATATGCATATTATTTAATTAATGGGCTGCACTATTATATTAATATATTAAAAGGAGACATGTGGACTTGTTTCTTTTAGTAAGAATGGGTCTGGTTCACATGTGGGCTTTTATTTAAAGTCCAATGGATTAAATGAAATAAGAAAATAATATATGGCTCATTTATATAAGTGGGGCGGCAAGGTGTATATATTAACCTAATATATTATTTTGTTTCATTGTTTTAATTAAATAAGAATTAGTTAATTTATTAATTAATTGTTTAATTAAGAAACAAATCTTTTTCTGATCAGGAAATATATTTCCTAAAGTTATACTATTGGTAAGTAGTATATTAAAAGTAAAAGACTTGTTAGATAAGAAAATAATAATTAATTTTATTTATTTAATCAAATAAGAAGTCTTTTTATTTAGTCAATAAAAGAATAAAAATATCTATGAGTTGGATTAGGTTTTGAAGTCTAAAGGTTGATGGAAATTAGGGTGCAACACAAACTCTTTTTGGTATGTGATTTGCGGCAACCCTAGTCCATTTAGAGGAAGATTTCGGCAATCCTAAATAGAAGAGGAAGCAAAATTTCGGCCACCTATATAATACCACATATAGAATTCGGCCAATATAATTGATTGAATGATTCAATTTTTCTTCTTCTTCTCAATTCATAAAAAAAGATAATTTTTATTCTACTAAACATAAAAGAGAGAAGAGATTATTCTTTGATAGTACACTGATTGCTTGTTTATCAATAAGCTTGTGTGTACAACATCGAATTAGGTTCACGCGAGTTTCGATCATTAGATTGAGAACTCAAAAGTGACCGGAATAATTTTTGTCTTCTTTTGATTGTTTTGTGACTAACAAAAGAAAAAGAAAACTTTGTTCATCTGTTCTCAGGTTTGCAATTCAAAGAAAAAGGAGACCACGCTCCTAGGTGATTCACGTACGTGTTCGGATTGGAAGATCTCCCGGTACTGTTCACGATCACTGTTCACGGGGTATTGTTCACGATCACTGTTCACGCGGGTACTGTTCACGATCACTGTTCACACGGTACTATTCACAATCACTGTTCACGCGGGTACTGTTCACGGGCATCAGAAAAGATTTTGCGGATTACCAATCGACGTAAGTCAATCTGATCACGCGTCAAAAGGTATTTAACTCTAACCGTATATATTTGAGTTTAATTAATTAAAAGGTTAAGGTTCAACTTTGAGAAAAATTCTAAAACCATACGAAATCTATTTTTCGTTTCTTCCGCTGCGTTTTATATCGATTATTCCCTACAATTGGTATCAGAGCCTTGGTTGTACCTTTTAATTAATTAACGTATATATACGTGAATCTATTTCTTTTTTATTGTGATTATACATGTTTGAGAAAGAGATGACACTCTAGGTATTCGCATATATAATTACATGTTGAATGTATGGATTTATATATGTTTTATAAAGTGTATTGTTATTGCTCGATTTTGGTCCTAGAATTTCAATGTAATTTTTGTTTCGGATTTATAACAAGAAGGGTGGTCTATTATCGCCATAATTCCTTCTTGGTAGTTGCTAGGGTTTTATTTTTTTTTGTATGTAAAATAAGTGCAGTAGTTTTTTTTATAATCAGGTGCAGTATTTTTTTTGTAAATCTTACTGTAGTAAAAAAAAAAATTGCTGCAGTAATTTATTCGTAATATGATGTAATGTATTTGGGTATTGAAAATTCGAAGACACGAAGAAAAACGAAGCAACCGGAACCGAGAACGAGCACCGTGCGCACCCTAGGACTGGATTGGGCTGCGCATGGCAAGCCCAATCCTTGGTGGGCTGCGCACGGCAGCCTTGTGTGGCCTTATGGGCTGCGCAAGGCAGCCCTTTCGTGAGGTTGTGGGCTGTGCACGTCCATGGGAGGAGGCCGAGGGATGAGCGTATGGTTGATGGCCACCTGAAGATCTTGTATTTCTAACAATTGTAATTTACTTGCTTTTCTAGGATAGGCCAAAATTGTTGCTATTTAATTTTTGCTTAAATATTACAATATTTGTTGTTGTATGATAACATGACATTTTAGAATAGGAGTGCCACTCATATATCTCTTTTGGTATGAACATGCATTGAATGATTTAGGTATCTAATTGGCATCTAGATAACTTGGTAAAAATCATTCTTTGGGATTTAATCACACGCCTTAAATAATTGAGTGGGAGAAGGTGTGCAAGAACGCCTATGGCCTCCAAGATTAGTTGAGTTTTATTATTTTTGGTAACCCCCCCCCCCCCCCCCCCCAAGGGGCGTCCATAAATGGAATTTAACAATATACTTCCTTACAAGGATAGACTAGACAACTGACTTAAACGAAATCTACTCCCCAAGGAGGGATTTTCATGAGAGAAAATTGAGGGTCGATATCTTGGTAACACACTCAATGTAATTTTATTAATATCCTCCCAAGAGTTCTTGTTAATAAAAATTACAAGGCTAAAATTAAAAACACTGGTTGTTATGTTAACAATTAGGTGGGACCTAGTCTAACTAGTAAATAGTGCAAACTCCCAAAGGAGGCGTAATATTTATGGGTGTTGGATCACCGTTGAATTTTTATGATTGAAATATTTATTTTAATTCAAGATAAATTTTTAAAAGTGCTATTATCATGATTATTTACTTATATTTGTTTTTGTTTTAATCAGAAATCATGACCCCATCACTTATGAACATCCTGAAAGATAACACCTTAACTGGAGATAACTACGTAACATGGAAAAGGAAAATTGGGTTGTTGCTGCAAAGTGAAAAACATAAGTTTGTTCTGACCACTCCTAAACCACCCCTTCCTAATAATGAATCTAATGTGATGCAAAGAGATGAGTATGAGCAGTGGAAGACTTCTGATGATATTGCAAAATGTTACATTATGGCCACTATCTCCGACGTGTTGCAACAGCAACATGAAGGAATGGAGTCTGCTGCTGATATAATGATGTCTCTAGAGGAAATGTTTGCTATGAGGTCTAGGACGACTAAGAGAGAGGCAGTGACTGCTTTTATGAATCTTAGGATGAAACCTGGACAATCTGTGAAAGATCACATGATGAAAGTCATAGCACATCTCAATATTGCTGAACTAAATGGTGCTGAGATTGATGGTGAGATCAAAATTGATATGGTAGTTAACTCACTGTCAGATTCCTTTGATCAGTTCAAGTTGGACTACACCTTGAACAAAAAGGAATACACCTTGCAGGGCCTGATGCAAGATGTTCAAAGCGTTGAAAAGATCCTTGTGAAAAACAAAGGTCAAGAGATTCATTTGGTTGGTAAAGTTGCTATTGTTAAGACCCGTAAGAAGGTCAAGAAACAACAGAAGAAAAAGCAACTTGGGCCTACCAAGAAGGAAACCAAGAAAGTAACCAAGATCAAAGGGAAATACTTCCTTTGTGGTGAAAAGGGACATTGGAAAAGAGATTGCCCAAAGTCCCAGAAAAAGAAGGAAGAAGGTAATGTTAATTATCTAGAAACATGTTTTCTGGCAGATTCTACTGATTCTTGGATCATAGACTCTGGAGCCACTAATCATGTTTGTTATTCCTTGCAAGGGTTTTGGGAAAAGAGAAGGTTGAATGAAGATGAAGTCAATTTGCGCTTGGGCAACGGAACGTTAGTGTCTGCAAGTGCAGTGGGAGATATTAGAGTTATTTTAGATTCTAGTAGGCATTTAGATTTAATAGACGTTTATTATGTACCTCAATTCAAGAGGAATTTAATTTCAATTTCTTGTTTAAATAAGTTTGGATATTCGGTTACTTTTAATAAAACTTTTAGTATTAGTAAGAATGACAAAGTTGTTTGCAAAGGTACATTGGAAAACGGTTTATTCTTTTTGCATAGAAATATCTCTCACTCGTTAGACACAGAAATAACGGAACCTAATCATAAAAGAGTAAAATTATCAAAAGATGAAACCTATCTTTGGCATTTACGCCTAGGTCACATTAACCTTAATAGGATTAAAAGATTGGTATGTGACGGACCTTTAAGTGACTTAAAGGTTGATGATCTACCAACTTGTGAATCTTGTTTGGAAGGTAAAATGACCAAAAGGCCGTTCAATACCAAAGGTGCAAGAGCCACTGAATGTTTAGGACTAGTACACACTGATGTATGTGGTCCTATGAGCATTCAAGCTAGAGGTGGATATGAGTACTTCATCACCTTCATAGATGATTACTCAAGATTTGGTTACGTGTATCTCATGAGACATAAGTCGGATGCATTTGATATGTTCAAAGCATTCAAAGCTGAAGTAGAAAATCAGCTTGAGAAACATATAAAA
The DNA here is from genome assembly GCA_033220585.1 of Dipteronia sinensis. NCBI lineage: Eukaryota > Viridiplantae > Streptophyta > Magnoliopsida > Sapindales > Sapindaceae > Dipteronia > Dipteronia sinensis. The sequence continues at coordinate 3,639,066 of CM065645.1, forward strand.
ATCTTGAGATCTGATCGTGGTGGAGAATATCTATCTGGAGAGTTTCAGCAATATCTTATCTATAATGGGATAGTTTCTCAGCTTTCTGCACCAGGTACACCTCAACAAAATGGGGTAGCAGAAAGGAGAAATATGACTCTTTTAGAGATGGTTAGATCAATGTTGAGTTATTCAACACTTCTTATTTCTTTTTGGGGATATGCTCTACAAACAGCAATATATATTCTAAACGATGTACCATCTAAATCTGTCCCTAAAACCCCACATGAATTGTGGATTGGGCGAAAGCCTAGTTCACAACACATGAGGATATTTGGTTGTCCTGCACATGTGTAGAAAGGAAAGACAGAAAAGATGGAGTCCCGTTCGGAAACATGCATATTTGTGGGGTATCCAAAAGGAACTAAAGGATATTATTTCTATAGTCCTTCTGATCTAAAAGTATTTGTTTCAACAAATGCTTCATTTCTAGAAAAGGACTATATGAATAATTTTGTGCCTAAAAGTAGAATTGTCCTGAATGAGATGTCAAGAGATACAATTCCACAAGAGGTTTCACAACCCAGCCCAATTGTAAGTTCCACTCCAACACACGATCAACAACCCACCATTCCTCGTCGTAGTGGGAGGGTTAGAACACAACCCGAAAGATATATCGGTCTAGGAGAATCTGTTGAGAATCTCCCGGACGACGATGATCCCTACACGTACAAGGAAGCTATGGAGGATGTTGATTGTCATCATTGGCAAAAGGCAATACAATCCGAGATTGAATCGATGTTCAATAACAAAGTCTGGACCCTTGTAGACTTGCCTAAAGGGATAAAACCCATTGGGTGCAAGTGGGTATACAAGAGGGAAAGAGGTATGGATGGTAAGGTGGAAACCTTTAAAGCTAGACTAGTAGCTAAAGGTTATACACAGAAAGAAGGTATCGATTACGAAGAAACCTTCTCACCTGTGGCCATGCTTAAATCCATTAGGATACTCTTATCCATTGCAGCATCTCTAGACATAGAGATTTGGCAAATGGACGTCAAGACAGCTTTCCTTAATGGAAGTCTTGACGAGAGCATCTACATGATGCAACCAGAGGGATTCATTGAAAAAGGCCAAGAAGAAAGAGTATGCAAGTTGCAAAAGTCCATATATGGACTAAAGCAAGCATCCAGATCCTGGAACATAAGGTTTGATCAAGCTGTAAAGGGTTTTGGATTTATTCAAACCCTGACAAACCTTGTGTATACAAGAGGATCAAAGGCGACAAGTTGGTTGTCCTCATTCTTTATGTTGATGATATACTACTCATTGGAAACGATGTAGGTGTATTGACATCAGTGAAAGAATGGTTAGCAAAACAATTTGATATGAAGGACTTAGGAGAAGCAAGTTATATTCTTGGTATCCAAGTAATAAGGGATAGAAAGAATAGAATGATTGCATTATCCCAAGCTTCATACATTGATAAAATCTTGTCTAGATTCACCATGCAAGATTCCAAGAAAGGTATGTTACCTTTTAGACATGGAATCAAACTTTCTAAGGGTCAAGCACCTAAGAATGTGCATGAAGAGCAATTCATGAGTATAGTTTCATATGCCTCGGCAGTTGGAAGTCTCATGTATGCAATGCTCTGTACTAGACCAGATATTTGTTTTGCTGTTGGCATAGTTAGCAGGTTTCAATCGAAACCTGGTCCTGATCATTGGACGGCAGTCAAGCATATTTTCAAGTACCTCAAGAGAACTAGAGATTATATGCTTGTATACTCTGGAGGGGATTTAATTCCCGTTGGGTATACAGATTCTGATTTCCAGTCGGATTCTGACTCCAGAAAATCGACATCAGGATCTGTGTTTACCATTGGAGGATGAGCAGTCATATGGAGGAGTATCAAGCAATCTTGTATTGCTGATTCCACCATGGAAGCTGAGTATGTTGCTGCATACGAAGCTGCCAAAGAGGCAGTTTGGCTCCGCCAATTCTTGATTGACTTCGAAGTGGTTCCTAGTGCGAATAAGCAGATCACTATACACTGTGACAACAGTGGTGCAGTGGCTAATTCGAAAGAACTAAGAAGTCATAAGAGAGGTAAACACATTGAATGGAAGTATCACCTTTTGAGGGAAATTGTTCATAGGGGAGACGTGACGATCACCAAAATCGCGTCAGCAGAAAATCTAGCGGATCCTTTCACAAAGACTCTACCTCAGAAGAGCATTGATGGACATCTAGAGAACATGGGAATGAGAGATATGACACACTTGCTATAGAGCAAGTGGGAGATTGTTAGGATTATGCTCAATGGCAAGAGTGTAATATTGTAATTGACAATCTTCTCATATTAATAAAGTGAATTCTGATTCTTACAATTACTTATAGCATTTATTATTATAATTGTCAAGGTAAATAATCATAAGGTCAAAAGACTATGAGACATGAAGAATTGTTCATACATCCGGATATGTATGAGGTAGACACAATTCTTTAGTTAGTCTTGAATAACGTTCACAACTTAAGTTAAAGGTTGGGCACCTCTATCTTGTTAAAGTTGTAGAATTCTGTTACTAGCATTTGAGTGGGATCAAATGAATATGATGAGTCTAAAATCATCGAAAGGTTTTCGAGTAAAAGAATCTAGTGCACTAGGTGCATTGAACTGGATCATAATGAAATACTTTATCTAGAACCGTCACTAGATATAAGTCTTTTCATTAAAGAGGACAATTGGAGAGTCTATCTTAACCCTAAGATAAATGATGGACTTATGGTTGCAAGTGTTATCATTAGAGCTATCAATGAGTACGATTATATATCATAGTCTATCCTCGATAGTTTGGTGGTATACATTTGTTAATCGATAGAGGATTTCATTTATAGATATGGACATCGTGGCTCCATTTATTAAATGAGAGTATAATATCATCATATGGATGTTTTGAGGTATTGGATATTAAATCTCAACGTTAAGTTTTCAATAATGATTATTGAAAACATGGCTTCTGGACAAGTCAAAGTATCCAAGTTCGAAATGTGGTCATATGAGGAAATATGGTAACTTGGAGAGCTATAGGCGGTCTATGAGCTCTTGGCGATTACTGATATTATTCACGAGGATACACCATCTCCTATAAGATTGTCTAGGGTATGAATGAGAAACATCTCCTTATTCTATCTTTATTTAAGAGTTCAATTTTAGCTCTTTAGTGGAATGAGTTAAAATTAATAGATTGGACCTAAGTGAATCATTTGTTGATTGTGATTAGGTTGTGTCTATTGAAGCTTAAATTTAGATAGCCCGCCAAGATCCCCAATCCACACGTATTTGCATGGATCACTTGATATATTCTACCGGGCCGTTTTAAGGGTCCATCTAGAATTGTTTTTAATATATCAAGAATATAATATGTATATTATTTAATTAATGGGCTGCACTATTATATTAATATATTAAAAGGAGACATGTGGGCTTGTTTCTTTTAGTAAGAATGGGTCTGGTTCACATGTGGGCTTTTATTTAAAGTCCAATGGATTAAATGAAATAAGAAAATAATATATGGCCCATTAATATAAGTGGGGCGGCAAGGTGTATATATTAACCTAATATATTATTTTGTTTTATTGTTTTAATTAAATACGAATTAGTTAATTTATTAATTAATTGTTTAATTAAGAAACAAATCTTTTTCTGATCAGGAAATATATTTCCTAAAGTTATACTATTGGTAGTAGTATATTAAAAGTAAAAGACTTGTTTGATAAGAAAATAAATAATTAATTTTATTTATTTAATCAAATAAGAAGTCTTTTTATTTAGTCAATAAAAGAATAAAAATATCTATGAGTTGGATTAGGTTTTGAAGTCTAAAGGTTGATGGAAATTAGGGTGCAACACAAACTATTTTTGGTATGTGATTTGCGGCAACCCTAGTCCATTTAGAGGAAGATTTCGGCAATCCTAAATAGAAGAGGAAGCAAAATTTCGGCCACCTATATAATACCACATATAGAATTAGGCCACCATAGTTGATTGAATGATTCAATTTTTCTTCTTCTTCTCAATTCATAAAAAAGGATAATTTTTATTCTACTAAACATAAAAGAGAGGAGAGATTATTCTTTGATAGTACACTGATTGCTTGTTCATCAATAAACTTGTGTGTACAACATCGAATTAGGTTCACGCGAGTTTCGATCCTTAAATTGAGAACTCAAAAGTGACCGGAATAATTTTTGTCTTCTTTTGATTGTTTTGTGACTAACAAAAGAAAAAGAAAACTTTGTTCATCCATTCTCAGGTTTGCAATTCAAAGAAAAAGGGAGACCACGCTCCTAGGTGATTCACGTACATGTTCGGATTGGAAGATCTCGCTGTACTGTTCACGATCACTGTTCACGTGGGGGGTACTGTTCACGATCACTATTCACGCGGGGGGTACTGTTCACAATCACTGTTCACCCGGGTACTGTTCACGGGCATCGAAAAAGATTTTACGGATTACCAATCGACGTAAGTCAATCGGATCACGCATCAAGAGGTATTTAACTTTAACCGTATATATTTGAGTTTAATTAATTAAAAGGTTAAGGTTCAACTTTGAGAAAAATTTTAAAACCATACGAAATCTATTTTTCGTTTCTTCCGCTGCGTTTTATATCGATTTTTCCCTATAGGAGCAACCCTTTATCTCGTATGGCAAGGTAGACTGTTTCCCTGGAAGCATTCAAAGGGGTGTAGTAGTCATACCCTTTTTCCCCTTGCATTACTGGAGCCACTGTCCTGGGAGGTGGCGAAGCCTGGGGAGGGGTTCGTTTTGCTAGATATCTTTCTGGCCTATGCAGAGGAGCAGGGAGGCGATAGGTCGACCTGTTGGGAGGTTTATTCTGAGTTTTCTGCACTGGCTCAAATTTGGGAGTTTCTTTCTTTTGACGCTTTACCGTTCTCATGTCGTCGTGTTCCATCTTGACCTTGAGTTGCTCGGCGATCTCGACCTGCTCAAGAGCCCGGTCGTAGGCCTCCTGGTAAGTCTCGGGAGGTCTCTTGGCGAAGGAACGGAAAAGCTTTCCTGCCTAGAGGTCTCGCCTGAAGTTGGCGAGGGTTTCTTTTTTAGTGAAAACTCTCATTTGTATGACCTCCTTGTGAAACCGCTCCACGTACGATCGAAGAGTTTCACTCCGTTCCTGGATCACATATTGGAGTTGTATGGGATCTTTCGGGCGAGGTTTGACTCCTTGGAATTGTGAGCAAAAATCTGTTGATAATTTCGTGAAAGAATCCACGCTACCAATGGGCAATTTCCTGAACCAGGTTTTCGCGTAGTCGGTCAAGGTCGTTGGAAACATTCTGCATATAGCTGCTCTGGTAGTGTTCTGGACCTCCATCTGTTGAACGAAGCTCTCTAGGTGGCTTAGAGGATCTTTTGTTCCAAAGAACTTATCGATTGGCATTTTGAATTTTGGGGGGAGCTCTGCTTCCCGGATCCTCCTAGTGAAGGGAGCGTTCATCTCGCTCAGGGGATTCTTTTTGTCCTCCTTACTCTTTCCCTTCCTTATCTGCTGGACCTCTTTTTGTAGCTTTGCCAGCCGATCCCTCAGTCGCTTGTTCCCAGGACTCTTCGAGTTAACCTCAGATTTTTCTGATGAATTGGCAATTTCGATCTGGTCCTCCTCCTGGACATGATCCACTCGGGGAGTTTGTCTACTTTCCTCCTCTAGGGCCCGTGTAGTTCTCCTGGATGTAGCTGGATGAGATAGCCCTCGTGGCTTCCGGGTAAAAGCATCCGCGGCAGACTTAACTAGCCGGGGTTGATATTGTAAAAGTCTTTTCGGAACTGGGGCCATGGGTCCCAGCTTATCCCGGATCGAACGTTGGGGCCCTGATCTATCTCGAGCCGGCTCTGGAAGAGGAGGTCCTAGGCGATCGAAGCAGGTGGCCTAGCTCCGAGCCTGCTCGGCTCTTCCTGATCATTCGGGTTGGTTGGCTGGATCGTGATGCCTTCAGCGAGGAGGCGGACGCGGATGGATTCTACGAAGGCCGCCGCTTGTTGGTCGAGCGCTGCCTGGCTCACTATAGGGTGGCCAGTAGCCCGCGTATTGGTTGTTTGGATCAGAGCGGGGCTACTATATCCAGACTTTCTCCCCTTTCTTGGGGCTTTTCGTGTTAGCCTCGCCGGAGGTTGCTCTGGGACTCTATGTTAGCCTTGGGAGGAGCGGAGCCTCATAGTTTCTGTAAAACAACAAAAATGTAAATGCAAACGATTGGTTAATTGGGTGTAGGATTTTTATCCCACAGACGGCGCCAGAAAGTGTTAACGGAAATTTTGCTCGGAATGAGAAATCTTAGTCAACGCCCTCGAGACCACTACCACGTAGGTGGTGGCCAAGATTTATTGTATGTGTAGCAATGATTTATAAAATGACATAAAAGCATGAATATTTTTATTGAACGTGCATGGTATACAAATACAGAGATTCTTTTATCTTTGCTCTCAACTCTCTCTAGGGAATGGTTGATTGTTTGTCGTATGCCTGTCGAATAGTAGTCCCCTCTTTATCATTTCCTTTCTTTTCTATTTATACATAGTTTGTAGGTCAACAGACTGATTCTCCCTTGATTTTCTCAGTCTCCTCCTTATCGGGCGGGATTTCTTGTATTAATGTCATTGACTTTGAATTAACATCTGAATTGAGAGTATCATGGTGGAGATCAGTTTGTTTCCTTTTTGGATTCTGTTACTCGTTCTGCATATAGGTAACGTTTTCAGATATGATTCAGTGTATCCCTCGTATCCTTTCAGCATGATCCTTTATAGAGGTCGTTGGATATGACATGGTGTGGTGCGCCTTTGTATCTGAGAAGTTTCATCCAGCTTGGAGCCAGATCTGGCTTCCCTTGACCTTTTCGAAGCTAGGTGTGGCCTCAACTGACCTTTTGAAGCTAGGTGTGGCTTCAACTGACCTCGCGACCTTTTAAGGACATTCTTCTGTGTCAATCGAGGTACAGACGAGTCTCTAGAGCATTTGTGAGGTGACCTCGACTTCGGGGAGCTTCTAGTTTTGGTGATGCGGGCTAGATCTGATCGTTCCTGCTCTATCGCGGATGTTTTCGGAGCCCGTCCTTGTTCCTGGGGTGGTATCGCAGTTCGGCACTGGATAGAGAGGTCTCCTGGTGGAAGCTCTCGGGTCCGGGCTCTATCCCGGATGTTTCCAGAGCCCGCCCTTGTTCCTGGGGTGGTATCGCAGTTCGGCTTCGGATTAAGAGGTCTCCTGGTGAAACTCTCGGGTATGGAAACAGGTCTGGGAGGTGGAAAGTTTTCCTTTGGTCCTTAGCCAATTTTGGCTATTAACAAAATGAAATCTTTGTGAAAATGAGTAGGCATTCCAACTCTCATTTAACTAAATGGTTGAATTTGCTCTTAATTGCATTTAACACTAACTTTGGGTTGGGTAGGCATTCCAACTCCTAACCCTTTGTAGAGGTTGAATTGTAGTTTCTTGTGTGCCAAGTAGGCATTCCAACTCTTGATTTATATTGGTTACCAAACTTTATTCTTAACCATCTACACTCTAGGTGTTTAATTAAGCTCAATTGAATTGGAAAATGTATGTGGTGAGCATTCCAATTCTACGTATCTTGGCTAGGAAAAAGGGGTGGATTGTGAGCATTCCAATCCAAGCCATCCCGGCTTCCCTATATCTATCCAAAGCAAAAGTGAAAGGGATGGATTGTGAGCATTCCAATTCGAGCCATTCCGGAAACTCGAGCTAGGAAGACAAGCCATATGTTTGAATCAAGTCGGGCTTCAAAAGTGGTACTCCCATGATTTGTGTCTAGATTGCATCAATTCCCATATCAATCATCATACATTACACACACCTTTTCTATCTTAGTTTATTTTAGCATTCTTAGTTTAGTAGTAATTGAATTTTCAAACTAATTTCTATCAACGTCAATTCAATTTTCCTTCATTGTATTTAGTGCTAGAGTAGAATTCAGTCACAACTAGTTCACAATCTCTGTGGAACGATCCCCATATTTGCCATATACTAGTTTTATACTTGTTTGAGTGCATCTTGTGATTTTATAAATTTATTTGAATATTGCATACCACAGCAAAATGCATGTTCAATCGACTAAAGTGACATGTGGACAATTTTGAGACACGCTCAGAATCATGACGAGTCAATAGCATGGAATACAATGCGATCACGACTCAAATACGGAAAAGAAGAATCTTACCAAAATGAGACATCATGAAGAACATTATGATAAGGAAACAAATTTCCTTAGAGGTATCAGAGTCTAAAACAGGCCAAAGACCTAATGTGATTAAAACGATTCTAACAAGTTAGAGTTTCATTAAACCTCAACAACTTTCCTTACTTGTACGCCACGAATTAGGGTTATAAGCATGTATAAATAGACCCTGAAAACTGTTGGATCCTAAGGTTACAGCTTGCGCAGCGGAAGGTTTTAAAAATTTTTATGCAATCATTAAACTAACTCATTTGTACAGTAATAATCAAATGCAATATTAAAGTGAAGATTCATACCTACGTAGGAGGCTCCTTCACTTTGATACGAACTGCTCCTGATTTGAATCACGTGATCTTCCTCGCTATCTCCCAGAACTGGTAATAGCGTGTGAGCGCGTCACGATATTCAGGACCTGTATGGAGGAAGAAGAGAAGAACACAAAAAAAAAAAAAACTAGAAGTGTAGCACCAGTTGTTCTCACCACACCCTATTATTTTTTTTTCTTTTGTTTTCTTGTGTTTGCTGTGTGACAATCACACAGCTCTTCTCATTTTTCAAAAAAAAAATCTCTTATTACTTTTTCTCTTCTTTTTGTATGTCGTTTTCTCATTCAGTTTCTGCTTTGTATTTGTTGAAAAATATATATCTCATATATCTTTTAAAAACAAAACCGAATACTATTTGATTTTTAAAAAACAAAGATATCTCATATCTTTTAAAAATAATTAAATATTTATTTTTGAATTCAAACATTTTAAATTCAATTTCAAATATTTAATTTAATAAAATAAAATAATCATATTATCTTATTTTATTCAAAATCAAATATCAACTAACACCCTCCATTTAGTGATTAATAACATAATTAAATAATCTTATTATTTAATTTATTTAATCACCATTATACATTAATTAAATAATCCCATTATTCAATTAACTCCCGAATAAATACGTGTCACTTTCGTAACACAATTAATTGGACAATCCAATTAATTAATCGTGACCCTTGTTACCTAAATCGATCGGGCTAGCAAGGGGACCTAATGGACCCACAGTATTTTGAGCTCCAATAATCCTTAGAAATTATTAATTAAACTCTTTAATTAATATTTCATGATTATTAACTTCGGTGTTATTCCACTAAAAACCCGAAGCTGCACTCTCTAAACTGTAGACGTTTTTACACAAACCAATAACTCTCGGTGTCCATCGATATAGCTATTACATATGGTATAATCCTCCACAAGTAGTTCATAATTAGAGCTGGGTCATAATGTTCGTTATACCCCTCTAATCATATCTTTCCATTAAGTACCATTGATTCTCTAATGAACAATAAATCCTACATTCCTTACGGAATTAGGAGAGCGCTCATATTGTTCAAGCCCCGAATCAACCCTTAAGGGAACTACCATCTACTTCTCACAAGAAGGAGTGGATTCCACTATTGTGTACAAACCTTCCCAGCCACAAGCCAAACCGCGATCCCAACATACGTAGTATATTGATCGGGAATGCAACTCCGACCTCACCCATGGTATATCAAAGACCACGATCTAACCTGAAGGAGTCGATAAGACACTCAGGATTAAGATCACCCACATATAGCCATCATAAGTTGATATATATGAATCTCATCGTTAAACGGATCTTAGTGAGAGATTCATATAGATCATGGCCCAGTCCTATATGATCACATCATACAAGGTTCCTCCATTCTCATATCTACATATGAATGATCCAGGATAGGATCACCGTACACTACGAAATGGACCGCAGCTGTAGATTAACCACAAATAAAGTACCCAGCTTTATTTGCTATCTACGGACTCTTTAAATTGCTCGTTTCAAACTGAATCCATCTATATATGACACTCATATACTCAGTTCGAAATTATATCCGGCAATTTTGGATGTTAAGTGCACATATTATATAAAGTATGATACAAAATGAATGAATATACTACTTCTTTTATTTATGTTCAAATTACATTTACATATTACAAGCTTTAGGGCAAAAACCCCAACAATAACACCAAAAGAGGGTTCACGAGTCATTAGGTATTCAAGAGAGCAAGTAAAGTTGAGATTGTAACGATTTTTTCTATAGTGAATTGATTCCTCGCCGTCACAGGCAACCGTGGTTTTTTCCCTTCCTGGTTTTCCACATAAAATCTTGCTTGCATAATCTCTTTTATTCTTTTTTGGTTAATTATATAATAGTTAATTTGATATACCTTGTGTGACGTGTGATCGAATCTACATAGTCCCAAAAATCACTATCAACAAAAATCACCGTCAACAAAGATGATTCTTTTTAAAAAATGATCCAATTCTTTTTTCTTTTATTAACAATATTCCCTTTGTTTACATCCAATAATATGTTAAAAAAGTTTTCAAATGGAAATTCATTATGTTATATCAATGAATGTAAATGGAAATTCAATCTTACATCCCACATCGGATAAATAAGAGAAGTGGAGAGATGCTTAACCTATATAAAAAGGAGGAGTATGCAAAGGAAAATATACTTACTTGGACAAGGGTTATGGGTCAAGGCCCAATACTTTACAATGTCATTTCTAACATTTTATTTTTTTTATAAATAAAATGTTATTTTTTAAAAATAAAAAGGAACCGAACCGTCAGAACCGGAACTGACGGTTATGGAGCCGAAATCTATTAAGGGATGTTCCGATTCTGGTTCCCCAAAAACTGAAATCGGCGTCATGTCTATATCTAGCGGGATCTTGAGTTGATATAGTGTATCAACTTTTGCTTGGCAAATAGGTCTAATGACCTTTAATTGCTTTTGAACGTGGTGTTGGTATGTGTTATGTGTTGACCTGCTGATGACGTGACCTAGCTTTGACTTTCTACTGATGTGGATCAATATGTTCGTAATTCCAGTCTTTTTAATAACATGTCACCCTTCAAAAATATCACTTACACTATCTAAAAAATAGATTTTATCTTTTGATGAATTATGTAAACTTAAAATTTACTTTACAATAAAAGATGATTTACTTTTACTATACTAAAAATAGTTAAGAAATGTCCTCTTTAATTTTTCATAATTTTGATTTTTTTTTGACAGGATAAAGTTGGTCTAATAGTATGCATCTCACACTTTACATCAAGAGATTGTGAGTTTGAATTTATCCCTTTCCCCAAAATCTCGAATTATTGTAATATATTTTTTTAAAAAAAATTTGATTTTTGTAACTTTTACATTAGAATTCAATAAATAATAATGAGGAGATAGAATACATAATCACAAGAAATACCAATAAGAATTGAATGTATAATCGGATTGGCGTTCCGTAACAGCCCGTCAACATATCGCCACCTTCGTTGAAAGTGAAACCCACCACTTTTGACTCCCTCTCTCTCTCTCTCTCTCTCTCACTTGTCAAAAGAGATTCTCAGGTCTCAACAACAAACTCAGTCAAAGTAAAAAATAAAAATAAAAAAAAACATTTCCACTTACAAATCCCTTTGTCTCTCCCCCTCTCTCTCTCTCTTCCATTAGGTTTTCTTTCTGTCAACTTATTTTTTACTTCTTCTCTCTCGTCAATCTTATCGTCTAGGGTCTCGTGAACCCTATTTCGCTTTCGGATTTGGAGCTCCAGCTTTTACAGGTGTAGGTAGCTGGACGGTTTTTCGAATTAAAAATGGTGAGTTTGAGCTTAATATGCTTCTCATTGTTTGTATATAGACTATAGATCCGGTTTACGTGTGCCAAGTGCGTAAATTTTGGATTATTTGAGCTTTTTTATGGTGTCTGGATCGCCTTTGTATCTTAAATTCAATATAGGATGTTTAAAATGAACTTGATATGCTTGTCATTATATGTTTTGAAGATCTAGTTTATGTGGAAAAACTGTGAAATTTGGTGAATTTGAGCTGGAGATGATTGTTTTTCAGTTAGTTCTAGAGTTTGGATCTGCTCTTTAGTTGAAATTTTGCTAAAAAGTGTTGAACTTGAGCTGAATAAGATTGTTTGGAGCTTATGCAAGTTTCGCTATGCTTTGTTTGCTAGCGAAGTAGGTGTGCTTTGAGCTATAGTTGGTTTTGTAACTTGTTCATTTGTGAATATGTACTGGTTTTTTTATGGTATGATAAATTTGTGTTGTTAATAGGGTTTGAATCAGGTTATGCGTGCAAAATCTTTGAAATTCAGGTTAGTTTTTAACTATATTATGTGTTTTGTAACTTTACTCAGTTTGGATCTGCTATATTTCTGAAATTGTGGGAAAATTGAGTTAATTTGACCTGAAAATGTATGTTTTGAATTGTGTATAAGGTTTTGGTTTTGGCCTATTTTCGAAGTTGTTTCCGGATTGGTGGTGGTTTGCTGAACTAGAGTGATGTGGTGAGTAATGGCACTTAAGGTTCCAGCTCGAAAAGCAGCTGAGGTTGCTATCTGTTCGATTGGGCATGGATACGATATAGCAATAGATTTGAGGTTAAAGTACTGTAAAGGGGATTTGAGTGATTCACGGTTGATTGAGATTGATGAAGCAGCGGGGCGTGAGATTGTTTTACCTGGTGGGATTTCTATCCCAAACGTGTCCAAATCTATAAAATGTGATAAAGGGGAGCGCACACGGTTTAGGTCTGATGTTCTCTCTTTCCAACAGGTAATTATTGATTGTTTCAAATAATTCTCTTCTGGTTTAATTGAATTTATCATGTAAATTATCAATTTAGTGCTATAATTTGAAACTTTTATTGATTTTTTTTTAGGAAAAGAAAATAATAAATCAGTTTTGACCATTTGAGTTGTGACATTTTCGGTGACTGCTTTGTATTTCATTTTGCCTAGCCCACATATTCTTACCCTTTTAGCAGTGCAAAAGTTGCAATGGAGGGATTGATTTTATGGCCTGATTCTAACTGTAGATGGAAGCTTTGGACATTTAAGATTGTTGCATGGCAACTACTCTGTATATGCTATGTTATTTTGTTTTAGTGAAATGTATATGAGTAGCTAGTATATTTGTTCTCTTAATAACCATAACATTGACAGGGAGATTACATAATTAATTTTGGGTGTCATAGACATCTTTCTTTATCTTTTGTTCTTACCTTTTTCCCCAGATGTCAGAGCAGTTTAATCAGGAGCTATCTCTGACTGGTAAAATTCCTTCAGGCCTCTTCAATGCCATGTTTGAATTCTCGAGTTGTTGGCAGAAAGATGCAGCAAACACCAAGACCCTTGCTTTTGATGGGGTGTTCATCTCTCTATACACGGTTGCATTGGAGAAATCTCAAATGGTACTTCGTGATCATGTAAGAAAAGCTGTCCCGTCAACATGGGAACCTGCTGCACTAGCAAGGTGAAAAATTCAGTCTTCTCAAATTTGATTTATTTTTTACCCTTAGTTTTAGATCTTTGACTGCAGGCAAGGGCCTTATCTCATATAAAATTAATGACTGCTGAAGAGAAATCTTATGTACTAAATCTTTTACCTATATGTAATGCGTTGAAATGATAAATAGGGGAAAAGAGGCTATTCTCTTTTGTTGAATAAATTACCACAATGGGTTTTTTATTCTTAATTAGAACATAACATTTGGTACTTTCTGTGATTTATGTTCGTTTTAATGTACTTCATTTAAATCTAAGAATTGTAATGAATGTTTAATGACTGATTCATCGTTCCAGGTTTATTGACACATTTGGCACCCATATTATTGTTGGTGTGAAGATGGGAGGGAAGGATGTAATATATGTAAAACAGCAGCATTCATCAAACCTTCAACCTGCTGATGTACAGAAAAGATTGAAGGAGATGGCTGATAAGAGGTTCTTGGATGCTAATGGACAATATGGAGTGTCTTCTGAACAACATTACCAGAATGACAAGGTTTGTTGATGAACTTGTCTATACTAGTATTTTGAGTACGTTTGAAGGAATAGGATCAAGAGCCTTATTTTTTTCATAATCTGGGAGCCATTGGATCTATGCGCTTTGAATGAATGGCCGATATTAAACATAACTAGGGTTATTTTTCATGTGCATTAATTAATTATGTGTGTTAGAATTAATCAACCATTAATGTATTGATCCAATGATAGAGAATTGTGTTAAAAAGGGATTGGGCTGGGGTTGCTTCTGATGATGCAAATAAGCTTTGATGATTTGTTGAATCTGTTTGTTATTGGAGACTTGGGGTGCTAGGGTTTATTTATTGGTATTTCCTGGACTTGCTAGAGGGTTGTTCAGCCTTATTATGTTGTCGCTGTAGAGCTAGAGCCACATTAATGATGGTAAAATACTAAAATGAATGACCTCTTTCTAGGTTACTTACCTTCTCGGTGAAAATTCTGTTTTGATGTGCTTAAAGTTGGATCATTTAGTAGAAATTTTAACATTACTTTTAAGTAGAAAGTTTACATCTGTTTAGAGTTGGGTAATTCATAATTGTACGGCTGAATATGTATCATTAAGCTAAACTAGATGGCCTCAGAGTAATACTCATCTTCCTTGGTCAAAATCATATCCATGCGATATTCTTTTCTGTTTGTTCTGTTCTAGTGTGCATATTTTTCGCTTGGTTAGAATTATCATTGTTCTGAATTATCATTGTTCTGACATTTTAAAATTGCTATGTTTGTTAAAGCTGGTAGTGAAATTGGATTCATCTGCAAACTACTTTTGAGTCATTTGGGAAAGCAGGGGTTATTTGTATGGTCATCTTTTCTGGGTATCTTATCCAATCATATTTGTTTCAGTTTGAAATCAGGGAGCAGCGGTTGAGGTTTGCTGATACAAATACATCTAGTTCTTATTCACAGAAAGAGGTGTGTTTTATGACTTTATCATACAACAGATATGATAGCTTAGTTAACTCTTTTACCAAACAGATTAAATTTTTCTGGAGTTTATTCTTTCCTAATTGTTTTGTAATATAAATTTGATATTGTCATTTACTTGGCAGGATATTGTAAGCATTTGCAAGAGAAGAGGTGGAAGAGATAGTAGAAACCTATCACATAATGAGTGGTTACACACTGTTCAATATGAGCCTGACGTGATTTCGATGTCCTTTATTCCAATTACTTCTCTTTTAAATGGAGTGCCAGGGAGTGGATTCTTAAGCCATGCCATAAATCTTTACTTACGATGTAAGCAAGAACTTTTCTTTGAAAATCTTAATCATCTAACTTTGCATTACAGCTATTTAGAACTTAATAATAAAGCTCACCAATGCTTACGCTTATATTTTTTTCACGTCTTCTCAAAGAAGCATTTGTTGCCGTGATGCTTTAATTAAACGGATTTTGGATGCTATTTCTAGAAACTTTATTTTTGTAGACCCTTTGTCTCCTTCAAAAGTTTGATTTGTTGTAGGACACGTATTTTTCTTGAGATCTCTTCACATGCTAGTTCTGCCCTTTTTTTTTTCCTTTGATATGTCTGATTTATGTCATCTTTAGTCACGTTAAACTTTGATTCTCTTTTATTTAGTGAACCATGATTGTTATGTGATATATAAGGTACCTGCAAAGACATGTCAGAAGGTCATGTTGCTTGAATTTGCATTTGGGATTAGCTGGGGGATAATTAGCATTATGGTGGAAAGAGTTCTAGTTTACCTAGGCTAATTTAGAAGAGCATCTAGGAAACTAATTGTTTATGGAGATCCTATCACAGATTTAGACTAAAATTTTCATGCTGCGACGATTACATATATCATTTAGGGTTTAAACTTGAAAATGAATTAGTCTGCCGAAGTTTGATTCACTATATAATGTTTCTAATTTATTCTCCCTCAACATGAACGTTTGCTTAGAAATACAGAGTTCAGATGGCTTTTGTAATATTTGGCTGAGGAAAAGTCCAGATTGGACCAGAATTTGGGTTTAAAATCAAATGATAAACGAAATAAACATTGCGCATTCCTGGTGAACAACTATGACAATATGCTTTATTGGCTGATCGTAATCATGTGGGAACTTTTTATTTTGCTCAGAATCAAATATGCTTGCAATTTGGATTTAATTATATTGTGATGTCAATTTGTTGAAATATTTATGTCCAGAGCAATGCATGTAAATATTCTGGAAGTTAAAGAAGTTGCTTATGATGTTATCTACAGATGCGCCTATATGTACAATAATTTTCTGCTGTGTTTGCATTTACAATTTAGGATATCTGATTACGTGTTGGTGCTTGCAGATAAACCACCAATCGAAGAACTCCATCAGTTTCTGGAATTTCAGCTACCAAGGCAGTGGGCGCCAGTGTTCAGCGAGCATCCCCTTGGTCCACAACGTAAGCAACAAAGTTCTGCATCTTTGAAGTTCAGTTTCATGGGGTCCAAGCTTTTTGTGAACACAAATCCGGTAAAGCTTATCCACCGGTTAAAATTTGCATTTTTTTTTTTTTTGCCATGATTGGTTTCTCATGAGGTTTGTGGTTGTATTACTCGTATATGTTGGGTTAGAGGTTGTATCTTTGTCTATTGGAATGACATTAGATTCTGATTTCAACATTAGGATTTCTGGAGCATTTCACGCTAAATATTGGAGTGAATGCTGTTAACACTAAAGAGATATGAGGAAGAGAGAATTGAGTTGTTTTTCATTCAATCTTAATAGTAGAAGAATTTATAGTACTACGCCTAGAGAAGAAAAAGGAAGTAAGATCAATTTATAATAAATTCTCAATCAATCAACCATTTAATTGAATCGAGCAATAGCTAATTGTTAACTAGCTTTAACAAATGCAATCTAGAAAGCACTTATTATCACACAATTTTTTATATAGATGCTTTTAAGTAACAATTTGTGTTTATGATCTCTTATATTGCTTGGTTCTGTCGAGGAGCTTTTGTTTTACCTTTTCAGCAAAGAAGTTGATGCAGTAAGATATAATTGTGTTGGTTATTCATGCCATATAGCTTGTGAATTTTTGAACTAGGCATATAAATACAAATATGCTGGTTAAGCCTTAGTTAGTGCGAATATCTTGAAAGTTTGGTATGTTAATAACTTCTTGAACTGCCAGTTGGCATTGTATAATAATTTTATGAGTTATGATTTTAGGTCTTCCTCCCCTCCCATATTATAAGAAACAATAATTATATTCAAGGATATGACCTCAAACTATTACTCAATCCTTCTAGATAGGGAGGGAAACTGACCACTAGGCCTTGTTTGTCACGATAGACTGGATTTGACCATTTTAAGGGATTCGATTGGAGTGGAGTGGGATTGTATTGGATTAGATTTGATTAAGTAAATTGTAATGTCCTTATTTGGTGTACTATGAGATTGGGTTATATAAACCTGTTTGTGTATGGTACATTAAGAACTTGGATTGGGTAGGGTTGGATCAAAAACGTTTTTGAATAAAATAAAGATAGTAAATATATATTCTTTAGATAAATCAAAAGTATTAAAAATCTTTCATTAAGAAACAATTATGTTAAAAATTTATTTGTGAATAAAATAGAACTATTTAAATCGTTTTTAATAAAACAATATTATATGTAAATGTCTTTATAAATAATAATATCTAAAACAATCATTAAATGAAATAAAATATTTTGTGTTATGAGAAAAACAAATGGAAGAAAAATTGATAAAACAATCCCATGATATCAAGTGTTGAAACCCACTGTGATCATGATGGTAGGCTTCCCTTAATCCGTAACTAACTATTTGGGATCATATAACTATTTCTCATCCCTCACCTCAGCCGAATATGGATCTTCATTTACTCTTATATTTTATCCAGTCTGACGTATCTGGTGCAACAAATGTTTACAGGTGCGTTTGTTACATTGTATAAACATATGACTATAAAACATGGAATTGAAGGAAATTATCCCATGTTTGGTTAAATAAGTGAATAGTAATAATAGTCTCATTTATGAGATCCTGAAACCTATCATGAAGGTGGGTTTTTTTTCACTTAAGTCCATGATGTCATAGGACTATTTTCTCAAATTTCTCTTTCCCATGTCTATCATATACATGAAGATTAAATTAAATAATTTTAACTCATCTAATAATAGTAAAGTGATATTGTTATTTTAGTATGATCGGAAAATGCTGCATAGTCTCTCGCATTAAGAATCTCCCTTCCTGTATATGTTTTTCTTCGTTATTGGAAATACAAGAAAGGTTTATTTGGTTATGTGAATGAGTGGAAATAGTTCTTCAAGGACTATTGAATCTTTTATGTTGTTTTAAACATTTTTATGTGACTCTCCAAAAGGGTGATGTCATTTCTGTGTGATGCCACTTTACGGGGGTTTGTCAGCTTTAATTTTATTCATTTCATGCTTTGCGTCTTTAATATACTAGACCCTGTGATTTTGTTTTCTGCTGAACTCATAATTTGTGTCATCTGCTATAGGTTGATGTGGGTAAAAGGCCTGTGACTGGCCTGCGGCTTTATCTAGAAGGTAGAAGCAGTAACCGCTTGGCCATTCACTTGCAGCACCTTTCCTCTCTCCCGAAAGTATTCCAACTCATAGACGATCCAAATGGGAACTTCCGACGAGAGAGTTACGACCGAAAATACTATGAGAAAGTTCAATGGAAGAACTACTCTCACGTCTGCACTGCTCCTGTTGACTGTGATGAGGATCTTTCCATTGTAACTGGAGCCCAGTTACAGGTTGAGAATCATGGGTTCAAAAGCATTCTTTTCTTACGACTTCGCTTCTCAACTGTTTTGGGAGCTACGGTTGTTAAGAATCCGGAGTGGGATGGATCACCGGGCTCGGCACCGAAGTCTGGGCTCATTTCGACACTCATCAGTCACCACTTCACAACTGTACAGAAGCCACCTCCGCGGCCAGCAGATGTCAATATAAACTCAGCCGTGTATCCGGGTGGTCCTCCGGTGCCTGCCCAAGCCCCAAAGCTTCTAAAATTCGTTGATACAACCGAGATGGCCAGAGGGCCACAGGATAATCCTGGGTATTGGGTTATTTCTGGGGCAAGACTAGTCGTAGAGAAAGGCAGGATCTCTCTCCGCGTCAAATATTCTTTGTTGACTGTAATATTACCTGACGAGGACGAAGAGTTCGAAGGCGAATAGCAGATTTTTTGCCTGTGAAATTAAGAAATCACACATAAAAGAATTGAACAGAACAGGAATCCATTGACGAATCTAAAAGAGATGGAAGTTGTGAGGAACGGAACAGACACACAAGTGGTCGAGCAAAAAATCCTGGTGTTTGAAAGAAGGGCATTGGAATTTGGAAGTGATGGATGGTGGACGGCGGTTGTATTCATCACAATTTGTATGATCTTTGTAATGTAATTTATTATTATTATTATTGTATTCTTGATGTAGACTATTTCTAGTGCTGGTTATAAGGTATTTTACGTCCTAACATGTTCCAAATTCTGTTGATTCCTTGTGCCAAATATATGTTTAGGTTTTTTTTTTTTTTTTTTTTGGGTATCGAGGATTCCGAACTTTGTCTGGGCACAAATCTGCCTGTCCTCCTTCAGCTGCGTGACACATGTCTGGTCTGTATGCCCTACAGGTCTGTTTGTTGGATGTTAGAGTAGGACATATAAGAAACCTTGGTCAACACCACTAGTCTCACAACGATGTAAGCGGGTAAATCATGACTTGTCTCCGTTTGGGTAGGATTCGAACCGTTGACGTTAGTTCCATGTTCGTCCTTCCACCAGCAGGGCTAAGTGTCTTGAAGGCTGGTTTCAAGGCAATTGCCAAGAAAAGTACAGGGACTTGGCTTTCATCCTAAACCCTGAACGATCAAGGCAACCACTTTTTGGTTCAAATATATGTACGTTAGCAATGCACTCGCATTGATCTTGCATTGAAAGCAAAAAAGTTAGGACTCAGCCTAAAAATAGTGTCCTTATTTGTCTAACCAACAAAATTGGGACATATGTCTATATTTATAGAAGTTGAAAAAAAATAATTAAATGTAGACGTATATTCCAATTTGGTTAGTTAGATAAAAATTGAAACATCATTTTTGGACAGCTGATTTGAGTCCAAAAAGTTACAAGAGAGAAGAGGTCGTTGCTTTCTCTTGTGCCAAATTGAATTCATGTTGTGTTTAGTTGGTGAATGGAGAGAGGAGCGTGCCAATGCCATTGATGAAGTTGAAACCTACCCGTCTTCGCATCCATTTGGTTACAGAAACTCTCAGTACCACTGACCTCGGTTGAGTTTCTGCTGATGGATGTAGCGCCTTCATTCTTGCTAAATGTTGACGCAGCTGGGTTCTCAGCTCTTCGAATGACTGACCCCGACTTGACGGACATAAGCTTACATTTCTACACAGCATGTTTGTATTAAAAGAGTCTTTGAACTTTATTTATACACTATTATGACTTTATTTATAGACACTAATAGGATTATCTAGGCTCTATACATTTGTTAGCTAATACACAGACATGAGTTGAAAAACCCAAGCTAACTAGTTGGTCTGAGCTGAAAAAGTGTAGCAGTATTTGTACCCTTCAAGAACTGTATATACATCCTAAATTTATATATTTTTAAAATTCCAAAATTATCCTTAAGTTAAATTATCGATATTATTGCTCTCGTTGCAATAGTTCTTCTTTTTAACAATTTCAATTTCTGGTGAAGTTCATACAAAAATAATAAAAAAAGTAATATCAATCAAATTAATATTTACAAACACATTGAAGTTGACTAGTTTATATTCGGTGCAAAAAGAGAAGCAAATATGCATGCAAAAATAAAATAAATAAAATAAAATAAAATAAATAACATAAAGATGCATCTCTAAAACGAAATATTTTCACAACTTTCAAAATCATACTAGAACTTGTAAACAGAAACAAACAGTTCTTTTTAAATAATTGTTACGTGCTCTAACTAAATTTTCAAATTCCAAAGAGAAAACAGAAAACATACGTGAAAACCCCATCTGCCTGAACCATGTATAGTTGAATCATCTTGGACATAAAATAAAACTGATCTTATAAAAAATAATCATCTTGGAAATATGTAGTTGAATCTATCTACTTGAACCATGTAATCATTAACAATATATGAGGGAATGGTTCCAAATAACACCTTTTCAAAGTTGAGTTATGCAACTATCACTATTTTAATAAGTCTTGTTTTATTACCACCTAAAAGGGTGTGCTGACGAAAATGCCCCCACTTATTATTAATATATTTTTTAAACTTTTAATTTCTACATATTTTCTCTCTCTCTCTCTCTCTCATTCTCTCTCATCCCATTGTCCCAAACAGCCTCTCCTCTCATTCATCTTCTACCTCCGATCTCACCGCCGACTGAGAACTCTTGACTCCGCCACGCACAAGCATCACTGCCGCTTGAATTTGGGACTTGGGAGATCCAATATATCTCCAATTTTTTTAATTATCTTTTTAAAAAATCTAGGTTTTTAATTTGAGTTTTCAGTTTAGTTTTTATTGTCAATTTCTTATCAATTTGATGTGAATGGCGAGTTTGTTGAATCTGAATAAGGGTTTGTTTGAATCTTGAATTGGTAGGTTTAGGTTTGGGTTTTTCGAATCTGAGAAGATGAACAGTAGCCGACGTTGATATTTTTTTTATTTTAATTTTGAGACTTATTTATTCCATTTCGAGACTTAGGGGTCGTTTGTTTTTTTCACTTAAGACTTACTGGGTCTGAATTGAACTCATTAAGTTGTTTTGTTTGTTTTTTTAAGTGGTCAAACAACTTAAAAATATCAAAAAACAACTTAAAATAAAAAGTAAGAAATCCTGACTTTTAACTTAATTCCAAATCATTGGATTGCAATTAAAATATTCTCTTCCAAGTCTATCTTCCAAAAAAAGATATATTTCCAAATTTATCTTAATTTGATATGGTATAAAAAAATTTCTTTTAACATATTTCTTATTTACACAGGTTTTAGAAAAGAAAAAAAAAACCCTAATTACTTCTCATAATGAATTTTTTCTGAGATTGAACAATTGAATTTCTCTCATGTCAAGTCCCGGTAAGAACTATTTTTTTTTATCTAACTATTCGAATAGTACTCAATAAATTTGTCTATCATGTTGAGTAGATTTCGTGACTTGAAGATGTTATAGAATTATTGTATATAAAAAATTCAAGAACTTTTTTTTATTTGGTTTCCGGTGCATCTGATCCAGGAAACCAAAGAAACAAAAATGGTTTCATGAATTATATTCACCGAAAGCGTGGACAACATACAAAATTGAACTGTAATTTTTTTTACAATGAATTTAACTTAAACTTTGTTTGCAGACATACAAAATTATAATCTTTGATTAATTTTTTTTTGTTAAATTGAACTTTGTTTCCAAGAAAAAAATACAAAATGTTATAAAGAATGGTGCATATTAAATTACTTCTTTTAATTAGTATAGGTATAAATGTAAAATTACGTATTTTCAGATAATTTTATTTTTAAAAAACAAACATGTTGACAGTACATTCAGATGTGAGGAAAAAAAAAACATGTGTTTCAGGTTCAGATTTCAGTCCTTATTCAGTCTTCAGAAAAATTCAGGACTATTCAGTATTCAGACAAAAAAACAAACGACCCCTTATTTATGAATACCCTAGACTTATTACACTTATTCGATACTTAATTCATGAATACCCGAGACTTATTACGATTATTCGAGGCTTACTCACGAATTTTCGAGACTTGTTCGTTTTCGAGACTTATTCATAGGTTGTCGAGGCTTATTTATGAATACCCGAGATTTGTTGGGATCAATTCGAGACTTATTTTGGAAATTCGAGACTTATTGGGACGAAATACAAATTCTTTTTTTGGTCTTTCTTCTTCCTCGTGATGGTAACAGACCTCCATCGATGGCGAGATTGACGATTCGACAACTGCACCGGTTGACTCCAGAAGTAATTGGATCTGGAAGATCGGACGACGCTGAGTTCACTGGTGCCATTGGTTTCGTCGGATTTGCGCCGGATCGTCTCAGATCTGACGATGAAGGTTCGGAGACAATTCGGATTTGGCTTTGTTTCTCTCTCCACACAGCTCGAAATTGAAAACATATATTTCTGTTACAACGGGTGGCGCATGACAGACGTTTTGCCGGTGGTTTTGTCGATCAACTCACTGGTGATGACGTTGGCGGTGAGGCTCGAGCTCCATCAATGGAGATTTTGAAAAAATAAATAAATAAAAGAAGACTGGTAAAATAGTAGAAGAGGGAGGGTATTTTTGTCCCAATCCCATTTTTAGTGCTATTAAACTAGAGTTATTAAAGTAGTGCTAATTGTGCAAATCACTCCCCAAAAAGTGCTATATAATTTTTCAACCCTAACCGTATTGACATATAAGAGCCTCTTGGATTGTTTACGACAACCAAGTTCAGGATTATAGGTAATGCCAGATACAATATTATCATTACTTGAATCTGGTCTGTTGTTAGGGTTTCTTCACAGCCTTGTTATTTTCTAAAAAGTCTTGAGCGAGTGTGAAAAGTCTGATGAGAGATGATAAGACAATTTTAGGGGTCTAGCTATTTATATTTATTGCTAAAAAGTCTAGAAAATCTGTTTTGTCATCAAATCCTACAAATCTTGATCTCAATCCAATACAACAGGACAATTTGCGATCTCTTGAAAGTTTGGATCAAATACCACAAAATATTATGGATTTTTTTTTAAAATCTTGAAAGTCTAGATCCAATACCACAAGATATTATGGACTTTTTAAAAAAAATCATAAAAGTCCTAATTGAATACCACCAGATTTATATAACTTATTAAAAAGTCTCAATCTAATACCAATTGATTTTTACTTCCTAAAATTGTCTATTAAAATCCCAATCTAATACATCCTCTAATAAGTTCTCAAATGTTGTGTAGATTTTTCTTTTTTTCTAGAGAGTTGAGACTAGAGAATGTGTGATTTAAAGACTGAGGGGGGGTTTTTTATTCAAGAAAGATTACGCACCCAAACATACATTAATTGAGGTGAAAATGATCAAAAGTGACCACAAAATTATATAATTTTTTTTTTCACTTCTTCTGTAGATGAATATCTCTGTCAGGAAAGGCCTGCCCTGGCGAAGCTGTTGTCGTGTCTAGCCGCGCTATGCCCAAGTGATTTCGCCTAGACTCACATGTCCCTGTAGTGCATCACCGATGTTGCTTGGGTTGGGTGGCGCTGTCTTCGGAGAAGGTGGAACCGTGGAAGATGTGAGGGAGTGAGGAGAGAGGAGAGAGGAGAGAGGAGAGAGGAGAGATAGAACAGTTGAGATGCACATTTTCTCCCGGATCCCTAAATCCCCACGTCACCATCCCCATTTGAGGAATTATTTTTGGAGAAAAATGGGGAATAGGGTGGGGATGGGGATGATTTTCATCCCCAAATTGAAATGGGGATGGGGATGGGGATGAGGATGGGGGGAGGTCCCCCAATCCCCATTTCCCCATTTCCCCATTTCCCCCATAAATATATTGAAATGGGGATGAGGTTGGGGGGAGGTCACCCCATCCCCATTTCCCCATTTCCCCCAAAACATATATAAATAAATAAATATATTATATAACATTTTATGATTTTATTATGTATTATAATGCACATTTTAGGATTTTATTATGTATTTATAATGCACTAATATATTTTAATTTTAATTTGTAATTGAATTATTTTTTTTAATTTTAATTTTTAATCAAAAGGGAGAATGGGGAAATGGGAAAACGGGAAAAAATAGGGAAAAAACAGGGAAAACAGAGAACTGGGGTTGGGGATAGATATACCTCCCCTCAAAATTCCATATCTCCATTTTCCCCAAATGGGGAAATGTGGGGGGGGGGGGGGGGGGGGGGGGGGATTGGGGAAGGGTCTGGGAAGTGGGGATGGGGATGGGGGGATCTATATCCATCCCCATTCCCCAAATGTGCATCTCTAGATAGAAGAGAGTCTTCAAGAGAGGAGATAGAGTTTCAAGATTTTAATTTTTGAGTGGTATTGAGTTTATTATTATTATTATTATTATTATTATAGTTTGTAAAAATCAAGAGAGAGTGTATTAGTGATATGTATCGGAAGAGAAAGAGTTTAATATATCAATTAAAGATTTAGAAGATGGAGTGCACCACCAGGTTATAGGTTTGAGTCATCTGCCTTCCTAAAAAAACCCAAATTTATAATGTAATACTAAAAACAAAATGTATGAGAGAGCTTAATATATGATATTTGATGATTGAAAGAGAAATTCTTTTTTGTTTATAACTTAATTCAAAAATATTTTATTCGTCAAATGAATCAAATGCTAGATAGTAAAAAAAAAAAAAAAAAATAGAAGAGGAATACAGTACATCCGTATATTACATGGTAGGGAGAGGAAAAATGTGACTTCTTCGTGTCAATGAAGATTGGGACTGAATTATGAAGAAAGCCGATCGATTGCATCTTAAAATTTTCAACTATTTGTATTTTTAGATTTATTTGTTGTGACATTGGGTGGATTTACACCACTCTATCGCTTGTGAATGTATGAGTGGTAACTCCACCCCGTCCTTTGTTGTTACCTGTGCACGTGGAGGCTTGCCAAAACATTGCTTCATGCATGAAGCTTGGTGGCTTATTGGTTTGCCTTGCCTGATTGGTTCACAGTTACTATAAGGTTATGTTTGAGATTGCTTTGCTTTAAAAAGAATCCGCTTTTAACTTAACTTGAAAAATAATCAACTTTAAGGATAAGTTGATAGGTGTTTGGTAAATTAGTTTTATAAATAATCAACTTAATAGAAAAGTAAGGAGAAAGTGTTTGGTAAACTTTAATTGATGATGGAAATGACTAAAATGGACATGATTATGAAAATGCAATATATTATTCAAGTACACCTTTTCCAACTCCTTTTTTTGGCTTTTTTTTCCTGTTTATTTATTTATTTATTTTTCTCTTTTTTTAGTTTTTTTTTCATCCTTTTTTTTCTAGCTTTTTTATTATTTTTTCTTTTTTTCACTCTCTTTGCCAGCTTTTTTCCTTTTTCTTTATTTTTTTTTCCACTATTTTGTTTTCTTTTCTCCTTTTTCTTTCTTTTTTTCTCCAGTTTTTTTTTTCTTTTTTCTTTCTTCACATATTCCCTTTTAATTTTTTTACACGGTTTTAATTTTTGCCAACTCAATATATATAAAGTAAAATGAAAACATAACAAAATATTGTATTACAAATACATAATGAGTAAAAATTTGAAATGATAAACATCAATCTCCCATTAAACTAGCAGTTATCTGATTTCTTAATACTTCAATTTCTTAGGCTCCAGGACCATTGGTCTCATGACTTTCTTCGCCGGTGTCCATTTCCTCTTCTGTCTCCTCATCTTGATAATTCTTGCTCTCCTCAAAATGACGATCACGTTGAGCATGCCTTTTTATGTAATTATGTAGTGCCATGGTTGCAATGACTATTTTCACTTGCTTGTTAAATGGAAAATTAGGCATGGTCTTTAAAATTGTCCACTTTTTCTTCCATACCCCAAACGTGCGTTCAATAACGCTTCAGAGAGAAGAGTGTGCATGATTGAACACTTCTCGAGGACCTGTTGGTTGCCTTCCTCGACGAAAATCTGGATTGTGATATCTTTCACCTTTATACGGTCTCAAGTACCCACTCATTTGTGGATAACCTGCGTCTACTAAATAATATTTTCCTGTTCAATAAAAAACTTTTAGTTATGCTAATATAATAATAATAATAATAATTTATTGCAAAAAGTTAATAAAGTTATAAAATATTACACCTTTAGGAAATAAGCAGCTTAGAAAAGCAACCCCTTTCCAGCTTTTAAAAATCAGCTTATATGACAAGTGATTTAAAAAATAATCAACTTTTAAATGATTTATCAAACACCTTTTGGATAATAAATTATGAAATAAATGATTATTTCCTAAGTTTAAGCACTCCCAAACATAGCCTAAGTAAATGTTTTATGTTTAAATTTGTGTTGCGCTCCGGTTCTTCAATATCGATAAGAGAGCAATCAGCAAAGCTTTGAAAAGAAGTTATATATATACTCTCTTCATCTTTAATTTGTTCATTTATACTTTGATTTTACCACATGTCATCTGTACGATTGTATATAAGGAAAATTATATATGTAAGGAAAATTATGTATGTAAGTGAAGATAATCTACCTAAAGAAAAAAAATACAGTATTGATTATAACCAAGAATACAATATTACATACCGTTCAATACAATATTGATTGCAACCTGGAAATTGCAAAATCAAGATAAAAGAACCGAAGCTTTGAATAATAAGATTTTCAATCAATACAGAACTTGAAGTTCTGAATTTCAATCTAGTCAGAACTTGAAGTTTTGGATTTATTTATTGTTGTACAATTTATTTATTATTACGCATTTATTTATTTTTATGCAAATTTTATACTGCATCAATTTGGTCACTCATTCAGAACCTGAAGCTTCTGGATCCGGGGTGTGGGGGGTGTTTATAATTACCAAAATTTGATTAATCAATGTTAACAAATTTACCCCATAACAACAAGCAATCAATCAACAATTAAAGTGCAGGAAAACAATAAAAACACGTCGATTGATTTACGTGAGAAACCCTCCAACTGGACATAAATCACGGGCTATCCATCTAACCACATACGGTCCTCAAATATACTATTTGAATGAAAGTTTACAACCTAGGTTGACCTTAAATCAAACCATCATTGGTCACTAACACTTTCACTCTACCCGCGAGCCTTTAATAGTGATTCTAGACCTATGCTTGTGTACTAACACTCTTAGTCACAAGACTTGACTCAAGAAGAGAGAAAACAACCTAAGTGAATATATAAAAATATTCTATATGCTATTAATGCTAGGAAAAACACCAAATGCTTAATTAGGGAACAAAAAATATGCAATCAACAATTCCTAATTATCAATGTCTAGATGCAAGACATAAAAACTTAGCTAGAGGGCAATAATGTGTAGGGAAAAATCGATATAAAACGCAGCGGAAGAAACGAAAAATAGATTTCGTATGGTTTTAAATTTTTTCTCAAAGTTGAACCTTAACCTTTTAATTAATTAAACTCAAATATTTACGGTTAGAGTTAAATACCTCTTGACGCGTGATCCGATTGACTTACGTCGATTGGTAATCCGTAAAATCTTTTCCGATGCCCGTGAACAGTACCCGTGTGAACAGTGATTGTGAACAGTACCGCATGAACAGTGATCGTGAACAGTACCGCGTGAACAGTGATCATGAACAGTACCCCTGGTAATCCGTAAAATCTTTTCCGATGCCCGTGAACAGTATGCACATGAACAGTACCGTGTGAACAGTGATCGTGAACAGTACCCCCCCCACTTATATACACCTTGCCGCCCCACTTATATAAATGGGCCATATATACACCTTGCCGCCCCACTTATATAAATGGGCCATATATTATTTTCTTATTTCATTTAATCCATTGGACTTTAAATAAAAGCCCACATGTGAACCAGACCCATTCTTACTAAAAGAAACAAGCCCACATGTCTCCTTTTAATATATTAATATAATAGTGCAGCCCATTAATTAAATAATAGACATATTATATTCTTGATATATTAAAAACAATTCTAGATGGACCCTTAAATCGGCCCGGTAGAATATATCAAGTGATCCATGCAAATACGTGTGGATTGGGGATCTTGGCGGGCTATCTAAATTTAAGCTTCAATAGACACAACCTAATCACAATCAACAAATGATTCACTTAGGTCCAATCTATTAATTTTAACTCATTCCACTAAAGAGCTAAAATTGAACTCTTAAATAAAGATAGAATAAGAAGATGTTTCTCATTCATACCCTAGACAATCTTATAGGAGATGGTGTATCCTCGTGAATAATATCAGTAATCGCCAAGAGCTCATAGACCGCCTATAGCTCTCCAAGTTACCATATTTCCTCATATGACCACATTTCGAACTTGGATACTTTGACTTGTCTAGAAGCCATGTTTTCAATAATCATTATTGAAAACTCAACGTTGAGATTTAATATCCAATACCTCAAAACATCCATATGATGATATTATACTCTCATTTAATAAATGGAGCCACGATGTCCATATCTATAAATGAAGTCCTCTATCGATTAACAAATGTATACCACCAAACTATCGAGGATAGACTATGCTATATAATCGTACTCATTGATAGCTCTAATGATAACGCTTGCAACCATAAGTCCATCATTTATCTCAGGATTAAGATAGACTCTCCGATTGTCCTCTTTAATGAAAAGACTTATATTTAGTGACGGTTCTAGATAAAGTATTTCATTGTGATCCAGTTCAATGCACCTAGTGTACTAGATTCTTTTACTCGAAAACCTTTCGATGATTTTAGACTCATCATATTCATTTGATCCCACTCAAATGCTAGTAAAAGAATTCTACAACTTTATCAAGATAGAGGTGCCCAACCTTTAACTTAAGTTGTGAACGTTATTCAAGACTAACTAAAGAATTGTGTCTACCTCATACATATCTGGATGTATGAACAATTCTTCATGTCTCATAGTCTTTTGACCTTATGATTATTTACCTTGACAATTATAATAATAAATGCTATAAGTAATTGTAAGAATCAGAATTCACTTTATTAATATGAGAAGATTGTCAATTACAATATTACACTCTTGCCGTTGAGCATAATCCTAACATAATGTCCTTCTGTCATTCTCCTGGATGTACCTATTCAAATTCTCTCTTGTTGCTCTGTGTGACTCTTGAATATCCAGTGTCATTTGTAGGGCTGCCTGCATGAAGTTTCTCATTTCTTCCTCAAAATTTCCACCTTCCGGCTGATGGAAGTTGTTAATAGCTAAATTTGGCTAAGGACCAAAGGGAAATTTTCCACCCTCTAAACCTGGCTCCATGCCCGAGGTCATCCACCAGGAGACCATGTTACCCGAAGCCGAGCTAAGATGCCGCCCCACAAGAATAAGGACGGGCTTGGTCAGATCGAGCCCGCATCACAGAACCTGAAACCAGAAAATCCCCCCGAAGTCGGGATTACCTCACAATTTCTCTAGAAACTCAGCTATACCTCGCTGATATAGAGGGGTGTCCGTAGGAGGCCGCACCTAGCTTCAAAAGGTTAAGGGAGGCTAGATCTAGCCCCTGGCTAGACGAAACTCCTTAATATCGGGGCTAGGACACTGATCGACCTCACTATCTGATGTACCTCACCATAATACATACCATATTTGACGACCTCTATGGGAGAACATGCTAGACTTGAAGACACACAGGATCACATCTTAAGACGTTACATACGTACAGAACAAGTAATAGAGTCCAAGTAGGAAACAAATTGATCTCCACCAAGATATCCTCAACTTAGCAATTAACTCAAAGTCAATGACATTTAAACCTAAAAATCTCGTCCGATACGGAGGGGAGGGATGGAGAAAATCAAGGGGAGAATCAATTAATTTAACCCTATGAAGACATTGTATAAAGAACGGACTTCGGCCTTCTGAAGAGGAGATTACTTTTCGACAGGCATATGACAAGTACCCAACTACACCCTAGAGAAAATTGAGAACAATTTGAGAGAAAATCGAGAACAATTTGAGAGAGATCTGTATATTATACACTATCAATAAAAAAAATATTTCTTTGATTCTTTCGGGTGGTTAGTAGTATCATTGTTCCTTGTCATTTTATTAGGCACAGTTACACATACATTCAACCTTGGCCATCACCTACGTGGTAGTGGTCTCGAGGGAGCTAACTGGGATTTCTCGCCCTGAGCAAAATTTCCGTTAACAGTTTCTGGCGCCGTCTGTGGGAACACCCTACACCCAGTTAATCAAGCCAACTATTTGCATTTGCATTTTCATTGTTTTACAGGAACCATGAGGCTCCGCTCTTCCCAAGGCCGACATGGAGTTTCGGAACAACCTTTGGTGAGGCCTACGCGAAAGGCCCCAAGAAAGGGGAAGAAGTCTGGGTATAGCAATCAAGCTCCAGGTCCAAACAACTAATGCGCGAGCTTCTGGCCACCCTATAGTGAGCCAGGCCGCGCTCGACCAACAAGCAGCAGCCTTAGTGGAAACCTTCCGTATCCGCCTACTCGCTGAAGGCATCACAGTCCAGCCAACAAACCCGAATGATCAGGGAGAACCGAGTAGGTTCGGAGCAAGGCAGCCTGCCTTCGACCGCCTGGGACCTCCTCTTCCAGAGCCAGCTAGAGACAGAACTGGGCCCCAACTTTCGATCCGGGATAGGCTGGGACCCATGCCCCCAGTTCTGAAAAGACCTTCACAATATCAACCCAAGCGAGTTAAGTCTGCCGCAGATGCCTTGACTCGGGAGCAACGGGAGGTACCTCACCCAACGGCATCAAGGAGGAACGCCTGGGCCCAAGAAGAAGAGAGTCGACAAATTTCCCGAGTGGATCCTGTCCATGAAAGGGACCGGATAGAGGTCGCCAGTTCATCCGAGGAACTCGACAGTAAAGAATCCGAGGTCAATTCAAAGAAACCTGGGAACAAGCGACTGAGGGATCAGCTGTCAAAGCTACAGAAGGAGGTCCAGCAGATAAGAAACGGAAAGAATAAGGAGGATAAAAAGGATCCATTGAGCTAGATGAACTCTCCCTTCACTAGGAGGATCCGGGAAGCGGAGCTCCTACCAAAATTTAAAATGCCAGCAGATAAGTTCTCCGGAACAGAAGATCCTCTAAGCCAGCTGGAGAGCTTCGTTCAACAGATGGAGGTCCAGAACACTACTAGAGCAGCTATGTGTAGGATGTTTCCAACGACCTTAATCGACTACGCGAAAACTTGGTTCAGGAAGCTGCCTGCTGGTAGCGTGGATTCTTTCACGAAGTTATCAACAGATTTTTGCTCGCAATTCTAAGGGGTCAAACCTTGTCTGAAGGATCCTATACACCTCCAATATGTGATTCAGGAACGAAGTGAGACACTTCGATTGTACGTGGAACGTTTTCATAAAGAGGTCATACAAATGAGAGTTTTCACCGAGAAAGAGACTTTCGCCAATTTCAGGCGGAACATGTGGGCGGGAAAGCTTTTCTGCTCCTTCACCAAGAGACCTCCTGAGACTTACCAGGAGGCGTAAGATCATGCTCTTGACCAGGTCAAGATCGATGAGCAACTCAAAGTCAAGATGGAACACGACGATATGAGAATGGTGAAGAGTTAGAAAAAAGAAGCCCCCAAATCTGAGCCTACTCAGAAAACTCAAAATAAACCTCCCAATAAGTCAACCTATCGCATCTCCGCTCCTCAGCACAGGCAAGAAAAATATCCAGCAAGACAAACCCCTCCTCGGACTTCACCACCTCCCATGACCGTGGCCTCCGTAATGCGAGGAGAGAAAGGGTATGACTACTACACTCCCTTGAACCCTTCCAGGGCAAATGGTCTACCTTGCTATACGAGACAAGGGGCTACTCCAAAAGCCTGCTCCCATGAAAGCCCCAGTTGACAGGAGGAACCGGTACAAGTATTGCGACTTCCATGAAGACGTGGGCCACAACACTTCAGAGTGTTATAATTTGCGCAACCAGATTGAAGCTCTGATAAGGGGAGGATGCTTGATTGAGTTTTTACAGCAGATCAGAGATAACATTCAGATTGGAAGGGAGGTACAAGCCGAGATCCATGAAGATACAGAGAAGAGAAAGGATGAACAAACTGATTTAATGCAACAAATCCAGGTGATACACATCATCAGCGGAGGGCCCACACTGGCTGGCATTTCCAATAATTCCTGAAAAAACCACGCAAGGAAGATTCCCCGTATAGAAGAATGCCAGGGAGTCTTCAAGGTCAGCCAAAGCCCGATAGAGTCCTCCAAGACGGCATAAATCGTTTTCACTGAAGCAGATGTCTTCAACATCGTGCAACCTCATGATGATCCCATGGTAATCACAATACAGATTGCAAACTGTCTGGTCCATCGCGTGCTCGTAGATACGGGCAGCAGTGTAGATATCCTCTTCAAGGATACTTTGGGTGAAGCAATGGTGTTACAATAGCTGTACAACTCCACTTTATGGGTTCACTGGGGATTCGATCATACTAGTGGGGTCGATGATCCTCCCAGTAATCGTCGGAACCACCCCTCTCCAACAGAATGTTATGACCCACTTTGTTATGGTTGACACCCCATCGGCCTACAACGCCATCCTAGGGAGACCCTTCCTGTCCTCCTTGAAGGGAGTCTTATCCGTATACCACAATGTCATGAAGTTCCCGACGGGAACCAAGGTGGGAGAGGTACGCGGGGACCAGCAAGCAGCTAGGAAGTGCTACGCAGTGTCTGCTAACCCTACAGCTTTAGAAAAATAGTATGTGCAAATTGCATTAGTCCTAGGAAGATATGGTAACATCCCGAATAATCCAGGAAGAGATGGAGCCCATGGAGTATCCTGAGCATCCAGAGAGCGAACCTATTATGCCTTTTGAGGAGGAATGGAGCAAGGAGTGGGCCAGCGGGCAGCCCGTAGATAGATTAGAGGAGATACCCATCAGAAATAACGATCCCGCCAAGGTTGTCAAGGTCGGGGCCACTCTCGAGCCAGAAGTGATAGAAGGTTTAATTAATCTTCTCAAAGAATTCAGCGACATCTTTGCTTGGAGCCATGATGAAATGCCTGGGATCCCGACATCATTAACCGCCCATCGACTAGTGGTAGATCCAATAGTCAAGCCCGTCAAACAGAAGATGCATCACTTCCACGCTGAGAGGAACGCTGCGGTGCAGGAAGAGGTAGATAAATTGATCAAGGCAGGGTTTATCAGAAAAGTGCGCTATCCCGAATGGATCGCCAACGTGGTCATGGTTACGAAGGTGAATGGGAAGTGGCGTATGTGTGTCGATTACACCGACCTCAACCGGGCCTGTCCAAAAGACAGTTTTCCTTTACCAAAGATCGACCAGCTGGTTGACTCCACGTCCGGAAATAAACTTCTGTGGAGAATCTCCCGGACGACGATGATCCCTACACGTACAAGGAAGCTATGGAGGATGTTGATTGTCGTCATTGGCAAAAGGCAATGCAATCCGAGATTGAATCGATGTTAAATAACAAAGTCTGGTCCCTTGTAGACTTGCCTAAAGGGATAAAACCCATTGGGTGCAAGTGGGTATACAAGAGGAAAAAAGGTATGGATGGTAAGGTGGAAACCTTTAAAGCTAGACTAGTAGCTAAAGGTTATACACAGAAAGAAGGTATCGATTACGAGGAAACCTTCTCACCTGTGGCCATGCTTAAATCCATTAGGATACTCTTATCCATTGCAGCATCTCTAGACCTAGAGATTTGGCAAATGGACGTCAAGATAACTTTCCTTAATGGAAGTCTTGACGAGAGCATCTACATGATGCAACCAGAGGGATTCATTGAAAAAGGCCAAGAAGAAAGAGTATGCAAGTTGCAAAAGTCCATATATGGACTAAAGCAAGCATCCAGATCCTGGAACATAAGGTTAGATCAAGCTGTAAAGGGTTTTGGATTTATTCAAAACCCTAACGAACCTTGTGTATACAAGATGATCAAAGGCGACAAGTTGGTTTTCCTCATTCTTTATGTTGATGATATACTACTCATTGGAAACGATGTAGGTGTATTGACATCAGTGAAAGAATGGTCAGCAAAACAATTTGATATGAAGGACTTAGGAGAAACAAGTTATATTCTTGGTATCCAAGTGATAAGGGATAGAAAGAATAGAACGATTGCATTATCCCATGCTTCATACATTGATAAAATTTTGTCTAGATTCACCATGCAAGATTCCAAGAAAGGTATGTTACCTTTTAGACATGGAATCAAACTTTCTAAGGGTCAAGCACCTAAGAATGTGCATGAAGAGCAATTCATGAGTAGAGTTCCATATGCCTCGGCAGTTGTAAGTCTCATGTATGCAATGCTCTGTACTAGACCAGATATTTGTTTTGTTGTTTGCATAGTTAGCAGGTTTCAATCGAAACCTGGTCCTGATCATTGGACGGCATTCAAGCATATTTTCAAGTATCTCAAGAGAACTAGAGATTATATGCTTGTATACTCTGGAGGGGATTTAATTCCCGTTGGGTATACAAATTCTGATTTCCAGTCAGATTCTGACTCTAGAAAATCCACATCAGGATCTGTGTTTACCATTAGAGGAGGAGCAGTCATATGGAGGAGCAGTCATATGGAGGAGTATCAAGCAATCTTGTATTGCTGATTCCACCATGGAAGCTGAGTATGTTGCTGCATGCGAAGCTGCCAAAGAGGCTGTTTGGCTCCGCCAATTCTTGATTGACTTAGAAGTGGTTCCTAGTGCGAATAAGCAGATCATTATACACTGTGACAACAGTGGTGCAGTGGCTAATTCGAAAGAACCAAGAAGTCAAAAGAGAGGTAAACAAATTGAAAGGAAGTATCACCTTTTGAGGGAAATTGTTCATAGGGGAGACGTGACGATTACCAAAATCGCGTCAGCAGAAAATCTAGCGGATCCTTTCACAAAGGCTCTACCTCAGAAGAGCTTTGATGGACATCTAGAGAACATGGGAATGAGAGATATGACACACTTGCTATAGAGCAAGTGGGAGATTGTTAGGATTATGCTCAATGGCAAGAGTGTAATATTGTAATTGACAATCTTCTCATATTAATAAAGTGAATTCTGATTCTTACAATTACTTATATCATTTATTATTATAATTGTCAAGGTAAATAATCATAAGGTCAAAAGACTATGAGACATGAAGAATTGTTCATACATCCAGATATGTATGAGGTAGACACAATTCTTTAGTTAGTCTTGAATAACGTTCACAACTTAAGTTAAAGGTTGAGCACCTCTATCTTGTTAAAGTTGTAGAATTCTTTTACTAGCATTTGAGTGGGATCAAATGAATATGATGAGTCTAAAATCATCGAAAGGTTTTCGAGTAAAAGAATCTAGTGCACTAGGTGCATTGAACTGGATCACAATGAAATACTTTATCTAGAACCGTCACTAGATATAAGTCTTTTCATTAAAGAGGACAATAGGAGAGTCTATCTTAATCCTGAGATAAATGATGGACTTATGGTTGCAAGTGTTATCATTAGAGCCATCAATGAGTACGATTATATTGCATAGTTTATCCTCGATAGTTTGGTGGTATACATTTGTTAATCGATAGAGGACTTCATTTATAGATATGGACATCGTGGCTCCATTTATTAAATGAGAGTATAATATCATCATATGGATGTTTTGAGGTATTGGATATTAAATCTCAACGTTGAGTTTTCAATAATGATTATTGAAAACATGGCTTTTGGACAAGTCAAAGTATCTAAATTCGAAATGTGGTCATATGAGAAAATATGGTAACTTGGAGAGCTGTAGGTGGTCTATGAGCTCTTGGCGATTACTGATATTATTCACGAGGATACACCATCTCCTATAAGATTGTCTAGGGTATGAATGAGAAACACCTCCTTATTCTATCTTTATTTAAGAGTTCAATTTTAGCTCTTTAGTGGAATGAGTTAAAATTAATAGATTGGACCTAAGTGAATCATTTGTTGATTGTGATTAGGTTGTGTCTATTGAAGCTTAAATTTAGATAGCCCGCCAAGATCCCCAATCCACACGTATTTGCATGGATCACTTGATATATTCTACCGGGCCGAGTCCATCTAGAATTGTTTTTAATATATCAAGAATATAATATGTCTATTATTTAATTAATGAGCTGTACTATTATATTAATATATTAAAAGGAGACATGTGGGCTTGTTTCTTTTAGTAAGAATGGGTCTGGTTCACATATGGGCTTTTATTTAAAGTCCAATGGATTAAATGAAATAAGAAAATAATATATGGCCCATTTATATAAGTGGGGCGGCAAGGTGTATATATTAACCTAATATATTATTTTGTTTCATTGTTTTAATTAAATAAGAATTAGTTAATTTATTAATTAATTGTTTAATTAAGAAACAAATCTTTTTTTGATCAGGAAATATATTTCCTAAAGTTATACTATTGGTAGTAGTATATTAAAAGTAAAAGACTTGTTTGATAAGAAAATAAATAAATAATTTTATTTATTTAATCAAATAAGAAGTTTTTTTATTTAGTCAATAAAAGAATAAAAATATCTATGAGTTGGATTAGGTTTTGAAGTCTAAAGGTTGATGGAAATTAGGGTGCAACACAAACTCTTTTTGGTATGTGATTTGCGGCAACCCTAGTCCATTTAGAGGAAGATTTCGGCAATCCTAAATAGAAGAGGAAGCAAAATTTCGGCCACCTATATAATACCACATATAGAATTCGGCCACGATAGTTGATTGAATGATTCAATTTTTCTTTTTCTTCTCAATTCATAGAAAATGATAATTTTTATTCTACTAAACATAAAAGATAGAAGAGATTATTCTTTGATAGTACACTGATTGCTTGTTCATCAATAAGCTTGTGTGTACAACATCGAATTAGGTTCACGCGAGTTTCGATCATTAGATTGAGAACTCAAAAGTGACCGGAATAATTTTTGTCTTCTTTTGATTGTTTTGTGATTAACAAAAGAAAAAGAAAACTTTGTTCATCCATTCTCAGGTTTGCAATTCAAAGAAAAAGGTAGACTACGCTCCTAGGTGATTCACGTACGTGTTCGGATTGGAAGATCTCGCGGTACTGTTAACGATCACTGTTCACAGCGGGGGTACTGTTCACGGGGGTTGGGTACTGTTCACGATCACTGTTCACACGGGTACTGTTCACGGGCATCGGAAAAGATTTTTCGGATTACCAATCGACGTAAGTCAATCGGATCACGCGTCAAGAGGTATTTAACTCTAACCGTATATATTTGAGTTTAATTAATTAGAAGGTTAAGGTTCAACTTTGAGAAAAAAATTTAAAACCATACGAAATCTATTTTTCGTTTCTTCCGCTACGTTTTATATCGATTTTTCCCTACATCACTCACCTGTACCTTAGATGAAACACATTAGTTTACTTAATTAAGAAGTAGAGTTTTCTACTTATTGGTAAATTAATCTACTCTTTGTCATTCAAGCAAGGTCTTGTTGAGCAAGCTAAAGGAGAGCATCAAGAACACCATGAGCTTTCTTTATCTTTCTCTTTTCTTTTTGTATTTATTTGATAATGAGTGGCTAAATCCTTTTTGTTGAGGATTGGGGATTGTATATATGTGAACACATTTAGTAATGATCTAGTTTATCTTTTATCTATTTTTGAGTTTGCATTTATGCTTAATGTATTCACATGTTAATTGTTAAGTGGGAACTTTACTTAACATCCAAGCATGAATTGTTGTGCATGAATTGTTGATCTATCTCTTGGTTGACCAATCTTGAGTAGTTTACACTTGAAACTCTTACATATAGATGGTTTAAGATTAGAACTTGGGTTGTGAAATCTATTATTAGCATATTACATCATTACTTCCTTAACATATCTTTAGAATCTTTACACCTAGAAATTACAAGCAATTTGTCATTAGATTAATTTTAAGTGAATTATACTAGATCCATCACAATAGAATACGTTTCAAGTTCCTTGTGGGAATGAAACCTTTACTTGTGTCCGCTATACTCGACAGTGATTCATACACTTGTGAAGGGTTATTTAGACTCGTGCAATCCATTTTCATTCCATTTAGTTTTAAGAGTGTTGGGTTTTTTGCCCTAAAACTTGTAATTTGCAAATGTGAATTGAACATAAATAAAAGAAGTAGTTATTCATTCAAATTGTTTCATACTTTTATATAAAATATGTATTTAACATTCAAGATTGCCGGATGTAAATTCAAACTGAGTATATGATTGTTATATACAGATTTATTAATTTTGAAATGAGCAATCTAAAGAGTCTGTAGATAGCAAATAAAGCTGGGTACTTTATTTATGGTTAATCTACAACTGCGGTCCATTCCGTAATGTACGGTGATCTTATTCTGGATCATTCATATGGTGATATGAGAATGGAGGAACCTTGTATGATGTGATCATATAGGACTGGGCCACGATCTATATGAATCTCTCAATAAAACCTAGTTACATGATGAGATTCATATATATCGACAAATGATGGCAATATATGGGTGATCTTAATCCTTAATGTGACTATTACCGTATGGTCGCAGGATGGGTCATGTGTTCCCAACTATTAATCACCCTTTGAGCTATGGTGTGAACAATAATCAGAAACCCCTTAAGTTCAAGAATAAAGAACCAAAATCTAACATTTGCTTTGATATATGCTAAATGTAAATTTTATTTATTCAAGTGAGCATTAATCAGGATTAGGTTTTGATCTATACCCTAACCCTAATTCTCAGATAATCTTAACCCTAAAATCATGCCAAATAATCATTCACTCTTTGATCTATGGTGTGAATGAGAATTAAAACTAATAAGGAGTCAAGCAGTTAAGCACAATGAATAAATCAAGAATTGAATTGATGAAAGAATAATTAATCCATACATGAGCATTCAGTAAAAGGTTCACATTGATTCCCTAGTATGGAATTAACTACACATGACAAGATTAAAAGAAGAGGAGAAAGAGTTGATAAAAACCATGAATGTCTTCTTCAAGCTTCCAAGTGCAACAATGGTGGTGGTGTGATGAGGAACGGCCACCCTGCTGGCTTGGGACCTCCCTTGGCTTCTATATTTTGAAATTAGGGTTCAAAGGGGTTTTTATAGGTGTAGATGCTAGGCCATGTCCTCAAACAATAAGGAAATCAATTCCCTTTTAGAACTCTACCTTTTTGAGATTTTATTTCTTTCCTTATCCATTAAAATTGATTACTTATTGAAGGAAGATAAGGATTAGATGTCTACTTGCTTTCCAAGACTCACACTCATGTCCAAGAAGGTAATATTTCCCGTTCCGATAACTTGCAATATAAATCTCGTCTCTATTCACGGAATTATGACTAATCTGACAATTGGGTACTAAAACAAGCATAACCTCTTTTACGAATATCAGAATTGCAATCTAAAAAGTGCACCGAAAACTAGACGTCTGGGGCCTTCCATCCTTAGGTGGTAGGACACACAATTCAATCGGAGGTGAGAGATATGGTCCCCGCAATATGGATTTCTACACTGGCCAAAATTCAACCTTTCCCCGAGTGTTGCGCGGCATAGACCCTGGTTGTGGTT
Source organism: Dipteronia sinensis (assembly GCA_033220585.1). Lineage (NCBI taxonomy): Eukaryota > Viridiplantae > Streptophyta > Magnoliopsida > Sapindales > Sapindaceae > Dipteronia > Dipteronia sinensis. The sequence goes on from CM065645.1 coordinate 3,679,497, forward strand.
GATTCCTGGGAAGTGGTATGGACCATGGAAAAGAATAGAAATCCAACTAGAATGTATGCTGTCTAAGCCGCGATTGGTGCTCTGTAAGGACATCGACCTATGTCACGGTTGTCGACAGTTTTACCCGGAATATGGTCCCCGCAATATGGATGTTCTGCACTGGCCAAAATTCAACCTTTCCCGGAGTGTTGCGTGGCATAGACCGTGGTTGTGGTTGATGTCTGGGAAGTGGTATGGACCATGGAAAATAATAGAAATCCAAGTGGAATGTATGTTGGCTAATCCGCTGTTGGTGCTCTGCAAGGATATCGACCTATGTCACGGTTGTCGACAGTTTTGCCCTCTTTCTTCTCGTTTAAGCTCTTTTCCGTGAGAGTAACATCAAACACTTCATCTAAGGAATGTGACTTACACATGCTCAACAAAAATATAAATATCTAATTTCACCCTAGAACAAAGCACAAATAATATGAAATGAGGACCTAAAACATGTATAGAAATAGACCGATCAAGTGCTCACAATCCACCCATTTTACCTAGACGAGATATGTTGGATTGGAGTGCTCACAACATACCACTTCTAATTCAATTGAGCTTGGTTAAACAACTTAGGTGTGGATGGTTAAAACACAAATTGATAACTAACGCAAACCAAAATTTGGAGTGCTTACTTGGCTCACAAAGATACCGCAATTCAACCTCTACAATGTGTTGGGAGTTGGAGTGCCTACCCAACCCAAAATGAGTATTAAATGCATTAAAGAACAAAATCAACCACTTATTTAAATGGGAGTTGGAGTGCCTACCCACTTCACATAGATTTCAATTAAAGCTTAGTTACTCTAATAAGTTCCATCAATCAACAAGAATCAAGAGTTGAAGTGCCTACTTAATTCAAGAGATAATTAAACACAATTAAGCAAATTGAATGGAACTATATTAATCAAATCAAAATAGTGGAAATCCCATAATCTATGAATCAATTACATCAACTCCCAATTTGGGTTTAGCTACTCATGACAAATGTAAGAAAATGATAAAGAGGAGAGAAATAGAAATGACCCAGACCTTCTTCCTTCAAGCTCGAATCCACCTTTAAATGTCCTTCTTGAGTAGAAAATGATGAAGATGATGTATGGGTTTTGGATGATTTGGGAGATAATAGTTTTTAGATTTAGAGAGAGAGAGAAATGTGATGTAAATGGGTGTGTGGGTGTGTGGCTGGCATAACATAAGATTCTATATATAGGTTCCCTGAAATAGGTCTGATTTTGCTGATGTGGCTGCACCTGATGCACTTAGTGCACGGGTAGTACATGGGTAAGGGACCCGTGCTATACCTGTGCTATTTTCTTCTTGCTTTCTGGTATGTACATTGTGCACGGGTTGGCTACCCGTGCAGTACCCGTGCACTGAGGACTTACTATTTGGTCAGCTCCCTGGTTTGGAAAAATGCACGGGTTGTGCACGGGTAAGTACCACGCAGTACCCATGCAATGAGGTTCTCTGAAATCCATCCTTTGGTGTACCAGTTGTGCATGGGTAGTGCACGGGTATGGTACCCGTGCACTAGGGTCTTCAAGAGTTCCCTTTTTGCACCAATTTGTCCCTTTTCGATTCCAATTCTTGATTTTCACTTAATGCCTGCAATTGTAACAAAATAGCCATAGGATACACACAAAAACACCTGAAAATGAGACAAAGGATAAGGATAAGAGGGCCAAAATATATAACAATTTTGGCTCGATCAAATACCCCTAAACCAAACCTTTTCTCGTCCTCGAGCAAACCTTAAAACAACACAAATAAGACACGAATAAAAATGACTTGATCTAAAATTTTCCCAACCTCAAAACAAATAATTCAACAAGCCGCATGTCCAACCGATGATGAGATGCAAGGATGTGTGTGTAACGTGCTCCCTGGTTTGGACAAATGCACGGGTTGTGCACGTGTAGGTAACGTGCAGTACCCGTGCACTGAGATTGCTCTGAAATCCATCCTTTGGTGCATGGGTTGTACATGGTTAGTGCACGGGTAAGGTACCCGTGCACAAGGGTTTTCAAGAGTTCCCTTTTTGCACCAATTTGTCCCCTTTCGATTCTGATTCCAGATTTTCACATAATGCCTGCAATTGTAACAAATGAGCCATAAGACACATAAAAAAGCACTCGAAATTGAGACAAAGGATAAGGATAAGAGGGCCAAAATATATAACAATTTTAGCTCGATCAAAGGTCTCGAAGGAGGACCCGGTGCTAAAGTGGCCTTGGTTGCCTACCAGGATCATCGCTAGAAGACTAGGATTCTAGTTGCAAGAATGCTTGATGCCCTGGATGGAACCTAGTCTCTCCATGAGGGGTCTGGTGCTTAAGTGGCATTAGTTGCCTACTAGACCAAGGATCCGAACTCTTGGTCCAGGTTGCCTGCCGCATCCTCGAGTCCATGAAAGCCTATACGATACTCCTGAAGCCTAAGACGGAACCCAATCTCTCCAAGGAGGACCTGGTGCTAAAGTGGCCTTAGTTGCCTATCAGGATTTTTCACTTGAAGAATGGGACTCTTGGTACAGGAATAGCCAGTACCCTGGTTCATCTCCAAGAAGGACCTGGTGCTAAAGTGGCCTTAGTTGCCTACCATGATTTTTCACCTGAAAAACGGGACTCTTGGTGCAGGAATAGACAGTACCCTAGTTCATCTCCAAGAAGGACCTGGTGCTAAAGTGGCATCAGTTGCCTACCAGGAGTTTTTGCCTAAAGACCTAGACTCTAGGTGCAGGAATACCTGGTACCCTGGTTCATCTCTAAGAAGGACCTAGTGCTAAGTGGCTTTAGCTGCCAACCAAGATTTTTCACTTGAAGACCGGGAACTTCTGGTGCAGGAATACCCGGTACCTTGGTTCATCTCCAAGAAGGACCTAGTGCTAAGTGGCATTAGCTGCCTACCAGGATCCCTTGCCAGAAGATTGGGATTCCTGGTGCAATAGTACCCGGTACCATCTCTAAGGAAAACCTGGTGCTAAAATGGCCTTGGTTGCCAACCAGGATCTTTGCCTAAAGACCGGGATTCCTGGCATTAGAATACCCAGCACTATTGATCATCTCCAAGGAAGATCTAGTTCATGAACCCTCTAAGGGGGAATCTGATACTTGGATAGACTTGGCCACGTACCAAGCAAAGGCCTTTTAATCACAATTCTTTAACAACCTATAGAAGTTCCCTAATGCTTTGGGTTGAGTGCTTCTATGGGACCAACTCCCAAACCATTCTTGAATGCAGTGAAATATTGGGTGCCTATCGGGATTCACACTTCAAGTAATCTTAACATGGCTACAGGATAGCGTCGAGGTACCAAATCCTACCGAAATTTGACATGCGTACATGAGGCAATATATAAAAAAGGGAGTTTCCATTAATGAGAAGGGTGCCCAAACCCTGTTTGCGGGCTAAAAAAAAGAGAAAGAATCTATCACGCTAAGGGATCAATGATCTTCTCGCCTCTTACCTCCACATCTCCTTCCTAGATGGCATCTTTAGTAGCACTGGCTTCAGCCCCTCCGATCTCTGGCATCTTTAGATCTGTTGGGGCATCCTCAACCCTTGATACTCCTACTCAACTTGAGAGATAAGAGGATCAGAAAGCGCTCCTTCAACTACTTCTTCTAGATCAACTGGGATCACCAAGCTTGGATTCTTCCTGGTCTGACCCTACAAGATGGAAGAGATAAGCAGTGTATCAACACTGTCAGCAGAGACATTATCAGCCTGGGAAGGCCCCACCTTAACCAGTAGCGGCATACAAAAGTTGAGAAGAGTTCGGGTCCTGATATCTTCCTGATCCCATCCGTTGATCGAGCTCAAGTCAAATGGAGGGGAAAGTGCTTGACCAACATGGAAGGCAGCGAAAAAGTATCCTTCTCCAAAGGATGCATCCACTTTGGCCTCAATAGTGGTCACCATATCACGCAAGGCATGGTTCTCTTTTTCCAACATGTAGAAGCTGCCAGAGAGGTAGGATGAACATAATCCTTCAAATGCTACAGATATCCTGACTCTAATCCCAGCCAGGTAGCGGTGTTCAAGTCAAGGGGGACTTGTTAACCGCCTAAAAAGGCAGAAGGTCAAAGAAGGATTTTTTTTCTCTCCCATAAAACTACTCAAGGTAGGGAGCGCTACAGGAAGCATCAAGCCATCACATGAAAGGACCCGGATTAGCATGCCCACAGCCAGCCACATGCAAACCTGAACCAGGATCGGGGTTACCCCAGTTCCTAGTACCAGGAAACATTGATATCACGGTCCAGAGAGCCCCGATGTCACGGCACGCCGGTTCGTTGATACCTAAGAGCACCGATACCCGTTCTATGGTACCTAATACACAGTACCACGGTTCTTGTCCCAGACCAGTCCACTAAGCACTTCCCATCCAACTAGCATCAGCGAGGGAAGTAAGATCATGTCCCGAGGAAAGAAATGTATAATAGCACATCACCTATAGCAGAAAAGGAGAGAAAGTTGAAATTTTCCCGCCATTCACAACGCCATTAATGGAGATAGCCAACCCCATTAATCCTACTAAAATGAAAGCAATTTATCTGATTCTGGGGACAAGTCTCGCGCTTAAATATAGCCACTATCAATGCCAAATTAATATTCCCTTAATTACTAAACGATTGACCCAATTAACAGAATGGACAACGGGATTGAAACCTGTTAAGAAATGGTATAAATGTTGCAGAGATCTTTCTTTGAGGAGGGACGAGAAGAAGAAATCTACTTGTCTACAAAAAATACAGACACCATCACCTATTGAGCCAAGTTCTACTTGTCGACTAGCACGAGTTCGCCATCTCTTATAGTGTCAAAAATACCTTGTCCAAATTCCTTCTACACCACCATTGTATCATCTAGTTGTGAACCATTCTTTGTTTATTAATAAAAGAGTCATCCATTGTCTATCACATGCTATAACATATAGATATCCTTGTTTCTTATCTCTATTACACATTTTCATCTGGAATACCCTAGTACCGGGTGGTACCCCTTCCAACTGTGACCTACCAGGTCGCAGTTTAAAATGTTAGTTGGAAATCCCTCTTTACGAATTTTTGGTTAACAATTGCCTTATCTTATGTTGAGCCCAGTTTTGGTCTTTTTGTTTTCAATGAGCATTGATTGTATGTGATTAGTGCCTAGGTTTGTGTGTTTGTGTCATTTAGATGCGCGTCGCTAGGCCGGGCTCTCTTGTCTTCAACATTGAGGACAATGTTGGGTTTTGGTTTAGGGGTGTAGGCACCTTTGTGAGTCATCATTTTGTGTTTCATTTTTGTCCTTTGAGTCAGTTTTTGGTCCAATTTTTTCAATTTGTCGCATAGCCAAAAAAGATTCAAGCTTTAATTAGCTTGGGTGTGGTGCCTTGAGCGTGTGCTTTTGCCGAATTTACTTATGCGTAGTGAGCTTGTGTAGTAGCTAGCTGTCACTTTAGGGGTCTCACTTGCATGTCATGGGCCAGTCCCATCCTTTTTGTGCTTAAGTTGAGAGGACTCGGTGCTCTTACTCATTGTTCTAATAGTGGAGACTACCCGTGAGTTCACAAACACAGCCCGTAAAAAGCGTATTGAGTGTTATAATTTTTTCTATTTCTTTAAACACTTTTCTTGTCATATGGGTCACATGACATAGAATAATGAATCTCATAATTTATGTGGATTGTTTGATGGATGTATTCATTCCCTTGATAGACAAATTGTGGAAATGATCTTAGGCAATGAGTGCATTAAACTACTTAAAAGGCCTAAACACATTCCTAGTCCCTATGTGTGCTCCAAAGCCAAATTTGAAGCCAAACATATATCCTTTCTTTTGAAACCACATATAAACCATATAGCCATAGGCAAACACATGCCTACCCTTTATTGCCAATCATGTTAGGGTGTGTGTGTTGTGTGGTGTATGAAAGATGTTAAGCTTTCATATGAATATAGCATGTACTTAGGTGATTTTGTAAATGTGCAAGCAATGACTCAAAATGTACAAGTGACAACAATTTGCACTTAGAGCCAAATTGTCAAATGTGAAGTGTGCAAAATGCATAAATAAGGAGAAAAAAAGAGCAAATGAAAAAGAAAGAAAAAGCAAAGAAAAGAGGCTTGTGATTCAAAGTAAAATACTCACAAAATAGGAGTACAATTTGTGAAAGCACAATGTGTGTGAAAGTTAATTGCCTAAACACTAGTGTTAAGTTTGTTTATAAAGTAGAGCTAAATATAGGGGTGTGAGTAATGTAATGAGCATTAGCATGACAAGTGATACTTGAACTCAAAACTTTGCCCATTTCTTTTGGTTCACCACTTCTAACCCTCTATCACAACCCAAGGGAAAGACCTTTTTGATCTATAATGAATCTAGATTGGGAATGTTTGCTGAAGCATGATTGACAATTGCCATTTTGTACTTGAAAAGTGTTTGTCAAACAAGATTTATAAAGACATAACTATGCCTCAAGATGTAGAGTGGCAAGTTAGGTATCGTTCCATAGGGATCGATCGTAAGCTATGACTAAATTGAACTCTAGTATTAATAATGCTATAAAAGTAAAGAGCAATAAAGTAAAATGATTTATTGGTTTGGAAAATTTGATTAACTAAAGGTAAGCCCACAATTAAACTAACTAGACAAGGTAAACTAAATGCAATTAAGTTAGTATGAATGCAAGTGAATGATGATAGAACTAAGGAATTGATGGATTCAATAGGCAATTAAGTTAGTACATTAATCCCTTGTAACCAATCTAGTGGGTATAGTCTTGGTTGTATATCCCTTATGAGTGACTAATCTAGAATGTGTAGTATTGACCACTCATGAGTGATTATCCATGAATGCACATTTATCAAATTAAAGGACTAATCTCTTCATAACGTCACCAACCTAGAGGGTATAATATTGGTGCTTAATGACGAGAGCAGTTTTTGTCGTTAGAAAATGCCCGTCAAAAGTAATTTATAAAACCTCAAATGCCTCAAAATGTTTACAAAACAAGTACAATGGCAAGCAAGGGTATCGTCCACAGGGAAAGGGAAACTATGTGGCTAAAACTAGTTAACTACTATTAAAGTAAAACAAAGCATGTAAATGTCAATGGTTGATTTGAAAAGGTTAAAAAATAAAATGCAATTACAATTAGACTGACTAATATAACATGCAATTGGTGTTAATATATGATAGTGGGAACTAAGGAGTTGATGGATCCAACAATTGAATATGGGCAATGTAGGAACTCACATGAATGTACTTTAATCTTATGTAACCAATCAATCATGTATAGGATTAGTTATATACCACTTATGAGTGTCCAACCCATCATGTATAGTATTGGCCACCCACAAATGGTTGTGCAATGAAAGAATATCTATCAAATAAGGGACTAATCTCTTTGTTTAAATTCACCAACCCATCATGTATGGTGTTGATGCTTAATCTCTCACAAACAACCAATCAAATCATGTATAGGATTAGTTACCCATTTGAGATTAGATAGAGTTGAGATTAATGTGTCCGGATTTCACTCAAGTCATGTATAATTGTTCAATCCTTCCATTCAAATGAGCATAAGAAAACCTAGCATCATTTATACCAAATTACCTACTCAAATAAATCCTCAAACAATTTGCAAAGAGAGTCATGTACAATCAAATACAAATCATCCTTGAATTCAATTAAAACAATGAATGAAACATATATGATAGATTGATAGAACATATAAGGTTCATTACAAGCCCAACATCCACAAGCATCTCACATCAATCCCTTAGTGGGATAATTAACTACTCATGAAAAATACAAGAAAATAACAAGGAGAAAAGAGATAGAGAAGACCCATGTTGAGAAACTCCTCCTTTCTTGAAGCTTGAATCCAATCTCCAATGTCCTTGAGTAGATGATAAGGATGATGGTTAGGTTTTGTGAGGTTAGTGTTCTTGGAAGAGAATTGTATGAGAGAAGGGAAGAGAGAGAGTCTCCTTAATGAAAAAATGGTGTATATATATGTTTGGGATGCTAGGGCACGATCTGGGCCGGAAAAGACATCATTGCCCCTCTAAAAATTGCTTAAAACCCGTCATTTTTGGTGCTGGAAAGTGCAGTGCATGGGTAACTGCACGGGTAGGTGACCCGTGCAGTACCCGTATAGTTTACTCATGCCCGAGTGATGAAATTTCGGGTTTTGGTGAGTTGCACGGGTAGGTTACCCGTGCAGTACCCGTGGACAGCCGCGCAACAGTTACTAAAATGGTCATAACTTCCTCTAAAAAATTCAGAATTACAATCCGTAAAAACCAATGGAAACAAGACTCTCGGGGCTTTCCGAATATATGCAATTCAAAACATGGTTCAATCGGAGAAGGGAGATATAACTCTTTGAAGTTGGATGATCTGCACACACTGTTTTTACAATATTTTGCCCTTTTGTCACCAAATCTAATTTTTGATCCCGTTTCTTACTTTTTTCCCTAATGCCTGCAATAAAAACCAAAAGAGCCATAAATACACATAAAACCGCTCAAGAACAAAACAAAGAGGAAGGATATAAGGGCCAAAATGTATAACATTTTGGCTCGATCAAATATCCCCAAACCAAACCTTTGCTCGTCCTCGAGCAAACTCAAAACAAAACAAAGACGTAAGACTTAACAAACATGACTCGATCTAAAAATTCCTAGACTCAAACAAACAATTAGAACTGCCGCATGTCCAACCGGTAATAAGATGTAATGATGTATGATAGAGAGAAGTAGACATATGCAATATAATATAAAAGCAACTCGAAGGCACTAAAGGGAGCTCGCACAATCATGAATCCCACACCTAAGAATGCTCTTGTATCAAGAACTACTCACTCTCACACCTTGAGCGTAATTTGCTTCGACTCTAATGCTCACATGGAGTCTCTCTTTTCTTTCTGCTCAGGGTCCTAAGTTCACACTCAAACAAGGTATGCAAAGATGTAATTTGTGCATAGAAATCTAATGCATTGCATACATGTAAATTGAAAGAACGATAATGTATGTGAACTAGCCTAGGAAGGATTCACTATGCCATGAACGTGGAAGATCAAGCTTCAAGAAACATTCCCAATCAAGACTCATTATAGATCAAGAAGGACTTTCCCATTGGTTGTAATGGGGCCATGGGGTTTAATGTAGTGAACAAAGAAATATAAAATTTTGAGTTCAAAAATCACCTATCATGTTTACACTTACTCACACACACCCCATACTAAGCTCTACTTAACATTTATACATTTAGCGTCTAGGCATTCAAATAAACACACATTTGTGCTACATAATTGTATTCAATTGGTGAGTACTTAACACTTACTACAAGGCTCTTTTATTTTCTTTTCTTTTTGCATTGATTTTCCTTTCTTTTTGCTTTTGCTTTTTCTTTTTTTTTTTTCTTTTTGCGCAATACATTTAGACAATTCGGCTCTAAGTGCACTTTTTAGCACTTTAACATTTTTGAGACATTTCTTGCACAATTTATATTCTTGCCTAATTACATGCTATTTCCACATTAGAGCGTACACCTTTCCCACCACTTAACACACACACAACCCACATGATTGGCAATTAAAGGGTTGGTTTGTGTTTGGTCTATGGCTATATGGTTTATTGTGGTTTCAAAAGAAAGGATAAGTGTTTGGCCTCAAAATTGGCTATGGAGCGCATATAAGGGACATAGGAATGTGTTTAGGCTTAATTTAGTAGCTAATTGCACACACATTGCCTAAGATCATTTCCACAACAAGTCTATCAAGGGAAAGAATACATCCATCATGCAGTCCACTATATGTATGAGTTGTATGTTCTATGGCATGTGACACATATGACGAGAAGAGTGTTTAAAGAGTAGAAAAATTGTACACTCAATGCGCTTTTTGTTTTTAAAGGCTTGTGTTTGTGAACTCATAGGTGTCTCCACTATTAGAACAAGGTGCAAGAGCACCGAGTCCCCTCAACTTAAGCACAAAAAGGATGGGACTAGCCCATGCCGTGCAAGTGAGACCCTAAAGTGACAGCTAGCTACTGCACAAGCTTAACATGCATACATACACTCGCCAAGAGCACACGTTCAAAGCATCACATCCAAGCTAGTTAAAGCTTGAATTTTTAGCCATTGCGACAAATTTGAAAAATGTACACCAAAATTAACAAAAATGACTCGAAAACGAAAAGACGACTCAACAAGGCGTCTACACCCCTAAACCAAAACACAACATTGTCCTCAATGTTGAAGACAAGAGAGCCTAGCCTAGCAGCGCACACCTAACTAGACACAAACATAAAAACCTAGGCACTAATCATGCACAATCAATTCCCAACAAAAGAAAAGACTCAAACATGGCTCAATCATATAATAAGGCAATCATGCAATTTTGACATTTAAGCACAAATCAACACCAAGCATTTGTTTAATCAAATATGACGGAGTGGGGGCATGATGACCTCCAAACCGAGTATCAATATATGCACAAAACCTATAAAAATGTGAGCAATCAAAACCACCCCCAAACCGACTGGGGCTATATATGTGCAATATGAACCTGTACACTCACATATGTATCCACAAGAGCCTTTGGCTCAATTCATCAAGAATGAACAAATAAATTAATGCAAAAATTCAAGTATATGATCAATATGTTCAGAAAAATATATCATTCAAATATCTCTCCACACAATTATCCCATCATCACAAAAATTATTCAATGAAAACAAGTAAACTAAAAGCAATAAAGGTTTAGAATACTAAAATAAAATTAGAAATTCAAAACCGATGGTGATTGCTTCCTCGCAAGCTTCTCCTATAAAGATATGGCTCTCGCTCTTTTTATGAGCACTCTTGGCCTGCTTGTCCCTCTAAGACGCGCATGTTGTCGATGTTTCCTTCCAAGAGATAAAGATCCATGCTTTAATACACAAGCTGCAAAAAATTCGCTTTCTCTAGAAGCCTTAGCTTAACTGTCACACTAAAACACACATCAGAAAGTTCAGGCAAGCTAGATTTTTCTCCATACATGCAGTTTCTAAACAAAAACATGCAACACCACTTCTTAATTGAAATGAAACAAACTAAAGTAACAAAACAAAACATGAAGATAAAGATGCAACAAGATTTTCAATTTAATACATCTAGGGTAGGGCTAGGATTAACTAAGGGCGGTTTGACCAAATTTGGAAATTCGCGCTTTTTCACAACCTAAACAAGTGTATATGACTTCACTATTGTTTCCTTGCCCATGATTCTCACTTGGTTCATTAAATCCTTCCTCGCCCATATTTTCTTTATCCTAGGTGCACTCCTCCTATTCCTAGGACCTCTCATCTTCCTATGTTGATTAAACTTGCAATTTTTAGCTCTTTCATGCTCTCTTTTTGTACAAATATAGCAAATAGGAATTGAGTTAGAGGAACTCCCTTTTGATGAGTGACTTTGAGGTTGTTGGATTTGCTTCACTTGTAACGTCTTGACCTCCTTTTCTGCCTTGTCTAGTTGAATGATGTAGTCACTTTCCCGCTCCTTTGCTATATTGAGAGCTTCATCGTTCTTGTGAAGAGCTTCTTCGACTTCCTTCAAGGGGTTGACCTTCAGCTTGATCTCCATTTGCATTTCCTTTGATTTGCGAGCTATCTCTTCTTCAAATTCCATTGATGCCTTTGTCAATCCTCGAAACTCCTCTAATGCTTTATATTTTTCAGCCTTAAGTCTCTTGATTTGCTCATCCAATTCTTTGTTCTTGTTAGAGACTTCGCTATTCTCCTTCTTGAGTGTATCATTTCCCTCTCTGAGTGATTTCACCTCAAGAATAAGCTTCTTATTTAGCTCTTGGAGCTTTTCTATCTTTGAAACTTCTAAGGCTTCTTTGCCTTCTAATTCCTTCTTCAAGAGATGCACATTCTTCTCAAGTTCTTCCCTAATTGCTTCTTTTTCACCGGAAGCTTCCACTATCATCTCTTGAAGTGCTCTATTCTCTTTCTTCAACAACCCTATTTTCGAAACTGCTTCTTTGAGGATGTCTATTAACTCTTTATTCATCTTCAGCATCTTGTTACGTTCATCCTCAAGGTTACTTTGATTGAGATCATCCAATGCGAAACAGCTCTTTTGATCATCTTCCAATGATCGGGGTTGCCTAAGGGCATTGTCCTCACAGTAGGTCCATAAGGAGTCTTGGTGAGTTCTCCAATCTTGGTTGTGAGAGTTGTTATATGGCTCGTACCTAGGCTCTGGGTTGTAAGAATCTCCAAATGTACTTTTGGGTTCTAGATTGTAGGACTTCAATGTTCGAGCTTGTTTTCTACAAAACTCCGAGAATTTATCTCTCAATCGACAACTCTCTATGTCATGTCCAACTTCACTACATAACTTGCACACCAAAGCCACCGCTTGGTCTCTTTCATAAGAATAGGTGTGCTGCCCATAAAAATCCATTGTATCTAAAATAAAGAAAAACAAAACTACCAAAGCATAAAAAGAAACAAAAGAAAGCTACAATCACTAAAACTAGATAACTAAGATTAGCCAACTAAATAGCACCTTTCCCCGACAGTGGCGCCATTTGACGAGAGCGTTTTTGTCGTTAGAAAATGCCCGTCAAAAGTAATTTATAAAACCTCAAATGCCTCAAAATGTTTATAAAACAAGTACAATGGCAAGCAAGGGTATCATCGACAGGGAAAGGGAAACTATGTGGGTAAAACTAGTTAACTACTTGTTAATAGCCAAATTTGGCTAGGGACCAAAGGGAAATTTTCCACCCTCTAAACTTGGCTCCATGCCCGAGGTCATCCACCAGGAGACCATGTTACCCGAAGCCGAGCCACGATACCGCCCAACAGAAATAAGGACGGGCTCCAGAAACACTCGGAGTAGAGCCCGGCTCCGTCAGATCAAGCCCGCATCACCAAACCTGAAACTAGTAAATCCCCCCGAAGTCAGGATTACCTCACAATCTCACCAGAAGCTCGCCTATACCTCGATGACATAGTGGGGTGTCCGTAGGAGGCCGCACCTAGCTCCAAAAGATCAATGGAGGCCAGACCTAGCTCCTAGCTAGACTAAACTCCTGAATATCGGGGCTAAGACACTGATCAACCTCACTATCTGATGTACCTCACCATAATATACACCATATTCAACTACCCCTATGGGGAATCATGCTAAACCTGAAGACACACTGGATCATATCTTAAGACGTTGCATACGTACATAACAAGTAATAGAGTCCAAGCAGGAAACAAATTGATCTCCACCATGATATTCTCAACTCAGCAATTAACTCAAAGTCAATGACATTTAAATGTAAAATCCCGTTCGATAAGGAGGGAAGGGATGGAGAAAATCAAGGGGAGAATCAATTAGTTTAACCTATGAAGACAATGTATAAAAGAAGGACTTCGGCCTTCAGAAAGAGGAGACTACTTTTCGACAGGCATACGACAAGTACCTAACTACACCGTAGAGAAAATTGAGAGCAATTTGAGAGAGATTTGTATATCACATACTATTAATAAAGAAAGTATTTTTGATTCTTTTTGGTCGTTAATAGTACCAATATTCCTTGTCATTTTACTAGGCACTGTCACACATGTAGGGAAAAATTAACTAAAACCGCAGCGGAAGGCGAAAAGTAGATTCTCGTATAGTTTAAAATTTTTCTAAAGATTTGAACCTTAACCCTTTAATTAATTAAACACAAATATACAGTTAGAGTTAAATACCTCTTGTCGCGTGATCCGATTGACTTACGTCGATGGTAATCCGCAAGATCTTCAATCCTAGCACGTACGTGAATCACCTAGGAGCGTGGTCTCCTTTTTTTCTTTGAATTGCTTACCTGAGAATGGATGTATGGAACTTCTGATCTTGATCTTCAATCCCAAAACACCAAGAGCCTAGAAAAATAGTTCCAGTCACTTTTGAATTCACAATCGATATGATTGGAACTCGTGTAACCCTAAATCGAAAGTGTCCACAAAACCTTTTGATGTTAAAGGCTTGCAAGTGCACTATCGAATGAGAACTTATTTTTCTTTTTCTCTCTTGGCCGAAATTCTATGTGTATTGAGTAAGATTTTTACTTTTCAAAGCAAACAAAAATCTCTCTCACTCAAGCATCTTGGTGGCCAAAATTTATCACCTTATATTTATAAGGTGACCGAAATTTCTCCTTCTCAAAATAGGGTTGGCCGAATTCTTTGTGTAGGAAATCTAGCATTGGCCAATTTCCTTACTTGAAAAGGAATTGTGCTTTTCCCTAATTCCTATCAATTTAAGAATCCTAACCCTTATAGGACTAGGGTGGCCGAATTCTTTGTGTGGTATGGAGTGTATGTGGACTTAATCCTTACCACATTAGGACTCCTATCACTTACAAGAATTCTAACCCTAATCCAACACAAAGTATTTTATTTACTGATCAGGAAAAGATTTTGATTTAAACTATTAATTAATTAAATAATTAATTAATTTCCATTTAATCAAAACAATAAAATAAAATAATATCTTGGGCTATTTTATTAGCCTTGCCGCCCACACCATATATATATGGGTCTAATATTATTTTTCTTATTTTATTTAATCCATTAGACTTTAAATAAAAACCAACATGTGAACTAGACTTATTCTTACTAAAAGAAACAAGCCCACATGTCTCCTTTTAATATATTAATATAATAGAGCAGCCCATTAAATAAATAATAGACATATTATATTCTTAATATATTAAATGCAATTCTAGATGGACCCATAAATTGGTCCGGTAGAATATATCAAGTAATCCATGCAAGTACGTGTGGATTGTGGATCTTGGCGGGCTATCTAAATTTAAGCTTCAATAGACATAACCTAATCACAATCAACAAATGATTCACTTAGGTCCGATCTATTAATTTTAACTCATTCCACTAAAGAGCTAAAATTGAACTCTTAAATAAAGATAGAATAAGAAGATGTTTCTCATTCATACCCTAGACAATCTTATAGGAGATGGTGTATCCTCGTGAATAATATCAGTAATCGCCAAGAGCTCATAGACCGCCTATAGCTCTCCAAGTTACCATATTTCCTCATATGACCAACTTTGATATTTTGACTTGTCCAGAAGCCATGTCATCAATAATCATTATTGAAAACTCAACGTTGAGATTTAATATCCAATACCTCAAAACATCCATATGATGATATTATACTCTCATTTAATAAATGGAGCCACGATGTCCATATTTACAAATGAAGTCCTCTATCGATTAACAAATGTATACCACCAAACTATCGAGGATAGACTATGCTATATAATCGTACTCATTGATAGCTCAAATGATAACACTTGCAACCATAAGTCCATCATTTATCTCAGGATTAAGATCGACTCTCCGATTGTCCTAATAATGAAAAGACTTATATCTAGTGACGGTTCTAGATAAAGTATTTCATTGTGATCCAGTTCAATGCACCCAGTGCACTAGATTCTTTTACTCGAAAACTTTTCGATGATTTTAGACTCATCATAACTCATTTGATCCCACTCAAATGCTAGTAAAAGAATTCTACAACTTTATCAAGATAGAGGTGCACAACCTTTAACTTAAGTTGTGAACGTTATTCAAGACTAACTAAAGAATTGTGTCTACCTCATACATATCCGGATGTACAAACAATTCTTCATATCTCATAGTCTTTTGACCTTATGATTATTTACCTTGACAATTATATTTATAAATGCTATAAGATTTTGCAGAATCAGAAATCACTTTATTTATATGAAAAGATTGTCAATTACAATATCACACTCTTGCTATTGAGCATAATCCTAACAATCTTTTCAAACATGGGGCAGATCAGGAAATTAGGAGGTGTGTGCCAGAAAATGAGCAGTATGATGTGTTACGATTCTACCATAACTTGCAGTGAGGAGGCCATTTCAGCGCACGGAAGACAGCACTGAAGGTGCTGCAATCAGGTTTCTTTGGGTATCACTATTTAAAGATGCTTATCAGTTTTGTGTGGCATGTGATAGATGCCAGTGCACCGGGAACATTGGTAAACGGAATGAGATCCCACAAACTGGAATTTTGGTGGTTGAAGTATTTGACATTTGGGGTCTTGATTTTATGGGACCGTTCCCACCTTCTTGTGGGAACAACTATATTTAAGTGGGGGTTGACTATGTTTCCAAATGGGTTGAGGCAGTTGAACAAATCAAAAAGGAAAATGTTAGAACCAAGCTAGTCAACAAGACAAGGCAAGGCAACTTAGTTGCACTTACGAGGAGTAGCATCTGAGATCTGCAGGTATTGATTCACCCTACGAGGATCGAAGGCTTCAGCGGTTGGGAACTTCAAGTTCATGTAGTTCCTGGCTAGAATAGCCTTCAAAATAGTTTCAGATTCAGAAGGCAAGGAGTCCCGGTCCCACGATGGTTTGTCACTAAAAGCTGTGGGAACCTCGAACTCATGCCCCCCAATGAAAATCGAGCTCCCCCAATCATTCCTTGCAAGGATCCATTCTTTCTTCCAGGCAAGGTTCTTCTTCGAAGTGCCGGGAATAACAAAGTTGAGCTTGTTCTTGGCCTTAGCATAAAACTGACCTCGAGGAGCGCCAGATAAGCTTCTGATTTGGAAAAGATAGGCCAGCTCCTGTGCTCCGGGCTCTCTCGTCATCTTGCTTAGCTGGCATTGTTCCCTCCATAGCATGGAAAAGATAGGCCAGCTCCTCTGCTCCGGGCTCTCTCGTCACCTTGCTTAGCTGGCATTGTTCCCTCCATAGCATAAGGAAACCAATCAAATGCCTCCAGAAGCCGGGCGTCAACTGGAGGGGAGCAAGCTGGATGGCATTGAGAACTTGCCGAAGAGTCGGATGAAGGGGAAGCCTAACCCCATTCTCAAGAGCAGCCACATGAATTGCAAGCACGCCTTTAGGGAGGTTGAAGAACTCATAACCCTTGGGGGTACCGAGATAGAAACGCTATCGGGAATGCCGTACTTTGACCTAAAATGATCTATCACGTTCGAATCAACAGTGGAATCAGGGACAACCCTGAAGTCATAGGGAGGAAGCCTCTCTAAAGAAGGGCCGGAAGCCGGGACTGGATGCTCCCCCGAGGCGTCGCCACCAACCTTTTTGTTGGAGTCTTCATCGACTATATCCAAAGGATGGTTAGGATGGTTAGAAAACCTGGTCCCAATGGAGACATTCCTGTTTGACCACCGACGTTGTGGATTGGGCGGAGAATCATGGCTGTCTAAGCTCCTCCTTACCCGTTTTCCAGGGGCAAGGCTAAAGACCTCTTCACCGTCAACCATGGAATCAACTGAATCATAACTTGTTTTCGACATGAGGAAGTCGGTGAGGATGACGAATGAAGAAAAAGATAGGCTTGAGAGAAAGTCTATAAGAGAAAGTTTATCTTGGGAAATATTTGAAATTTGAGAGATATGAGGAAGACGTTGAGATAAACAAGTATATATAGGCAAAAGGGCAGCAGCACGAGCTGTTGAGATCTTTGGTTAAGATCACAAAGAATCTCAAGGACTGCCGTAACGTAACCAGATTAACTCGAAAACAAGTCAGTCAGCTCACGCCATGTCACTTGCGCAGTTAATGAGGAGATTTCCCTAAGATTCTTGTAACGGTAGAGAATCTTAGGGACTGCCATAACGCAGCTGGATTAATTCAGAAATAAGTCAGTCAGTTCATGCCACGTCACTTGCGCAGTTAATGAGAAGATTTCCCCAATATTCTGGTAATGGTAAAGAAGGAAAGATTTCCCAAATAAAATAAAAAATGTGACCCTAACCCCAAGCTCGACAACCGGTGTTCAAGTCAGAGGGGACTTCTGTTAATAGCCAAATTTGGCTAAGGACCAAAGGGAAATTTTCCACCCTCTAAACCTAGCTCCATGCCTGAGGTCATCCACCAGGAGACAATGTTACCCAAAGCCGAGCTACGATACCGGCCCACAGGAATAAGGACGGGCTCCAAAAACACCCGGAGTAGAGCCCGGCTCGGTCAGATCGAGCCCGCATCACCGAACCTAAAACCAGGAAATCCCCCCGAAGTCGGGATTACCTCACAATTTCTCTTGAAACTCACCAATACCTCGCTGACATAGTGGGGTGTTCGTAGGTGGCCGCACCTAGCTTCAAAATGTCATGGAAGGCTAGACCTATCTTATGGCTAGACGAAACTCCTTAATATTGGGGCTAGGACACTGATCGACCTCACTATCTGATGTACCTCACCATAATACATACCATATTCAACGACCCCTATGAGAGAACATGCTAGAACTAAAGACACACAGGATCACATCTTAAGATGTTACATACGTATAGAACAAGTAATAGAGTTCAAGTAGGAAACAAATTGATCTCCACCAAGATATCCTCGACTCAGCAATTAACTCAAAGTCAATGACATTTAAATGTAAAATCCCATCCGATAAGGAGGGAAGGGATATAGAAAATCAAGGGGGGGAATCAATTAGTTTGACCTATGAAGACAATGTATAAAAGAAGGACTTGAACCTTCTGAAAGAAGAGACTACTTTTCGACAGGCATACGACAAGTACCCAACTACACCCTAGAGAAAATTGAGAGCAATTTGAGAGAGATTTGTATATCACATACTATCAATAAAGAGAGTATTTTTTGATTCTTTCGGGTGGTTAATAGTATCATTGTTCCTTGCCATTTTATTAGGCACTGTTACACATACGTTCAACCTTGGCCATCACCTACGTGGTAGTGGTCTCGAGGGTGCTAACTGAGATTTCTCGTCCTGAGCAAAATTTATGTTAACAGAATTGTCATTCTCCCATCTATCTCCTTATTACACATGTATGTGAGCTAGGCACCAACCCCGCTGGTCCTAGCTCTCCTATACCTCTCTCTACATCTTATCTAGGTCGGGAAATTATGGAGGGCATCTAGAGAGGTGTCCAAGTACCAGGATTAGATACCAAGACTGGGTACCAGCCTACTGTACCAGATGAGCGGGATGATTGTCCTCTTACCATGATATCTATCTCGTTTTCACCTTACCAGAACCGTGGTATGAAGTACCTACCCCCTGCTGCGACCTCCGGAGTAGCGGGTTGAGGGTGATAACTGAAATTTCACTCCCCGAGTGGATTTTTCTGTTAACACTCATTGGCACCGTCTGTGGGAAGCTCACCAACGTGGCTTCCTTATCTATACTCGCACTATTTACAAATATGGTACGTGGGACTCCTGGCAGAACCAGTCTACTATGTTGCCCTATGTAACAAACCTGCTCATATACTTGCGGAGGTCCTCTACAGTAGATCCCTTCTGGAACATCTAGAGCTCCAATGCAGTAGAGCTACACATCTCTTACTACCTTGCTGAGGGTTTGCCTCCGTTACGATCTCCTTTACAACAGATCCGCTTCGGTACATCTAAAGCTCCTATACAACAGAACTGCACCAATCCTGCTTCCTTATAGAAGATCTGCTCAACTACCAGTAGATCTCCTATCCAGCAGATTCACTGGATTTACACATGTTCATATGGATCCTCTCATGTCACCGTATCCATTCTTTAAAAGCTCATATGTAGCAGGTCAAACCATGTACCGGAGAATACAACTTAACTGTATGATCGTATGAGCAGCATGACCGATAGAGTCCTAGTGGCTCCTCACTTCGTGTACTGGGCCAATCAATGCCCAAGTGAGCCACTGCGGTTCCGGTTCTTTCTAGGAGAGTCCAGAGACTCATTTCAATTGCTGGGGACTTCTTGGATCCCAAGCATACCTCTAGACAAGTATCACATCGGTGGCTCCCTACCTCATCTATCGGGCCATTCAATGCCCTAAAGAGCCACCGATGTCCTGATCCTTTCGGGGAGATCGCAGAGGCTTCCCATATTGCTGAGGCCTCCTACATGCCAAAGCAAGCCTCTGAAGTAGCATCCCATCTGCATGACCTAGTGGCTCATCACTTATTGATCCGGGTGGTCAACGCGCATGTGAGCCACTGTGCACCAATCCATTCAAGCATGGTCCAGAGGTTCATTTCAGTTGCTGGGGAGTTCTAGGATCCCAAGCATGCCTCTGGACTAGTACCACACCAGTGGCTCCCTACCTTCTGTATCAGGCCACACAACACCCTAGTGAGCCACCGATGCCCCTATCCGTTCAGGGAGATCCCAGAGGCTTCCCACATTGCTGAGGCCTCCTACATGCCAAAGCAAGTCTTTGGAGTAGCAGCCTAGCTGCATGGCCAGTGGCTCCTCAATTGTTGTACCGGGCCGGTCAATGCCTATATAAGCCACTGTGCCTCGATCCATTCGAGCATGGTCCAGTGCTTCATTTCAGTTGCTGGGGACTTGTAGGATCCTAAGCATGCCTCTAGACCAGTACCAGGCTGGTGGCTCTTCTCCATTTGTACCGGGCCATTTGATCGAGCCAAAAATGTTATACATTTTGGCCCTCATATGCTTTCTCTTTGTTTTGTTCTTGAGCATTTTTATGTGTATTTATGGCTCGTTTGGTTTTTATCGCAGGCATTAGATAAAAGGCATGAAGGGAGGCAAAATGGACCAATTAGTGCACAAATGAAGTGAAGAAAGCAAAAGTGCACGGGTAGCATACCCGTGCACTACCCGTGCACTCACCCGTGCACCGGAAGGTGGATTTTGAGAAGATCAAACTGCACGGGTAACTGCACGGGTCACACCCGTGTACCCACCCGTGTAGTTCACCAGACTAGAGAGCAAGGCCACGGGAGAAGGCAACTGCACGAGTGGTGCACGGGTCATCCACCCGTGCATATACCCATGCATATTGTGGAAATCTGAAGGGAAATGAAGACTACACGGGTAACTGCACGGGTAACCTACCCGTGCTATACGGGAAACCCAGCTCGCCACATCAGCATTTTGGCCTAGTTTTTTAAGGAAGTATAAATAGTTTTCAATTCTAATTTTCAAGGGGGGAGACCCACGACCATACACCATTCCATTCATTCTTTCTCTCTCTAAATCCCAAAAACCTTTCTCACCAAAAACCCATTATGATCTCCATCATTGGCTACTCATAAGGACATAGGAGGTGGATTGAAGCTTGAAGAAAGAAGGTTCTACATGGGTACTTTCTAGTTCCCTCATTTTTATTCTTGTATTCCGTTTGTTATGAGTAGCTAAATCCCATTAGAGGATTGATGAGATTCACTTGTAAATATGGGTATTTTTAATGAACACAATATCTTCTATTAAAAATCTATCTCATTTGTTCTATTCAATGTTTTATTTGATTTCAAAAGCAATTTGTGTTTGATTGTACATGACTCTCTTCATGAGTTGTTTGATAAATTATGTGTCTAGAGAATCAAGTATACATGATGCTTGGACCTCTATGCTCGATTAAATAGGAGGATTGAACAAAGGTACATGACCTAAGAATATCCGGATTTATTAATCTCACCTAATCCTAATCTTTCATGGGTAATCAAGACTATACATCCTAGGATTGTTTGCATGTGATAGAGTAAGCATCAACCTATACATGATGGGTTGGTGATTTTTAACAAAGAGACATGTCCCTTATGAGATAGATGTTCTTTCACTGTATAACCGATTGCGGGTGGCCAATGCTATACATGATGGTTTGGGCATTCACAAGTGGTAAATAGTCACTCCTATACATCCTAGGGTGACTACATTAGTTAATGACAATCATCGTGAGTTCATTCTTTACCCATTGTTTGCTAGTTGAATTCATCAATTCCTTAATCTACATATCACATATCCATACCTTTTTAGAATAGTACATTTTAGTGCATTTTAGCTTAGTTTACAATTTAGTTTTATTTCTTCTCCAAATCCATATCGATTTAGTTTTCTAGCATTTTTAACTAAAGCATTTATTTACTCAAAACTATCACTCGATCTCCAAGGAGTGATACCCATACTTGCCACATACTAGGTTTATACTTGTTTGACTGCATCTTGGGATCTCATAAATTTGTTTGAATAGTGCATATCATGACATATAAAATATTGCGCGTTCAAAAATGGTGCCGCTGCTGGGGATCAACGTACATAGTTGTGATTAGATTTGGTTTTAGTGTTAACTAATTATTTTAATTTCTTTTACTTTGATTGTACTTGTTATTTTGGATTTATAGGTGCATAGGTACATGCACGGGAGACGCTCTTTGAGGGGCAGCTTTGTACCGAGAATTAACAATATTCATCGGATTAGAGTACTGATCAGACAGTTTGAGAACGACAATCTTGAAGAAGAGATGGCTGAAGGAATTCCACTGAATACACCAGTGGAGGAACAAGGAATAAATAAGGAGGACTTGGGACTCACAATTGGTGAGTACACTCTTCCATCTGTTGGGGATGAGTAACCAACGGCTATTGTTTTGGATGATACCGCTAGGTTATATGAGTTGAAGGGGATGCATGTGAACTTGTTGCCAACATTTCATGGGCTTCCTTCTGAGGATTGCCTTCAATTCATGAAGGAATATAGTGCGGTGTTAGAAACATTCCCCATTTTAGTTTGAGATAGAGTATTGACTAGGGCACAATTGCAGATGCGTTGTTTCCAATATTGTCTCAAGGACAGTGCAAAACAGTGGTACATGGCATTGAGGCCAGGAACACTTACGTCTTGGCCCTAAATTTGTAAGGTATTTTACAACAAGTTTTTCCCAACAGCAAAGGCAAGAGAATTGAAGATTAAGATCGCCACCTTTAGTGAAGAGGATGGGGAACCATTTCATGAAGCATGGGAAAGATTTCATCTTCTACTCGCTCAAGTTCCACCACATACCTATCCTGAATAATTGAAGGTCACATCCTTCTACCAGGGGCTATCCATTATTACTCAGATGATGGTGGACAATGCTTGTGGGAGGACAATTGCCGACAAGGGGGCTCAAGAAGAATATGAGATTATGGAGAAACTAACCTAAAATTCATAACAAAGGTCTTCAAGCATAAAGAGGGGTGGAAAGTTAGAAATTGATGGGAATACAGGAATTGCTATTGAGATGTCAAGAAGGGCCAAGGAAATGCAGTCAGTGAAAGCCTTGATGAAGAATATGTTCAAGCCAACAGCTCAAGTGAACCAAGTCACAGATGACACATTAAATTGAGTGGAGGTACAGTTGGAGCATGAGGAAGCCCAAATGTTAGGGGGGTTTCAAAGGAAGAGGAATGACCCCTACTCCAACCAGTACAACCCAGGGTGGAGGAACCACCCTAACTTTTCATGGAGCAACAACAACAGCAGTGCAAACAATCAAGGATATCAGAATCAAGGATACAACAGATACAACAATCAAGGTGGAGCAAGCAACAACCAGTGGGGGAGCTCTAGTAATAATCAACAAGGAAATTTCAACATGCAAGCAAATGCTTATCAACCGAAAGTCAGATCACTTGGAGAGGAACTGAGAGACTTTATCAAGGCAACAGATGAAGCTTCAATAGATATCAGAAGCTCCCAAAGTGAAAATGAGCAAATGTTGAAGAGCTATATACACTCAAATGATCAAAGGGAAAATAATATGGATGCCTCGATAAAAAGATTGGAGACTCAAGTTTCTCAAATTGCAGAAGCTCTGCACATGCAGGACAAAAGGAAGTCTCAGAGCCATAATGAACATGTTAAAGTGATGGAGGCAATTCTAGGGAAGAATGAAGAGTTGGCCCTAGGTGAGGAAACTCATGACACAAATATTGTTGTTGGAGATGTTATACAAGAAAAGGCAGTCAAGCAAAAGGAAACTACTCTAGTGAAGCTGGAGGATCCTGGTGACTTCATCATTCCAGTCACCATTGGAGAGTCAGGAAAAATGGGGGCAGTGCTAGATATGGGGGCAAGTGTTAATATGATGCCTTTGGAGGTATATAGACAACTGAAGCTACAACCCATGAAGACCACTCAAACTAAACTCAAGATGGCTCACAACTCTCCAAAGACTCCTTGTGGAGTAGTTGAGGATGTGCTATTGAACATCCATGGACTTAAGGTCCCAGTGGATTTTTTTGTGTTAGAAGCGAAGGATGATGAAGCTCATGAGAGGGAGTGGAAACTGCTTCTAGGGAGATCGTTTATGGACACAACTGGTATGGTAGAAAATGTGGTTTTGAGGCACTTGTCGTTCAACTATGGTGGTAACATAGTCGAATTTGATGTTGACCGACCTAATGAGAGACTTTTTTAAGGATGTTTTGTGTTGGAAGTGCCAAAGAGAAAATGAAAGAATAGCAGAGTTTGTGACCTTGTAAGGGCATTCGAGTTAGCTACAGAGATGGAGGAAGCCATCAAGACGGTATTGAAGAAAATGAAGCCATAAAAATAGAAGAGGCAGTCTTTGATGAGATGATACTTGAAGAGTTATCTAGAGATTTTGAACAAGAAAGAGATATGGAGTTAGAAAATGAGAACAAAAAGCTTCATCAAGAATTAGAACTCTTAAGGAGAAGAATGAGACATTGAAGAAGAAAGTGCAAGAACTCTCCGACATCAACAAACAGTTTAAGAAGAAAATTGCCAAGGTGGAAGGTGAAAAGAAAGCCATCTCGTGAGACTTACTTGAATTAGCTAAGCTCTCAAAGGAGTTTGAAGAAGAATATGGAAGAAAAATGAGGAGGCTCTTGATGGAGGTTGAAGAGAAGTCAAATGCATTGGGAGAGGTGAAGGAAGCACTCAAGAAGAGGGGGGAGGCCTTAAAGATTGCAAAAGTAAAGGAGTGTGACTACATAGTGGAATTAGACAACATGGAGAAAGAAGTCAACTTACTCAAAGTGCAACACTCAAGGAGTTTCAATCAAAGAGGGAGTTTTCCTTATACTCTTCCAACTGGTTATTTCTGTTATAAGCACGGGCACATTAAGGCCCACTGTTACAAGTTTCAAAGGGTCACAAATTTTCAAAATAAGTATAGGAGAAACCCAAGGGAAGTTAGAAAGATATGGGATAGGAAAGATTTAACGGATGCCGTAAGGATGGTGGAGAAGGATTCTGTAGAAAGAACCTTGGCACTCGTTAGGGTTGTCAAGAGAAATGAATCCCTTCACTTGGTAAAGCCACCTGGGATTGACTCAAACCCTACCAAACATAATTTACATTGATTGATTTCATAAAGTATGGTTGGATGTCACAAATTATTTTCTTATGCATCATTTTTCACTAGTGGTTATGTAATATCTTTGAGCGCATTTAATATAGGTGGTTTTAAGTCTTGAGAAATTTTTTTGTGATATCTTTTAGTATGGTAGATAATAGTCTTAACAGTGTGAATATGAGTTTTAAAGTTGTTATATGGTAATGAAGGCAAGTATAGTTCATTTACATAGTTTTCTTGTGTAGGAAATCTGATCGGGGCACAAGAATTAAAGAAGGCAAGAAAGGTGCTAAAGGGTAACAAACAGGGCAACTGCACGGGTATCACGCCCGTGCTATACCCATGCAGTCACCAGTGTACCGGGGGAAGATATGCACTTGGAGGAAAATGCACGGGTAATTGCCCGGGTGAAATGCACGGGTCATCCACCCGTGTATATACCCGTGCTACAAAGAGGGAATTTAACACTCGAGAGATTAGCACGGGTCACTGCACAGGTACGTCACCCGTGCTATCGCGAGCATATATATATGAGGTGTCACTTTCTTGGTAGGGCTCACAACTCAAAAGTAAAAATTACAGTTCTCACTTCTCTTTTCAAACCCTAAGGTAAACCTTGAGACCTATGTCTTCAATTTCCAGCATAAAGGTATGAATGTATTCTCTCCCTAAACTTGTTTTAATTGATTTATCATGATTTAGTCTTTTCTTCTCCTCCATTCACTCTAAATATCTCTAAGGTTTGTTTGTTTTTGAGTGTTTAATGCCATGAATGAATGCTTAAGGATTCCATCATAGTGTTATTGTTGTTTGAATGTGTTTGGAAAAGTCGATTGATTATGAAAAGAAGACTTTGTTCAAAAGTGAGAGTGCAGTTCTCCGCGAATGCACGGGTAAGTGCACAGGTACTCCACCCGTGCTATACCCGTGCACTGAGGAGTTGAACAAACTATTCAGGAAACTGCACGGGTACTTCACCCGTGCTATACCCGTGCACCTAGGCATTTAGGACTATTTTTCAGTTGATTCAAGCTGTTTCTCCTTGATTCCTTTGAACACAATGTGTATTCTTAATTGAGCCTTTTTCTTTTGCAGATGTCAGGAAAAACTAAGGGGGTTGCAAAAAAACAAGGATCAAGCAAGAAGAAGAAGCTACCTCCTCTAACTCCATGCACATTGAACAAAGATTTCGAGAGAAGAATGGAGTATTTTGGACAAAGTAATATTGTAGAGGAGCGAAGCATTGCCTTATCAGAGCTTGCGAGAACCCCAATCCCTACCAGAGTGCAAGAACGAGGATGGCAATCTTTTGTTAGCACACCGCCACGTTTCTGTAGAAGAATTATGCAGGAATTTTATACGGTAATGGTTCCCGATGATTTCAGGAGAGGAGTGGCTGTAATGGTCAGAGGTGTAGAGGTACAGATGAACATTGACAACATCCAAAGGTACTTTCGAACAAAACTTCCTGATGACAATCAAATCTAGAATAGATTGAGGAATGGAGTTACTTGGGACGACTGCTTTGTGAAGAAGAACCTGGACCTCACCAATGACTTGGTCATAAATCCAATGGACTTCTTGGTGAATCCGACATTCCCAATCAAACACAACAACTTGAAGATGGAACTTGGATTTTGGCATGTGTTCATTTTCCATTCTCTTAGGCCAAGGACTTACATAACCAATGTGTCTTTTGAGACGGCCACTATATTGCACTGTATACAACATAATCAGACAATCAATGTGGCATGGGTCATTCTGGCAGAGATCTGGCAGTCAGAAGTAAGAAATTAGACAAGCAATCATTGATTTTCTCATGTCTAATCATTGAATTTTGTAAACAGCAAGGGGTCGACCTCAGTAATGAGAGACTTGAGTGGCCACATGCAGATTTGGACGTCAAGACATGGCGCACCTTGTAGATAGAACAGGATTTGACAAGTGGCAAGAGAAAGACCGGGAGGAAGAAGATTGCTCAACCAGGTGAAAATATGCATATAAGTGAAGAGCAGGATGAGTACTATCAGGAGGGTCCAGTGCCAGAACCAGCAGTTGGGAGTGAACAGGCACCTTGGGAACAGTTGATCAGAGGGCTGTCTAGTCTTTAGACCTCAGTGGATTCATTTAAATCCACTTTCACCACAGAGATCAGGACTGTTAAAAGATAGTATGAAAGACCTATGGACAATTGTCACGAAAATGAGGAAGGACTTGAACTTGATCCCTTACTCAAAAAGAAAGAAAAGGCCACTCGACCAGAGTTCACTTCAAGAGGTCCTGCAATTGATCCTAATTTTCAGACGGCCATGGAGATATCAAAGAGGGAGCATGAGGAGAGGCTCAGGGAACAGTTGGATCCAAAACAGAAGAAACCTATGATAGAGGAGGAGGAGTTAGATTCTGATGATGATTGATTATTTGAGCTTGCCATAGTTGGAAACTTTAATTACAGTTGCTTTAGTTATCTAGGAGTGCACTTAACATTTTCATTTCAGTATGATTTTCTTGTGTTGTTTTATTTTAGGATGTTTTAGTTTGGATGATGTTAACGGAAATTTTGCTCGAGACGAGAATTCTCAGTTAACACCCTCGAGACCACTACCACGTAGGTGGTGGCCAAGATTGATCGTATGTGTAACAATGTTTTATAAAATGACAAGGAATAATGATACAATTCACCACCCAAAAGAAAGCAAAAATATTTTCTTATTGAACGTGTATGGTATATAAATTTCTCTCAAATTGCTCTGAATTCTCTCTAGGGTATGGTCGAGTACTTGTCGTATGCCTGTCGAATAGTAGTCTCTCTTTCTGAAGGAGGAAGTCCCTTCTTTATACAATTCTTCATAGGTGTCAACTCATTGATTTCCCCTTGATTTTCTCATCCCCCTCTTATTGGACGGAATTTTTCCCTTTAAATGTAGTTGACTTTGAGTTAATTGCTCCGTTAAGGGTATCTTGGAAATCAATTTATTTCCTATCAAACTCAATTAATTGTTCTGCACGTGTATAATATCTGTGGGTGTGATGCTAGTGTATCTCTGGGTCTGGCATGATTCCCATAGGGATCGCTGAATGTATCATGGTGTGGTGCATCAACTAGTGAGGTTGATCAGTGTTCCGACCTCCATATCTGAGAAGTTTCATCCAGCTAGGAGCCAGATCTGGCTTCCCCTGA
The DNA here is from genome assembly GCA_033220585.1 of Dipteronia sinensis. Taxonomy (NCBI): domain Eukaryota; kingdom Viridiplantae; phylum Streptophyta; class Magnoliopsida; order Sapindales; family Sapindaceae; genus Dipteronia; species Dipteronia sinensis. The sequence continues at coordinate 3,707,844 of CM065645.1, forward strand.
CCTTTTCGAAGCTAGGTGCGGCTTCCTAGGGACATTCTCATGTGTCAATGAGGTATAGGTGAGTCTCTAGAGCAATTGCGAGGTGACCTCGACTTCGGGGAATTTATAGTTTTGGTGATCCGGGCTAGATCTGATCATTCCGGGCTCTATCCCTGATGTTTCGGGAGCCCGTCCTTGTTCCTGCGGGGTGGTATCGTAGTTCGGCTCTGGATAGAATGGTCTCCTGGTGGAAACTCTCGGGTATGGAGCCAGGTCTAGGAGGTGGAAAATTTTCCTTTGGTCCTTAGCCAATTTTTGCTATTAACAGAAGTCCCCTCTGACTTGAACACCAGATGTCGAGCTTGGGGTTGGGGTCAGATTTTTACTTTATTTGGGAAATCTTCCCCTTTTTACCGTTATCGAAATATTGAGGAATTCTCCTCATTAGAGTGACGTGATGGGAACCGACTAATTTATCTCTGAATTAATCAGATTGCGTTACGGCAGTCCCCGAGATTTTTTACCGTTACTAGAATCTTGGGGAGATCTCCATCTTAACTGCGTAAGTGATGTGGCGTGAGATGATTGGCCTGCTTCTGAGTTAATCCGTTTACGTTACAGTAGTCTCCGAGATTCTTTACCGTTACCAAACGAGGATCTCGATAGCTCGTGATGTTGCCCTCCTGCCTATATATATATATATATATATTTATATATATATCTATTTTTCTCCTCGTCTTCCTCACATCTCTCAAACTAAAATTTTTGCTAAGAAATATTTTCTCTCATAGCCTTTCCTCCAAGCTTGCCTTTTTCTTCATTCTTCATCCTTATTGGCTTTTACTATGTCAAAAACCAGTCGCGATTCAGTTGACTCCATAGTTGACGGCGAGGAGGTCGTCAGTCTTACTCTGGGGAAACGGGCTAGGAGGAGTTCTGACGGTGACGATTACCCGCACACCCCACAACGTCGGCGGTCAAGTAGGAATGTATCCATTGGGACTGGGTTCTCCAACCATCCTGACCATCCTTTGGATATCGTCGATGAAGATTCCGACAAAGAAGCGGGCGGTGACGCCGCGGGAGAACATCGGGTCTCGGCTCTTGGTCCCCTTTTGGAGAGGTTCCTTCCTTATGATTTTAGGGTTGTCCCAGATTCAATCATCGACCCGGTCTCGATTGACCGCTTGAGGTCGAAGTTTGGCATCCCCGACAGCGTATCCATCTCGGTGCCTCCCAAAAATTATGAGTTCTTCAACCCCCCTAAAGGCATGCTTCCAATTCATGTGGCAGCTCTCGAGAATGAGGTCAGGCTTTCCCTTCATCCGACTATTCGGCGAGCTCTTAACGCCATCCAGCTCGTTCCCCTCCAGTTGACGCCTGGCTTCTGGAGGCATCTGATTGGTTTCCTTGTACTATAGAGGGAACAATGTCAGTTGAGTAAGGTGATGAGGGAGCCGGGTGCAGAGGAGCTGGACTATCTCTTCCAGATTGGGAGCCTGTCTGGCGCTCCTCGAGGCCAGTTCTATGCCAAGGCCAAGAATAAGCTCAACTTCATTATTCCTAGGTGCTTCGAAGAAGGACCCCGCTTGGAAAGAAGAATGGATCCTTGTGGGGGATGACTGGGGGAGCTCGATTTTCATTGTAGGGCATGAATTCAAGGTTCCCACGGACTTTCGGTGACAAACCCTCATGGGACCGGGACTCCCTGCCTTCTAAGTCTGAAGCCATCTTGAAGGCTATTTTAGCCTAGAATTATTTGAACCTGAAGTTCCCTACTGCTGAAGCCTTTGATCCTCGTAGGGTGAATAAATACTTGCGGATCTCAGACGCTACTCCTCGTAAGTGTCATTGAGTTGCTTTGCCTTATTACTCAGCTTGGTTCTAACATTTTCCTTTTTAATCTGCTTATTCACATTTTTTGTCGTTGAACAGGCCACCGGCCACGTCTCACGCTCTCCTCAAGGTAGAGTTTCTCTTTCCTCCACTGAGATCAAACCTGCTCTTGCTTCATCTATCTCTCCGGCTGGGTCCAAGATGACCACTCTTGCTTAGCGGGCTTTCTGGGCTTTGGGTAAAGCTCTCCAGGTGGTTGGTCCAGCTGCTTCTGTCCTTTCGGCTGTGGTTGCTAAAGTTGCTACCCCTTCGACTCAACCTCCTGATTCCGCTGCGCTTCCAACAACCAAATCTTCAGAGGTTTCTGGGAAAGGTGTCTCGAGGGTTCCTTCCAGCCGCTTCCGGCCTCAGTCGAGCTCGGCGGGGCGGGATGAAGTCCTGGAACAATTCATAGCGTCTTGTCCGGGCGGTGGGATCTCCAAGATGGCTTCCATGCCTGTGGACGTCCTTATTACCAAGGGGTCTACTATTTTAGCTGAGGTAATTGTATTTCTTTCGTGCTACTCTTGTTGTTAATTCGTTTAGTTTCTAACTCTGGTTCTGTATTTTGTACGCATTCAAGTTTAATGTTGCGATGGGCCAGCAGGTAGCCCTCCTCAGCGACCGGGCTGCAAAAGCCGAATCCAAAGCCTGAGAAAGCTAGGGAATTGCTCAAGCAGGCCCAGTCTTTAGTGGAAGAGATGACTTCCAACTAGGGAAAGGTCGAGGTCGAGATGGCTGAGCTTCGCTGCGATCATGAGAGGATGAAGCAATCTTATGATCAGGAGCGTCTTCAATCTCTCCGGCGGGCTAGACAGCCGGAATTCCTGGAGATCTGAGGCTAAAAAGTTGGACCTCGAGAATCAGTCTCTGATTACTCTGGTGACCAAGCTGCAAGCTGACGCGAAGACCTCCTTCAGCGACGGATATTTCTATGCTTCCTTTCAGGCCGCGGAAGCTCTTCCTCCTCCCTTTGATTTGTCATATATTGCCGGCTAGGATAGATCGAAAATAATGCTCAAGGCTACCGAGCTATCTCGCCCTGAAGGCGACGAGGTGGTTCATTCGAGCCAAGCAGGAGCTGGGAAACAGCCCGCCCAGACAGATCCTCCACTCCCTCTTCCTACCTTTACTACCTCAGGTCCCGGGGAGTCTTCCAATAAAGTGTTATCCTCTCGATCTGAGGAGGACCAGTCTGGAGCTGGTGAAGAGGTTAGGAGTCCGTCTGAGGATCCTCCTTTAACACAGATGAAGGTCGACAGGAGCCAGACGGGGTCCATGGCTGCCTTCTTGATGCCGCTATCCCGCCTGAGGTTATTGACGTGATTAATGAGGTCTTAGGAGGAAGATTCCTGCTAATCAACCGATGGTGCCACTAAATGAAGGAGCGGTTGACGAAGATAACCAAGATGGACAGCTATCTGTAGAGGGGGTTGATGGCGAAGATCAACAAGAAGGAGGAGGGCTACCGGAGGAGAGCCAAGAGAGTCCCAAAGCTTGAAGCAGTTCATCATGAATTATTTTTGATTGCCCGGAAAAAGGGGGTAGGCACCCTGTTCTGCCCTTATTAGCTTTCTCTTTTTTTTCTTTTTTATAGCCCGAGCTCGGGGGTTGGGCTCCCCGTTTGGTGGATGTAGCCTTATGGCGGGATAGGCTCCCCTTATCCTTAATGAGAAATCGAATCACTTTTGAGAACTCTTGTTTCATTTCTGGTCTTGAATAGGAACCAGAGTGGCATCTGTAGTAACAATTAAGACTCGTGTAGGGAATTATGATGATTTTGATCCTGCACATGAAAACAAACATTTTATTTATTTGTTTATTTTTTATTTTTTTTAGGGCGATAGCCCGACCTAGGCATCACGAAGGCTACTTAGCTATTTCCTGGTCTTCGAGATCTGGAGGGCAACTAAGCTCTTACACTCAGACCCTTCTTGGGGTGGTAGCCCGACCAAGGCATCAGGAGGGCTACTAAGCTATTTCCTGGTCTCGAGATCTGGAGGGCAACTATGCTTTTACACTCAGACCCTTCTTGAGGGTGGTAGCCCGACTAAGGCATCAGGAGGGCTATTGAGCTATTTCCTGGTCTCGAAATCTGGAGGGCAACTATGCTCTTACACTCAGACCCTTCTCGGGGGTGGTAGCCCGACTAAGGCATCAGGAGGGCTATTTAGCTATTTCCTGTCTCGAGATCTGGAGGGTAACTATGCTCTTACACTCAGACCCTTCTTGGGGGTGGTAGCCCGACCAAGGCATCATGAGGGCTATTTAGCTATTTCCTGGTCTCGAGATCTTGAGGGCAACTATGCTCTTACACTCAGACCCTTCTTAGGGGTTGTAGCCCGACCAAGGCATCAGGAGGGCTATTGAGCTATTTCCTGGCCTCAAAGTGTTTATGTTGAGTTTCCCACACAAGGGTATAGTCACTAATGTTGAACATAGTTGGAGACAAAGATGGAAGAGAAAAGGAAAATGATTTTATTGATGATCGAGATGTAGTACATCTTCATTAGGGTCTGTAATGAAAACTAAATGGGGGTAGTCTGCTTGAGAATTCCCTTCAAGGGTAGAATTTCCTCAAATGATCAGCATTCCAAGTGTGGTCGATGGATCGTCCGTCCATGTCTTCGAGTTTATAAGCTCCATTGCGAGCAACTAGCTTTATCAAATATGGCCCTTCCCAATTGGGACTTAAGACTCCATCTGACCTTTTCCTAGTGTTCAGGGTCACTTTCCTAAGTACCAGATCCCCTTCTTTGAATTCCCGGGCTCTGACCTTTTGGTTGAAGTATCTAGCGATCTTGCTCTGGTAGATCGCTACTTTCTCTGCTACTCGGTCTTGTTTTTCTTCTAAGAGGTCTAGATTAGCCAGGAGCTTGACTTCGTTACTTTCAGGCTCAAAGTGATGTACCCTGAACGAGGTCAATTTATTCTCGATGGTGAGGACTGCTTCAACCCCGAAAGCCAGAGAGTAAGATGTCTCCCCGGTATCTGTTCTCTTTGTAGTTCGGTACGCCCAGAGGACTTCTGGCAGCTCTTCGACCCATTTACCTTTCTTCTGCTGTAGCTTCTTCTTCAGAAGTTTCTTGATAGTCTTGTTGGTGGATTCTACCAGCCCGTTAGTCTGGGGATGAGCCATTGAAGCGAGCCTGAGGTCAATCCCCAATCTCTTGCATAAGTCTTTGAACCGGGCATTTTCGAATTGCTTCCCTAGGTCAGTTATAATGATGAGAGGGGTCCCAAATCTGTATACCACGTTAGTCTTGATGACCTTGGTTGTATTCTTTTCTGATATTCGAGAAAGAGGCCTTGCCTCGACCCATCTTATGAAGTAGTCGATAGCCACGATAGCATGTTTCATCTGTCTGGGAGCGGTAGGGAGTGGCCCAATTAGGTCGATTCCTCACATTGCAAAGGGGTAAGGTGAACTGAGGGACGACAGTCACTCGGGTGGCTGGAGGTACAAGTTTGAAGTTCTTTAACAAGGCTCGTAAGATTGCACAAAACTCTTTACGTCTTAGTGGATGGTCGGCCAATAGTACCCCATACGAAGCACCTGATAGGCTAGAGCTTCCCCACCTATGTGGTTCCCACAGTCCCCAGAGTGGACCTCTCTCAATGCCCACTTAGCATCATCGGGATGCAAGCACCTAAGTAAGGGGAGGGATCTGCCCCTCCTGTAGAGGTACCCGTCCACCATACAGTATCGGATTGAGAGTCTCTTAATTCTTTGGGCTTGGTCGGGCCCTTCGGGAAGCTCTCCTTTAAGGAGGTAGGCGACAATTGGGTCCATCTAGCAAGGCAGGCGATCCAGGGAGCAAATTTCTCTATTTGTGGCTATGCTTGGTTGGGTGATCGCTTAGAGGGGAATTCCCCGTGGTAGGGATTGGCCTCTGATCGTGCCTAAATTGTTGTATATTTCGGCCCTCATTCCTATTCCTTTGTCTCGTTCTTGTGTGTATTTTCTATATATTTTATGTCTAATAGGCTCATAAGTGCTAATTGCAGGCAATAGATGTAATTCTGGGTTTGGAAGCTTGTTGCAGTGATTCCGGTAGAAAAAGGGCGAAAGTAAAGGCAAAAGAGTACAAACAGCTCTATAGTGCGGGTCCGGTACGGGTCCAGTGTGGGTCACAACCGCACTCCGACCTGCAATCTAGCCGCACTCATGTTCATAGCCGGGACAGGATGCAGTAAAGAGATAAAGTACGGGTATAATGCGGGTCATCCAACCGCACTCCACCTGCACTTCCACCAAGAACAGAAGAGCAGAATTGCACCTGATGTTAGAGTGCGGGTACTGTGCGGGTCATCAAACCGCACTCCACCCGCACTTTCACCAAGAACAGAAGAGCAGAATTGTACCTGACATTAGAGTCCTGGGTGTTGTGCAGGGTCACCAAACCGCACTCCACCTGCACTTGCACCTGCACCAAGAACAGAAGGTAGATTTTGCACCTGACATTACAGTGCGACTCAAGTGCGACTACAGTGCGGGTCAAGTACGAGTCAAGTGCGGGTAATCCAACCGCACTCCACCCGCACTATTGCCCTAGATCAGAGACCTAAAGATGAAGAAAACTCTTACAGTGCGGGTAATTCACCCGCACTCAACCCACACTATTCACGCGACAGCTTCTGGTTTCATGCTTAAGTGACCTATTTTCCCATCCTCTATAAATAGAAAAGGATGGGAACGAACCAAAGAATAACCATACCTCCCAACACTTGTAGTCTAAGCTAGAAGCACATCTCCCTCTCATCCAAACCATCTCTACTCAATCAAAGGCAACTATGAGACTTGGATTCAAGCTTCAAGGAAGGAGATTAATCTTCAAGGGTTCTCTCTACACTCTCTCTTAGTTTATTTGTTTGTAATAGAACATGAGTAGCTCAAATACCCCACTATGAGGTTGATGTTATTTGTTTGATGGATATTTTGGGCTTTGTAAATGAACTCTATGTGTTATATTTATTCTATATCTATATTTCATTCCATTGCTTGTATTGATTTCTATTATTGACTTGCTTGGATACACCCTCTTTGCATGTTGATTTGGATTACTAGAGTAGGCAATTAGGTTGTCTAATGCTCCATTGAATGGAAGGATTTCCGGAAATCCGGCTCTACAACCATGCCCTTAATCTAATCTTGAATCAGTGGCTTTCACTATAAACTCTAGGTTAGCCACTTGTGAGAGAATTAGAAGCCTCCACTATACACCCTAGGTTGACTACTTTAGTGATTCTATGATAACTAACCTTATAGTAGAATTCGGTTAATAACCTAAAGCCTCATCCAATCTCAAACGGGTGGCCTTCACTATATATCCTAGGTCGGCCACTTGTGAGGGAATTGGAAGCCATCACTATACACCCTAGGATGGCTACATTAGTAATAGGTTGAGCTATAGCTAGATAGATGAGCATTCATGGAAAAAGTCCTGATTGAGTAACTATCCATTGTTGGTTGCTTAGGAGGGATTAATCGCTAGTAGGAGGTCTTCACTATACACCCTAGGTTGACCTCTTACTAGAGATATATACCAACACTATACACCCTAGGTTGGTTACATTTGTCAATACATGCTTAATTGAGAGTTTGTTGCAATTTCCCCACTATTCACTTACGAGTCCATCAACTCCATAGTTCCATCATCATTCATTCATCACTCCATTGTCATCCCATTTTATTTGCTTTCATAGTTTAGTTTATATTGTATCTTCATTCACCATCACTTTACTTTTATGCATACTAGTTATATTAATCCTAATCTTATCACCCTACCCCGATCTCAGTGGACGACACCCGTGTTTACTGCTTTACTTGTATTTCTACTTGTGAACGCATCGCATATGTTTTATAAATTGTTTTGACGGACGGTTTTCTGACAGGCAAAAACCTTCTCATCAGCCTCCGTTCACCGTTATTTTAGCCAGAACATCTGCGCGATGGTTTTGGTGTCGAGGCACCTGATCGATCTTGAGCCCCTTAAATTTACTTTTTAGCAGTTGAGCTAGCTTTAGGTAGGCAGCCATATTATCTCCCTTTGCCTGGTAGACCCCAGTCACCTGGTTTACAACAAACAATGAATCGCTCTTGATTTGTAGGTAATCGGCCTTTAGTTCAATGGCTACCTTCATCCCGGCTAGGAGGGCTTCATACTCTGCTTCATTATTGGTAGCTTTAAACTTAAATCTGAAACAGTGACAAAATTCAGTCCCTTCCAGATCTATTAAAACTATGCCAGCTCCTCCCCCGGCTTGCCCGTACGCTCCATCTGTAAAGAGGGTCCAAGGCTTGCAGCCTTCCGGCCAATTATCGACCTCGGATATCTTCTCAGGGATCTCATTTGATACTGAGGGATCATCTTGATCTGGGATCGCTGAAAATTCTGCCACGAAGTCGGCCAAAGCCTGTGCCTTAATAGTAGTCCGGGGCTTATACTTTAGGTCGAACTAAGTGAGCTCTAGGGCCCATAAGACTAGCCTTCCAGACACGTCTGGTCTTTGCAAGAATTGGCGGAGGGGTTGGTCCGTCACCACTGCTATTGCGTGAGCTTGAAAATAGGGACCGAGCTTCCTCACTGAGATTACCAGAGCATAAGCGAGCTTTTCTAGGGAGAATGTAACTCCTTTCTGATTTGGTCAAAGCATGACTCACATAGTATATGGGTCTTTGAAAACCGTCGCTACACTCATTGGCCAAAGCCCCGCTTACTGCAGTTTCTGATACGGCCAGGTAGATCTGCAACTCATCTCCGAGAACTGGCTTGACTAACAATGGGGGGCTTGTTAGGTATTCTTTCAAAGCTTGAAAAGCCCGTTCGCTCTCCTGGCTCCACTTCATGTTTTTCCCATGTTTGATGGCTATGAAGAAAGGGAGACATTTATCGGTGGAGTGAGAAATAAATCTGTTGAGTGCCGCCACCCGTCCAGTCAGAATCTATACTTGCTTGAGTGAGGTTGGGGATTCCAGGTCCAAGATCGCTTTGATTTTTTATGGGTTGGCTTCTATGCCTCTCTCATGAACCATGAAGCCCAGAAAATTCCCCGCCGTTACCCCAAAGGCACATTTGGAGGGGTTCAAACGCATCTGGTTTTCCCTCAGTATGAGGAAGGTTTTGCGAAGGTCTTTATGATGTCCTTTTACGGTTTGGGATTACGTGATCATGACGTCGATATATACTTCCATCGTCCTTCCTATCTCGGGCTTGAACAGTTTGTTAACCAGCCGCTGGTATGTGGCCCCCACATTCTTCAAACCAAACGGCATCACCTTGTAGCAGTATAAGCCCTGCCCAGTAATGACACTGGTTTTATCTTGGTCAGCCGGGTGCATTTTAATTTGGTTGTACCCTGAGAATGCGTCCATAAAACTCAAAAGTTTATTTCCGGACGTGGAGTCAACCAGCTGGTCGATCTTTGGTAAAGGAAAACTGTCTTTCGGACAAGCCCGGTTGAGGTTCGGTGTAATCGACACACATACGCCACTTCCCATTCGCTTTCTTAACCATGACCACGTTGGCGATCCATTCAGGGTAACGTACTTCTATGATGAACCCTGCTTTGATCAATTTATCAATCTCTTCCTGCACCGCAGCGTTCCTATCAGCGTTGAAGTGACGCCTCTTCTGCTTGACGGGATTGACTGTTGGATCTACCGCTAGTCGGTGGGCGGCTAATGATGCCGGGATTCTAGGCATTTCATCATGGTTCCAAGCGAAGATGTCACTGAACTCCCTAAGAAGGTCAATTAGTCCTCTTTTTACTTTTCGATCGAGGGTGGCCCCGACCTTGACGACCTTGGATGGATCGTCATTTCTGATGGGTATCTCTTCTAGTTTATCTACGGGCTACCCGCTGGCCCATTCCTTACTCCGTTCTTCCTCGTAAGGCATAATAGGTTCCCTCTCTGGATGCCCAGGATGTTCTGCAGGCTCCTTCTCCTCCTGGATTATCCGGGATGTATCCATGTCTTCCTGGATTAATGTCACCTATACACACTGTTTTGCTAGGGCTGTAGGATTAGCAGATACTGCGTAGCATTTCTTAGCTGCCTGCTGGTCTCCGCGTACCTCTCCTACTTTGGTTCCAACCGGGAATTTCAGGACGTTGTGGTATATGGACAAGACTCCCTTCAATGAGGACAGAAAAGGTCTCCCTAGGATGGCCTTGTAGGCCGATGGGGTGTCCACCACAACAAAGTCGGTCATAACATTCTGTTGGAGAGGGGTTATTCCGATGATTACTGGGAGGATCATCGACCTTACTGGTATGATCGAATCTGCAGTCAACCCGTAAAGCGGAGTGGTACAGCTGTTGTAACAATATTGCTTCAGGTATTATTTTTCCAGGGTATCCTTGAAAAAGGATATCTACACTGCTACATGTATCCACGAGCACACGATTGACCAGACAGTTGGCGATCTGTATCGTGATTACCATGGGATCATCATGAGGTTGCACAGTGTTAAAGACATCTGCTTCGGTGAAAATGATCTGCGCTGACTGGGAGGGCTTTGTCGGGCTCTGGCTGACTTCGAAGATCCCCCAGCTTTGTCCGATGCGGGGAATCTTTCTTGCGTGGTTTTTTCCGGAGTTATTGGAAAGGCCAGCCAGTGTAGGACCTCCGCTGATAGTGTGTATCACCTAAATCTGTTGCATTAAGTCAGCCTGTTCCACTTTCCTCTTTTCTGCGTTTTCACGGGTTTCAGCTTGTACCTCCCTTCCAGTCCTTATGTTATCTCTGACCTGTTGTAAGAACTCAATCAAGCATCCTCCTCTTATCATAGCTTCAATCTGGTTGCGTAAATTATAGCACTCTGAGGTGTTATGGCCCACGTCTTCGTGGAAGTCGCAGTACTTGTACCGGTTTCTCCTGTCAGCTAGGGCCTTCATGGGAGCGGGCTTTTGGAGCAACCATTTATCTCGTATAGCAAGGTAGACTATTTCCCTGGAAGCATTCAAAGGGGTGTAGTAGTCATACCATTTTCACCTTGCATTACTAGAGCCACGGTCCTGGGAGGCGGACGAAGCCCGGGGAGGGGTTCGTTTTGCTGGATATCTTTCTTGCCTATTCTGAGGAGCAGGGATGCGATAGGTCGATCTGTTAGGAGGTTTATTCTAAGTTTTCTGTACTGGCTCAAATTTGGGGGCTTCTTTCTTCAGACGCTTTGCCGTTCTCATGTCGTCGTGTTCCATCTTGACCTTGAGTTGTTCGTCGATCTCGACCTGCTCAAGAGCCCGGTCGTAGGCCTCCTGGTAAGTCTCGGGAGGTCTCTTAGCGAAGAAACAGAAAAGCTTTCCTGCCTATAGGTTCCGCCTGAAGTTGGCGAGGGATCCTTTTTCGGTGAAAACTCCCATTTGTACTGACCTCCATGTGAAATCGTTCCACGTACGACCGAAGAGTCTCACTTTGTTCCTGAATCACATATTGGAGGTGTATGGGATCTTTCGGACGAGGTTTGACCCCTTGGAATTGCGAGCAAAAATCTGTTGATAATTTCGTGAAAGAATCCACACTGCCAACGGGCAGTTTCCTGAACCAGGTTTTCGCGTAGTCGGTTAGGGTCGTTGGAAACATTCTGCACATAGCTGCTTTGGTAGCGGGCTCTATCCCGGATGTTTTCGGAGCCCGTCCTTGTTCCTGCAGGGTGGTATCGTAGCTCGGCTCTGGATAGAATGGTCTCCTGGTGGAAACTCTCGGGTATGGAGCCAGGTCTGGGAGGTGGAAAATTTTCCTTTGGTCCTTAGCCAATTTTGGCTATTAACAGATGATGATGGATAATATTTTGTTTTTGGGATATTTAGCTTGTGATGATTTGAAATGTTAACCTTTGCGGTCATAAATGGTGCTTAATGCTAGGTTCTTTATCTCTTGGATTCAACACCGGTCACATGCAAGTCTTGGAGGGACGAGCAAGCCAAGAGTGGTCATAAAACGGGTGAGAACATACTCATTTTGAGTCTACAACTAGCTTCCACATTGGTTTATTCTTTTCAAGTTGAACCCTTGCACTTGATTTTTTCTATCTTTCATTTTACGCATATGTTGATATTTGAATGAATGCGAATATTCGTTGGTACATATCAATTTTGGGTTGCATGCGTGGAATTATTTGTGAATGAGAGAAGATGTCTAGGATTGTTGATACAATTTTGAAGTCCTTACATGAGTTTATTGATTTATTCTTTCTTGATTAGATGAGCCAAAGGCTTTTGTGGATATACAGGTTTTCATTTTATATAGCCCAACATGGTTTGGGGGTTTTGATTGCATACATATACCTGTACAGGAATGAGCATATGATAGAAATTGGTTTGGGGGTTAATTCCCACTTTCCGAAAATTTGGTACTAGATGCTTGATGTGGGTGAATTTTAAAGTTTAATTACCATATTTACATAAGATGTCGTATTTTGTTATGATCCAGTTTTGTGTCTTTTATTTTGTGGGCATTGATTATGTTTGATTAGTGCCTAGGTTTTTGTGTTGCGTCGGTTGGTGCGCACCGCTAGGCCGAGCTCTCTTGTCTTCAACATTGAGGACAATGTTGGGTTTTGGTTTGGGGGTGTAGAACGACTCACAGAGTCATTAGTTTTTGTGTCTTGAGTCATTTTTCGTGTCGTTTTTTTAAATTTGCTGCCTAGCCAAAACTTTTGAGCTTTAATTAGCTTGGTGAGATAATCCTAAGTAAAGTGTTTGTGGCGAATTTGTGTACGTTTTGTGAGCTTGTTCATAGCTCTTAGTCACTTTAGGGGTCTCACTTGCATTACATGGGTTAGTCCCGTCTTTTGGTGTCTAAGTTGAGGGGACTCGGTGCTCAAGCACCTTGTTCTAATAGTGGAGACAACCATTGAGAGTTTCACAAACACAAGCCAAAAGTGCGAATTACGAGGGAAAATGTTTTTCAAATCTTTAAACACTTTTCAAACACCGTGCATAGTCTCATTGCACCAAAATCATCATGTGTCATAGAATATGCATCATTAAAGTGGACTCCTTGACTTAAACTTTTATTCCCTTGGTAGATGGATTCTTTGAGGTGATATTAGGCATTGTGTGTTTAGCCACTTTAAAATGCCAAATGCTTCCCTTCCAATAACCTGTGTGCTCCCAAGCCAATTTTGAAGCCAAACACATTTAGACTTGTTCATTCTACACCTATATTACCCATAACCCAAGCAACCCAAACACTAAGCCAACCCTCACTTGATTGATCTTGTTAAGGCTTAGGAATAAATTTAATTGTACCCTAATTGTCAAATGGCGTGTACCAAGGCAAATAAGTGTTGTTTGTAAAAATATGTGCAAAAGTCAAAGGCAAGAAAATAGAGCAAAGAAACAATAAAAAAAAAAGCAAATGAAAAAAAAAATTTAGAAAAGGAATAAGCTTCAATTGCCTTGTTTAAATTGTAAACACTACTCAAAAGGATAACAAGAGTAGTTAGTGATTGCACTTGGAATCTATGTAAGTCTGGACGCCTTAATGTATGCCTGTATTTGGAAGTGGTGTTGCATGAGAAGAGAAATGTTTATAAGTATAATGTATTGCCTTAACTTGGTTAATTAGTGCATTGTGCCTAAATTCTCATTCTTTCTAATCACCAATCACCTTAGCCCCATTACAACCAAATGGAAAAGACCTAGTTGATCTTAGGGGAAGTCTAACTTGGGAATATTAGTCGATGCAGGCTCTTTCCACATTCATGGCACTTGATTCTTTCATGAGACTGTTTCAATAAAAATAGTGTGTATTTTGTATGAAATGTATGCAACAACTTTGATTCCATTACATAAATTATTTTGCATACATATTGCATGAGTGTGAACCTAGGTTATGAGAGGAAAAATAAGAGAGAACCCATGTGAGAATTTAGGTCGAAGTGAATTACGCTCAGGGTGTGAGAGTGAGTAGTTTCCAAGGCAAGGGCATTTAAAGTGTGGGATTCGTGTTGTGCGAGTTTTCTCTTGTGGTGCCTTGGAGTTATTTAGGACATTTAGCATTAGCATCTTCCTCACTCCCATTATCTCTGACTTATCTCTCAGTTAGTTGGCTTGCAGCTTATTTGTTTGAGTCTAGGTGTTTTTAGATCGAGTCATGTTTGCGTATTTAGAGTATATTTGACTTTGTTTGGAGTTTGCTCGAGGACGAGCAAAGGTTTGGTTTGGGGGTATTTGATCGAGCCAAAAATATTATACATTTTGGCCCTCATATCCTTTCTCTTTGTTTTGTTCTTGAGCATTTTTATGTGTATTTATGGCTCGTTTGGTTTATATTGCAGGCATTAGGTAAAAGGCTTGAAGGGAGGCAAAATGGACCAATTAGTGCACAAACGAAGTGAAGAAAGCAAAAGTGCATGGGTAGCATACCCGTGCACTCACCCGTGCACTGGAAGGTGGATTTTGAGAAGACCAAACTGCACGGGTAATTGCACGGGTCACACCCGTGCACCCACCTGTGCAGTTCACCAGACCAGAGAGTAAGGCCACGTGCACATACCCGTGCACATTGTGGAAATCTGAAGGGAAATGAAGACTGCACGGGTAACTACACGGGTAACCTACCCGTGCTATACCCGTGCTATACGGGAAACCCAGCTCGCCACATTAACATTTTGGCCTAGTTTTTTATGGAAGTATAAATAGTTTTCGATTCTAATTTTCAAGGGGGAGACCCACGACCATACACCATTCCATTCATTCTTTCTCTCTCTAAATCCCAAAAACCTTTCTCACCAAAAACCCATTATCATCTCCATCATTGGCTACTCACAAGGACAAAGAAGGTGGATTGAAGCTTGAAGAAAGAAGGTTCTACATGGGTCCTTTCTACTTCCCTCCTTTTTATTCTTGTATTCCGTTTGTTATGAGTAGCTAAATCCCATTAGGAGATTGATGTGATTCACTTGTAAATATGAGTATTTGTAATGAACTCAATATCTTCTATGAAAAGTCTATCTCATATGTTCTATTCAATGTTTTATTTAATTTCAACAGCAATTTGTATTTGACTGTACATGACTCTCTTCATGAGTTGTTTGAGAAATTATGTGTGTAGAGAATCAAGTATACATGATGCTTGGACCTCTAAGCTCAATTGAATAGGAGGATTGAACAAGGGTACATGACCCAAAGTAATATCCGGATTTATTAATCTCACCTAATCCTAATCTTTCATGGGTAATCAAGACTATACATCCTAGGATTGTTTGCATGCGATAGATTAAGCATCAACCTATACATGATGGGTTGGTGATTTTTAACAAAGAGACATGTCCCTTATGAGATAGATGTTCTTTCATTGTATAACCAATTGCGGGTGGCCAAAGCTATACATGATGGTTTGGGCATTCAAAAGTGGTAAATAGTCACTCCTATACATCCTAGGGTGACTACATTAGTTAATGACAATCATTGTGAGTTTATTCTTTACCCATTTTTTGCTAGTTGAATTCATCAATTCCTTAATCTACATATCACATATCCATATCTTTTTAGAATAGTACATTTTAGTGCATTTTAGATTAGTTTACATATTAGTTTTATTTCTTCTCCAAATCCATATCGATTTACTTTTCTAGCATTTTTAATTAAAGCATTGATTTACTCATAACTATCGCTCGATCTTTGAGGAACGATACCCATACTTACCACATACTAGGTTTATACTTGTTTGAGTGCATCTTGGGATCTCATAAATTTGTTTGAATAGTGCATATCACGACATATAAAATATTGCGCGTTCACTATTCAACGCCCTAGAGAGCCACCGATGTCCCTGATCCGTTTGGGGAGATCCTAGAGGCTTCCCACATTGATGAGGCCACCTACATGCCAAAGCAAGCCTCTAGAGTAGCAACCCAGCTGCATGGCCCAGTGGCTCCTCACTTATTGATCGGGGCCGGTCAACTCCCATGTGAGCCACTGTGCTCCGATCCATTCGAGCATGGTCCAGAGCTTCATTTCAGTTGTTGGGGACTTCTAGGATCCCAAGCATGCCTCTGGACTAGTACAACTCCGGTGGTTCCCTGCCTCCTGTATCGGGCCACACAACGCCCTTGTGAGCCATCGATTTTCTAATCCGTTTGGGGAGATCCTAGAGGCTTCCCACATTGATGAGGCCTCCTACATGCCAAAGCAAGCCTCTAGAGTAGCACCCCAGCTGCATGGCCCAGTGGCTCCTCACTTATTGATCCGGGCCGGTCAACACCCATGTGATCCACTATGCCCCGATCCATTCGAGCATGGTCTAGAGCTTCATTTCAGTTGCTGGGGACTTCTAGGATGCCAAGCATGCCTCTAGGGCCAGTACCACACCGGTGGATCCCTACATCCTGTATCGGGCCACACCAACGCCCTAGTGAGCCACCGATGTCTCGATCCATTCGGGGAGATCCCCGAGGTTTCCCACATTGCTGAGGCCTCCTTCATGCCTAAGCAAGCCTCTGGAGCAGTTACTCTACTGTATGGCCTAGTGGCTCATCACTTCTTCTACCGGGCTGGTCAACGCCTAAGTGAGCCACCTGTGTCCCGATTCATTCTAGGATGGTCAAGAGCCACATTTTAGTTGCTGGGGACTTCTAGGATCCCACACATGCCTCTGGACTAGTATCACGCAGGTGGCTCCCTACCTCCTATACCGGGCCCTTCAACGCCCTAGTGAGCCACCTATGTCCTGATTCGTTCCGACAGAGCTCAAATTCTTCCCACAATACTAAGGCCTCCTACATGTCTAAGTAAGCCTCTGGAGTAGCAGCACTACTGCAAGATCAGTGGTTCCTCACGTATTGTATCGGGGCTCTCACAGCGCCCATGTGAGGCACCCAGATCACAGTTGCAAGATTATCCATTTCTGATCTCTTATACCGGGCTACATAATGCCCCAGCTAGCTGCCGAGGTCTTGGTTTATTCGAGCAGAGTCTCGAGTCCCATTACAATTTGTGAAGACTCCTATTTACTCCAAGCAAGCTCCTAAACTTGTTACATCACTTGGGGACTAGAAGCTTATCATTCTCCCTAGTCCTCATATTGAAGGGGTGGTGACCTAAACATGAGAAAAGTTCTCCTAGTGACCAGTCCATAATAAGAAGCACCATTGCAATAGGTCGCTTTATTTACCTATACCGGAAATGCAGGTTACCCCAGAAGGTCTCACCAATAAAGCATGTGGGGTGAGCATTGACCAGTATTGCCTTGAGTATTATCGCCTTGGTAGTTCTCCTATTATTGCCTTGGTAGTTCTCATATGATCGCCTTTCGCCTATGATCGAAACCGAGAAAGCCACATGACATTCCTGATGCCTTGGCCGAGCACCACCCCCCGCCAAGAAAGACCTGGTGCTAAAATGGCCTTAGTTTTCTACCAGGACCATCGCTTGAAGACCGGGAATCCTTGCAAATCACACCTGATGCCCTAGACCATATTAATCCCTCTAGAAGGATCGCCGTAAAACTAAGAGAGCTACACAACACTCCTGATGCCTTGGACCGGATTAATCCCTCCAGGAGGATCGCCATAAATCCAGGAGAGCTACACATCACTCATGATGCCTTGGATCGGATTAATCCCTCTAGGAAGATCGCCTCAAGACCAGGAAAGGCCACATGGTACTTCTTGCTGCCTTGCCTGGGCACTACCCCAAGCTAGGAAGGATCCGATACGTAAGAGCATAGTTGCCCGACGGATCAAACCTCGGCCGGGCACCACCCTCCGCCGAGAAGGGTCTGGATAGTAAGTGCATAGTTGCCTATCAGATCAAGGCCTTGGCCAGGCACCACCCACGGCTAAGAAAGACTTGGTGCTAAAGTTGCCTTAGTTACCTACCAGGATCTTGTTACTAGTACGTTCGCCTTATTGTCGCCAATGGAAGGATCTGGTAGATAAGAGCATAGTTACCTGCCAGATCAAGGCCTTGGCCGGGCACCACTGCCCGCCAAGAAAGACCTGGTGCTAAAGTGGCCTTATTTTCGTACCAGGATCTTGTTGCCAATGTGTTCGCCTTGTTTTCACCAAAGTGCCAAGATTCCTAGAAAAGGAATGCGAGGTACCCATTTTCGCTAATATGTTCGACTACTTGTTTTTACCTTAGGACCAGGACAGCTAAATGGACCTCCTGCTACCTTGGCCGGGTACCGCCCCCTTCTAAGAAAGATCTGGATGGCATTGTTTTCGCCTCTATACCAAAATTCCTGAAAAATGGAAGGCTAGGTACCATAATTCACAAGTATTTTCACCTAAGTTTGATTCGCCAGCAGTTTCGCCTAGGAACCGAGGTTCCTTGAAATGGGAAGGCTAGGTACTGTGATCCACCATAACTTTCGCCTATGTACCAGGATTCCAGGAATAGGAATGCCAGGTACCAGGATTTGCCAGTGTTTTTTCCCCTTGAGTTCGCCCAAGTACCTAGGTTCCTTGAAATAGAAATGCTAAGTACCTTAATTCGTGAGTATTATCGCCTAAAGTACCAAGGTTCCAGGAACTAGAATGCCAGGTACCCTGATCTGAATGCATCGTTTCGCCTGACTACCAGTATCCCTTGCACAGAAATGCCAGGTACCCTAATTTGCCTAAGCCAAGAATGCTGGAAGCGTTTTCTAGTTTCAAGTAGCAGTTACTAGAAAGAAATGATGAGTAAAATTCTTCAAGCGTTACAGATCCTGACTCTAACCACAAGTTAATACCGATGTTCAAGTCAGGGGGGACTTCTGTTAATAGGGTTTTTTGGCAAGGGTCTAAAGAAGAATTTTCCACCAAGTAACCACCTGGTAGGGACCATTCCCAGCTCCTAGGTACCCAGTAGGATCGATACCTCCACCTTGGAAGAATCTGTAGGGAAAAATCGATATAAAACGCAGCGGAAGAAACGAAAAATAGATTTCGTATGGTTTTAAAATTTTTCTCAAAGTTGAACCTTAACCTTTTAATTAATTAAACTCAAATATATACGGTTAGAGTTAAATACCTATTGACGCGTGATCCGATTGACTTACGTCAATTGGTAATCCGTAAAATCTTTTCCGATGCCCGTGAACAGTACCCGCGTGAACAGTGATCGTGAACAGTACCGCGAGATCTTCCAATCCGAACACGTACATGAATCAACTAGGAGCGTGGTCTCCCTTTTTCTTTGAATTGCAAACCTGAGAATGGATGAACAAAGTTTTCTTTTTCTTTTGTTAGTCACAAAACAATCAAAAGAAGACAAAAATTATTCCGGTCATTTTTTAGTTCTCAATCTAATGATCGAAACTCGCGTGAACCTAATTCGATGTTGTACACACAAGCTTATTGATAAACAAGCAATCCGTGTACTATCAAAGAATAATCTCTTCTCTCTTTTATGTTTAGTAGAATAAAAATTATCCTTTTCTATGAATTGAGAAGAAGAAGAAAAATTGAATCATTCAATCAACTATGGTGGCCGAATTCTATATGTGGTATTATATAGGTGGCCGAAATTTTGCTTCCTCTTCTATTTAGGATTGCCGAAATCTTGCTCTAAATGGACTAGGGTTGCCGCAAATCACATACCAAAAAGAGTTTGTGTTGCACCCTAATTTCCATCAACCTTTAGACTTCAAAACCTAATCCAACTCATAGATATTTTTATTCTTTTATTGACTAAATAAAAAGACTTCTTATTTGATTAAATAAATAAAATTATTTATTTATTTTCTTATCAAACAAGTCTTTTACTTTTAATATACTACTACCAATAGTATAACTTTAGGAAATATATTTTCTGATCAGAAAAAGATTTGTTTCTTAATTAAACAATTAATTAATAAATTAACTAATTCTTATTTAATTAAAACAATGAAACAAAGTAATATATTAGGTTAATATATACACCTTGCTGCCCCACTTATATAAATGGGCCATATATTATTTTCTTATTTCATTTAATCCATTGGACTTTAAATAAAAGCCCACATGTGAACCAGACCCATTCTTACTAAAAGAAACAAGCCCACATGTCTCCTTTTAATATATTAATATAATAGTGCAGCCCATTAATTAAATAATAGACATATTATATTCTTGATATATTAAAAACAATTCTAGATGGACCCTTAAATCGGCCCTGTAGAATATATCAAGTGATCCATGCAAATACGTGTGGATTGGGGATCTTGGCGGGCTATCTAAATTTAAGCTTCAATAGACACAACCTAATCACAATCAACAAATGATTCTCTTAGGTCCAATCTATTAATTTTAACTCATTCCACTAAAGAGCTAATATTGAACTCTTAAATAAAGATAGAATAAGGAGATGTTTCTCATTCATACCCTAGACAATCTTATAGGAGATGGTGTATCCTCGTGAATAATATCAGTAATCGCCAAGAGATCATAGACCGCCTATAGCTCTCCAAGTTACCATATTTCCTCATATGACCACATTTCGAACTTGGATACTTTGACTTGTCCAGAAGCCATGTTTTCCAATAATCATTATTGAAAACTCAACGTTGAGATTTAATATCCAATACCTCAAAACATCCATATGATGATATTATACTCTCATTTAATAAATGGAGCCACGATGTCCAAATCTATAAATAAAGTCCTCTATCGATTAACAAATGTATACCACCAAACTATCGAGGATAGACTATGCTATATAATCGTACTCATTGATAGCTCTAATGATAACACTTGCAACCATAAGTCCATCATTTATCTCAGGATTAAGATAGACTCTCTGATTGTCCTCTTTAATGAAAAGACTTATATCTAGTGACGGTTCTAGATAAAGTATTTCATTGTGATCCAGTTCAATGCACCTAGTGCACTAGATTCTTTTACTCGAAAACCTTTCGATGATTTTAGACTCATCATATTCATTTGATCCCACTCAAATGCTAGTAAAAGAATTCTACAACTTTAACAAGATAGAGGTGCCCAACCTTTAACTTAAGTTGTGAACGTTATTCAAGACTAATTAAAGAATTGTGTCTACCTCATACATATCCGGATGTATGAACAATTCTTCATGTCTTATAGTCTTTTGACCTTATGATTATTTACCTTGACAATTATAATAATAAATGCTATAAGTAATTGTAAGAATCAGAATTCACTTTATTAATATGAGAAGATTGTCAATTACAATATTACACTCTTGCCATTGAGCATAATCCTAACAATCTCCCACTTGCTCTATAGCAGGTGTGTCATATCTCTCATTCCCATGTTCTCTAGATGTCCATCAAAGCTCTTCTGCGGTAGAGCCTTTGTGAAAGGATCCGCTAGATTTTCTGCTGACGCGATTTTGGTGATCGTCACGTCTCCCCTATAAACAATTTCCCTTAAAAGGTGATACTTCCTTTCAATGTGTTTACCTCTCTTATGACTTCCTGGTTCTTTCGAATTAGCCACTGCACCACTGTTGTCACAGTGTATAGTGATTTGCTTATTCGCACTAGGAACTACTTCTAAGTCAATCAAGAATTGGCGGAGCCAAACAGCCTCTTTGGCAGCTTCGCATGCAGCAACATACTCAGCTTCCATGGTGGAATCAGCAATTGATACTCCTCCATATGACTGTTCTTCCTCCAATGGTAAACACAGATCCTGATGTGGATTTTCTAGAGTCAGAATCTGACTGGAAATCAGAATCTGTATACCTAACGGGAATTAAATCCCCTCCAGAGTATACAAGCATATAATCTCTAGTTCTTTTGAGATACTTGAAAATATGCTTGACTGCCGTCCAATGATCAGGACCAGGTTTCGATTGAAACCTGCTAACTATGCCAACAGCAAAACAAATATCTGGTCTAGTACAGAGCATTGCATACATGAGACTTCCAACTGCCGAGGCATATGGAACTATACTCATGAATTGCTCTTCATGCACATTCTTAGGTGCTTGACCCTTAGAATGTTTGATTCCATGTCTAAAAGGTAACATACCTTTCTTGGAATCTTGCATGGTAAATCTAGACAAGATTTTATCAATGTATGAAGCTTGGGATAATGGAATCTTTCTATTCTTTCTATCCCTTATTACTTGGATACCAAGAATATAACTTGCTTCTTCTAAGTCCTTCATATCAAATTGTTTTGCTAACCATTCTTTCACTGATGTCAATACACCTACATCATTTCCAATGAGTAGTATATCATCAACATAAAGAATGAGGAAAACCAACTTGTCATCTTTGATCCTCTTGTATACACAAGGTTCGTCAGGGTTTTGAATAAATCCAAAACACTTTACAGCTTGATCGAACCTTATGTTCCAGGATCTGGATGCTTGCTTTAGTCCATATATGGACTTTTGCAACTTGCATACTCTTTCTTCTTGGCCTTTTTTAATGAATCCCTCTGGTTGCATCATGTAGATGCTCACGTCAAGACTTCCATTAAGGAAAGCTGTCTTGACGTCCATTTGCCAAATCTCTAGGTCTAGAGATGCTGCAATGGATAAGAGTATCCTAATGGATTTAAGCATGGCCACAGGTGAGAAGGTTTCCTCGTAATCGATACCTTCTTTCTGTGTATAACCTATAGCTACTAGTCTAGCTTTAAAGGTTTCCACCTTACCATCCATACCTCTTTTCCTCTTGTATACCCAATTGCACCCAATAGGTTTTATCCCTTTAGGCAAGTCTACAAGGGACCAGACTTTGTTATTGAACATCGATTCAATCTCGGATTGCATTGCCTTTTGCCAATGACGACAATCAACATCCTCCATAGCTTCCTTGTACACGTAGGGATCATCATCGTGCGAGAGATTCTCAACAAATTCTCCTAGACCGATATATCTTTCGAGTTGTGTTCTAACCCTCCCACTACGATGAGGAATGGTAGGTTGTTGATCTTGTGTTGGAGTGGAACTTACAATTGGGCTAGGTTATGAAACCTCTTGTGGAATTGTATCTCCTGACATCTCATTCAGGACAATTCTACTTTTGGGCACAAAATTATTCATATAGTCCTTTTCTAGAAATGAAGCATTTGTTGAAACAAATACTTTTAGATCAGAAGGACTATAGAAATAATATCATTAGTTCAGTTTGGATACCCCACAAATATACATGTTTCCGAACGGGACTCCATCTTTTCTGTCTTTCCTTTCAACACATGTGCAGGACAACCAAATATCCTCATGTGTTGTAAACTAGGCTTTCGCCTAGTCCACAATTCATGTGGGGTTTTAGGGACAGATTTAGATGGTACATCGTTTAGAATATATATTGCTGTTTGTAGAGCATATCCCCAAAAAGAAATAGGAAGTGTTGAATAACTCAACATTGATCTAACCATCTCTAAAAGAGCCCTATTTCTCCTTTCTGCTACCCCATTTTGTTGAGGTGTACCTGGTGCAGAAAGCTGAGAAACTATCCCATTATCAATAAGATATTGCTGAAACTCTCCAGATAGATATTCTCCATCACGATCAGATCTCAAGATTTTTATATGTTTCTCAAGCTGATTTTCTACTTCAGCTTTGAATTCTTTGAACATATCAAATGCATCCGACTTATGTCTCATGAGATACACGTAACCAAATCTTGAGTAATCATCTGTGAAGGTGATGAAGCACTCATATCCACCTCTAGCTTGAATGCTCATAGGACCACATACATTAGTGTGTACTAGTCCTAAACATTCAATGGCTCTTGCACCTTTGGTATTGAACGACCTTTTGGTCATTTTACCTTCCAAACAAGATTCACAAGTTGGTAGATCATCAACCTTTAAGTCACTTAAAGGTCCGTCACATACCAATCTTTTAATCTTGTTAAGGTTAATGTGACCTAGGCGTAAATGCCAAAGATAGGTTTCATCTTTTGATAATTTTACTCTTTTATGATTAGGTTGCGTTATTTCTGTGTCTAACGAGTGAGAGATATTTCTATGCAAAAAGAATAAACCGTTTTCCAATGTACCTTTGCAAACAACTTTGTCATTCTTACTAATAATAAAAGTTTTATTAAAAGTAACTGAATATCCAAACTTATTTAAACAAGAAACTGAAATTAAATTCCTCTTGAATTGAGGTACATAATAAACGTTTATTAAATCTAAATGCCTACTAGAATCTAAAATAACTCTAATATCTCCCACTGCACTTGCAGACACTAACGTTCTGTTGCCCAAGCGTAAATTGACTTCATCTTCATTCAACCTTCTCTTTTCCTGAAACCCCTACAAGGAATAACAAACATGATTAGTGGCTCCAGAGTCTATGATCCAAGAATCAGTAGAATCTGCCAGAAAACATGTTTCTAGATAATTAACATTACCTTCTTCCTTATTTTTCTGGGACTTTGGGCAATCTCTTTTCCAATGTCCCTTTTCACTACAAAGGAAGCATTTCCCTTTAATCTTGGTTACTTTCTTGGTTTCCTTCTTGGTAGGCCTAAGTTGCTTTTTCTTCTGTTGTTTCTTGACTTTCTTACGGGTCTTAACAGTAGCAACTTTACCAACCAAATGAATCTCTTGACCTTTGTTTTTCACAAGGATCTTTTCAGCGCTTTGAACATCTTGCATCAGGCCCTGCAAGGTGTATTCCTTTTTGTTCAAGGTGTAGTCCAACTTGAACTGATCAAAGGAATCTGACAGTGAGTTAACTACCATATAAATTTTGGTCTCACCATCAATTTCAGCACCATTTAGTTCAGCAATATTGAGATGTGTTATGACTTTCATCATGTGATCTTTCACAGATTGTCCAGGTTTCATCCTAAGATTCATAAAAGCAGTCACTGCCTCTCTCTTAGTCGTCCTAGACCTCATAGCAAACATTTCCTCTAGAGACATCATTATATCAGCAGCGGACTCCATTCCTTCATGTTGCTGTTGCAACACGTCTCAGATAGTGGCCATAATGTAACATTTTGCCATATCATCAGAAGTCTTCCACTGCTCATACTCATCTCTTTGCATCACATTAGATTCATTATTAGGAAGGGGTGGTTTAGGAGTGGTCAGAACAAACTTATGTTTTTCACTTTGCACCAACAACCCAATTTTCCTTTTCCATATTACGTAGTTATCTCCAGTTAAGGTGTTATCTTTCAGGATGTTCATAAGTGATGGGGTCATGATTTCTGATTAAAACAAAAACATATATAAGTAAATAATCATGATAATAGCACTTTTAAAAATTTATCTTGAATTAAAATAAATAATTCAATCATAAAAATTCAACGGTGATCCAACACCCATAAATATTACGTCTCCTTTGGGAGTTCGCACTATTTACTAGTTAGACTAGGTCCCACCTAATTGTTAACATAACAACCAGCGTTTTTAATTTTAGCCTTGTAATTTTTATTAACAAGATCTCTTGGGAGGATATTAATAAAATTACATTGAGTGTGTTACCAAGATATCGACCCTCAATTTTCTCTCACGAAAATCCCTCCTTGGGGAGTAGATTTCGTTTAAGTCAATTGTCTAGTCTATCCTTGTAAAGAAGTATATTGTTAAATTCCATTTATGGACGCCCCTTGGGGGGATTACCAAAAATAATAAAACTCAACTAATCTTGGAGGCCATAGGCGTTCTTGCACACCTTCTCCCACTCAATTATTTAAGGCGTGTGATTAAATCCCAAAGAATGATTTTTACCAAGTTATCTAGATGACAATTAGATACCTAAATCATTCAATGCATGTTCATACCAAAAGAGATATATGAGTGGCACTCCTATTCTAAAATGTTATGTTATCATACAACAACAAATATTGTAATATTTCAGCAAAAATTAAATAGCAACAATTTTGGCCCATCCTAGAAAAGCAAGTAAATTACAATTGTTAGGAATACAAGATCTTCATGTGGCTATCAACCATACGCTCATCCCTCGGCCTCCTCCCATGGACGTGCACAGCCCACAACCCCACAAAGGGGTTGCCTTGCGAAGCCCATAAGGCCACACAAGGCTGCCGTGCGCAGCCCACCAAGGATTGGGCTTGTCATGCGCAGCTCAATCCAGTCCTAGGGTGCGCACGGTGCTCGTTCTCGGTTCCGGTTGCTTCGTTTTTCTTCGTGTCTTCGAATTTTCAATACCCGAATACATTACATCATATTACGAATAAATTACTACAGCAAATTTTTTAATTATTTTTTTTATTTTACTGCAGTAAGATTTACAAAAAAAATACTGAACCTAATTACAAAAAAATACTGCACTTATTTTACATACAAAAAAATATAAAACCCTAGCAACTACCAAGAAGGAATTATGGCGATAATAGACCACCCTTCTTGTTACAAATCCGAAACAAAAATTACATTGAAATTCTAGGACCAAAATCGAGCAATAACAATTCACTTTATAAAACATATATAAATCCATACATTCAACATGTAATTATATATGCAAATACCTAGAGTGCCATCTCTTTCTAAAACATGTATAATCACAATAAAAAAGAAATAGATTCACGTATATATACGTTAATTAATTAAAAGGTACAACCAAGGCTCTGATGCCAATTGTAGGGAAAAATCGATATAAAATGCAGCGGAAGAAACGAAAAATAGATTTCGTATGGTTTTAAAATTTTTTCTCAAAGTTGAACCTTAACCTTTTAATTAATTAAACTCAAATATATACGGTTAGAGTTAAATACCTCTTGACACGTGATCCAATTGACTTACGTCGATTGGTAATCCACAAAATCTTTTCCGATACCCGTGAACAGTACCCGCGTGAACAGTGATTGTGAACAGTACCGCGTGAACAGTGATCGTGAACATTACCCCCGCAGTGAACAGTGATCGTGAACAGTACCGCGAGATCTTCCAATCCGAACACGTACGTGAATCACCTAGGAGCGTGGTCTCCCTTTTTCTTTGAATTGCAGACCTAAGAATGGATGAACAAAGTTTTCTTTTTCTTTTGTTAGTCACAAAACAATCAAAAGAAGACAAAAATTATTCCGGTCACTTTTGAGTTATCAATCTAATGATCGAAACTCGCGTGAACCTATTTCGATGTTGTACACACAAGCTTATTGATGAACAAGCAATCAGTGTACTATCAAAGAATAATCTCTTCTCTCTTTTATGTTTAGTAGAATAAAAATTATCCTTTTCTATGAATTGAGAAGAAGAAGAAAAATTGAATCATTCAATCAACTATGGTGGCCGAATTCTATATGTGGTATTATATAGGTGGCCGAAATTTTGCTTCTTCTTCTATTTAGGATTGCCGAAATCTTCCTCTAAATGGACTAGGGTTGCGGCAAATCACATACCAAAAAGAGTTTGTGTTGCACCCTAATTTCCATCAATCTTTTAGACTTCAAAACCTAATCCAACTCATAGATATTTTTATTCTTTTATTGACTAAATAAAAAGACTTCTTATTTGATTAAATAAATAAAATTAATTATTTATTTTCTTATCAAACAAGTCTTTTACTTTTAATATACTACTACCAATAGTATAACTTTAGGAAATATATTTCCTGATCAGAAAAAGATTTGTTTCTTAATTAAACAATTAATTAATAAATTAACTAATTCTTATCTAATTAAAACAATGAAACAAAATAATATATTAGGTTAATATATACACCTTGCCGCCCCACTTATATAAATGGGCCATATATTATTTTTCTTATTTCATTTAATCCATTGGACTTTAAATAAAAACCCACATGTGAACCAGACCCATTCTTACTAAAAGAAACAAGCCCACATGTCTCCTTTTAATATATTAATATAATAGTACAGCCCATTAATTAAATAATAGACATATTATATTCTTGATATATTAAAAACAATTCTAGATGGACCCTTAAATCGGCCCTGTAGAATATATCAAGTGATCCATGCAAATACGTGTGGATTGGGGATCTTGGCGGGCTATCTAAATTTAAGCTTCAATAGACACAACCTAATCACAATCAACAAATGATTCACTTAGGTCCAATCTATTAATTTTAACTCATTCCACTAAAGAGCTAAAATTGAACTCTTAAATAAAGATAGAATAAGGAGGTGTTTCTCATTCATACCCTAAACAATCTTATAGGAGATGGTGTATCCTCGTGAATAATATCAGTAATCGCCAAGAGCTCATAGACCGCTTATAGCTCTCTAAGTTACCATATTTCCTCATATGACCACATTTCGAACTTGGATACTTTGACTTGTCCAGAAGCCATGTTTTCAATAATCATTATTGAAAACTCAACGTTGAGATTTAATATCCAATACCTCAAAATATCCATATGATGATATTATACTCTCATTTAATAAATGGAGCCACGATGTCCATATCTATAAATAAAGTCCTCTATTAATTAACAAATGTAGACCACCAAACTATCGATGATAGACTATGCTATATAATCGTACTCATTGATAGCTCTAATGATAACACTTGCAACCATAAGTCCATCATTTATCTCAGGATTAAGATAGACTCTCCGATTGTCCTCTTTAATGAAAAGACTTATATCTAGTGACGGTTCTAGATAAAGTATTTCATTGTGATCCAGTTCAATGCACCTAGTGCACTAGATTCTTTTACTCGAAAACCTTTCGATGATTTTAGACTCATCATATTCATTTGATCCCACTCAAATGCTAGTAAAAGAATTCTACAACTTTAACAAGATAGAGGTGCCCAACCTTTAACTTAAGTTGTGAACGTTATTCAAGACTAACTAAAGAATTGTGTCTACCTCATACATATCCGGATGTATGAACAATTCTTCTTGTCTCATAGTCTTTTGACCTTATGATTATTTACCTTGACAATTATAATAATAAATGCTATAAGTAATTGTAAGAATCAGAATTCACTTTATTAATATGAGAAGATTGTCAATTACAATATTACACTCTTGCCATTGAGCATAATCCTAACACAGGGTACCTCAACATCTACCTGGTGCCTGAATACATTGATACCTGCCTGGTACACAGTACCTTGACATCAACCCGGAATCCACTATAGACAGGTATCCTACTCTCCAAGAAGGAAGAATGTCGACACGACGCCACTAGCATGCTAGAACAAGCGCCACGCCAGTGAGAAGGGACTGGTACACCAGAGGACCTCACCTGATGGGAAAAAGCATTCAACACCATCTGACCTCATTAATGGCCATTCACAACTCCATTAATGAGGGAATTAGTCAACTCCATTAATGGCCATTCACAATGCCATTAATGAGGAACCAGTCAACTCCATTAATGGCCATTCACAACGCCATTAATGAGGGAATCAGTCAACTCCATTAATGGCCATTCATAATGCCATTAATGACAGTTAACTCCATCAATGCCAAGTCAATGTTCCTTTGATTACCAATAAATCAATTGTTAACAGTCATTTTTGGCAGGGGTCCAAAGAAGAATTTTCCATCCGGCAGGTACCTGGTAGGACCTAGATCCGGACAGGTACCTAGATACCGGGGATGCTGTACACCATGAACCGGAAAGAAGTCAGTACCACGTCTTACAGTCTACCAGGTACCAAGCAAGGCTATACCACGATACCTTCTACATGGCCCCTAGGTACCATGATACCTCTTACCTTGTTCCTAGGTACCACGATACCTTCTACCTGGTACCTAGGTACCGCGACATCTAATCGGTACCCAAGTACCGCGATATCAGTCCAGGATCTAACTAGAATATATATCCTACCCGCTAAGTAAGAAGAATGGAACCAGGAAGAGGTACCAGCATGCTAGAACAAGCGCCACGCCAGTGAGCACTCCGGTACACTAGTGTACCATACCACCGGGATACAGAGTCAGAATTCTCCTTCAAGCAACGTAAAAGAGAAAGTTGACCTCTCTGGTAATTAATGGAGATAATCAACACCATTAATGAGGGAATCAGTCAGCTCCATTAATGGCCATTCACAACTCCATTAATGAGGGAATCAATCAACTCCATTAATGGTCATTCACAACGCCATTAATGAAGGAATCAATCAACTCTATTAATGGAGATAATCAGCCCCATTAATGAGAAGATCAGTCAACTCTTTAATGGCCATTCACAACGCCATTAATGAGGGAATCAGTCAACTTCATTAATAAAGATAATCAGACTCCATTAATGAGAAGATATTCAACTCCATCAA
This sequence comes from Dipteronia sinensis, assembly GCA_033220585.1. Taxonomy (NCBI): domain Eukaryota; kingdom Viridiplantae; phylum Streptophyta; class Magnoliopsida; order Sapindales; family Sapindaceae; genus Dipteronia; species Dipteronia sinensis. Next base: position 3,737,783 of record CM065645.1, read on the forward strand.
TGAGAAGATATTCAACTCAATCAATGAGAAGATATTCAACTCCATCAATGAGAAGATATTCAACTCATTAATCTCGATAAACCAATGGAGTGGGCAACAAGGATGAACATACATAAATGTAACAAGCCACTGTCCAAGAAAAGGGTTGATTCTCCAATATTTCTCCAGTCGTACATTTCTCCAACATGGGGTTCGAACAATAGACACAGTCCAACAGCCCTTCAGTATCTCCACATCTCCAACAGCTCTCCAACATCTCCATGTCTCTGATCCCAGATTTTGCCCACTTCTCCACTAGGAATATGAGTTCGCCATCGCCTGGAGTGTAAAAGGGACCCTGCCTGAATTCCCTCTACACCACCATTGTATCGACTGCTATGTATGTCAGTTTTCACCATGAATGTACCGGTACCAACTGGTACCCCTCTAACTGTGACCTACCAGGATTCAGTTTGTATTAATGTGAGCTCTCCAGAGCACCTCTCGTAATATATAAATATAAAGAAGGGTCTTTCTCCTTCCTATGGATACTGCCTGGGGGTTTTTTCAGCATGTGATCAATCGTGATGCTTTTTCCTCTAGGTCAGTCCACCACTACTAAAAGAGTTGTCATTCTCCCATCTATCTCCTTGTTATGAATGCATGTATGCATGCTAGGCACCGACCATGCTGGCCTAGCTCTCATGTACCTCTCCTGGCTCATTATTTAGGTCGGGGGAATATTGAAGGCATCTAGAGAGGTGACTAGGTACCACGATCAGATACCAAGACCGGGTACTAGCCTACTATACCAGATGGGAAGGATGATTGTTCTCCTACCATGGAATCTATCTCGCTTTCACCTTATCGCTCCCAGAGTGGTTTTTCTGTTAACACCAATAGAGTGGGAAACAAGACTGAGACATATAAATATGCCTAAATTCCCTCCAAGAAGGGGGTTCAAACAATAAACACAGTTCACCAGCTTTGGTTCTAGACTTCGCCACCAGGACTCTCGAATATCTCCATCTCAAGGGTTCTCGAATCTCCAACCATAAATATGGATGCCCAATTTGATCCAAAAATCTCGAGAGATACCATTGTCTATTAATGAAGGACGGATTTCATTCCCTCTTCCAAAAAAAAATACAGTCACCATCACCTACAGAGAGTTTTCACCATCATGGTACAGAAAACACTTACTTATCTCCTACAGCACGAGTTCACCATCGCCTGGAGTGTAAAAGGGACCCTGCCTGTATTCCCTATACACCACCACTGTATCGACTACTTTGTACGTCAATTTTTGCCATGAATATACCGGTATCAAATGGTACCCCTTCAACTGTGACCTACCAGGTCTCATTTTGTAGTAATGTAAGCTATCTGAAGCATCTCTCGAGATATATAAATACAAAGAAGGGTCTTTCTCCTTCCTGGGGATACTGCCCGGGGGTTTTTCAGCATGTGATCAATCTTGATGCTTTTTCCCCCTATGTCAGTCCACCTATATCAAATGAATTGTCATTCTCCCATCTATCTCCGTATTACACATGTATGTGAGCTAGGCACCGACCTCGCTGGTCCTAGTTTTCCTGTACCTCTCCCTACACCTTATCTAGGTCAGGAAATTATGGAGGGCACATAGAGAGGTGACCAAGTACCAGGATTAGATACCAACACCGGGTACCAGCCTATTGTACCAGATGGGCGGGATTATTGTCCTCCTACCATGATACCTATCTCACTTTCACCTTACCAGAACCATGGTACGAAGTACCTACCCCCCGCAGTGACCTTCGGGGTAGCGGGTTGAAGGTGTTAACTGAAATTCTGCTCCCCGAGTGGATTTTTCCGTTAACACCAAGATTCCTAGGATAGGAATGCGAGGTACTTAAATTTGACAATGTTTTCACTGGTATGTTCATCAAAGTACCAAGATTCCTAGAACAGGAATGCGAGGTACTTAGATTCGACAATGTTTTCGCCAAAATGTTGGCTAAAGTACCAAGATTCCTAGAACAGGAATGCGAGGTACTTAGATTCGACAATGTTTTCGCCAGTGTATTCGCCAAAAGTACCAAGATTCCTAGGACATGAATGCGAGGTACTTAGATTAGACAATTTTTTCGCCAGTGTATTCGCCAAAGTACCAAGATTCCTAGGACAATAATGCAAGGTACATAGATTCGACAACGTTTTGGCTATTATGTTCGCCAAAGTACCAAGATTCCTAGAACATGAATGCGAGGTACTTAGATTCGACAATGCTTTTGCCAGTATGTTCATCAAAGTGTCAGGATTCCTAGAACAGGAATGCGAGGTACCTAAATTCGCCAATGTGTTCGCCTTGTTTCCGCCAATGTACTTAGATTCCTGAGAATATGAAGGTTAGGTACTGTGATCCACCTGTGTATCCCGATTCTTGAGGAACGAGAGGACATGTACCATGGTTTGATGACAATCAACATAGTACCCTGATTCCTTGGAATAGGAACGCTAGGTGCCATGATTATCCTATGTGCCAGAATCCTTGATACAGGAACACTAGGTACCCCTATCGTGATATCCACTGAGATCCATGACATCATGTCCAAAGGAATGCTAACACCTAGAAAGTTGTCCTGGGATCCATTGGCTAGGTACCCTGGTACTAGTCACCTATCACGCTACACTCATGTTCATATCACGTCCCTCATGTTACCAGATTTGGTTAAAACAAATTTATGCTGGAGACTCTTATTCGAATTTTATGCTATAGTTAGAAGCATGCAACAGAAGTCAATCAAGGAAATCATAAATGATAGCCAGATAAATACAGAAAAAGGGGTTTTCTTCATTGATCAAATCAGAGAGCTCAGCCCTTCTTTTAGGCTACATACAGAAAACAAGAAAGAAAAATAACAAGAAATGGGTTGAAAGTTCAGACATGCTAGCTTCCTCTCTGACTTCCTGCCCACCTTCCTGGCCTGCCCACCTAACAACATGGACCTCTACTAAGATAGATGTCGACGCCACCATCATGACTACTGGAGATACGAACATAGGCCGTGTTAGAACCATCAAATACTGGAGGGATAGAAGGATAGCTTCGAAACCATCCACGTTCAAGACTCAACCGGGCTCGAAGTTACAACTCGTCTAAGCAACGTGTACACCATTTGTAATGGTATGAAGCTAGGTGCCACAACTTCTCCTGACCCCGTGAATCACAACCAACCATGGCTCCCTTATACCTAGATCCATCTCGCACTGCTCCTTCCACAATACCAAGCACCCAGCCAGTCAGAGCGATCATATCTCCTTTTCCTTTCAAGTTGCTAACCATAGCGACAAACATCGATCGATCTGTTGAAATTTTCTACTCCGTTGAAGAAGAAAGGAACAATGTGAGAAATTGTTAAGCATGTTAGGGCATTAATAGAAGGAGAAAGTGAGTATCAGGAACAAAAAGATAAGATCATTAATGAGGCACGACACCCTGAATATGGGAAAGGACAGCTTCGCGAAGCGTGCACCACCAAGGTATAGTGTTTGAAGCAAACAAGCCCATCCTGAATTGGCAAATGGAAGAACAATTAAATATAGCATCCAAACCAAAAACATTTATACAGGAATTCCAAGAAGAGGGTTTAACCATGGTAACCTCGAATAGGGCATGAACCATGACAATCTTGATTACCAGGTACCGCGATCCGTGTTCGAGTGACGCCTTGGTACCACTCCTGGACCAATCACGTTAACAACCACATTTGATAGGGGTTCAACCGAAGATATATCACCAAGTCTAAACCTAGGTACCAGGATTCTTAGACCAAGAATGCCTGGTACCCTGGTTCTTTCCAAGTGAGACCGACTGCTAAGTCCTAGGAGATCCTTGTACCGGTTACAAGCTATGCTACACCTTTCAATCTCGCTAAATTTCAAAGCTTCTTCTGTTACCAGGAATTTGTTAAATCAAGTTTACACTGGGTACTTTTCTTTAGATCAAATCGGGATTTAACTAGGAAATCAGTAAACTACACACGCATAGAGCTAAAGAAAAGAAAGAAATGTTTTCATTACTTTAACTAGGGAGCCCATCCTCCTAATTACGGGCTACAAATAGATAAAAATAGAATAAAATCAAAAATAACTGGTAAATAGCTAAACTGGGTCATTCTTCTTCTTGCTCCTGGTTGGCCGCCTTCTCTCCAGCTCCACTAATTGAAACCTCATCCCCTAGGCCAGCTAGGACCTCCTATGCTACCTGGGCATCTGCTACCACTGAAACCTCCACTTGAGCAAGTCTGACCTGGAGCTCCTCCATCATCATCATACCAGATGGTTCCCCTACTTCCTTGGTTGAAGCGGCTTGATCCTCCACCTCCTTGCCAGGATCTGATAAGGGGACAGGTACATCAGACCCTCTATCATTAGTAGCAAGCTGATCCCTTACTTCTTCGACAGATCTGGATGAAGAAACAGGTCAGTCTAGAGCTCAACCTCTAGCCTGGACCCCTACAACTTCAGGAGCCTTCAAATTAGGATCAACTCCAACATGGCCTGGTAGAATGGAAGGGATAGATCGTTGATCTTCCACCTCTGTGTTCACCACCGTAACTTGAGAAGGTCCAGTTACATCAGAGGGAGCGGCCCTAGCTAGCTCGGCAGCTTTAGCCATGATCTCCTCCCTGTTCCACCCATCAATGACCTTCATATCAAACGGAGGAGGGAGAGCCAAGGCTACATGGTGACTAGCAAAGAAGTAACCATCCCCAAAGGCAGTATCCACCTGGGCTCCTAAGCTGGCCACGCTATGACGAAGAACTTGAACCTCCTTTTCCAGATTCACCGCTTTTTCTATCACGACATCCCATTCAGTCTTACGGCCCACAAACTTGAGTCTCTCTGTTTCCAAAGCATGCTGTATTCACTCCCTATCTACCCTCACTGCATCCGCCACCTTCTCAGCCTCATCCAAGGACTGATGCAAGATTACTACACTCTGGGAAGCCTTGGCCAATTCTTCTGGATTTCTCCAGCTCGGGGGTAGTATCTTGACCTGCTTCTAGAGAAAGCCGACCTGATGGCTCATTGCTACATTGAACTTGAAGGCCTGCCAAGTACAAAATATGAGTTAGAATGTTGCAAATTATGAAATCAATATAGACGACCAAACGAAATACCTTACCTCAGCCAAAAGAGCAGATCCTTTAGAGATCATATAGTCGACACGCATGAAAGTCATGGCCTCCAAACCCCCACCAGGGCAAGAAGCGGCAAACTTTGCCAAGACTTCATCCTAGCTGTTGTCTCTTAACCTTGATCGCAACCTATCATAAAGGGCAACCTGGGCAACAGCGGCAGGATCAGAACCCCTCTCGACCTAGGTAGATCACTCGGTCACCACAACAGAAGAGGCAGAAGGGGTAGATTGAACAACATCGGTAGCAGCAGTGGTAGTAACTAGAGAGGTAGGGGACTGACTTTGCACCTGGATGGAAGCATCTCTGACCATGCCCATTCGGGCAGCAAAAGCTTCTAACGATCTAGCTAAAAGTGGAGCTGAAGCCCCAGGTACCTCGACTGGGATCATGGTAGATCCAGTAGGGGTAACCACCCCTCCATCGAGGTCAGAGCCAACTAGAGCTGGAAGCCTGATAGGGGAGGCCGGTGGGGAATCATTTGTACCACCAGCCTGGTTGAGCTCCTCCACTGGAACTGATGGAAGCACTGCAGAGACTACCAAGATTGCTAAAGTTAATGTCTATATAAATAATAAAGCCGTATGATAGAAGCAAAATCAAGAATATTTTCTACATTGGGAAGCACTAGAGACGAGAAGATAGCGGCCTACCCTCCTTGCTCCAAAGGCCTCCGAGGTAGGGAATTTCATGTTGACATAATTTCGAGCCATGATAGCTCTTAAAATCTTCTTTGATTGATCAAACCAAATATGTTATATATTTTGGCCCTCACATCCTCTTCCATTGCGCTGTTCTTGGGTGTTTTTAGCTGTATTTATGGCTCTTTTGATCATTTTTGTAGGCAATAGGTAAAAAGGCATGAACTGGGTTAAAATTGACAAATCGGTGCACAAATGTAGTGAAAAAGGCAAAAGTGCATGGGTAGTACACCCGTGCACTACCCATGTACTTACCCGTGCACCGAAAGATGAATTGTTGAAGATCCTCAGTGCACGGGTACTACCCATGCACGTACCCGTGTATTCCATAACCCAGTGAGCAGAGCCTCGAGCAAGGAACAACTGTACAAGTGGTGCACGGGTCAACCAACCGTACACTAACCCGTACACATGGCTCAAGTCAGGAAGAAAATGACACTGCACAGGTACTTCAACCGTGCTATATTCGTGCTAACGGGAAATCCAGATTGCCATATCAGTGTTTTTGGCCTAATTTTGGAGGAAAATATAAATAGTTTTGATATCTGAATTTTAATGGGAGAACCACGACCATACACCCATTTCATTCATTCTCTCTCTCTCTAAATCTTAAAAACCATTCTCTCCTAAAAACCCATCAAACCCATCCATTCTACTTCATCTAATTGCTATTCAAGAAGACATTGGAGGTGTGATCAAGCTTGAAGAAAGAAGGTCTCCTATGGGTTTCTTTTAATCCCTTCTCCTCATCTTTGTATTTCATATTGTCATGAGGAGCTAAACCCAATTTGGGATTGATGTAATTAATTCATGGACTGTGGGAGTTCCACCATTTTTACTTGATTAATATATTTCCATTCAATTTACTTCATTGTGTTTGATTCTCCTTTAAATCAAGTAGGCATTCCAACTCTTGATTTTGAGGATTAGTTAAATTTATTAGAGTTGTTAACAGAAAATTTGCTGTGAGAAATCTCAGTTAACACCCTCGAGACCACTACCACGTAAGTGGTGGCCAAGGTTGAATGTATGTTTGACAGTGCTTAGTAAAATGACAAGAAATATTGGTACTATTATCCACCAAAGAGAATCAAAAATACTTTCTTTATTAATAGTGTGTGATATACAGATCTCTCTCAAATTGCTCTCAGGTTTAGTGATGCGGGCTTGATCTGATCGAGCCGGTCCGGGTGTTTCTAGAGCCCGTCCTTATTTCTGTGGGGCGGTATCGTAGCTCGGCTTCGGGTAACGTGGTCTCCTAGTGGATAACCTCAGACTTGGAGCTAGACTAAGAGGGTGGAAAATTTCCCTTTGGTCCCTAGCCAAATTTGGCTATTAACAGAAGTCCCCTCTGACTTGAACACCGGTTGTCGAGTTTGGGGTTGGAGTCCGATTTTCTATTTTATTTAGGAAATTTTTCCTTTTTTACTGTTGGGGGAATCTTGGGGGAATCTTCCCATTAACTGCGCGAGTGACGTGGCGGGAGCTGATTGATTTATTTCTGAGTTAATCCGGCTGCGTTACGGTTGTCTCCGAGATTTTAGGTGATCTTAACCAAAAATATCTTTGGCTCGTGCTACTGCCCTCTTGCCTATATATACTTGTTTATCTTAACATCTTCCTCATATCTTTCGAATTTCAAATTTTCCCTAGATAAACTTTCTCTCAAGCATATCTTTTTCTTCATTCCTTATCCCCACATACTTCATTCCATCATGTCGAAAACCAGTCGTGACTCCGTTGATTCCATTATTAACGGTGAGGAGGTCTTCAGCCTTGCCCTTGGAAAACGGGCAAGGAGGAGCTTAGATAATGATAATTCTCTGCCCAATCCGCAACATCGGCGGTAGAACAGGAACGTGTCCATTGGGACCGGGTTTTCTAATCATCCCGACCATCCTCTGGATCTAGCCGATGAAGATTCTGATAGAGAGGTTGGCAGCGACGCCGCGGGGGAGCATCGAGTCCTGGCTACCGGCCCCCATTTGGAGAGGCTTCCTCCCTATGACTTCAGGGTTGTCCTTGACTCCACCGTTGATCCGAACGCGATTGACTGTTTAAGGTCTAAGGACGGCATTCCCGACAGCGTTTCCATCTTAGTACCTCCCAAAGGTTATGAGTTCTTCAATCCCTCCAAAGGCGTGCTTCCAATTCATGTGGCGGCCCTCGAGAATGGGGTTAGGCTTCCTCTTCATCCTACCATTGGGCGAGCTCTCAACGCCATCCAGCTTGCTCCTCTCCAGTTGACGCCCGGCTTCTGGAGGCATTTAATTGGCTTCCTCGTGCTGTGGAGGGAACAATGCCAGCTGAGCAAGGTGACGAGAGAACCCGGAGTAGAGGAGCTGGCCTATATTTTCCAAATCGGGAGCCTATCTGGCGCTCCCCGAGGGTCAATTTTATGCTAAAGCCAAGAACAAGCTCAACTTTGGCATTCCTAGCGCTTCGAAGAAGGACCCCACCTGGAAGGAATAGTGGATCCTTACGGGGGGTGATTGGGGAAGCTCGATTTTTATTGAGGGGCATGAGTTCGAGGTTCCCACAGCTTTTAGTGACAAACCATCGTGGGACCGGAACTCCCTGCCTTCTGAATATGAAACTATTTTGAAGGCTATTCTAGCCAGGAACTACTTGAACCTGAAGTTCCCAACAACTGAAGCCTTCGATCCTCGCAGGGTGAATCAATACCTGTGGATTTTTGATGCTACTCCTCGTAAGTGTCACTGAATCGTCTTGCTTTGTCTTGTTGACTATCTTAGTTCTGACGTTTCCTTTTTTGTTTTGTTTACTCACAGTTTTTGTTGTTGAGCCAGCTTCTCACGACATCCAACGATCTCCTCAGGCTTGAACTCCTCTTCCCTTTGCTGGGGTCACACCGGCTCTTGCTCAATCTACCTCCCCAGCTGGGTCTAGGCTGGCCAACCTTTCATCGTGGGCTTTTTGGGCTTTGAGTAAGGGTTCCCAAGCTGTTGGTCCAACTACTTCTGCCCCTTCTGTTATCGTTACTAACGTTGCTACTCCCACGATTCGTCTTCCTGATTCTGCTACGCTTCCAATCCGCCGAGCTTCAGAGGAATTTGAAGCGGGTGTCGCATGGATTCCTCCTAGATGTTCTCACCCTCAGTCGAGCTCGACAGGGCAGGATGAGGTTCTAGAACAATTCATCGCATCCTGTCCGGGCGGTGGGCTCTCTAGGATGGCCTCAATGCCCATGGATGTCTTGCTCACCAAGGGGTCTGCTGTCTTAGCTGAGGTAATTGTATTTTCTTCGTACTACTTCTGCCAGATTGTTTGATTTCTAACCCTGACTTTGTATTTTATATGCCTTCAAGTTAACTGTAGCCATGGGCCACCAGGTAAGCCTTCTTCGTGACCGGGCTGCTAAGGCTGAAGCCAAAGCCGAGAAAACCATGGGATTGCTCAAGCGGGCTCAGACATTAGTAGAAGAGATGACCTCCAGCCAAGGAAAAATGGAGACCGAGTTGGCTGAGCTTCATTGTGATCATGAGAAGACGAAGCAGTCTTATGATCATGAACGTCTCCAATCTACCCGGCGGGCCAAGCAGAGGGATTCTTGGAAAGCTGAGGCTAAGAAGTTGGACCTCGAGAATCAGGATTTGACTGCTCAAGTGAACAGGTTGTAAGCTGACGCGGAGACCTCCTTTAGTGACGGATATTTCTACACTTCCTTTCAGGTCACAGAGGCTTTCCCATTTCCCTTTGATATATTATCCATGACTAAGGCTGCTGAGTTGTCTCACCCTGACAATGACGAGGCGGTTCCCTCGAACCAGGCAGGAGCTGGAAAGTAGCCCATCCAGGCAGATCCTCCATTCCCTCCTCCTATCTTTACTACTTCAGGTCCTAGGGAATCTTCAAGTAAGGTTCCGTCCTCGCGGTCTAAAGGAGATCAACTAGGAGCTGGGGAAGGAGCAAGGAGCCCGTCTGAGGAACCCTCTAGAATGGAGATGGAGGTTGACAGAAGCCAGACGAGGTCTATGACTGCCCTTCTTGATGCGGCTATCCTGCCTGAGGTTATGGTAGTGATTAACAAAGTCCTGGAGGAAGATCCTGCTGATCAACATGAGAAGCCTCTAAATGAAGAGATGGTTGGCGAGGGTAACCAAGACGGGTAACTATCTGAAGGGGGGTTGATGGCGAGGATCAGTATGAGGGAGGAGGATCAGCAGGGGGAAATCAAGAGAGCTCCAAAGCTTGACGCTGCCTATACATGATTAGCCTTGATTGCCTGGAAATGGGGGTGGGCACCCTGTTTTATTCATGATTAGTTTAGTTATTTTTTTTTTGTAACCTGTATTCGGAGGTTGGGCTCTTCGCTTGATGGATGTGGCCTTACCGGGGGATAGGCTCCTTTGTCTTTAATAAGAAACTGACATAACTTCCTTCATAATAGTTTTGATTGACCCTGATTATGGGCTTCCAACTCACTTCAGAACCTCTTGTTTTATTCCTGGTCCTGACTAGGAACCAAAACTGCATCTTTGATGACGATTTGTTCATACTTCACTCTGAAGATTTGTTCATACTTCACTCTGGCTTTGTAGGGAATTCTTATCAGGATGATCTTGATCCTGCAAATGAAAAAAAATATTTGTATTTAAATCCGTTTCAGGAGAGGTAACCCGATCGAGGCATTAGGAGAGCAGTCTAGCTATTTCTTGTTCTCGAGATCTAGGTGGCAACTAAGCTCTTACACTCAAACCCTTCTTGGGGGTGGTAGCTCGACCAAGGTTTCAGGAGGGTTGTCTAGCTATTTCCTGGTCTCGAGATCTGGATGGCAGCTATGCTATTACACTCAGACCCTTCTTGAGGGGTGGTAGCCTGACCAAGGCATCAGGAGGGCTGTCTAGCTATTTCCTGGTTTCGAGATCCGGATGGCAACTATGCTCTTACACTAAGACCCTTCTTAGGGGTGGTAGACTGACCAAGGCATCATAAGGGCTGTCTAGCTATTTCCTGGTCTCGAGATCCGGATGGCAACTATGCTCTTACACTCAGACCCTTCTTGGGGGTGGTAGCCCGACCAAGACATCAGGAGGGCTATTTAGCTATTTCCTGGTCTCGAGATCTGGATGGCAACTATGCTCTTACACTCAGACCCTTCTTGGGGGTGGTAGCTCGACCAAGGCTTCATGAGGGCTGTCTAGCTATTTCCTGGTCTCGAGATCTGGATGGCAACTATGCTCTTACACTCAGATCCTTCTTGGGGGTGGTAGCCCGACCAAGGCATCAGGGGTAGCGAAGGGGCTTCCCCGGCTAGTCACTGGTCTTGAGGTGTCTATGTCGAATTTCCCAGTCGTATATGTAGATACTAATGTTGAACATAGTCGGAGATAAAGAAAAAAAATGCTGACTGTATTGATGATCGAGATGTAGTACATCTTTATTAGGGATTCTAATGAAACCTAAATGGAGGTAATCAACTTAAAAACTCCTTGCTCAGGGGTAGAATTTCCTCAAGTGATCAGCGTTCCAAGTGTGGTCGATAGGTCGTCCATCCATGTCTTCGAGTTTGTAAGCTCCATTGCGAGCAACTAACTTTATCAAGTATGGCCCTTCCTAATTGGGGCTTAGGACTCCATTTGACCTTTTTCGAGTATTCAAGGTCACTTTCCTAAGCACTAGATCCCCTTCTTTGAAATTCCTGGCTCTGATCTTTCGGTTTAAATATCTAGCGATCTTGCTCTGGTAGATTGCCACTTTCTCCGCTACCCGGTCTTGTTTCTCTTCTAAGAGGTCCAGATTAGCCCGGAGCTTGACCTCGTTACTTTCGAGTTCAAAATGCTGCACCCTGAATGAGGTTAATTTATGCTCGATGGGGAGGACTGCTTCAACTCTGAAAGCCACGGAGTAAGGTGTCTCCCCTGTAGCTGTTCTCGTTGTAGTCCGGTATGCCCAGAGGACTTCGGGCAGCTCTTTGGCCCATTTGCCTTTTTTTGTTGTAGTTTCTTCTTCAGAAGCTTCTTGATAGTTTTGTTGGTAGACTCCACCAGCCCGTTAGTATGGGGATAGGATACTAAAGCGAGCCTGAGGTCGATCCCCAATCCTTTGTAGAAATCTTTGAATCGGGCGTTGTGATGGGAAGATTTTAGCAGTTAGAAAACCGTCCGTCAAAACAATTTATAAAACCTATGTGATGCGTTCACAAGTATAAACACGAGTAAAGCGGTAAGCACGAGTGTCGTCCACTGAGATCGGGGTAGCGGTGATAAGATTATGATTAATATAACTAGTATGCATAAAAGTAAAAGTGATGGTGAATGAAAATACAATATAAACTAAACTATGAATGCAAATAAAATGGGATGAAAATGGAGTGATGAATGTATGATGATGGAACTACGGAGTTGATGGACTCGTAAGTGAATATTGGGGCAATTGCAACAAACTCTCAATTAAGCACGTTTTGACAAATGTAACCAACCTAGGGTGTATAGTGTTGATATATATCTCTAGCAAGCGGTCAACATAGGGTGTATAGGGAAGACCTCCTACTAGCGATTAATCCCTCCTAAGCAACCAACAATGGCTAGTTACTCAATCGGGACTTTTTCGATGAATGCTCATCTATCTAGCTATGGCTTAACCTATTACTAATGTAGCCATCCTAAGGTGTATAGTGATGGCTTCCAATTCCCTCACAAGTGGCCGACCTAGGGTGTATAGTGAAGGCCACCCGTTTGAGATTGGATGAGGCTCGAGGTTATCAACTGAATTCTACTCGAAGGTTAGTGCTCGTAAAATCACTAAAGTAGCCAACCTAGTGTGTATAGTGGAGGCTTCTAATTCTCTCACAAGTGGCTAACCTAGGGTGTATAGTAAAAGCCACTAATTCAAGATTAGATTAAGGGCATGGTTGTAGTGCCGGATTTTTGGAAATCCTTCCATTCAATGGAGCATTAGACAACCTAATTGCCTACTCAAGTAATCCAAATCAATCATGCAAAGAGGGTGTATCCAAGCAAATCAATAATGGAAATCAATTCAAGCAATGGAATAAAACATAGAGATAGAATAAATATAACACATAGAGTTTATTTACAAAGCCCAAATATCCATCAAACAAATAACATCAACCCCATATTGGGGTATTTTAGCTACTCATGTTCTATTACAAACCAATAAACTAAGAGAGAGTGTAAAGACAAAACCCTTGAAGATTGATCTCCTTCCTTGAAGCTTGAATCCAAGTCTCATAATTGCCTTTGATTGAGTAGAGATGGTTTGGATGATAGGGAGATGTGTTTCTAGCTTAGACTATGTAAAGAAAATATAAAATACAAATGTCGGGAGATATGGGAGTCATTTGGTTCATTCCCATGCTTTTATATTTATAGGGGATGAAAAAATAGGTCAATTAAGCTTGAAAACAGAAGCTGCCGCGCGCAGAGTGTGGGTGGAGTACCGGTGGAGTACCGATGGAGTACGGGTGGATGACCCGGACTTTAATCATCAGGTGCAAATCCAACTCTGTCTTGACCCGCACTTGACCCGCACTTGACCCGCAATGGACCCGCACTTGACCCACACTTTATCTGTCAGGTATGAATCAGCTTCTCTAGCTTTTGCAACAGTGCGGGTGGAGTGTGGTTGAATGACCCGCACTGTACCCGCACTTTAACGTCAGGTGCAAATCCAACTCTCTGTCTTGAGCAACAGTGCATGTGGAGTGCGGTTGGATGACCCACACTTGACCCACCTTTTATCATTTCCTTCATGAATCAGGTCCCGGCTGTGGGAAGGAGTGCGGTTGGAGTGCGGTTGTGACCCGCACTTGACCCGCACTATTGGAGTTGCTGATGACCCTTTGTCTTTCCTTCAACCACCTTTTTCCCCTTTTCAGCCAAAACTCCCGCAAAACGTTTCTAACACCAGAATTACATCTATTGCCTGCAATTAGCACTAATAAACCTATTAGACATAAAATGCACATAAAATACACACAAGAACGAGACAAAGGAATCGGAAATGAGGGCCGAAATATACAACAATTTAGGCACGATCACGTTGTCGAACTTCTTGCCCAGATCGGCTATAATGATGAGAGGGGTCCCGAATCTACATACCACGTTGGTTTTAATGAACTTGGTCGTATTATTTTTTGATATCCGAGAAAGAGGCCCTGCCTAGACCCATCTTGTCAAATAGTCGATAGCCACGATAGCATATTTTACTTGTCCGGGAGCGGTCCAATTAGGTCGATCCCTCACATGGCAAAGAGGTAGGGTGAACCGAGAGACGACAGTCGCTCAGGTGGCTGGTGGTTTAAGTTTGGAGTCCTTTGACATGGCTCGCAAGATTGTACAAAGCTTTTTGCGTCTTGGTAGATGGTCGGCCAGTAGGACCCCATACGAAGCACTTGATATGCTAGAGCCTCTCCACCGATGTGGTTCCCGCAGTCCCCAGAGTGAACCTCTCTTAGTGCCCATTTAGCATCTTCAGGATGTAAGGATCTAAGTAAGGGGAGGGATCTACCCCTTCTGTAGAGGTACCCGTCTACCAGGAAATATCGGATCGAGAGTCTTTTAATTCTTCGGGCTTGATCGGGCTCCTCAGAAGCTTTCCCTCTAGAAGGTAGGCAACGATCGGGTCCATCCAACAAGGCTGACGATCTACGGAGCAGATTTCCTTATTTGCGGCTATGCTTGGTTGGGAGATCACTTGGAGGCGATTTCCCCGTGGTAAGGATTGGCCTCAATTTGCAGCTATCTTAACTAGAACATCCGCGCAGTGGTTTTGGTGTCGAGGCACCTGATCGATCTTGAACCCCTTAAACTTATTTTTAAGCAACTGAGCCAGCTTTAGGTAGGCAGCCATGTTATCTCCCTTTGCCTGGTACACCCCAAACACCTGATTGACAACAAGCAATGAGTCGCTCTTGATTTGTAGGTAATCGGCCTCTAGTTCGATTGCTGCCTTCATCCCGACTAGGAGAGCTTCGTACTCTGCTTCATTATTTATGGCTTTAAACTCGAATCTGAAACAGTGACAGAATTCAGTCCCTTTCGAGTCTATTAAAACTACACCAGCTCCTCCCCCAGCTTGCCCGGATACTCCATCTGTATAGAGGGTCTAGGACTTGCAGCCTTCCAACCAATTGTCCATCTCATAGGTCTTTTTAGGGATCTCATTTGGTGCTGCCGGATTCTCTTGACCTGGGAGCGCTGAAAACTCAGCCATAAAGTCTGCCAAAGCCTGCGCCTTAATCGCGGTCCGGAGCTTATATTTTAAATTGAACTGAGTGAGCTCTAGGGCCCATAAGACTAGTCTTCCAGACACATCTGGTCTTTGTAAGAATTGGCGGAGAGGTTGGTCCGTCACCACGGCTATTGAATGAGCTTGAAAATAGGGACAAAGCTTCCTCGCCGAGATCACCATAGCATAAGCGAGCTTTTCCAGGAGAATATAATTTTTCTCTGACTTGGTTAAAGCATGACTCACATAGTATATGGGCATTTGAATCTCGTCGCCACACTCCTTGGCCAAAGCTCCGCTTACTGTAGTTTCTGAGACGACCAGGTAGATCTGCAGCTCCTCTCCGGGAACTGGCTTGACTAACAACGGTGGGCTTGTTAGGTATTTTTTCAAGGCTTGGAAAGCTTGCTCACTCTCCTGGCTCCATTTCATATTTTTTCCTTG
The DNA here is from genome assembly GCA_033220585.1 of Dipteronia sinensis. Lineage (NCBI taxonomy): Eukaryota > Viridiplantae > Streptophyta > Magnoliopsida > Sapindales > Sapindaceae > Dipteronia > Dipteronia sinensis. Next base: position 3,753,306 of record CM065645.1, read on the forward strand.
TTTGATGGCTTTGAAGAAAGGGAGGCATTTTTCGGTGGAATGAGAGATACACCTGTTGAGCGCTGCTACACGCCCAGTCAGAATTTGTACCTGTTTGAGTGATGTGGGGGATTCCAGGTCCAAGATAGCTTTGATTTTTTCTAGGTTGGCATCTATGCCTCTCTCATGAACCATAAAACCTAGAAACTTCCTAGCTGTTACCCCAAAGGCACACTTGGAGGGGTTCAACCGCATCTGGTTTTCTCTTAGTATAAGAAAAGTCTTACGAAGGTCTTCCCGATGTCTTTCTGCGGTTGGTGATTTTGTGATCATGTCATCGATGTATACCTCCATCGTCCTTCCGATCTCGGGCTTGAACAGCTTGTTAACTAGCCGCTGGTATCTAGCCCCCGCATTCTTCAAACCAAATGGCATCACCTTATAGCAGTACAAGCCCTGCCCAGTAATGAAGCTGGTCTTATCTTGGTCAGGTGAGTGCATCTTAATCTGGTTGTATCTTGAGAACGCGTCCATGAAACTCAGAAATTTATTTCTGGACGTGGAGTAAACTAGCTGATCAATCTTTTGTAAAGGAAAACTGCCTTTTGGACATGCCCGGTTGAGGTCGGTGTAATCGACACACATACGCCACTTCTCATTCGCCTTCGTAACCCTGACCACGTTGGCGATCCACTCGGGATAGCGCACTTCTTTGATAAACCCTACCTTGTCGCCTTCGTAACCATGACCACCGCAGCGTTCCTCTCAGCGTTGAAGTGACGCCTCTTTTGTTTGAAGGGCTTGACTGTTGGATCTACCGCTAGTCGATGGGCTGCCAATGATGCCGGGATTCCGGGCATTTCATCGTGGCTCCAAGCAAAGATGTCGCTGAATTCTCTGAGAAGACCAATCAATCCTTCTTTCACTTCTGGCTCGAGGGTAGCCCCGACCTTGACGACCTTGGACGGATCATCATTTCAGATGGGCATCTCCTGTTGGGGTTTATGCCCTAAAGATGTAATTTGTAAATGGATTTAAGAAATAAATAAAAAGAAAAGTTCAATTCATTCTTGTTGTGTTATTTATTTTATAACTTGTGCATATATTAACATCCTAGATTGCCGGATGTAATCTCGAACTGTGTATATGAGTGTCATATACGGATGGATATAGTAAGAGACGTGCAATCTAAAGAGTCCATAGATAACAAATAAAGCTGGGTACTTTATTTGTGGTTAATCTATAGCTGCGGTCCATTCCGTAATGTACGGTGATTTTATCTTGAATCATTCATATGAGATATGGGAATGGAGGCACCTTGTATGATGTGATCATATAGTACTGTGCCATGATCTATATGAATCTCTCACCAAGATTCGTTTACTGATGAGATTCATATATATCAACTAATGATGGCTATATGTGGGTGATCTTAATCCTGAGTGTCTTATCGACTCCTTCAGGTTAGATCGGGGTCTTTGATATACCATGGGTGAGGTAAGATGCAGATCCTGATCAATATACTCCATATGTTGGGATTGTGGTTTGGCTTGTGGCTGGGAAGGTATGTACACAATAGTGGAATCCACTCCTTCTTGTGAGAAGTAGATGATAGTTCCTTTAAGGGTTGATTCGAGGCTTGGACAATATGAGCGCTCTCCTAATTCTGTGAGGAAATATGATTTATTGTCCGTTAGAGAATCAACGGTACTTAAAGGATATATGTAATTAGAGGGGTATAACGGACATTATGACCCAGCTTTAATTATGAACTACTGTGAAGGATCACACCATTCGATGGACACCGAGTTGTATCGGTCTGTGTAAAAACGTCTGCAGTTGAGAGAGTGCAGCTTCGGATTTTTAGTGGAATCACACCGGAGTTAATAATCAAGGAATATTAATTAAAGAGTTTAATTAATGATTCCAAAAATTATTGGAGCTCAAAATACTGTGGGTCCATTAGGTCCCATTGCTAGCCCGATCAATTTAGGTAACAAGGGTCACAGATAATTAATTGGAAAGTCCAATTAATTGTGTTACGAAAGTGACACGTATTTATTCGGGAATTAATTGTATAATGAGATTATTTAATTAATGAATAATGGTGATTAAATAAATTAAATAATAAGATTATTTAATCATGTTATTAATCACTAAATGGAGGATGTTTGTTGATATTTGTTTTTTTGAATAAATAAGATAATATGATTATTTTATTTTATTAAATTAAATTTTAAATTTTGAATTTAAGTAGTTTGAATTCAAATCATGTTAAATAAAATAAATATTAATCAATATCTTTAAAGATATTTGATATCTTGAAAGATTAGATTGATTTGTTTTTTGATTAAAATTGATTTTGAATTTAAAAAGAAAAAAAAAACAAGAGAAAGTAATCAACACAAAATGGTGTGCGTTTGATATTTTCTTAAAGTGAAAGCATAAGTGTTGTGCGTGAGAAACAAAGAGAGAAAAAGGCACTATTTGAAAAATAAAATAAAATTATATATATTTTTTAAAGAACAAGAGTTGTTCTTAGTTATTTTTTTTGGAAGAAATAGTTTCTTCATATTCTCTCTACATCCTCCTAAGTTCCTGAATACGTGACGCGCCCACACGCAGTTACCAGTTCCGGGATATAGCTAGGAAGATCAGTGGTACAGACCATGAGTATATCGTAAAGTTACGGAGCCTCCACAAACGTTGGTAAGGTTCTATATATTTTTACGTTGATTACAATTTCCTGAGTTTACATATTGTATGTATTATTAGTTCCGGAAAAATAATTACAGTCTCAAGTTCACTGGTTCTAGGTTATTTATGATCTGTATTAAAAATTTTAAAACATATTTCCGCTGCGTTACCAGTGAACGGGGTTCCAACAGTTGGTATCAGAACCAATTTTTTTTTTCGGAACAGGAAATTGTTTTCGATGCTCTTGTATGTATGATTGTGTAGGCACTATTTAAATTGACTGTATCTTGTTTTTGTATGTATATTAAATTTGTTAATTTACAAAAACATGATTGATCGTTAATGATATGGTACTGTGGATTTATGGTTCATGGGTTGTATAATTTAATTTTGTTATTATTATTATTACTTTTTTCTGTTATTGTATTATAAAAAAATGTAATCTATATTGAAGACCTGGAAAAATCGAGAAGTCGGAAGGACGAAATCGGAAATACTTGTGATAGGTACTGTTCACAAGGTACTGTTCATGAAGTAGTGTTCATCGTTACCGTTCACCATCACTGTTCATGTGGGGGGTACTATTCACACGGACGTTGTTGGGCACTGTTCACATTTTTTGCACGATTCCGTTGGCAAGTGTTGCCTAGTGCGTTCCGTGTGGATTTCCTATTTCGGATTCATGAGATGAATCGGAGTGACCTGAAGAGACTGGAAGACTCAAAAATTACAAGAAGACTCAAAAATTACAAGAAGACCAAGGAATGCCTTCGGGATATTTCTGTAATTTTAGATTCCTATTTTTTTAGGTTAAATAATCCACAGTACTCGGTCAATTCATGTATGCTTTATATTATGTGATGATAAAAGCATTGTCATGCATACGTATGTCATTTAGATTAGATTTGCCTACACAAATATATTTGATATGTCATACATGCATCATAGCCTATTTTTTATGTATTTTTTTAATATGATTAAAATCAGTAAATACATTATTGGCTATAAAATTATGAGATTAGTTTTTTAATTGTTTGAAAACTTGTTAATTCTCATTAATATTAATCTGGTTATTAAAGTGTTTAATAAGTTAGATTAATAGTCATTTATTGTAATTAGTATTAATACGATTAATGACCTAATAATAAATGAACCGAATAAAGTGTTAGAGTTTTAATAGTTAAAACTTGGTAAACACTATCATAATAATCCGAGCTTGGTAAATAGTTTACAAAAGCTTAGATTATTCACTAATAGATTAGATTTTTAATAGTTAAAAATCATTAATTAATTAGAATTTATTTTCTAATAATGAATTTGTTAATGCGCTAGATAACTTGATTAAAGTTAGCCGTTTGATCCAATAGAGTCTAGGTGCATTAACGGATAATAGAAAACCCTATTCCAATAGAGGGATATATGACATAAATATCCCACAGTCTCCATCATTAGTTCAACACCGTGAGATCCGAGTGGGGTCTCGTGACGGCTTTGCTTTCGTCCTCCCTAAGGAGGGTTTCCACAAAGATCAATACCTAGGTTGACTTCCTAACAGATAGGATTTCTGAGGGTATTTCGGGATTGACCGACCCTAAGGCGGCAATTCTCGAGTTAAGCTCGTGAGATCTGAAATGGTGGGTTACGCTCACGAAGGTTTTGATTAAGTTTTATTAATTAAAAACCTGACTGAATAAACGATGGTCGAATGATATGGAATAAGAGTTATTCTAGAATATCATTTGATTGAGAATGTCTCGGTCCAACATGCAAAGACTTGACCGACCCTAAGACGGCACTTCTTTGTGGTATGTTGGATTGTCGTGGTATAGTAACTGTTTTTTGGGTATTTCTAGTTCGTCAAACATTTTCACGCATCATGTTTAAATTTATGCCAAAGCACTCGCATTTGTTTTAATAAATGACTGAATGAATGTTTTATTTATTTCAGCAATTATGTCTTCTGCATTACTTCAAATTCTCGTAAACGACAAATTAACTGGTGATAACTACACTAAGTGGAAACTTAATATTAATGCAATATTGGTGACCAAAGACCTCAAGTTTGTGCTTACGGAGGAATGTCCTTTGGTGCCTACTGCCAATGCCACACGAACTGTTCGTGAGGCATACCAGCGATGGGTCTCATCTGATGAGAAGGCCCAAACATATCTGTTAGCTTCTATAACAGACGTGCTTGTCACAAAGCACGAAGCAATGACTACAGCATTCGAAATTATGGAGTCATTACAAGCTATGTTCGGGCAACCCTCCGAGCAAAAAAGACACAAAGTTGTTCATTCCGCTATGCTCGCTCGCATGAAGGAAGGTACATCAGTTCGAGAACATGTCCTGAGCATGATGTTCTATTTCAACATGGCAGAAGTCAATGGCGGGGCCATTGACGAACCCAGTCAAGTGAGCATCATACTGACGACTCTTCCGAAGAGTTTTGATCAGTTTAAGAACAACTACGGGATGAACAAGTTAAGGTTTAGTCTCACACAGTTGCTCAATGAGCTCGCTACTTTTGAGTCCTTGACTAAGGACAGCAAAAGTAAGATCGGTGAGGCAAATGTTGCCGAACCATCTTCCTCCAATAATAAGAAGAGGAAGAGGTCTACTGGAAAGGCGAAGGGTAAGCCCAAATCCAAGAAGGCCCAAAGTAAAAAGAAGGGCACCTCCACCGACCAAGACAAAGGAAAATGTTTCCATTTGTAACAAGGTCGGGCACTTGAAGAGGAACTGTCCTTTGTACCTGGAGGAGGTAGCTAAGAAGAAGAAGAAAGGTAAATATGATTTACTTGTTCTTGAATCTTGTTTAGTGGAAGATGATTCTTCACCTTGGATTGTTGATTCGGGGGCCACTAACCATGTTTATTCTTCTTTGCAGTGGACTAATTCTTGGACACAGCTAGATGAGGGAGCCTTCTCTATGCGTGTGGGGTCGAGGGATGTCGTATCAGGCAAAGCAGTGGGAGCAATAAGATTGCAATTTTGTAATAATAATAGTTTTTTATTATTGAACAATGTTTTTTATATTCTTTGATTTACACGGAATTTGATTTCCGTTTCTAAGTTGTTAGAACAATTATATTCTGTTTCTTTTAATAATAAGTTTGTTATTATTGGAAAGAATGGTCTGAATATTTGTTCAAGAATTAATGAAAACAATTTGTATGTGTTAAGACCGTTAATACATACTACACTGCTTAACACCGAAATTTTTAAGGTTGAAAAACCTAAAACTAAATGACATAAGATTTCTCCAGATAATGACACGTATCTCTGGCATCTAAGGCTTGGTCATATCAACCTTGACCGGATAGACAGACTGGTAAAAAGTGGACCTTTAAGTGAGTTAAAGGTTGGCACCTTACCTGTCTACGAATCCTGTTTATAAGGTAAGATGACTAAGAGACCTTTTTCTAGAAAAGGGCTTAGAGCTATAGAGCCACTAGAACTCATACATACAGACGTCTGTGGACCGATGAATGTTAGAGCTAGGGGTGGCTATGAGTATTATGTCACCTTTATAGATGACTACTTAAGATACAGATATGTCTACCTGATGCAACGAAAGTCGAAAACATTTGAAAAGTTTAAGGAATTCCGAGCTGAAGTTGAGAATCAATTAGGTAGGACTATCAAGTCACTATGACCAGATCTTGGAGGTGAGTACCTTGACCAAGAGTTTGAAGACTTCATGGTCGAGCATGGGATAGTTTCCTAACTCACAGCTCCTTAGTATACCTCAGCAAAATGGTGTAGCGGAGAGGAGAAATAGAACCCTGATGGAAATGGTGAGATCTATGATTAGTTTCTCATCATTACCAAATTCCTTCTGGGGATATGCGTTACAAACAGCGGCATACATTTTGAATGTAGTGCCATCCAAATCTGTTCCTAAGACTCCCCTAAAGTTGTGGAATGGTCGTAAAGCTAGTTTGTGACATTTCCGCGTATGGAGGTGTCTAGCACACGTGCTGAAAAACAGAAGTGGAAAGCTAGACTCCAAGTCTGTGGTCTGCCTGTTTGTAGGATACTCCAAGGAGACCAGAGGTGGACACTGCTATAGTCCCGAAGATAACAAAGTATTTGTATCGACAAATGCAATGTTTCTTGAGGACAATTATATTAGTGACCATAAACCTCATTCAAAGATTGTATTGAATGAGTTGGAGCCTGGTGAGAATAGTGCTTCATCAATAAAAATTGTTGATCCACAAACATCTGAGAGTCAGATGGTTCCTGATCAGGATACATTATCACCTAGACGTGGTGGGAGGGTTGTAAGACAACCTGAACGCTATTTAGGTATAGGTGAGGGACAAGGTGTTGTCTCTGCTGATAGTGTGGATGATCCATTGGCATTTAAGAATGCAATGGAAGATCTTGATAAAGAGGAATGGCTTAAAGCCATGAATCTTGAGATGGAGTCCATGTACTCTAACTCAGTCTGGGATCTTGTAGACTTACCGGATGGGGTAAAACCCATAGGATGTAAGTGGATCTACAAGAGAAAGAGAGGAGTAGACGGGAAGGTAGAGACATTCAAAGCAAGGCTAGTGGCTAAGGGTTATACCCAGAAAGAGGGGGTTAATTATGAAGAGACCTGATGAGAAGATTTTTGCCGTCAGAAAACCATCCGTCAAAACAATTTATAAAACTTATGCGATGCGTTCACAAGTAGAAATACAAGTAAAACGGTAAGCACGGGTGTCGTCCACTGAGATCGGGGTAGCGGTGATAAGATTAGGATTAATATAACTAGCAAGCATAAAAGTAAAGTGATAGTTAATGAAGATACAATATAAAATAAACTATGAAAGCAAATAAATGGATGACAATGGAGGGATGAATGAATGATGATGGAACTATGGAGTTGATGGACTCGTAAGTGAATATTGGGGCAATTGCAACAAACTCTCAAGTAAGTACGTTTTGACAAATGTAACCAACCTAGGGTGTATAGTGTTGGCATATATCTCTAGCAAGAGGTCAACCTAGGATGTATAGTGAAGACCTCCTACTAGCGATTAATCCCTCTTAAGCAACCAACAGTGGCTAGTTACTCAATTGGGACTTGTTCCATGAATGCTCATCTATCTAGCTATGGCTCAACCTATTACTAATGTAGCCATCCTAGGATGTATAGTGATGGCTTTCAATTCCCTCACAAGTGGCCGACCTAGGATGTATAGTGAAGGCCACCCGTTTGGGATTGGATGAGGCTCGAGGTTATCAACTGAATTCTACTCGAAGGTTAGTTCTCGTAAAATCACTAAAGTAGCCAACCTAGGGTGTATAGTGGAGGCTTCTAATTCTCTCACAAGTGGCTAACCTAGGATGTATAGTGAAAGCCACTAATTCGAGATTAGATTAAGGGCATGGTTATAGAGCCGGATTTCCAGAAATCCTTAAATTCAATGGAGCATTAGACAACCTAATTGCCTACTCAAGTAATCCAAATCAATCATGCTAAGAGAGTGTATCCAAGCAAGTCAATAATGGAAATCAATACAAGCAATGGAATAAAACATAGAGATAGAATAAATATAACACATAGAGTTTATTTACAAAGCCCAATATCCATCAAACAAATAACATTAACCCCATAGTGGGGTATTTTATCTACTCATGCTCTATTACAAACAAATAAACTAAGAGAGAGTGTAGAGAGAACCCTTGAAGATGGATCTCCTTCCTTGAAGCTTGAATCCAAGTCTCCTAGTTGCCTTTGATTGAGTAGAGATGGTTTGGATGAGAGGGAGATGTGTTCCTAGCTTATACTACAAGTGTTGGGAGGTATGATTATTTTCTGGTTTGTTCCCATCCTTTTCTATTTATAGAGGATGGAAAAATAGGTCACTTAAGCTTGAAACCAGAAGCTGTCGCGCTCAGAGTGCGGGTGGAGTGCGGGTGATTTACCCGCACTGTACCTGCACTGTATGGTTGTCTGCAACTTCAGTTCTCGGATCAGGGCATTAGTGGGGGTGGAGTGCGGTTGAATTACCCGCACTTGACCCGCACTTAGAATCGCACTGTGATTGCACTTGAATCGCACTTCCCTGTCAGGTGCAAAATCTACCTTCTGTTCTTGGTGCAACTGCTGGTGGAGTGCGGTTTGGTGACCCACACAGTACCCGCACTCTAAAGTCAGGTACAATTCTGCTATTCTGTTCTTGATGCAAGTGCGGGTGGAGTGCGGTTTGATGACCCGCACAGTACCCGCACTCTAACGTCAGGTGCAATTCTGCTCTTCTATTCTTGGTGCAAGTGCGGGTGGAGTGCGGTTGGATGACCCGCACTATACACGCACTTTATCTCTTTACTGCAGCCTGTCCCGGCTATGAACATGAGTGCGGCTGGAGTGCGGTCGGAGTGCGGTTGCGACCCGCACTGGACCCGCACCTAACCCGCACTGTAGAGCTGTTTGTACTCTTTTGCCTTTACTTTCACCCTTTTTATACCGGAATCACCGTAACAAGCTTCCAAACCTATAATTACATCTATTGCCTGCAATTAGCACTAATGAGTCTATTAGACATAAAATATATATAAAATACACACAAGAACGAGACAAAGGAATAGGAATGAGGGCCGAAATATACAACAATTTAGGCACGATCAAACACCCCCAAACCAAACCTTTGCTCGTCCTCGAGCAAACATAAAATGAAACAAATAAGACACAAACTAAAAATGACTCGAACTAAAAATATTCCTAGACACAAAGAAAAACTTGCTGCAGAACCAACTAGCGGAGAGATACGCAAAAGCAAATGGGAGCGAGGCTCACTCTCACACCTCGAGCATAATTCGCTTCGACACTAAGTTCTCACATTGATTTTCTCTTATCTTTCCTCACTGAACCTAGGTTCACACTCATGCAACATGTATGCCAATGAATTTATGTAACTGAATCAACTTAGTTGCATACATTTAGTATAGAATAAATGCTGTTTTCAGTGAGTAAGTCTCATGAAAGAATCACGTGTCATGATCGTGGAAAGAGCATTCATCAACTAATATTCCCAATCTAGACGTCCCCTAAGATCAATTAGGTCTTTCCATTTGGTTGTAACGTGGCCACGGTGAATGGTGATTAGAAGAATGAGAATTTAGGCACAAGCACTAATCAACCAAGTTAACGCAATACATTCTACACTTAAGCATTTAATTTCTCGTGCAACTCCACTTCCAAATACAATATGGCGTCCATGCATACAATTAGACTCTACGTGAAATCTTTAACTACTCATGTTACCCATTTGAGTAGCATTTACAATTTACACAAGGCATTTGAAGCATATTTTTCTTTTGTTACTTTTTGCTTCTTTTCTTTTCATTTCTTTTCTTTTCTTTTCATGCCTTTTTACTATGCACATTTTAACAACTCATTATTCTTGCCTACGTACACGCCATTTATCAAATTAAAGCACAACTCTACATTCCTAAGCCTCAACAAGATCAATTAAGAGAGGGTTGGCTAAGTGTTTAGGTTGCTTGGGTTATGGATAACGTGGGTGTAGAAAGGAAAAGTCTATATGTGTTTGGCTTCAAAATTGGCTTGGGAGCACACATATTACGGGAATGGGAAGTATTTAGGCTTTCTTTTTGAGTGGCTAAAACACACATTGCCTAATATCACTTCAAAGGATCAATCTACCAAGGGAATAAAAGTTTTCGTCAAGCAATCCACATATATGATGCATGTTCAATGACAAATGATGATTTTTGATGTAGTGAGACTATGCATGGTGTTTGAATAGTGTTTACAGATTTGAAAAACATTTTCCCTCAAATATAAACGCTTTTGGCTTGTGTTTGTGATCTCACACGGGAAATCTCCACTATTAGAACAAGGCGCTTGAGCACCGAGTTCCCTAAACTTGGACACTAGAAGATGAGACTAGCCCATGAAGTGCAAGTGAGACTCCTAAAGTGACTAAGAGTTATTGAACAAGCACACAAAGCATACACACATTTGCCACAAACACTATGCTCCAGGCATCTCACCAAGCTATATAAGCTCAAAATTCTAGCTAAGCAGCAACTTTTTTCGAAACTAAGACACAAAAATGACTCAAGACACAAAAGACAACTCAAAAAGGTGTCTACACCCCCAAACCAAAACCCAACATTGTCCTCAATGTTGAAGACAAGAGAATCTGGCCTAGCGGCATGCACCTAACATGACTCAAACAAACCTAGGCACTAATCAAACACAATCAATGCCCCAACAAAATAAAAATGACTCAAACAAGGCTCACAAATAAAGGCAATTCATGCAATATATCATTGAAGCACAAGTCAAGCTTAACATCATGCATTTTATCAAAATGGAAGGAATGGGGCATGAACAACCCCTAAACCGAATTAAACAATATAAAGCACATGCATTCATACTTGCACAAGAGCCTCCGACTCTTTCATCCACAAATATAATCAATAAATTCAATGTGCAAATATCCACAAAATATAGCATACGAACAAAACTATCCCAACAACACAATTTATTGAATTTAAACAACATAAAACATAAAATAACTACATGCATCAAAATTACTCAATGGGATGCATTCATGGAGAGGCTAGGGTCCTCTAAGGGTGGTTTGACCAAGTTAGGAAATTCCTTATTTTTCACTACCCAAATAAATTTAGGTGACTTCATTATCTTTTCCTTTAACATGTTTCTATATAAGTGCACTTGGTCTTTCCTTACCCATATTTGCTTGACCCTAGGTGGACTCCATCTATTCCTAGGACCTCTAGTTTTCCTATGTTGATTTGGCTTGTAAGTTTTAGCCTTAAAATGCTCTATCCTAGAACATGCATAGCAAAAGATATTAGAGTTAGAGGGACTCCCCTTTGATGCGTGGTCTTGAGGACGTTTGATTTGTCTCACTTGTAACGCCTTGACCTCCACCTCCTTTTTGCTTAGTGCTACCTTTGCATCATCTAAGGCATTGCTGTTTGATCAACCTCCATTTGCATCTTCATTTACTTGTGAGCTATCTCATCTTCAAAATCTTTTGATAGCCCCACTAAGTTCTCCAAAGCCTTCGATGCGGTACTCTTTTCGGCTTCAAATCTCTCAATTTGTTCTTCTAATTCTTTGTTCTTGTTGGAGACTTCGCCATTGATCTTCTTAAGAGTACCATTCTCAACCCTGAGCATATTCACTTCAGATAATAGTTTCTTGTTCAAGTCTTGGAGATTACTCGCCTTTTCCATTCCCAAGGCTTCTCTCTCTTGAAGTGCTTCGTTCTCTTCCTTCAACACACCCCTTTCCAAAACTAGCTCGTTGCTCATGCTCATAAGATCTTGGTTCATCTTGATCATCCTGTCCATCTCGTCCATTCTCTTGCTTCGCTCCACTTCATATTCTATTCGGAGCTTATACATGTCTTCTTTTGAGAAATTGGAGGAATCGACCGGTTTGGTTGCTTTAACTTAGAAACAGCTCCGATTTACCGGGGTGGACTGCTGTGCGGATTCAAGCATTTGGGTGGTTTTCTCTTCTATGAAGGCTTGAGTCTCTTGTTGAGAAGCTATCATCTGCTCAGTCTCCCACACATGATTCTTCATGAAATTTCTTAGTTGATCTTCAACAGAATTTGACTGGAATGACGAGATGTAGGCATTCTCGTTAGGCTCGTAGCTCGACCCTGAATTTTGCCAAAAGGAATCCATAGAGTCCTGAAACAAACAAAACAAAAACTACCAAAGCAATGAAAAAGAAACTAACAAAACTAAAAACAACTAATAAACTAATAATATTAAAACTAATCTAATCACTACTATGCACACCGATCCCCGGCAGCGGCGCCATTTGATGAGAAGGTTTTTGCGGTCAGAAAAACGTGTGTCAAAACAATTTATAAAACCTATGCGATGCGTTCACAAGTAGAAATACAAGTAAAGCGGTAAGCACGGGTGTCGTCCACTGAGATCGGGGTAGCGGTGATAAGATTAGGATTAATATAACTAGCAAGCATAAAAGTAAAGTGATAGTGAATGAAGATACAATATAAAATAAACTATGAAAGCAAATAAATGGATTACAATGGAGGGATGAATGAATGATGATGGAACTATGGAGTTGATGGACTCGTAAGTGAATATTGGGGCAATTGCAACAAACTCTCAAGTAAGTACGTTTTGACAAATGTAACCAACCTAGGGTGTATAGTGTTGGCATATATCTCTAGCAAGAGGTCAACCTAGGATGTATAGTGAATACCTCCTACTAGCGATTAATCCCTCTTAAGCAACCAACAGTGGCTAGTTACTCAATTGGGACTTGTTCCATGAATGCTCATCTATCTAGCTATGGCTCAACCTATTACGAATGTAGCCATCTTAGGATGTATAGTGATGGCTTCCAATTCCTTCACAAGTGGCCGACCTAGGATGTATAGTGAAGGACACCTGTTTGGGATTGGATGAGGCTCGAGGTTATCAACCGAATTCTACTCGAAGGTTAGTTCTCGTAAAATCACTAAAGTAGCCAACCTAGGGTGTATAGTGGAGGCTTCTAATTCTCTCACAAGTGGCTAACCTAGGATGTATAGTGAAAGCCACTAATTCGAGATTAGATTAAGGGCATGGTTATAGAGCCGGATTTCCAGAAATCCTTCAATTCAATGGAGCATTAGACAACCTAATTGCCTACTCAAGTAATCCAAATCAATCATGCTAAGAGAGTGTATCCAAGCAAGTCAATAATGGAAATCAATACAAGCAATGAAATAAAACATAGAGATAGAATAAATATAACACATAGAGTTTATTTACAAAGCCCAATATCCATCAAACAAATAACATCAACCCCATAGTGGGGTATTTTAGCTACTCATGTTCTATTACAAACAAATAAACTAAGAAAGAGTGTAGAGAGAACCCTTGAAGATGGATCTCCTTCCTTGAAGCTTGAATCCAAGTCTCCTAGTTGCCTTTGATTGAGTAGAGATGGTTTGGATGAGAGGGAGATGTGTTCCTAGCTTATACTACAAGTGTTGGGAGGTGTGATTATTTTCTGGTTCGTTCTTATCCTTTTCTATTTATAGAGGATGGAAAAATAGGTCACTTAAGCTTGAAACCAGAAGCTGTAGCGCTCGGAGTGCTGGTGATATACCCGCACTGTACCCGCACTGTATGGTTGTCTGCAACTTCAGTTCTCGGATCAGGGCATTAGTGTGGGTGGAGTGTGGTTGAATTACCCGCACTTGACCTGCACTTGGAATCGCACTGTGATCGCACTTGAATCACACTTCCCTGTCAGGTGCAAAATCTACCTTCTGTTATTGGTGCAAGTGCGGGTGGAGTGCGGTTTGGTGACCCGCATAGTACCCGTACTTTAATGTCAGGTACAATTATGCTCTTCTGTTCTTGGTGCAAGTGCGGGTGGAGTGCGGTTTGATGACCCGCACAGTACCCGCACTCTAACGTCAGGTGCAATTCTGCTCTTCTGTTCTTTGTGCAAGTACGGGTGGAGTGCGGTTGGATGACCGGCACTATACCCGCACTTTATCTCTTTACTGCATCCTATCCCGGCTATGAACATGAGTGCGGCTGGAGTGCGGTCGGAGTGCGGTTGCGACCCGCACTGGACCCGTACCGGACCCGCACTGTAGAGCTGTTTGTACTCTTTTGCCTTTACTTTCACCCTTTTTCTGCCGGAATCACCGCAACAAGCTTCCAAACCCAGAATTACATCTATTGCCTGTAATTAGCACTAATGAGTCTATTAGACATAATATATATATAAAATACACACAAGAACAAGATAAAGGAATAGGAATGAGGGCCTGAAATATACAACAATTTAGGCACGATCAAGACCTTCTCGCCAGTAGCCATGTTTAAGTCTATTAGGATTCTCTTATCCATTACTGCCTATTTCGATTATGAAATTTGGCAAATGGACGTCAAGACTGCATTCTTGAATGGCAATCTTGACGAGAGCATCTATATGATGCAACTAGAGGGATTCGTGTCTCCAGATCAAGAGTAAAAGGTTTGCAAGTTGCAAAGGTCCATATATGGACTTAAGCAAGCATCTAGATCTTGGAACATCAGGTTTGATGATGTGATCAAAACCTATGGCTTTGAGCAGAACGTCGATCAGCCTTGTGTTTACAAGCGCGTCATTGACAAAAAGGTAGTTTTCTTAGTCCTATACGTGGACGACATCCTACTCATTGGGAATGATGTGGGAGTGTTATCTGATGTAAAGAGCTGGCTGGCTAGCCAATTCCAAATGAAAGATTTGGGAGAGGTGAGTTATGTTCTAGGAATCCAACTTATAAGGGATCGTAAGAACAAACTCATAGCACTGTCTCAGGCATCGTATATCGATAAGATTCTTGTACGTTTTTCCATGCAGAACTCCAAGAAAGGTAATTTACCTTCTAGGCATAGAGTTCACTTGTCCAAGGAACAGTGTCCTTAGACACCTCAAGAAGTTGAGGATATGAGATATGTACCCTATGCATCAACAGTAGGTAGTCTCAAGTATGTTGTGTTATGCACGAGACCGGACATCTGCTATGTAGTGGGAGTAGTCAGCAGGTACCAGTCCAACCCAGGATTGGATCATTAGGTTGCTGTCAAGACTATTCTCAAGTATCTTCGGAGAATGAGAAACTATATGCTAGTGTATTACGGACAGGATTTGATCCCGTTAGGATACACAGATTCTGATTTTCAGTCAGACAGGGATTCTAGAAAATCCACGTCTAGGATCAGTTTTCACCCTAGGTGGTGGAGCCATTGTGTGGAGAAGTATAAAGCAATCTTGTATTGCTTACTCCACCATGGAAGCCGAATATGTAGCCGCTTGTGAAGCTGCTAAAGAGGCTGTTTGGCTCCGTAAATTCTTGAGTGATCTGGAAGTTGTTCCAGATCTGGATAAGCCCATCACACTTTATTCTGATAATAGTTATGCTGTGGCTAATTCCAAAGAACCAAGAAGCCACAAGAGAGGGAAGCATATAGAGAGAAAGTATCATCTCATTAGAGAGATAGTGTAGAGAAGAGATGTGATCGTCACCAAGATAGCCTCGCAAGACAATCATGTTGATCCATTTACGAAGACCTTACCTGCTAAAGTGTTTTCAGGTCACCTAGATGGTCTAGGGTTACGAGACATGCCTCACATGCTCTAGTGCAAGTGGGAGATTGTTGGGGTTTATGCCCTAACGATGTAATTTGTAAATGGATTTATGAAATAAACAAAAAGAAAAGTTCAATTCATTCTTGTTGTGTTGTTTATTTTATAACTTGTGCATATATTAACATCCTAGATTGCCAGATGTAATCTCGAACTGTGTATATGAGTGTCATATACAGATGGATACAGTAAGATACGTACAATCTAAAGAGTCCATAAATAACAAATAAAGCTGGGTACTTTATTTGTTGTTAATCTATAGCTGCGGTCCATTCCGTAATGTACGGTGATTCTATCCTGAATAATTCATATGAGATATAGGGAATGGAGGCACCTTATATGATGTGATCATATAGGACTGGGCCATGATCTATATGAATCTCTCACCAAGATCCATTTACTGATGAGATTCATATATATCAACTAATGATGGCTATATGTGGGTGATCTTAATCCTGAGTGTCTTATCGACTCCTTCAGGTTAGATCGTGGTCTTTAATATACCATGGGTGAGGTCAGATGCAGTTCCTGATCAATATACTCCATATGTTGGGATTGCGGTTTGGCTTGTGGCTGGGAAGGTATGTTCACAATAGTGGAATTCACTCCTTCTTATGAGAAGTAGATGGTAGCTCCCTTAAGGGTTGATTCGGGGCTTGGACAATATGAGCGCTCTCCTAATTCCGTGAGGAAATATGATTTATTATCCATTAGAGAATCAACGGTACTTAAAGGATATATGTAATTAGAGGGGTATAACGGACATTATGACCCAGCTTTAATTATGAACTACTGTGAAGGATCACACCATGTGTAATAGCTATATCGATGGACATCGAGTTGTATCGGTCTGTGTAAAAACGTCTGCAGTTGAGAGAGTGCAGCTTTGGGTTTTTAGTGGAATAACACCGAAGTTAATAATCAAAGAATATTAGTTAAAGAGTTTAATTAATGATTCCAAAAATTATTGGAGCTCAAAATACTATGGGTCTATTAGGTCCCATTGCTATCCTGATCGATTTAGGTAACAAGGGTCACAGATAATTAATTGGAAAGTCCAATTAATTGTGTTACGAAAGTTACACGTATTTATTTGAGAATTAATTGAATAATGAGATTATTTAATTAATGAATAATGGTGATTAAATAAATTAAATAATAAGATTATTTAATCATGTTATTAATCACTAAATGGAGGATGTTTGTTGATATTTGTTTTTTGAATAAATAAGATAATATGATTATTTTATTTTATTAAATTAAATTTTGAATTTTGAATTTAAGTAGTTTGAATTCAAATCATATTAAATAAAATAAATATTAATCAATATCTTTAAAGATATTTGATATCTTAAAAGATTAGATTGATTTGTTTTTTGATTAAAATTGATTTTGAATTTAAAAAAAAAAAACAAGAGAAAGAAATCAGCACGAAATGGTGTGCGTTTGATATTTTCTAAAAGTGAAAGCACAAGTGTTGTGCGTGAGAAACAAAGAGAGAAAAAGGCACTATTTGAAAATAAAATAAAATTATATATATTTTTTAAAGAATAAGAGTTGTTCTTAGTTATTTTTTTTGGAAGAAATAGTTTCTTCATATTTTCTCTACATCCTCCTAAGTTCCTGAGTACGTGATGCGCCTACACGCAGTTACCAGCTCCGGGATATAGCTAGGAAGATCAGTGGTACAGACCAGGAGCATATCGTAAAGTGAAGGAGCCTCCAAACGTTGGTAAGGTTCTATATATTTTTATATTGATTACAATTTCCTATGTTTACATATTGTATGTATTATTAGTACCAGAAAAATAATTACGGTCTCAAGTTCACTTGTTCCAGATCATTTATGATCTGTATTAAAAATTTTAAAACATATTTCCGCTGCGTTACCAGTGAACGAGGTTCCAACATCTCCTCTAGTCTATCTACGGGTTGCCCGCTGGCCAACTCCTTGCTCTGTTCCTCCTCATAAGGCATAATGGGTTCACTCTCTGGATGTTCTGAGGGCTCCATTTCTTCCTGGATTATCTAGGATGTTTCCATATCTTCTTGGATTTTCTCGGATGCCCCCATGTCCTGGATTACTGCGACCTGTATGCATTGTTTTGCTAAAGTTGTAGGACTAGCAGACACTGCGTAGCACTTCCTAGCTGTTTGCTGGTCTCCGCGTACCTCCCCCACCTTGGTTCCCACTGGGAACTTCAGGACATTGTGGTATATAGACAAGACTCCCTTCAAGGAGGACAGGAATGGTCTCCCTAGGATGGCGTTGTAAGCTGATGGGATGTCAACCACAACAAAGTCCGTCATAACATTCTGTTGGAGAGGTGGGGTTTCGATGATTACTGGGAGGATCTTCGATCCCACCGGTATGATCGAATCCCCGGTGAACCCATAAGGTGGAGTTGTACAGCTATTGTAACACCATTGCTTCAGATTTAATTTTTCCAAAGTATCCTTGAAGAGGATATCTACATTGCTGCCCGTATCTACGAGCACGTGATGGACCAGGAAGTTGGCAATTTGTATTGTGATCACCATAGGATTATCATGAGGTTGCACGGTGTTTAAGGCATCTGCTTCAGTGAAAACGATCTGTGCTGACTGGGAGGGCTCCATCGAGCTTTAGCTAACCTTGAAGACACCATAGCTCTCTTCTACGAGGGGGATCTTCCTTGCGTGGTATTTTTAGGAGTTATTGGAGGTGCCAGCCAGTGTGGGCCCTCCGCTGATGGTGTGTATCACCTGGATTTGTTGCATTAAATCAGTCTGTTCCCTCTTTCTCTTCTCCGTATCCTTATGGATCTCGGCTTGTACCTCTCTTACAATCTGAATGTTATCTCTGATCTGCTGTAAGAACTCAATCAAGCATCTTCCCCTTACCAGGGCTTCAATCTGGTTGCGCAAATTATAACACTCTGAAGTGTTGTGGCCCACGTCTTACTGGAAGTCGCAGTTCTTGTACTGGTTCCTCCTATCAACTGGGGCTTTCATGGGAGTGGGCTTTTGGAGTAGCCTCTTGTCTCGTATAGCAAGGTAAACCGTTTCCTTGGAAGCGTTCAGGGGAGTGTAGTAAGTCATACCTTTTCTCCCCTCGAATTACGGGGGATACAGTCCTAGGGAGGTGGCGATGCCCGAGGAGGAGTTCGTCTTGCTGGATATCTTTCTTGCCTGTGCCGAGAAGCGGGGAAATGATAGGTTGACCTACTAGGAGGTTTATTCTGAGTTTTCTGAGCTGGCTCAGATTAGGGGGCTTCTTTTTTCTAAAGCTTCACCATTTTCATATCGTCGTGTTCCATCTTGACTTGAGTTGCTCGTCGATCTCGACCTGCTCAAGAGCCCGATCGTAGGCCTCTTGGTAAGTCTCTGGAGGTCTCTTGGGGAAGGAATGGAAAAGCTTTCCCACCCACAGGTTCCGTCTGAAATTGGCGAGAGTCTCTTTCTCGGTGAAAACTCCAATTTGTATGACTTCTTTGTGAAAACGTTCCATGTACAATCGCTGTGTTTCACTTTGTTCCTAAGTCAAATATTGGAGATGTATGGGATCCTTTGGATGAGGTTTGACCCGTTGGAACTGTGAGCAAAAATCTGTTGATAACTTCGTGAAAGAATCCACGCTACCAGCAGGCAGCTTCCTGAACTAAGTTTTCGGTAAGTCGGTTAGGGTCGTTGGAAACATCCTACACATAGCTGCTCTGGTAGTATTCTGGACCTCCATCTGTTGGACGAAGCTCTCAAGGTGGCTTAAAGGGTCTTCTGTTCCGGAGAACTTATCTGTTAGCATTTTAAATTTTAGTGGGAGCTCCGCTTCCCGGATCCTCCTAGTGAAGGGAGCGTTCATCTCGCTTAATGAATCCTTTTTATCCTCCTTGTTCTTTCCTTTTCTTATCTGCTGGACCTTCTTCTGTAGCTTTGCCAGTTGATCCCTCAGTCTCTTGTTCCCGGGTTTCTTTGAATTGACCTCGGTTTCTTCATTGTTGAATCCCTCCGATGAACTGGTGACCTCTACCTGATCCCCTTCATGGACATGATCCACTCGGGAAGTTTGTCGATTCTCTTCCTCTTGGGCCCGGGCTTTCCTTCTCGATGCCGTTGGGCGACGTACCTCTCGTTGCTCTCGGGTCAAAGCATCTGCAACAGACTTAACTCACCTGGGCTGATATTGTGAAGGTCTTTTCGGAACTGGGGGCATGGGTCCCGGCCTATCCCAGATTGAAGGTTGGGGCCCAGTCCTGTCTCGAGCTGGCTCTGGAAGAGGAGGTCCTAGGTGGTTGAAAGCAGGCTGCCTAGCTGCTCGGTTCTCCCTGATCATTCGGGTTTATTGATTGGACTGTGATGCCGCAGGTGGATGCAGATGGTTTCCACGAAAGCTGCCGCTTGTTGGTCGAGCGTGGCCTGGCTTATTATAGGGTGGCCAGAAGCCCGCGCATTAGTTGTTTGGACCGGAGCTTGATTGCTCTACCCAGACTTCTTCCCCTTCCTTAGGGCCTTTCGCGTTGGCATCGCCGAAGGTTGTTCCAGAGCTCCATGTCATCCTTGGGAGGAGCGGAGCCTCATGGTTCCTGTAAAACAACGAAAATGCAAATGCAAATAGTTGACTTGATTAACTGGGTGTAGGTTTTTCCCACAGATGGCGCCAGAAAGTGTTAACAAAAATTTTGCTCAGGGTGAGAAATCTCAGTTAACACCCTCGAGACCACTACCACGTAAGTGGTGGCCAAGGTTGAATGTATGTTTGACAGTGCTTAGTAAAATGACAAGAAATATTGGTACTATTATCCATCAAAGAGAATCAAAAATGCTTTCTTTATTAATAGTGTGTGATATACATATCTCTCTCAAATTGCTCTCAATTTCTCTAGGGTGTAGTCGGGTTCTTGTCGTATGCCTGTCAAAAAGTAGATCCTGATTCTGAAGACCGAAGTCCTCCTTTTATACATTGTATTCATAGGTTAAACTAATTGATTCTCCCCTTAATTTTCTCAATCCCTTCCCTCCTTATCGGACGAGATTTCCCATTTAAATGTCATTGAGTTTGCGTTAATTGCTAAGTTGAGAATATCTTGGTGCAGATTAATTTATTTCCTATTTGGAATCTATTACTTGTTCTGTACTTATGTAATATCTCAAGATATGATCTAGTGTATCTTCAAGTCTTAGTAGCATGATCCCTCATAGGGGTCGTTGAATATGGTATATATTGCCTTGTATGGTGAGGTATATCCGATAGTGAGGTCGATCAGTGTCTTAGCCCCGATATTCAGGAGCTTAGTCTAGCTAAGAGCTAGGTCTTACCATCCTTGATCTTTTGGAGCTAGATGCGGCCTCCTACGGATACCCCTCTATGTCAGCGGGGTATAGGCAAGCTTCTAGAGAGGTTGTGAGGTAATCCCGACTTCGGGGGGGGGGGGGTTTCCTTGTTTCAGGTTTAGTGATGCGGGCTCGATCTGATCGAGCCGGGCTCTACTCCTGGTGTTTCTGGAGCCCGTCCTTATTTCTGTGGGGCAGTATCATAGCTCGGCTTCGGGTAACGTGGTCTCCTGGTGGATAACCTTAGGCTTGGAGCCAGACTAAGGGGGTGGAAAATTTCCCTTTGGTCCCTAGCCAAATTTGGCTATTAACCAGAGTTATTGAGCATTAAATAGAATCTTTGTGAAAATTAGTAGGCATTCCAACTCTCATTTAGCTTAGTGGTTGATTGTGCTTTTAATTGCATTTGATACTCACCTTGGGTTTGGTAGGCATTCCAACTCCTAACTCTTTGTTGAGATTGAATTATGGGAACCTTATGAGCCAAGTAGGCTTTCCAACTCTTGGTTTATATTCGTTACCAATCTTTGTTCTAACCATCTACACTCTAGGTGTTAATTAAGCTCAATTGAATTGGAAAAGGTATGTGGTGAGCATCCCAATCACACATACCTTGGCTAGGAAAAAAAAGGGTGGATTATGAGCATTCCAATCCAAGCCATCCCGGTTTCTCTATATATATCCAAAGCAAAAGTGAAAGGAATGGATCGTGAGCATTCCAATCCGAGCCATTCCGGAAACTCAAGCTAGGGAGATAAGCCATATGTTTAAATCGAGTCGAGCTTCAAAAGTGGAATTCCCATGATTTATGTCTATATTACATCAACTCCCATTTTTATCATCATACATTACACACACACCATATCTATCTTAGTTTATTTTAGTATTCTTAGTTTAGTAGTAATTGAAACTCCAAATTAATTTCTATCAACATTAATTCCATTTTACTTCCTTATATTTAGTGCTAGAGTCGAATTTAGTCACAACTATTTCACAACCTCTGTGGAACGATACCTATATTTGCCTTATACTAAAATTAGTTTCATTAGAGCATATTGGGATCTTTAAATTTGTTTGGCTTGCATTCACGACATATAAAAATGCACGTTCAAAATGGCGCCGCTGCCTGGGATCGAACTGAGGTCACCCGCGTGACAGGCGGGAATACTTACCACTATACTTGAAGAGGTATCTAGAGATTTTAAGCAAGAAAGAGAGAATGAGTTAGAAAATGAGAACAAAAAGCTTCATCAAGAATTAGAACTCCTTAAGCAAAAAAATGAGACATTGAGGAAGAAAGTGCAAGAACTCTCTAACATCAACAAAAAGTTTGAGAAGAAAATTTCCAAGGTGGAGGGTGAAAAGAAAGCTATTTTGCGAGACCTAATTGAGTTAATTAAGCTCTCAGAGGAGTTTGAAGAAGAATAAGGAAAAAAACTAGGAAGCTCTTGATGGAGGTTGAAAAGAAGTCAAATGCATTGGGAGAGGTGTGTTAGGATTATGCTCAATGGTAAGAGTGTAATATTGTAATTGACAATCTTCTCATATTAATAAAGTGAATTCTGATTCTTACAATTACTTATAGCATTTATTATTATAATTGTGAAGGTAAATAATCATAAGGTCAAAAGACTATGAGACATGAAGAATTGTTCATACATTCGGATATGTATGAGGTAGACAAAATTCTTTAGTTAGTCTTGAATAACGTTCACAACTTAAGTTAAAGGTTGGGCACCTCTATCTTGTTAAAGTTGTAGAATTCTTTTACTAGCATTTGAGTGGGATCAAATGAATATGATGAGTCTAAAATCATCGAAAGGTTTTCGAGTAAAAGAATCTAGTGCACTAGGTGCATTGAACTGGATCACAATGAAATACTTTATCTAGAACCGTCACTAGATATAAGTCTTTTCATTAAAGAGGACAATCGGAGAGTCTATCTTAATCCTGAGATAAATGATGGACTTATGGTTGCAAGCGTTATCATTAGAGCTATCAATGAGTACGATTATATAGCATAGTCTATCCTCGATAGTTTGGTGGTATACATTTGTTAATCGATAGAGGACTTCATTTATAGATATGGACATCGTGGCTCCATTTATTAAATGAGAGTATAATATCATCATATGGATGTTTTGAGGTATTGGATATTGAATCTCAAAATTGAGTTTTCAATAATGATTATTGAAAACATGGCTTCTGGACAAGTCAAAGTATCCAAGTTCGAAATGTGGTCATAAGAGGAAATATGGTAACTTGGAGAGCTATAGGCGGTCTATGAGCTCTTGGCGATTACTGATATTATTCACGAGGATACACCATCTCCTATAAGATTGTCTAGGGTATGAATGAGAAACATCTACTTATTCTATCTTTATTTAAGAGTTCAATTTTAGCTCTTTAGTGGAATGAGTTAAAATTAATAGATTGGACCTAAGTGAATCATTTGTTGATTGTGATTAGGTTGTGTCTATTGAAGCTTAAATTTAGATAGCCCGCCAAGATCCCCAATCCACACGTATTTGCATGGATCACTTGATATATTCTACCGGGCCAATTTAAGGGTCCATCTAGAATTGTTTTTAATATATCAAGAATATAATATGTCTATTATTTAATTAATGGGCTGCACTATTATATTAATATATTAAAAGGAGACATGTGGGCTTGTTTCTTTTAGTAAGAATGGGTCTGGTTCACATGTGGGCTTTTATTTAAAGTCCAATGGATTAAATGAAATAAGAAAATAATATATGGCCCATTTATATAAGTGGGGCGGCAAGGTGTATATATTAACCTAATATATTATTTTGTTTCATTGTTTTAATTAAATAAGAATTAGTTAATTTATTAATTAATTGTTTAATTAAGAAACAAATCTTTTTCTGATCAGGAAATATATTTCCTAAAGCTATACTATTGGTAGTAGTATATTAAAAGTAAAAGACTTGTTTGATAAGAAAATAAATAATTAATTTTATTTATTTAATCAAATAAAAAGTCTTTTTATTTAGTCAATAAAAGAATAAAAATATCTATGAGTTGGATTAGGTTTTGAAATCTAAAGATTTATGGAAATTAGGGTGCAATACAAACTCTTTTTGGTATGTGATTTGCAGCAACCCTAGTCTATTTAGAGGAAGATTTCGGCAATCCTAAATAGAAGAAGAAGCAAAATTTCGGCCACCTATATAATACCACATATAGAATTCGGCCACGATAGTTGATTGAATGATTCAATTTTTCTTCTTCTTCTCAATTCATAGAAAAGGATAATTTTTATTCTACTAAACACAAAAGAGAGAAGAGATTATTCTTTGATAGTACACTGATTGCTTGTTCATCAATAAGCTTGTGTGTACAACATCGAATTAGGTTCACGCGAGTTTCGATCATTAGATTGAGAACTCAAAAGTGACCGAAATAATTTTTGTCTTCTTTTGATTGTTTTGTGACTAACAAAAGAAAAAGAAAACTTTGTTCATCCATTCTCAGGTTTGCAATTCAAAGAAAAAGGGAGACCACGCTCCTAGGTGTTTCACGTACGTGTTCGGATTGGAAGATCTCTGGGTACCGTTCACGATCACTGTTCACAATCACTGTTCACGCGGGTACTGTTCACGGGCATCGGAAAAGATTTTACTGATTACCAATCGATGTAAGTCAATCGGATCACGCGTCAAGAGGTATTTAAATCTAACCGTATATATTTGAGTTTAATTAATTAAAAGGTTAAGGTTCAACTTGGAGAAAAATTTTAAAACCATACGAAATCTATTTTTCGTTTCTTCCGCTGCGTTTTATATCGATTTTTCCCTACAAGGTGAAGGAAGCGCTTAAGAAGAAGGAGGAGGCCTTGAAGATTGCAAAGGTAAAGGAGTGTAACTACATACTGGAATTAGACAACATGGAGAAAGAAGTCAACTCGCTCAAGGTGCAATACTCAAGGGGACCTCAAAGTTTCAATCAAAGAGGGAGTTTTCCTTATACCCTTCCAATTTGTTATTTTTGTTCAAAGCTAGGGCACATTAAGGCCCATTGTTACAAGTTTCAAAGGGTTACAAGCTTTCAAAATAGGTCTAGGAGGAACCCTAATGAAGTTAGGAAGATATGGGTTAGGAAGGACTTAGTGGATGAAGTGAGGGCTAAGGAGAAGGATCCTATAGGAAGAACTTTGACACCTATATGGGTGATCAAGAAGAATGGATCCCCTAACTCGGTCAAACCACCCGTAGTTGACTCAATTCCTAGCCTCACATACTTTAAACTGATTTAGAAGTGCTGGATGTCACAAGTTATTTTCTCATGCATTGTGAGTCACCTAGATTGTGAAGTATCCTCATGAGCAATTTAAGGGTAGAGGTGGTTCGTAGTCTAGAGAAAATCTCTTGTGAAATCCTTTAGTGTTTTTTAATGAAATGTGAAATGTTTGAATTAGATTATTTAGATGTTTATCTAAAAATAAGGCAAGTATAGTCCATAATCAAGATTTCATGTGCATGTACTCCAATCAGGGCACGGGAATTCAAGAAATGCAAGGAAAAGTGAAAATGGGTGCAAAAGAGTCAATGCTAGGGTAGGTAACCCGTGCACTACCCGTGCACTAAACCGTGCACTGGGGAAGAGTAAGTGAGGAGACAACTGCACGGGTCTCACCCGTGTTATACCCATGCTACAAAGGGGATACAGGCCAAATGAAGGTATTAGCACGGGTTACTGCATGTGTCACCTACCCGTGCCATTACACATGCTATCGTGGGTATATAAATACATTGTTGTTTACATGGTAGGGCTCATAACTCAAATACCAAAATTACATCTCTCACTCTTCTCTTACAACCCTAAGGTAAATCTTGAGATCCACGTCTTCAATTTCTAGCACAAAGGTACGGATTTTCTCTTCCTAAATTGTTTCTAATTGATATAACAGTATTTGAATCTCCTTTCTTCCTCTCCAAACACTTTAATATGAATAGTATACAAAACCTATGCAACCCACGAGTTTTTAAAGTAATAAAGCATGATTCTTTGATGATTGATGAGGGGTTGTGTGTGATTATTGAATGTAGAGTGTTATAATTAATTTTGGTTGGGAATATTATCATCGGAACACATATTTAGGGTTGAGTTTGTTTTGAGTCTATGAATGCCACGAACGAATGCTAGAGGTGCCACTATAGAGCTATTGATGTTTGAATGTGTTTAGATGAATCAATTGATTGATTGAGATGAGTTGAAAGTCTGAAAGCAAGAATTGTTTTTTAAAGAAAAAGAGCAGTTCTCAGCAATTGCACGGGCAGTGCATGAGTAACCTACCCGTGCTATACCCTTGCACTGAGAGATTGCACGATTATTCAGGAAACTGCACGGGTAACTACACAGGTACTTCACCCATGCTATACCCGTGCATCTAGGCAATTAGGTCTGTTTTTCAGTTGATTCAAGTTGTTTCTCCTTGATTCCTTCATACCACAATGTGTATCTTTAATTGAGCATTTTATTTTGTAGATGTCAGGAAAGACTAAGGGAGTTGCGAAAAAACACGGATCAAGCAAGAAGAAAAAGCTACCTTCTCTACCTCCATGCACATTGAACAAAGATTTCGAGAGGCGAATGGAGTATTTTGGCTAGAGTAATATTATAGAAGTGCGAGGCATTGCCTTATCAGAGCTTGCAGGCACTTCTATCCCTACCAGAGTGCAAGAGCGGGGATGTCAATCTTTCGTTAGCACACTGATGTGTAAAATCGTGTTATAAAATACTCACTTGCAAGTGCACGAATCGTGAAGATTAGTACAACGGCAAATAAGGATCGTTCCCACGAGGAAAAGAGATTTATTGATTGAAAACTAATTTTAATTAAAGTTAAATTAAAAGTAACCAAGAGATTGTTGATTGATTGATTTGAATTAAACTAAACTAAATTAAGAAAGCAATTAAAAAGAATGGTGTTTGTGATCAATAGAAAGAAAACACTAGGTCATCAATGATCCCCAATTATGAACACTCAATGTATGGAATTAATTTGTAAACAAGATTCAATCAATTCTATGGTTCACTCTTTGTCTTTAATGTGACTATTACCGTTCGGTCGCGGGCTAAGTCACGTGTTCCCAACCGTTATTCACTCTATGGTCAAGGTGTGAATAATAATTAGAAACCCATTAAGTGTAAGAATTAAGAACCAAATTCTACTACTTTGTCTTGGTCAGACTAAAGATAAAATTCATTCATTCAAAATATCAATAATTAAGATTATGTTTGGTCAACACTAACCCTAATTCTCAGATAGTCTTAACCCTAAAATCATGCCAAATAATCATCCACCCTTTGGTCAAGGTGTGAACAAATATTAAAACTAATGAGGAGTTAAGCAATTAAGCACAATGAATAAATCAAGAATTAAATTGATGAAATAATAATTAATCCATTCATGAGCATTCACAAAAGGTTCCATTGATTCCGTAGTTATGGGATTAGTTACACATCATAGAAAAAGAAAAGAAAAGAGATTGAGTAGAGAAAACCCGAGATGATCATCAAAGAGCTCCTCCAATTCTTCTTCGTCTTCTTCGTCTTCTTCTACGATGGATGGATGGGTCTTGAGGTGATGTGTGGTGATGGAGTGATAGGGGACGGCCCCCTTGGTTGCTTGGGACCTCCCTTGGCTTGTCTCTCCCGAAATTAGGCTTCAAAGGGGTTTAAATATGCTTTAGATGCTAAGCCAAGTCCTTAAACAACAAGGAAATTGTTCCCTTTTGGAACTCTACCTTTTTAGGATTTAATTCTTTCCTAATCCACTCAAATTGATTACTTATTGAAGGAAGATAAGGATTAGGTGTCAACTTGCTTTCCAAGACTCACACTCATGTCCAAGAAGGTAATATTTCCCGTTCCGACAACTTGCAAAATAAATCCCGTCACTATTTGCGGAATTATGACTGATCTGACCATCGGATACTAAAACGGGCATAACTTCTTCTAGGAATATCGGAATTACGATCCAAAAAGTGTACCGGAAACTGGACTTATAGGGCTTTCTGTTCATAGGTAGTAGGACACATAATTCAATCTGATCTGAGAGATATGGGCCCTGAAATCTGGCTGTTCTGCACTGGCCGAATCAGCCTTTCCCGGAATGATGTGCGGCATAGACCGCGGTTGAGGTTGATGCCTGGGAAGCGGTATGGACCGCGGAAAAGAACAGAAAGCCTACTAAAATGTACCGCTAGATGTGCCACGGTGGAGGTCATGCATTAAGAGCGACCTACACAACGGTGGATGACAGCTTTGCTCTTTTTCTTCACATTTAAGCTCTTTTCCTTGAAAATACCTTCAAACACTTCATCTAAGGAATGTGACCTACACATGCTCAACAAACACATAAAATACCTAATTTCAACCAAAAACAAAGCACAAATAATAGGAAATGGGGACTTAAAATATGTATAGAAATAGACCGATCACACATCGCCTCATTTTTACAGAAGGATTGTGCAAGAATTTTAAGTGGGAATGGTTCCCGATGACTTCATGAGAGGAGTGGCTGTAATGATCAGAGGTGTAGAGGCACAGATGAATATTGACAACATCCAAGATACTTTCGAACAAAGCTTCTTGATGATAATCAAATTTGGAATCGATTGAGGAATGGAGTAACTTGGGATGAGTGCTTTGTAAAGATGAGTGCTTTGTAAAGAAAAACCTAGATCTCACTAATGATCTAGTTATAAAACCAATGGATTTCTTGGTGAATCAGATGTTCCCAATCCAACACAACAACTTGAAGATGGAACTCGGTTTCTAGCTTATGTTCATTTCCCACTCTCTCAGACCAAGGACTTACAGAACGAATGTGTCTTTCGAGACGGCCACTATATTGCACTATATACAACATAACCAGCCGATTAGTGTGGCATGGATCATTCTGGAAGAGATCTTGGCGGTAAGAAACAAGAAATTAGACAAGCAATTAGACAAGCAATCATTGATCTTCCCATGTCTAATCGCTGAGTTTTGTAAGCAGCAAGGGGTCGACCTCAGCAATGAGAGGCTTGAGTGGGCACAGGCAGATTTGGATGTCAAGACATGGCGCACCTTGCAGATTGGGATGTCAAGACATGTGAGCATCTCAATCCCACATACCTTGGCTAGGAAAAAAGGGGTGGAATGTGAGCATTCCAATCCAAGCCATCCCGGTTTCCCTATATCTATCCAAAGCAAAAGTGAAAGGAATGGATCGTGAGCATTCCAATCCGAGCCATTTGATCGAGCCAAAAATGTTATACATTTTGGCCTTCATATCCTTTCTCTTTCTTTTGTTCTTAAGCGTTTTTATGTGTATTTTTGGTTCATTTTGTTTTTATTGCAGACATTAGGTAAAAAGGCATGAAGGGGGGGGGGGGCAAAATGGACCAATTAGTGCACAAATGAAGTGAAGAAAGCAAAAGTACATGGGTAGCATACCCATGCACTACCCGTGCACTCACCCGTGCACTGGAAGATGGATTTTGAGAAGACCAAACTGCACGGGTAATTGCATGGTCACACCCGTGCACCCACCCGTGCGGTTCACCGAACCAGGGAGCAAGGCCACGGGCAAAGAAAACTGCACGAGTATTGCACGGGTCATCCACCCGTGTACATACCCGTGCACATTGTGCAAATCTAAAGGGAAATGAATACTGCACGGGTAACTGCAAGGGTAACCTACCCATGCTATACCCGTGCTATATGGGAAACCCAGCTCGCCACATCATCATTTTGGACTAGTTTTTGAAAGAAGTATAAATAGTTTTCAATTCTGATTTCAAAGGAGAGACCCACGACCATACACCATTGATTCATTATTTCTCTCTCTCTCTAAATCTCAAAAACCTTTATCACTAAAAACCCATCATCATCTTCATCAATTGATACTCATAAGGACATATGAGGTGGATTGAAGCTTGAAGAAAGAAGGTTCTACATGGATCCTCTCTACTTCCCTCCTTTTTATTCATGTATTTCATTTGTCATGAGTAGATAAATCCCATTAAGGGATTGATAGTGATTCACTTGTAAATTTGGGTATTTGTAATGAACTCAATTTCTTTTATTAAAATCTATTTCATTTGTTTTATTCAATGTTTTACTTGATTTCAAAAGCAATTTGTGTTTGATTATACATGACTCTCTTCATGAGTTGTTTGAGAAATTATATGTGTAGAGAATTAAGTATACATGATGCTTGGCTCTCTAAGCTCAATTGAATAGGAGGATTGAACAAGGGTACATGACCCAAGGTAATATTCGGACTTAGTAATCTCACCTAATTCTAATCTTTCATGGGTAATCAAGACTATACATCCTAGGATTGTTTGCATGTGATAGATTAAGCATCAACCTATACATGATGGGTTGGTGATTTTTAACAAAGAGATGTGTCCCTTATGTGATAGATGTTCTTTCATTGTATAACAATTGTGGGTGGCCAATGCTATACATGATGGTTTGGGCATTCACAAGAGGTAAATAATCACTACTATACATCATAGGGTGGTTACGTTAGTTAATGACAATCATTGTGAGTTCATTCTTTACCCATTGTTTGCTAGTTGAATTCATCAATTCCTTAATCCACATATCACATATCCATACCTTTTTAGAATAGTACATTTTAGTGCATTTTAGCTTAGTTTACATTTTAGTTTTACTTCTTCTCCAAAATAATACAAATTTAGTTTTCTAGCATTTTTAACTAAAGCATTAATTTACTCATAACTATCGCTCAATCTCTGAGGAACGATACCCATACTTGCCACATACTAGTTTTATACTTGTTTGAGTGCATCTTGGGATCTTATAAATTTGTTTGAATAGTGCATATCACAACATATAAAATATTGCGTGTTCACCATTCTGGAAACTCAAGCTAGGGAGATAAGCCATATATTTAAATCGAGTCGAGCTTCAAAAGTGGAATTCCCATGATTTATGTCTATATTACATCAACTCCCTTTTTTTTCATTCACAAATTACACACACACCATTTCTATCTTATTTTATTTTAGTATTCTTAGTTTAGTAGTAATTGAAACTCCAAATTAATTTCTATCAACATTAATTCCATTTTACTTCCTTGTATTTGTGCTAGAGTCGAATTTAGTCACAACTATTTCACGATCTCTGTGGAACGATACCTATATTTGCCTTATGCTAAAATTAGTTTAATTAATGCATATCGGGATCTTTGAATTTGTTTGGCTTGCATTCACGACATATAAAAATGCACGTTCACCGATTCAGCGGAGAAATGGCTTTTCTCCGATGAAGGCTTATTGTTAAAGCAGATTGGGACTTTGAACTCAGATCCTCCTAGATGGACATAGCTACCCCATTCGGCTTTAACGATGATCCACTCCTCCTTCTAAGAAGTGTCTTTCTTCATAGCCCCCGACACCATGAATTTCAGGCTTTTCCTGGTCCGAGCATAGAATTTCTCTTTCTGGCCAGGAGCGTTGGCAGCAACCTGAAAAACAAACCCTAACTCATTTGGCCCTGGTTCCTGGTCAATTTGGTCCATCTCACACTGTTCCCGCCATAGCACGGGGAACCCTAACCAAGTGCCTCTAGAACCCAGGTGTCAGCTGGAGGGGTGTTGGTTGTAAGGCGTGCAGCGCCCTACGCAAGGTATGATGGAGGGGTAGCTTAACACCACAATCAAAGGCCACCGTATAAATCGGAAGCTTGCCAGGATTGAGAGTGTATACATCATACCCATGAGGGGGCACGGTGATCACGATATCTTTATAGATCCTAAAATCTCTCCGCAAACGCCTGATGGTATTTGAAGTACTAGTGGAATCAGGGATACACCTATATTCGTAGGAAGAGAGAGCACCCTCCCCACGGTGTCTGTGACTTTACCAGTCAGGTCTCCACTAGCCCGATTATCCGATAGATTCCTTGTCAACATCAACCGCGCTATCGGGGTCGTTCGAGAAACCGGTCCCGATAGCAACAGTCCTGTTGGAACAGTGGCATTGAAAGATAGGGGCGTCGTCTCCGATGTCATCGTCGACGCGAACCCTTTTTCTAGGGGCAAGACTCCCACTTACAGTTGCATCACCATCAAACAGCTGCTCGACACAGTGCTAATGGGGGAAGACATTATAGAAAAATCGAAGCAGGAATTCTTGGAAATAGAATAGATTGGGGCTGAAGGATGAAGACGAAGAAAGCTAGGTTTCGCACAGATGTGAGAACTTTGGGAAATTTGTTGGAAGGAGAAGTGAGTACGCCGTGGAGGAGCGAGATTTAAATAGAAGAAAAAGTAGTTACTTGTAACGTGCAGAGAAGGTAATCAATGTCGCGTGATAATCGGTGACGAGGATGAAACTGTTTCGAGAAACGCAAGCCTCCGAGGAATTTTCCTTTTTTTAATTTGGCCTACCCCAATAAGCCACATGGAAGACCCATTTAAATCAGTGTGCAAGGGGAGGATTCCATTCTACAAGATGGTTACAGAAAATTCTCCAAGCGTTCTAAATCATAACTCCAACCCCAACCTAGCACCGGTGTTCAAGTCAGGGGGGACTTCTGTTAACAGGGTTTTCTGGCAAGGGACCAAAGGAGAATTTGCCAACAAGTATCTACTTGGTAGGGACCAATCCCAACTCCCAGATACCTAACGGGATCGGTGCTATGACCTAGAGGAAATCAATATCTGGTAAGGCCAGAACCTCGACCACCTACCTACCTAGATGAAGAACCGGAGATACAAACCAGGAAGAGCCACTCTAACATCTGATACTACGATATCATGTATCTAACACCTCACATGTACCCAGTACATCATACCCGGTACCCTAGTACCATGACATGTACCCGGTGTCTCAGAGCACCTCGGCATAAGCCCAGAATCAAACCAATACAGGAGTCCTACCTGCCCAGCAAGATGAATATCACAACAGAGTCACCAGTATGATAGAACAAGGGCCACGCCAATAAGTCAAATCAATACACCAGTATACCGTGCCACCAGGGTATAAAACCATTGTACCTTGAAATGCAAGAATGTGTGATAAAGAGAAGTAGACATATGCAAAAAGTTCTGAAACAACTCGAAGGCATTAGAGGGAAACTAGAAATATCACGAATCCCACACCTAAAAGCACTCTCTTATCGGGAACTACTCACTATCACACCTTGAGCGTAATTCTTTTCGACTCTATCCCTACGTGGAGTCTCTCTTTTCTTTCCACTTAGAGTCCTAAGTTCACGCTCAAACAAGGTATGCAAAGATGGAATTTATGCATAAAAATCTAATGCATTGCATACAAGTAAATTGAAAGACCGGTAGTGAACTAACCTAGGAAGGATTCACTATGAGCAACACAATTAGGGAAAGTTAACTCCTTCGCCATTTAAAGCACCGAAAATAGGACCAAACGGTCAACCGAATCAGAGTTTAAACAAGACAGTGATTAACGGAATCAAATCTCGTGCCTTAGCCTCACTCAACTCCTTTCAAACGCCTAAAATAGGACTCCAAATAATCCTTATTATACAACCAGATTCTGAGGGATATATGGGGTCTATATATGGGGCCATGAAGGACAAAGAGGGGGGTCAGATTTTTGATCACCAAAAAAAAGAGACATTTAACCCCAAAGAATATCTTTCTGATTTCTTGGAAGCTAGTGAGAGTTTGAGACAATCACTGGGAGGACAATAGCCACTTATCGACATAAACGTATTCTCCACCACCATCTTGTGTGAAAAAGAGAGAAAAGAGAGAAAAGAGTGTGTTTTAACATCGATATAGCAAATCTTCAATAAAATAGTATCTTTTATATCCTTATGGTTCCTTTGCATTTGTTTATATTAATCTCCAGATTTAAATGAAACCTCGGTACTAAAGGTACCTACCCCCGCTACCACCTACCGGTAGTAGACGAGGTTGCTAATTGGGATTTCGCTCCCTGAGTGAATTTTTCGGTTAACACTAGCTTTATTTGTTCTTGTGTGAGACGGACTGGTTTGTGTGTGGGCTATCCGTGAGTTTGTTTGACGTCGGTGGATATTTTTTAGAGCTGTTCAGCACCAGATTTGGTATCATAGCTGGTTATCAATAGCGAGTCATCGTTATCTTGCATCAACTAGCGAAGAACAATCAGCTCCTCAAGTGTATCAACAAAATATTATTATGGATGATTTGAGACAACAAATCCATCATCTCCAGCAACGTTTGCATCTCTACGAGAATTGCGGTCATGATGAGAATGAAGGATCTGAAAATGATGGTGATGATGTTAATCCTTTCCATCAAACATGAAGCCATGATTCTGATGATGGTACTCCTCCCCATTCGCGTGATTTGAGATTTTATAGGTATATAGTGTAGGGAAAAATTAACTAAAACCGCAGCGGAAGGCGAAAAGTAGAATTTTGTACAGTTTTAAAATTTTTCTAAAGATTTGAACCTTAACCCTTTAATTAATTAAACACAAATATACGGTTAGAGTTAAATACCTCTTGTCGCGTGATCCGATTGACTTACGTCGATGGTAATCCGCAAGATCTTCAATCCTAGCACGTACGTGAATCACCTAGGAGCGTGGTCTCCCTTTTTTCTTTGAATTGCTTACCTGAGAATGGATGTATGGAACTTATGATCCTAATCTTCAATCCCAAAACACCAAGAGCCTAGAAAAATAGTTCCGGTCACTTTTGAATTCACAATCGATATGATTGGAACTCGCGTAACCCTAAATCGAAAGTGTGCACAAAACCTTTTGATGTTAAAGGCTTGCAAGTGCACTATCGAATGAGAACTTATTTTCTTTTTCTCTCTTGGCCGAAATTCTATGTGTATTGAGTAAGATTTTTATTTTTCAAAGCAAACAAAAATCTCTCTCACTCAAGCTTCTTGGTGGCCGAAATTTATCACCTTATATTTATAAGGTGACCGAAATTTCTCCTTTTCAAAATAGGGTTGGCCGAATTCTTTGTGTAGGAAATCTTAGGTTGGCCAATTTCGTTACTTGAAAAGGAATTGTGCTTTTCCCTAATTCCTATCAATTTAAGAATCCTAACCCTTATAGGACTAGGGTGGCCGAATTCTTTGTGTGGTATGGAGTGTATGTGGACTTAATCCTTACCACAATAGGACTCCTATCACTTAAAAGAATTCTAACCCTAATCCAACACATAGTATTTTATTTACTGATCAGGAAAAGATTTTGATTTAAACTATTAATTAATTAAATAACTAATTAATTTCCATTTAATCAAAACAATAAAATAAAATAATATCTTGGGCTATTTTATTAGCCTTGCCGCCCACACCATATATATATGGGTCTAATATTATTTTCTTATTTTATTTAATCCATTAGACTTTAAATAACAGCCCACATGTGAACCGAACTTTTTGTTACTAAAAGAAACAAGCCCACATGTCTCCTTTTAATATATTAATATAATAGAGCAGCCCATTAAATAAATAATAGACATATTATATTCTTAATATATTAAATGCAATTCTAGATGGACTCATAAATTGGTCCGGTAGAATATATCAAGTGATCCAGGCAAGTACGTGTGGATTGTGGATCTTGGCGGGCTATCTAAATTTAAGCTTCAATAGACATAACCTAATCATAATCAACAAATGATTCACTTAGGTCCGATCTATTAATTTTAACTCATTCCACTAAAGAGCTAAAATTGAACTCTTAAATAAATATAGAATAAGGAGATGTTTCTCATTCATACCCTAGACAATCTTATAGGAGATGGTGTATCCTCGTGAATAATATCAGTAATCGCCAAGAGCTCATAGACCGCCTATAGCTCTCCAAGTTACCATATTTCCTCATATGACCACATTTTGAACTTGGATATTTTGACTTGTCCAGAAGCCATGTCTTCAATAATCATTATTGAAAACTCAACGTTGAGATTTAATACCCAATACCTCAAAACATCCATATGATGATATTATACTCTCATTTAATAAATGGAGCCACGATGTCCATATCTATAAATGAAGTCCTCTATCGATTAACAAATGAATACCACCAAACTATCGAGGATAGACTATGCTATATAATCATACTCATTGATAGCTCAAATGATAACACTTGAAACCATAAGTCCATCATTTATCTCAGGATTTAGATCGACTCTCCGATTGTCCTAATAATGAAAAGACTTATATCTAGTGACGATTCTAGATAAAGTATTTCATTGTAATCCTGTTCAATGCACCCAATGCACTAGATTCTATTACTCGAAAACCTTTCGATGATTTTAGACTCATCATAACTCATTTGATCCCACTCAAATGCTAGTAAAAGAATACTTCAACTTTATCAAGATAGAGGTGCCCAACCATTAACTTAAGTTGTTAACGTTATTCCAGACTAACTAAAGAATTGTGTCTACCTCACACATATCTGGATGTATGAACAATTCTTCATATCTCATAGTCTTTTGACCTTATGATTATTTACCTTGACAATTATAATAATAAATGCTATAAGTATTTGTAAAAATCAGAAAACACTTTATTAATATGAAAAGATTGTCAATTACAATATTACACTCTTGCTATTGAGCATAATCCTAACAATCTCCCACTTGCGCTATAGCAAGTGTGTCATATCTCTCATTCCCATATTCTCTAGGTGCCCATCAAAACTCTTCTGAGGTAGAGCCTTTGTGAAAGGATCCGCTAGATTTTCTGCTGACGCGATTTTGGTGATCGTCACGTCTCCCCTATGAACAATTTCCCTTAAAAGGTGATATTTCCTTTCTATGTGTTTACCTCTCTTATGACTTCTTGGTTCTCTCGAATTAGCCACTGCTCCACTGTTGTCACAGTGTATCGTGATCTGCTTATTCGCATTAGGAACCACTTCCAAGTCAATCAAGAATTGGCGGAGCCAAACAGCCTCTTTTGCAGCTTCGCATGCAGCAACATACTTAGCTTCCATGGTGGAATCAGCAATACAAGATTGCTTGATACTCCTCCATATGACTGCTCCTCCTCTAATGGTAAAAACAGATCCTGATGTGGATTTTCTGGAAGTCAGAATCCGACTGGAAATCAGAATCTGTATACCTAACGGGAATTAAATCCCCTCCAGAGTATACAAGCATATAATCTCTAGTTCTTTTGAGATACTTGAAAATATGCTTGACTGCCGTCCAATGATCAGGACCAGGTTTTGATTGAAACCTGCTAACTATGCCAACTGCAAAACAAATATCTGGTCTAGTATAGAGCATTGCATACATGAGACTTCCAACTGCCGAGGCATATGGAACTCTACTCATGAATTGCTCTTCATGATCATTCTTAAGAACCTGTTCCTTAGAAAGTTTGATTCCATGTCTAGAAGGTAACATACCTTTCTTGGAATCTTGCATGGAAAATCTAGACAAGATTTTATCAATGTATGAATCTTGGGATAATGCAATCATTCTATTCTTTCTATCCCTTATTACTTGGATACCAAGAATATAACTTGCTTCTCCTAAGTCCTTCATATCAAATTGTTTTGCTAACCATTCTTTTACTGATATCAATACACCTACATCATTTCCAATGAGTAGTATATCATCAACATAAGGAATGAGGAAAACCAACTTGTCGCCTTTAATCCTTTTGTATACACAAGGTTTGTCAGGGTTTTAAATAAATCCAAAACCTTTCACAGCTTGATCGAACCTTATGTTCCAGGATCTGGATGCTTGCTTCAGTCCATTTATGGACTTTTGCAATTTGCATACTCTTTCCTCTTGGCTCTTTTCAATGAATCCTTCTAGATGCATCATGTAGATGCTCTCGTCAAGACTTCCATTAAGGAAAGCTGTCTTGACGTCCATTTACCAAATCTCTAGGTCTAGAGATGCTACAATGGATAAGAGTATCCTAATGGATTTAAGCATGGCCACAGGAGAGAAGGTTTCCTCGTAATCGATACCTTCTTTCTAAGTATAACCTTTAGCTACCAGTCTAGCTTTAAAGGTTTCCACCTTACCATCCATACCTCTTTTCCTCTTGTATACCCTACTTTCACCCAATGGGTTTTATCCCTTTAGGCAAGTCTACAAGGGACCAGACTTTGTTATTGAACATTGATTCAATCTCATATTGCATTGCCTTTTACCAATGATGACAATCAACATCCTCCATTGCTTCCTTGTACGTGTAGGGATCATCGTCGTCCAGGAGATTCTCCACAGATTCTCCACAGATTCTCCTAGACCGATGTATCTTTCGGGTTGTGTTATAACCCTCCCACTACGACGAGGAATGGTAGGTTGTTGATTTTGTGTTGGAGTGGAACTTACAATTGGGCTAGGTTGTGAAACCTCTTATGGAATTGTATCTCCTGACATTTCATTCAGGACAATTCTACTTTTGGGCACAAAATTATTCATAAAGTCATTTTCTAGAAATGAAGCATTTGTTGAAACAAATACTTTAGATAATTAGGACTATAGAAAAAATATCCTTTAGTTCCTTTTGGATACCCCACAAATATACATGTTTCTGAACTAGACTCCATCTTTTCTGTCTTTCCTTTCAACACATGTGCAGGACAACCAAATATCCTCATGTGTTGTAAACTAGGTTTTCGCCCAGTCCACAATTCATGTGGGGTTTTAGGGACAGATTTAGATGGTACATCGTTTAGAATGTATATTGCTGTTTGTAGAGCATATCCCCAAAAAGAAATAGGAAGTGTTGAATAACTCAACATTGACCTAACCATCTCTAAAAGAGTTCTATTTCTTTTTTCTGCTACCCTATTTTGTTGAGGTGTATCTGGTGCAGAAAAATGAGAAACTATTCCATTATCAATAAGATATTGTTGAAACTCTCCAGATAGATATTCTCTACCACGATTAGATCTCAAGATTTTTATATGTTTCTCAAGCTGATTTTCTACTTTAGCTTTGAATGCTTTGAACATGTCAAAAGCATCCGACTTATGTCTCATGAGATACACATAACCAAATCTTGAGTAATCATCTGTGAAGGTGATGAAGTACTCATATCCACCTCTAGCTTGAATGCTCATGGGACCACATACATCAGTGTGTATTAGTCCTAAACATTCAGTGGCTCTTGCACCTTTGGTATTGAACGGCCTTTTTGTCATTTTACCTTCCAAACAAGATTCACAAGTTGGTAGATCATCAACCTTTAAGTCACTTAAGGTCCGTCACATACCAATCTTTTAATCCTATTAAGGTTAATGTGACCAATGCGTAAATGAATCTCTTGACCTTTGTTTTTCACAAGGATCTTTTCAGCGCTTTGAAAATCTTGCATCAGGCCCTGCAAGGTGTATTCCTTTTTGTTCAAGGATGTAGTCCAACTTGAACTGATCAAAGGAATCTGACAGTGAGTTAACTACCATATCAATTTTGGTCTCACCATCATCTCAGCACCATTTAGTTTAGCAATATTGAGATGTGCTATGACTTTCATCATGTGATCTTTCACAGATTGTCCAGGTTTCATCCTAAGATTCATAAAAGCAGTCACTGCCTCTCTCTTAGTCGTCCTAGACCTCATAGCAAACATTTCCTCTAGAGACATCATTATATCAGCAGCGGACTCCATTCCTTCATGTTGCTGTCGCAACACGTCGGAGATAGTGGACATAATATAACATTTTGCCATATCATCAGAAGTCTTCCACAGCTCATACTCACCTCTTTGCATCACACTAGATTCATTATTAGGAAGGGGTGGTTTAGGAGTAGTCAGAACAAATTTATGTTTTTCACTTTGCAGCAACAACCCAATTTTCCTTTTCCATGTGACATAATTATCTCCAGTTAAGGTGTTATCTTTCAGGATGTTCATAAGTGATGGGGTCATGATTTCTGATTAAAACAAAAACATATATAAGTAAATAATCATGATAAAGCACTTTTAAATATTTATCTTGAATTAAATAAATAATTCAATCGTAAAAATTCAACTGTGATCCAACACCCATAAATCTTACGCCTCCTTTGGGAGTTCGTACTATTTACTAGTTGGACTAGGTTCCACCTAATTGTTAACATAACAACCAGCGTTTTCAATTTTAGCCTTGCAATTTTATTAACAAGAACTCTTGGGAGGATATTAATAAAATTACATTGAGTGTGTCACCAAGATATCGACCCTCAATTTTCTCTCACGAGAATCCCTCCTTGGGGAGTAGATTTCGTTGAAGTCAATTGTCTAGTCTATCCTTGTAAGGAAGTATTTTGTTAAATTCCATTTATGGACGCCCCTTGGGGGGATTACCAAAAATAATAAAACTCAACTAACCTTGGAGGCCATAAGCGTTCTAACACACCTTCTCCCACTCAATTATTTAAGGCGTGTGATTAAATTTCAAAGAATGATTTTACCAAGTTATCTAGATGCCAATTAGATACCTAAATCATTCAATGCATGTTCATACCAAAAGAGATATATGAGTGGCACTCCTATTCTATATGACATGTTATCATACAATAACAAATATTGTAATATTTATACATAAAAAAATAAGTAGCCACAATTTTGGTCCATCCTAGAAAAGCATGTAAATTACAATTGTACGGAATACAAAAACTTCTTTCTTGGCGGACAAGACTTCAAGCGACCATCTCGTGCACGAAAATCGTGCGCCCAAAGATCACCACAGCAGCCCATGCGCATGCCTAGCCCATGCAAGGGCATGAGCTGCCGCACGGCCAGCCTATGCATGGGTCGACGCGCTGCTGCACCGCAAATAGCGCAGCTGCACGCTTGGTTGCGTGCGCGCTTGTTGTCTCGGTGCACGCGGGTGCTAAGACGGGTTCCAGATGCTCCAATTTCTTCAAATCTTCGAGTCTTCGAATCTTGAATATATTACAGCTTATTTTATACAATAAAATACTGCAGTAATTTTTTTTTTATTAACCACTACAGTATTTTTTTACAAATAAAAAACTGCATAAAAAAAACTGCAGTTTTTTTAATACATTAAAAAAAACTGCATTATTTTATACAACATAAAAAAAATTAAGCAACTATCAAGAAGAAACTTGTGACAATAATTGGCCACCCTTCTTGTTACAATTCCGAAACAAAAATTACATGGAAAATCTAGGACCCAAATTGAGCAATAACAATTCACTTTATAACAACATATATAAATCCATACATTCGACATGTAATTATATATGCGAATACCTAGAGTGCCATCTCTTTTTAAAACATGCATAATCATAATAAAAAGAAATAGATTCACGTATATATACGTTAATTAATTAAAGGGTACAACCAAGGCTTAGATACCAATTGTAGGGAAAGATTAACTAAAACCTGCAGCAGAAGGCGAAAAGTAGATTTTCGCATAGGTTTAAATTTTTCTAAAGATTTGAACCTTAACCCTTTAATTAATTAAACTCAAATATACGGTTAGAGTTAAATACCTCTTATCGCGTGATCCGATTGACTTACGTCGATGGTAATCCGCAAGATCTTCAATCCTAGCATGTACATGAATCACCTAGGAGCGTGGTCTCCCTTTTTTCTTTGAATTGCTTACCTGAGAATGGATGTATGGAACTTATGATCCTGATCTTCAATCCCAAAACACCAAGAGCCTAGAAAAATAGTTCCGGTCACTTTTGAATTCACAATCGATATGATTGGAACTCGCGTAACCCTAAATCGAAAGTGTGCACAAAATCTTTTGATGTTAAAGGCTTGCAAGTGCACTATCGAATGAGAACTTATTTTTCTTTTTCTCTGTTGGCCGAAATTCTATGTGTATTGAGTAAGATTTTTATTTTTCAAAGCAAACAAAAATCTCTCTCACTCAAGCTTCTTGGTGGCCGAAATTTATCACCTTATATTTATAAGGTGACCGAAATTTCTCCTTCTCAAAATAGGGTTGGCCGAATTCTTTGTGTAGGAAATCTAGAGTTGGCCAATTTCCTTACTTGAAAAGGAATTGTGATTTTCCCTAATTCCTATCAATTTAAGAATCCTAACCCTTATAGGACTAGGGTGGCCGAATTCTTTGTGTGGTATGGAGTGTATGTGGACTTAATCCTTACCACATTAGGACTCCTATCACTTAAAAGAATTCTAACCCTAATCCAACACATAGTATTTTATTTACTGATCAGGAAAAGATTTTGATTTAAACTATTAATTAATTAATTATTTAATTAATTTCCATTTAATCAAAACAATTAAATAAAATAATATCTTGGGCTATTTTATTAGCCTTGCCGCCCACACCATATATATATGGGTCTAATATTTTTTTTCTTATTTTATTGAATCCATTAGACTTTAAATAAAAGCCCACATGTGGACTGGACTTATTCTTACTAAAAGAAACAAGCCCACATGTCTCCTTTTAATATATTAATATAATAGAGCAGCCCATTAAATAAATAATAGAAATATTATATTCTTAATATATTAAATGCAATTCTAGATGGACCCATAAATTGGTCCGGTAGAATATATCAAGTGATCCATGCAAGTACGTGTGGTTTATGGATCTTGGTGGGCTATCTAAATTTAAGCTTCAATAGACATAACCTAATCACAATCAACAAATGATTCACTTAGGTCCGATCTATTAATTTTAACTCATTCCACTAAAGAGCTAAAATTGAACTCTTAAATAAAGATAGAATAAGGAGATGTTTCTCATTCATACCCTAGACAATCTTATAGGAGATGGTGTATCCTCGTGAATAATATCAATAATCGCCAAGAGCTCATAAACCGCCTATAGCTCTCCAAGTTACCATATTTCCTCATATGACCACATTTTGAACTTGGATATTTTGACTTGTCCAGAAGCCATGTCTTCAATAATGATGATATTATACTCTCATTTAATAAATGGAGCCACGATGTCCATATCTATAAATGAAGTCCTCTATCGATTAACAAATGAATACCACCAAACTATCGAGGATAGACTATGCTATATAATCGTACTCATTGATAGCTCAAATGATAACACTTGCAACCATAAGTCCATCATTTATCTCAGGATTAAGATCGACTCTCCGATTGTCCTAGTAATGAAAAGACTTATATCTAGTGACGGTTCTAGATAAAGTATTTCATTGTGATCCTGTTCAATGCACCCAGTGCACTAGATTCTATTACTCGAAAACCTTTCGATGATTTTACACTGATCATAACTCATTTGATCCCACTCAAATGCTAGTAAAAGAATACTACAACTTTATCAAGATAGAGGTGCCCAACCATTAACTTAAGTTGTGAACGTTATTCCAGACTAACTAAAGAATTGTGTCTACCTCACACATATCCGGATGTATGAACAATTCTTCATATCTCATAGTCTTTTGACCTTATGATTATTTACCTTGACAATTATAATAATAAATGCTATAAGTATTTGTAAAAATCATAAAACACTTTATTAATATGAAAAGATTGTCAATTACAATATTACACTCTTGCTATTGAGCATAATCCTAACATATAGAACGTGATACTCAGCTAGGTTTCAATGCCGAAGTAGAGATTCTGGAGTTTGAAGGGAAGATGCAACCGGATGAGTT
Source organism: Dipteronia sinensis (assembly GCA_033220585.1). Classification (NCBI taxonomy): domain Eukaryota; kingdom Viridiplantae; phylum Streptophyta; class Magnoliopsida; order Sapindales; family Sapindaceae; genus Dipteronia; species Dipteronia sinensis. The sequence continues at coordinate 3,797,068 of CM065645.1, forward strand.
CGTAGAGTGGCTGAATACAGTAGATCGTATCTTTGATTATCAAGATATACCTGAGAACAAGAAGGTAAAACTTGTTGCCATCAAGCTTTGGAAGCATGCATCGTTTTGGTTGTAGAATCTTCAAAGACAGCAAGAAAGAGAAGAGAGAAGTAGGATCGTTACATGGGAAAAGATGAAGAAAGAGTTAAAGAGGAAATACCCTCCTAAATAATTATCGACGGGACATCTTCTTGAAGATCCACAACTTTTGACAAAAAGACCTTTCAATTGCTGAGTATACTACTGAGTTTCATGTTGAAATGGGACGTAGCAGAGCCAAAAGAACAGTCCATTGTGCGTTATCTTGGTGGTTTAAATTATGAGATTTCTAATATGGTGCAACTACAACCATATTGGAGTCTTAAAGATGTGTGTAAGCTTGCCCTTAAGGTGGAGAAGCAACTAAAAGGAGATGTGTAGCAAAGGTTCTAAGTATGGTTCAAAGGAAGGCTTTGCACAAAACCAATACGAAAGTTTCAACATCAAAAGGAGAAGGCGTGGTGTCTAACCAACAACTAACAACCTAGTTTTTCTAATACCAATTCTCGTAGGTGTTTCAAGTGCCAAGGGTTTGGAAATATTTCTTTCGAGTGTCCAAATTGCAAGATCGTTTCATTGGTTGAAGAAGACAGTGATGAAAATGACTTAGCAACAGATTTGAAAGAAGATGAGTATGAGAATAAAGACGTTACGAAAGATGTGACTTATGGAGATAATGGTGCTTCTTTGGTCATTCAAAGGAGTTTGAGTGTGGTTAGAGAAGAGGAAGAGGATGATTGAGTGAGAAAGAATGTGTTCCACACCAAGTGCACTTCTCATGGCAAGGTGTGTGTTGTGATTATTGATAGTGGCAATTTTAGGAATGTAGTGCACTTCTCATGGATGAAGTAAACCAATTCTATTGGGAAGACCTTTCATGGAAACTGCAAAGACCTTTATCGATGTACAGAATGGGAAACTAACAATGTCTGTGTTAGATGAGACTGTGGAGTTCAAGGTCTTTGAATCATTTAGATTACCTGAACCTGTCGATGATGGTAATTCGGTTGATTATTGCTCTATTGAGATGGTTAGTTCGGCAATCCAAGAGGAGTTATCAAATGAAAGCCTCGATGAGTTACTTTATTGGGTAAATGATGTCTTCGAAGATGATGAAAAAGATCAGCAAGAAGAGGGTTTAGAAGAAGAGTCTGAGATTGAAGAGCTAAGTGCGGAAACTAAAGAAGGAAGCAACAAATCCTTAATTCCTTCTACGAACTCTCCACCAATATTAGAGCTCAAACAACTACCTTTTAACCTCAAGTATGCTTTATTAGAGGAAAATGATACACTTCTAGTGATTATATAGCTTCTGATCTGGATGAGGAAAATGAAGAGAAGTTAATAAAAGTGCTCAAGGAATATAAAGCCGTAATTGGATGGACCATAGGCGGATATTAAGGGAATAAGCCCTTCCATTTGATAGTAAGTGGGTGAGTCTGGTCCATGTTGTTCCAAAGAAGTCAGGAATCATGGTCGTTGCCAATGAGAATAATGAGTTGATTCCCACATGGAAGGCAACGGGGTGGAGAGTATGCATAGATTACAGCAAGCTCAACACTACAACCAAAAAGGATCACTTCCCTTTGCAGTTCATTGACCAGATGCTTGAACGCTTAGGGGGACATGCTTATTATTGCTTCCTGGATGGATTTTCAGGATACAATCAGATTGTTATTGCTCTAGAGGACCAAGAGAAGACGACATTCACATGCCCCTTTGGCACCTTTGCATACCGAAGAATGCCTTTCGAGTTGTGCAACTCCCCTGCCACTTTCCAGAGATGCATAATGTCAATATTCTCCGACATGTTAGAGAAATTTATAAAGGTATTTATGGATGATTTTTCTGTTTTTGGTAATTCTTTTGACCATTGCCTTGATAATTTAACTCTTGTTTAAACAAGATGCACGGAGACTAATTTGACACTTAGTTGGGAGAAAAGTCATTTTATGGTTAAATCTGGAATAGTTTTAAGACATGTTATTTCTGAAAAAGGGATAGAAGTAGATTGTGCTAAAATTGAAGTGATTGCAAAACTTCCACCTCCCACTTCAGTGAAGGGTGTGAGTAGTTTTCCTGGTCATGCATATTTTTATAGGTGTTTTATAAAAGATTTTTCCAAAATTAGTTGTCCTCTATGTAATCTCTTGACCAAGGATACTACATTTGTATTTGATGATGATTCCTTGCATGCTTTTGAATCGCTGAAAAATAAATTGACATCTACTCCTATAATTATGCCTCTTGATTGGTCTCTTCCTTTTGAATTAGTGTGTGATGCATCTGACTATGATGTAGGCGCTGTTTTGGGAAAGCATATAGATAAATTATCACATGTTATTTACTACACTAGTCGCGCCATGAATGATGCCCAGTTGAATTACTCCACCACTGAAAAAGAATTGCTTGCTGTTGTTAGTGCCTTAGAAAAATTTAGATCATATTTGATAGGGTCTAAGGTCATTGTTTACTCTGATCATGCTGCATTAAAATATTTGCTAACCAATAAGGAAGCGAAACTGAGATTACTCCGGTGGATCCTTTTGTTGCAAACATTTGATTTAGAAATCATGGATAAAAAGGGCATTGAGAATGTAGTGGCGGATCATCTATCTCGATTGGTAGAAGATGATGGAATGAGAATTTGCCCATCAATGAGAACTTTCTAGATAAACAGTTATTGTTAGTAAGTGCCAAAGATCCGTGGTATGCGGACATTGTGAATTATCTCACAAATGGAATCATACCACATGATATTAGCTCACAAGCAAAGAAAAGATTTCTCTCCATCACCAGATAGTATTTTTAGGACGAGCCATACCTGTTCAAATATGGCACCGATCAAATCATTCGGAGATGTGTCCCTGAAGAAGAGCAGCAAGATGTGCTGAAATTTTGCCACAATCTTTATTGTGGAGGGCACTTTAGTGCTAAAAAGACAACTCTGAAAGTTCTTCAATCAGGTTTCTTCTGGACCTCACTCTTTAAAGATGCTTATGATTTTTGTGTTTCATGTGACAGATGCAAGAGGACGGGAAACATTGGAAAAAAGGGATGATATGCCATTATCAAATCAACATGTTGTGGAGATATTCGACGTATGGGTAATTGATTTTATGGGACCATTCCCATCATCGTACGGGTACAACTACATCTTGGTTGCTGTGGATTACGTTTTGAAATAGATTGAAGCAATTGCAACCAAGACAAATGATAGCCATATGGTGGTGAAGTTTGTCAAGGAGAACATTTTCACCAGGTTTGGGACTCCTCCTGCAGTCATAAGTGACGGTGGAAGCCATTTTTTCAACAAGGTCTTTGCCACTTTGATGAGAAATATAGTGTCAAACACAAGGTGGCAACCTCGTATCATCCTCAAACATCGGGAAAGGTTGAAGTGAGAAATTGACAAATTAAGCAAATTTTGGAGAAAACAGTGCAAACAAACCGGAAGATTGGTCACTCAACCTTAATGACGCCTTATGGGCACATAGAACTGCTTACAAGACTCCTATTGGAATGAGTCCTTATAGGATAGTCTTTGGGACGGCGTTCCATCTTCCAGTGGAATTGGAACATAACGCTTATTAGGCTTTGAAGAAGTTGAAATTCAACTTGGATAAGGCTATAGAAGAAAGAAGTTTGCAAATGAATGAGCTTGATTAGCTTCGAAATAATGCTTATGAGAATGCCAAGATATACAAGGAAAGAACAAAGAGGTTGCCTGATAATAAAATCGATTGGAAAGAATTTCACCTGGGAATGTTAGTGTTGTTATATTAATCGCCTTTGAAGTTGTTCCTAGGAAAATTGAGGTCGAAATGGGTAGGACCACTGATCTTGCCAAAATTTTCATACATTTTGGCCATCAATTCCATATCCTTTAACTTGTTTTCGAGCATATTTTGGTGTCTAATGGCTCTTTTGTAGTGATTATAGGCATTCAATGGATTTCAGGAGCTGAAAGATGAAACCGGGACTTTCGGGCGAAAAATGAGTCAAAATTCAGTGGAAAAGTGCCCAGAAGCATAGTGCACGGGTCCCTTACCCTTGCATTACCCGTGCATTTACCCGTGCATCGAGTGAAGGAAGATTGTGAAGAGCCTGTGCGCCAGTAAGTGTGCAGGTCCATACCAGCGCATATGTACCGCGCACTACGTGTTCCAGCTATGCTCAAGTCTAGTTTTCAAGCCATTTTAAGGAGGGCAAAGTCGTCCTTTCATGCCTATTTCAGTGCCCTAGCCTCTCAAACATATAAATACAAGACCAATTCATTCATTGAGCCATTCAATTCATTGAATTAATCCATCCATTCCAAACTTCATCTTCTCCACCAAATCAAGAGAGAAAGGAGCTTCAAAAGGCATCTATGGAGGTTTTCCTCCATGGATTGCTTCTTCACCACCATCTGCTGCTATCACCATCCATATTTGAGGAGGATTCAAGAGGAAAGAGTACCCTACCTTGTTTATGGGGAGGAAGAAGCTTCAATGGAGCTTGGAGATCCTAGATGACAATTGGGCCACTCTCCGAGCTTAGCGATTCGGGATTGACAACCTTGGGTTTCTTCTTTACTCTTCTCTGGTATTTTCTCTATTTGATGTGTATCCCCACTTGGGAAATATGTAAACCCTAACACTAGTTCCATTTATGTTATTGATTTGCGTTTGATTTCTTCTTGTATTGGTTCCATTCATTGTGCTTAATTGTCTTTAATTATCTCTTGAATTAAGTAGGCATTCCAACTCTTGATTCTTGTTGATTGATTGAACTTATTAGAGTAACCAAGCTTTTTATTGAAATCTTTGTTAAATGGGTAGGCATTCCAACTCCAATATCGCTTAGTGGTTGATTTTGGTCTTTAATGCATTTAATACTCACTGTGGGTTGGGTAGGCATTCCAACTCCTAACCCTTTCTAGAGGTTGAATTGTGGTGTCTTTGTGACCCAAGTAGGCTATTCCAACTCTTGGTTTACATCAGATATCAATTTATAGTTTAACCATCCACACCTAAGGTGTTTAACCAAGCTCATTTGAATTGGAAGGGTTATGTTGTGAGCATTCCAATCCAACATATCCCGGTTAGGTAAAAGGGGTGGATTGTGAGCATTCCAATCGAAGCCATCCGGGCTACTTTACATCTAACCAAAGCAAAAGTGAAAGAGGTGGATTGTGAGCATTCCAATCCAAGCCATCCCGAAAACTCTAGCTAGGAAGATTATCCCGATATGCTAGGAGTGTCTTTGCGATTAGTTAGTGTAGGTGGAGCGAATGTTTTGGGGTGGTCATGAGTACCATATGTTTCCATTTTCTTACATCTCTCCTATCCACCCTATTTTATATTTAACACTTTAATCACCATTCTCATCTCTCCATGTTCTCTTATTTTTATTATCTTTATTTTTATGCTCTTTTCTCATAAACACACAAACATGCTTACACTTCACACACACCACTCTCACCCTTGCCATGTTCATATTTACATTGCTTTCAATAATCACTAAATCGAGAGACAATCAACGGATAACACCTCCATATGGATGATACCCTCGCTAACTGCTTTACTTAGTTTTCAAAACTTTAGAGCACATTGCGTAGGACTTTTTATAAATTTATTTTTGATATTCACAATTTGGTAACGACACAAAAAGTGAGTCATCAACCACTCAGAGTTAACAAAGTCTTTCCACATGGAGCTGTAGAAATAGGGAATTTGAACACTGAAGTGTCATTTAAAGTCAATGGGCATAGATTGAAACCTTACTTTGGCGTTCCAAAAGATGTCCAAGCCATTGATTTAGTAGAGCTCAAAGAGCCATAGTGTTATCATACATCTCGCCTAGACGTTAAATAAAGCGCTTGGTGGGAGGCAACTCACCCAGGTATTTTTCCTTCCATTTAGTTTATTTTTATTTATTTTTTATTATATTTGTTCCCCTTACTTAAAACCAGGTTTGGGGATAAAAAATAGGCCATTACCGATGTCATTCCAGCTCCAGAAATCTACAGCTGTCATCACAGCGTGCACCTACTAGATTTCGACCGCTGTGGGTTACTCTTTCATAATGCACAGCGGTTCTTACGACAGTAAATACTGGGCAAAGCACTGTGATAACGATGTCCCTACCGCTGTGCCACTCACAGAGATCCATTAAGTTAAACGGTGCATTTTGATTGCATCCACAGAGGTAAGAAGGCTGACCGTTGTGACACCGCTGTATCTCCCACAGTGGTACACACAGCGGTCGACGTGTATTTATGTTTCCTCTTCACGCAACACACTAGTTTTTGCTTTCCTTTCCAACTACTTTACCCTTTCTTTACTTTTCCTTCTCAACTCAAGCTTCAAGAATCCAAAGGTATGTCTTCAATCTCTCCTTCTCGAATGTTTCTTGAAAATGTTAACATCTCTTTCTTTCTTCCATTCTTTTTCTTCCCATTTATTTCTCTAAATTTTTTTCTAGGGTTTCTAGAACTACAATTGGGGATTTTCGGATATAGGTGTTATTTGTGATTGCATGTCCATTATTTTAACTTGTTTGCGCTATAAATATGTTCTTCAGTTGAATTTTAGTCATAATTTCATTATATAGCACTTATTTTAGGATTTGTCTTGCTAGGGTTTCTATTTTATTGATTTGGGGATTTTCGAAATTGAAGTGATTTTCTTTCGATTGCACATTATCATTGATAAATTGCCTATTCTATATGTTCAATTAAGACCTTTGTCTATTTAATAGTGCTCAATATAGTTTAGGTTTAATTTGGGAATATTGAAGAATTATGCAATTAAGTGTTAAAATTGTGTTGACTGTGTTTTTATTTGGAGATATGTGCAAATAAGGCACCAGGGAATGACAGTTTACTATCGGAATGCTGCCGGAATTTTGTTTCAATTTTTCCTAATTTGAGTTTTCTTGCTTGTACTTATTTCTGTATTTTTCAGATATGGTACGGAAAACTTTCTGTGGTCGAACTGACTCTCCAAGTTCGAACAGGAGAAGAGACAAGCGCCCCATGGATCAACAATTTATGGGTCATCTAGATTTCAGGAAACCGATGAAGGACTTTGCGGGACGTAATGTTATTGTAAGTTCCTCATATTTTGAATGGCTTATTTCGTTGACAAACCACATTGGGGATTTTTTTTGTAAGGGTAAATTAGGCCTCATTGGGTGTGATCAAGCTTCAAGGGCATCATCTTTCTGAAGAGCACTTCAAAGGTATCTCACTTGTTTAACTCTCCTTGAAGAGATCTAGTTGCACACACTCACTTGCATGCATTATGTTTTTATCTTCATGTAATTGAATGATGCATTGTATGCCACTTATCACACTCCACACTTGCACTTTTTGCACATCACTTAGTGTGTTGAGTTTGCCCCGAAAAGAGAATTTCTTCTCTTAGCGTGGCCTAGACCGCTTGGCAAGACATGCTTGCACCGCGGCATACATAGTGGTATACATCAATACGGGTCATGCTTCGTGTACCGCTTCCTGTGCACTTGCACGCATGGCGGTCTAAGTCGCGATGTTGTTCAGTAGGCCACTGTTGCCTATACCGCGGCCTGTACACCTACACGCACAGCGCCCTACACTGCGTTGTTGTCCAGACGGTGCACTGCTGTGTGTACCACGGTCTGGACACTTGCCTGCGACTGCGGTCCAGCAAGCGGTATTGACGGGATTTTGTGCCCTAAGTTCATAACGACGTAGTTTTGACTAGGGCTCCCATATATATATTCTCTCTTCTTCCTTGCTCGTTTGGGTGAATTCAAGAAGCCATTTTGAGAGGCCAAACTTCTTTTGGAGAGAGAAACTCCCAAGAACTCATCTTTACTCAACCAAACAGAAATCCATGTGCATCTAACATCTTACAAGCATCATCTCATCATGGATTCTTCTTGCTTTCATTGACTCAGTAACTTGAACATGTCCTAAATCTCCTTGTATTTATTTATATTCTTGTTTGCCTAGGGTTAGCTCTTTTATATGAATTTATTGCATATCTTTATGTTTAATAGCATTTATAACATGTTTGAGTTGTTGTTTGTTGGTTGAGAGCTTTGTTCATTGATAGCTAGCATTTAGGATGATTTTACCCTTCTAGCTAAATCTTCATGCATTTGCATTTAGATATTGATATCTAGGATTTGCACTCGTTGACATCTTTAAATCCTTAGATAAGCATTTATTGTAGCCTAGCATTAATTGCATATTAGAGTTTTCATATATACTCACATAGGTTGCTTAATCTCTTCATTGATTGTTAAGCTTTGTGACTAAGTGGGTTAGTGCACAAGCTTGTGGTCTAGAATCACTATTAAAGGCCCGTTGGGTAGAGTGAAAGGGTTAGTGACCAAGTAGGTGTGACTTGAGGTCAACCTAGGTTGTAAACTTTCATTCAAATAGTGGATTTGAGGACCATATGTGGCTAGAAGGATAGCCCGTGACTTTTCCCCAGTTAGAGGGTTTCTCACATAAATCAACCCTTGTGTTTTTATTGTTTTCCGCTTGTTTATGTTGGATTGGTTGATTGCTAATATGGGGTAGGACTATTAAAATTGATTAAGTCAAAAAGTTGGTAATAAACCAACTAAAACCTATTCACCCCCCCCCCCCCCCCTCTAGGTTGTATTAGACACACTTTGTGTAATTTCAATTGGTATCAGAGCGGGTTCCTAGATACACTTAGGTGATCCTTGCTCTTTGTGTGTCTTGCATTTTGTTTGTGTTTGTTGCTTCATTAACATTCATCTCATTCATACCCAAACACTATGAGTGGGAACGGAAGTGGTAATGAGGGAGCCTCTAGCACAAGACCCCCTTTGCTCACCGGAGTAAACTATGCCTCTTGGAAAGGCAAGATGGAGTCTTACATTTGCCAAATAAATGACCTAGCATGTATGGCAATTGAAGATGGCTACACTCCTCCGGAAAAGTCTCTTGCATACGAAAGTGTAGTTCCCAAGCCAAAGTCGGAATGGTCAATTCAAGAGTTTGAAGCATCCAAGTGGAACAACAAGGCTATGCATGCCATTCTTTGTGCAATGGATGACAATCGGTACAAATTGATCCAAACAAAAAGAATTGCAAAAGAGGCATGGGAGATTCTAGAGACGGCCCATGAGGGAACCGAGGTGGTCAAGGACTCCAAGCTTCAAGTCCTCTAAACACAATTTGAGCAAATTAGAATGGATAAGGATGAGTGCTTCAACGACTTTCAAGTGAAGTTGATGGACATGGTCAATCAAAGCCATCAACTTGGTGACCCCTATTCGGATAGGAGAATCAAGCAAAAAATTATGAGGTCGCTTCCAGCAAGATTTGAGTCAAAAGTGACGGCTCTTGAGGAGAACAGTGATTACAAGAACATGAAGCCAAGTGAAGTTATAGGAAGACTTCTAGCATATGAGTCTAGGTGGACTCCTACACCTACACCTCCAAAGAAGCAAAAGAGTGTTGCTCTGAAAACTTCCAAAGTAGAGAAAGAGGAAGATGACTCAGATAAGGAGATGGCCCTCATGGTGAAAAGATTCAAGAAGTTCATCAATTTTGAGAAGAAGGGATTTGGATCCAAAGGAAAGGAAATGAAGAAGAAGACTCATTTTAAGCAGTTTGAGTCAAGTGAAGACAAGCCCACAAGAAAAGGGATTCAATGCTTCGAATGTGGAGGTTTCGGACACATCTCCAGGGATTGTGGCAATTTCAAGAACAAGAAGAAAGGAAAGGCCATGGCTACCACGTGGAGCGATAGTGATGACTTGGAAGAAGAAGGAGAATCCTCGGATGATGAGGATCATGTGGCAAACTTTATTGCCTTTGCATCTTCTCTCAAGAGTAGGGAAGCAATAGATGATGAAGAGGAAGAAAAACAAAGTGAAGATTGTTAGGATTATGCTCAATAGCAAGAGTGTAATATTGTAATTGACGATCTTTTCATATAAATAAAGTGATTTCTGATTCTGCAAAATCTTATAGCATTTATAATTATAATTGTCAAGGTAAATAATCATATGGTCAAAAGACTATGAGATATGAAGAATTGTTTGTACATCTGGATATGGATGAGGTAGACACAATTCTTTAGTTAGTCTTGAATAACGTTCACAACTTAAGTTAAAGGTTGGGCACCTCTATCTTGATAAAGTTGTAGAATTCTTTTACTAGCATTTGAGTGGGATCAAATGAGTTATGATGAGTCTAAAATCATCGAAAGGTTTTCGAGTAAAAGAATCTAGTGCACTGGGTGCATTGAACTGGATCACAATGAAATACTTTATCTAGAATCGTCACTAGATATAAGTTCTTTTCATTATCAGGACAATCGGAGAGTCTATCTAAATCCTGAGATAAATGACGGACTTATGTTTACAAGTGTTATCATTTGAGCTATCAATGAGTACGATTATATAGCATAGTCTATCCTCGATAGTTTGGCGGTATTCATTTGTTAATCGATAGAGGACTTCATTTATAGATATGGAAATCGTGGCTCCATTTATTAAATGAGAGTATAATATCATCATATGGATGTTTTGAGGTATTGGATATTAAATCTCAACGTTGAGTTTTCAATAATGATTATTGAAGACATGCCTTCTGGATAAGTCAAAATATCCAAATTCAAAATGTGGTCATATGAGGAAATATGGTAACTTGGAGAGCTATAGGCGGTCTATGAGCACTTGGCGATTACTGATAGTATTCACAAGGATACACCATCTCCTATAAGATTTTCTAAGGTATGAATGAGAAACATCTCCTTATTCTATCTTTATTTAAGAGTTCAATTTTTGCTCTTTAGTGGAATGAGTTAAAATTAACAGATCGGACCTAAGTGAATCATTTGTTGATTGTGATTAGGTTATGTCTATTGAAGCTTAAATTTAGATAGCCTGCCAAGATCCACAATCCACACGTACTTGCATGGATCACTTGATATATTCTACCGGACCAATTTATGGGTCCATCTAGAATTGCATTTAATATATTAAGAATATAATATGTCTATTATTTATTTAATGGGCTGCACTATTATATTAATATATTAAAATGAGACATGTAGGCTTGTTTCTTTTAGTAAGAATAAGTCTGGTTCACATCTGGGCTTTTATTTAAAGTCTAATGGATTAAATTAAATAAGAAAAATAATATTGGGCCTATATATACATGGTGTGGGCGGCAAGGCTAAATAAAATAGCCCAAGATATTATTTTATTTTATTGTTTTGATTAAATGGAATTAATTAATTATTTAATTAATTAATAGTTTAAATCAAAATCTTTTCCTGATCAGTAAATTAAATACTATGTGTTGGATTAGGGTTGGAATTCTTTTAAGTGATAGGAGTCCTAATGTGGTAAGGATTAAGTCCACATACACTCCTTATTATACAAAGAATTCGGCCACCACTAGTCCTACAAGGGTTAGGATTCTTGAATTGATAGGAATTAGGGAAAAGGACAATTCCTTTTCAAGTAAGGAAATTAACCAACCCTAGATTTCCTATTCAATGAATTCTGCCAACCCTACTTGGTGAAGGAGAAAATTCGGCCAACCTATAAATATAAGGTTATGAATTTTCGGTCACCAAGAAGCAAAATAGAGAGAGATTTTTGTTTGTTTTGAAAATAAAAAAAAAATCCTACTCTATACACATAGATTTTCGGCCAAGAGAGAAAAAGAAAATAAGTTCTCATTCGATAGTGCACTTATAAGCCTTTAACATCAAAAGGTTTTGTGCACACTTTCGATTTAGGGTTACGTGAGTTTCAATCATATTGATTGTGAATTCAAAAGTGACCGGAACTATTTTTTTAGGCTCTTGGTGTTTTACTATTGAAGATCAAGATCAGAAATTCCATACATCCATTCTAAGGTAAGCAATTCAAAGAAAAAGGGAGACCACGCTCCTAGGTGATTCACGTACGTGCTAGGATTGAAGATCTTACGGATTACCATCGACGTAAGTCAATCGGATCACGCGACAAGAGGTATTTAACTCTAACCGTATATTTGAGTTTAATTAATTAAAGGGTTAAGGTTCAAATCTTTAGAAAAATTTTAAACTATACGAAAATTATTTTTTCGCCTTCCGCTGCGGTTTTAAGCAATTTTTCCCTACAAAGATGACTCTAGTGATGGTGACTCTTCATCCCATTCAACAAATATGGATGTAGGAGGAATGGATCTTGAAGGCTTCATTGAGCATTTTCATAGCTCAAGATTGAAGATGAAGAAAGAGATTCAAAGGCTAAAAGGAGAGAATCTCAAGCTATCTACCGAAGCTACTCACTTAAATAAAGAAGTGAAGATAGCCAAAAAGAATGAGGAATTGATGGAAAAGAAGCTTGAAGAAGCAAGAGAGATCATTGCTAAGATGACTTCAAGCACGAAGAAAGTTGACCACATGTTGGGAGTTGGTAAGAGGCCAAGTGATAAGAAAGTTCCTGGCTATAAAGATGACAAAGAGACCTCATCCTCAAGCAAGACTGTGTTTGTTAAGAGCTTGGATAACAATGAGCCTTCACCTCCATAACATCCTAGGAAGAAGATTGAACTAGGAGAGTGCTCTAAGGATTCCCAAGTCAAGGTGGCACAAGGGAAACAAGCTCAAGCTCAACCAACAAGGATTCATCAAGCAAGCTTTCCTCAACCCAAATACCACCAAGCCAAGAAGCAATTTGTACAATCACAACCAAGGAAGAAATCTATTCCAACTCAACAACAAAGAAGGAGAGAACCAATCCAACACCAAAGGCAAGCTCAAATGCGTGGGAAAGCCCCTTTGTATTCACAAGGGCATGGTATGTCTTCTTATTTCATTCCCACTTGTCATTTTTGTTGTGTTGATGGTCACATTAGACCTAATTGTTTCAAATACATTGAAATGTGTAGAATCAGGAGCATGATTGAAAGAAATAGAGCTAGAGCCAAAATACATGTTCCTATGAAATTTAGAGCCAATTTACATAATCCTAGGAAATCTAGAGCCAATGTGACAAATACCACTAGGAATGAGAACATTTCACCTAGGTGGATTAGAAGAGATGACTATTTTTGCTATGTGGCTCAAATTGCCTTGAAGGCAAATGCCTCTAACACTTGGTATTTGGATAGTGGGTGTTCTAGGCATATGACGGGGAACAAGAGTTTCTTTAAATCCCTTGTCTTGGAGGATGGAGGATTTGTCACCTTTGGTGATGGATCTAGAAAGAAAGTCATAGGGAAATGAACCATTTCCATTCCCGATTTACCCTCCTTGTCCAATTCTTTACTTGTTCATGGCTTACAAGCCAATCTTATAAGCATTTCTCATCTTAATGAAGATGGACTCTCTGTTTTGTTTAACAAAAATGATTGCTCTATTTTAATTCCAAATGGACAAACCTTGCTAAAAGGAAAGAGATCTAGTGACAATTGTTATTGTCTTGAAGCTAGTGCTATCTCTTGCAATATGTCCAAGTGTGAGGAAGTTGAGTTATGGCATTAAAGACTTGGCCACATGAACTATCAAGATTTGAGGATCTTAGATAAGTTCAAGGTTGGGCGTGGCCTCTCTAAGCTTGGAAAGAAAGTCGAGGGCGTTTGTGGACCTTGTCAACAAGGAAAACAAACCAAAAGTATGCACAAAAAAGGCAAGTATCTCGCCACCAATGAGCCATTAGAGCTTCTACATATAGACCTTATGGGTCCTATGCAAACCAAAAGTCTCGGTGGCCAGAGATACATTTTTGTTTGTGTTGATGATTTCTCTAGATTTACATGGACATATTTTCTTAGAGAAAAATCTGAAACATTTGAAAATTTTAAAATGCTTTGCACTATAATTCAAAATGAAAAGAACTCACACATTAAAAGCATTAAAAGGATTAGGAGTGACCATGGGAGGGAATTTGAGAATGCTTGTTTTGAAAGCTATTGCAATAGCTTAGGCATTTCCCATGAGTTTTCGGCTCCTAAAACTCCTCAACAAAATGAGGTTGTTGAGAGGAAGAATAGGGTCCTTCAAGAGATGGCCCATGTGATGTTGCTTAGCAACAATGTCCCTAGGAACCTTTGGGCCGAGGCCGTCAATACGGCTTGCTACATAGAAAATAGAGTCTTCCTAAGGCCCGGTACTATGCAAATCTCCTATGAATTATGGAAGGGTATGAAGCCAAATGTTAGCCACTTCCACTCATTTGGGAGCAAATGCTACATTCTAAATGACCGAGATCAACTTGGCAAGTTTGATGCCAAGAGTGATGAGGGTATTTTCATTGGCTATGCCCTTAATAGTAAGGCCTATAGAGTTTTCAATTTAAAAACTCAGGAGTGTCATGGAATCATCTAATGTTGTCATAGATTATTGTAGGCCTAAGGTTAGAGACCATGATGAGGAGGTCATTATGCTTGATGATTCTTTCTTGGAGAAAAATGGTGAGGCTTCAATTGATGTGAAGTCAAGTCTTGATGAAGAGGTCATTCAACCTCTTGATAGAGATCCATCCTTGGACTCTAAAGAACCCGCTCCATGGGTTAGACATCTCCATAACAAGAATGACATTCTTGGAGATGTGAATGAGGGTGTTAGGACTAGGCGTCAAATAGCTAATCAAATTAGTTATACTTGTTACACCTCTCAAATTGAACCCAAAAAGGTTGATGAAGCCTTGAATGATGAGTTTTGGGTTCTTGCCATGCAAGAAGAGCTAAACCAATTTGAAAGAAATGAGGTTTGGACTCTAGTTCCTAGACCCAAGGACACTAATGTCATTGGCACCAAATGGGTGTATAGGAACAAGTCAGACAAAGATGGCAACATTGTGCGCAACAAGGCTAGACTTGTGGCACAAGGATACTCTCAAATTGAGGGTATTGACTTTGAGGAGACTTTTGCTCCAGTTTCCTGTCTTGAGTCCATAAGGCTTCTTTTATCCATATCTTATATGCACAAGTTCAAATTGCATCAAATGGATGTTAAGAGTGCCTTCCTCAATGGTTTCTTGCATGAGGAAGTGTTTATTGAGCAACCCAAGGGGTTTGTGAATCCACACCATCCCAACCATGTCTATCGCCTCAAGAAGGCTTTATATGGGTTGAAACAAGCACCGAGGGCTTGGTATGAGCGCCTCACTCTCTATCTTGTTGACAGTGGCTACTCAAGAGGTAGTGTTGACAAGACTTTGTTCATCAAGGGCAACAAAGATGAGCTCTTCATAGCTCAAATATATGTCGATGATATTGTTTTTGGCTCCACCAAAAAATCCAAAGTCCAACAATTTATTGATGTCATGTACTCATGAGTTTGAGATGAGTCTTGATGGGGAGCTCAATTACTTCCTAGGTTTGCAAATCAAGCAATTGCATGATGGGATTTTCATATCCCAAGCTAAGTATGCTAAGAACCTAGTGAAGAAGTTTAGCCTTGAGAATGCCAAACATTGTGACACACGTATGAGTACCACCTTGAAACTAAGCAAGGATGCTAGTGGCAAGAGTGTGGAACAAAGTCTTTATCAGTGGCATGATTAGTAGCTTGCTTTACTTGACCGTAAGTAGGCCCGATATAGCCTTTAGTGTGGGTGTATGTGCTAGGTAACAAGCGGATCCCAAGGAATCTCATATCTCCTCCGTGAAGAGAATCATTCGATATGTGAATGGGACATCCAACTATGGGATATGGTACTCTTTTGACACTAATGCTAGCTTAGTTGGCTTTAGTGATGCAGATTGGGCAAGAAATTGTGATGATAGGAAGAGTACATCGGGCGGTTGCTTCTTCCTAGGCAACAACTTGGTCTCATGGTTTTGTAAGAAGCAAAATTCCATCTATCTATCCACAACTAAAGCGGAATACATAGCAGCCGGGAGTGCTTGCACACAACTCCTTTGGATGAAGCAAATGCTTGTGGATTATGGCTTCGATCAAGGTATTCTAACCCTTTATTGTGATAACATGAGTGCAATTAACATTTCAAAGAATCCAGTTCAGCACTCTAGGACAAAGCATATAGACATTAGGCATCATTTCATTAGAGAACTAGTTGAAAATAAATGCATTGCACTTGAGCATGTGGGCACTAATGATTAACTAGCGGATTTATTTACAAAGCCTTTAGACTCAACTAGGTTCAAGTCACTTAGTAGGTCTATTGGAATTTGTCATATGCCTTGATGAGTTTTGATGGTTGACCCCTTATGGGGAGCTCAAGAAAAGAGAGCAACCTTGCATGTTGAAATAAGCAAAAATTTGATCAACTTTATGCTTCTTTATTATTTGCTTGAGTATTTTGGTTGTGCTTATATATTATTATATAGTTTTTTATAATAAGTGTGTGTTGCTTTGCTTGTAATCCATGTCACCTCTATGTTCAAACATGCATTTTTGGAATAGGAGAATTGATTGGGTAGTATAATTGAATTACCTATAATTTATCTCCATGACATGTGACTTGATTTTGACATGCTATAATATTATGCATGATATGTGTGTGAATGTGTGTGGAAGCAATTGACAAGGCTAAACTCAATAAGGACCTTATGTCCATTCAATAAAATAAGGATGTCTTATCGAATTTAGCTTTGTCTCTCTTCTTACTAGTTGAGCAAGACACCAATCAATAAGGATTTTATATCCATTCAATTAATATGGATTTTATATCCAAGTCTTGATTGACCATTAAGGATTGACTTAATTGCTTATGTGTGTTGCAAAATTTTAAAGCTATATCTTGTTTATTTATGACAAAAGGGTACAAATTGGTTTGACTTCTTTTGGAAACCTTTTGATGTTCACCTTTCCAAATACCATTTGCTTGAACTATGATGTTACATATCTTACATCCAAAGCAACTAAGTCACACATTTTCTTCTTAAATATAAAACCTCATCATTCTCTCTCAATTAATTAAGTTGCATAAAGTTGTTGTATATGATTATGCACTTATCTTGCAAATAACTCTCTTTGCTATAATGACCTATTTGGGGAAAGCTCCCTTGCCTATCTCGTGACAAAAAGGGGGAGTAGTGTGGTTTATTTAAGGAGATTGCATATTTGGAAAGATTGTCCCGTTGAGAGGGAGTAACCCATTTATGGGGAGCATTAGCATTGCACTTCACCGCATTTTTTTTTGTGTTCATTAATGTAAATGCTTGTTTTATGGTTTCACTTGATCACCTCACATACACCTATCTTGGAAAGTGTAGTCTCATTGTTTTGTAGGGATGGCTATTCTACAAGAACTTGAAGTTTTGAAGACCTAGTATCTAGGTATCTATTTCTAATGTAGAATATCTTTTTGTTGACCTCTAGTTTTTATTTTTATTGTGAGGATGATTTGTGAGTGGTGGTTTTGTCACGAAATAGCCAAAGGAGGAGATTGTAAGTTCCTCATATTTTGATTGGCTTATTTCGTTGACAAACCACATTAGGGATTATTTTGTAAGGGTAAATTAGGCCTCATTGGGTGTGATCAAGCTTCAAGGGCATTATCTTTCTCAAGAGCACTTCAAAGGTATCTCACTTGTTTAACTCTCCTTGAAGAGATCTAGTTGCACACACTCACTTGCATGCATTATGTTCTTATCTTCATGTAATTGAATGATGCATTGTATGCCACTTATCACACTCCACACTTGCACTTTTTGCACATCACTTAGTGTGTTGAGTTTGCCCGAAAAGAGAATTTCTTCTCTTAGCGCGGCCTAGACCGCTTAGCAAGACATGCTTGCACCGAGGCATACAGAGCGGTATACCTCAGTAGGGTTATGCTTCGTGCACTGCTTCCTATGCACTTGCACGCATGGCGGTCCAAGTCGCGATGTTGTTCAGTAGGCCACTGTTGCCTATACCGCAGCCTGTTCACATGCACGCACAGTGCCCTAAACCGTGTTGTTGTCCAGACGGTGCACTACTGTGTGTACCACGGTCTGGACACTTGCCCTGTGACGCGGGTCCAGCAAGCGGTATTGACGGGATTTTGTACCCTAAGTTCAAAATGACGCAGTTTTGACTAGGGCTCCCATATATATATTCTCTCTTCTTCCTTGCTCGTTTGGGTGAGTTCAAGAAGCCATTTTTGAGAGGCCAGGCTTCTTTTAGAGAGAGAAACTCCCAAGAACTCATCTTTACTCAACCAAACACAAATCCATACGCATCTAACATCTTACAAGCATCATCTCATCATGGATTCTTCTTTCTTTCATTGACTAGGTAACTTGAACATGTCCTAAATCTCCTTGTTATTATTTATGTTCTTGTTTGCCTAGGGTTAGCTCTTTTATATGAATTTATTGCATATATTTATGTTTAATGGCATTTATAACATGTTTGAGTTGTTGTTTGTTGGTTGAGAGCTTTGTTCATTGATAGCTAGCATTTAGGACGATTTTACCCTTCTAGCTAAATCTTCATGCATTTGCATTTAGATATTGATATCTAGGATTTGCACTCATTGACATCTTTAAATCCTTAGATAAACATTTATTGTAGCCTGGCATTAATTTCATATTAGAGTTTTCATATATACTCACATAGGTTGCTTAATCTCTTCATTGATTGTTAAGCTTTGTGACTAAGTGGATTAGTGCACAAGCTTGTGGTCTAGAATCACTATTAAAGGCCCGTTGGGTAGAGTGAAAGGGTTAGTGACCAAGTAGGTGTTACTTGAGGTAAACCTAGGTTGTAAACTTTCATTCAAATTGTGGATTTGAGGACCGTATGTGGCTAGAAGGATAGCCCGTGAGTTTTTCCCAGTTGAGGGTTTCTCATATAAATCAACCCTTGTGTTTTTATTGTTTTCCGCTTGTCTATGTTGGATTGGTTGATTGCTAATATGGGGTAGGACTATTAAAATTGATTAAGTCGAAAAGTTGGTAATAAACCAGCTAAAACCTATTCATCCCCCCCCCCCCCCCCCTCTAGATTGTATTAGACACACTTTGTGTAATTTCAGTTATTGTTGAGAGTTGGATTGATTTGAAAGAGTTGCGTGATACTCCTGTTCCAGAGGTGGTTGCGTTAAGACAATGGACGCAATATGTTCAGTAGCCCACGCTAGCCATTGTTACTCTGACTGGTGAGTTTTATGCCAACATGGTCCAGAATCAATTCAATGCAAACAATATGGTTATGGTGAGAGGGGTCCCTGTTGTGATCTTAGTTGCAAAAATTCACTCTCACTATGAGTTACCACCTGTATCACATGAACCGGGTGAATATCTAAATAGGTTTCATCTTAGAGTGGAACTTCGTAATGGAGGGGGGAGAATTGGAATGGTCACAAGTTGCTACGGTAAGATTTACTCTTGGAATCTGCCTTTTGGTATTTGCTTATATCGGCCTCAATGAAGCCTTCCTTGCATGTTTCTGAGATCTTTCGGGAAGCATCGAAATTACTATACTGTATCAAGAACGGATTCTATATTGATGTGGCCAGATTGATTTGGAAAGAGATAATGGTATGTGGTCGGCAGCTAGATTCCTTATTAGTGTTCCCTTGTTTGATCACAGCTATGTGTGGGAATTCAGGGTTAGTAGTTAATGCTCAGGAGGATACTAGCTTGTTGATGGACACTCCGTCACTGAATTTAATGTCATGGAATAATCTGTGGAAGAGACATCGGGTAGGAGATGCGGAAGAAGCGGATGATGATGTTAATATTGATGCTCTGATTGCTACGGACCAGCAATTTCAGAAGCCATTCAAACAGTTTAGAGATGCACCTTTTCATGATACTGGTGCTGGCCTGTCTCAGTAGAAACCCGAGTGGGTAGAGTACATGCTTGGCTCAATGAAGGGGTACATGGACACGGGATTGGCTGACTTACGGAAGAGATGAAAGAGGAGTTCTCAGGATTAGATATGAGGATGAGGCAGATGCAGCTTTCTATTGATGCGATCCGGACAGCCATTATGCCAGCCGCTATGCCCTCTTCACCGATTATTGACCTTTATTATTCTCCTCATGCTACAAGTTTTTCTGCTATGGACACTGGAATTGGAGATCACCAGCCGGATGGTAATGCTTCCCGTAGGTATGACACGGAGATCCTTCCCAGTGATGGTGATGATTGAGCTGGCCTGGAGTTATTGTAGGACGTCTTGTGTCTACAGCATGATATGTTTTTGCTTTCTTTCCTTTTAATTTCTTTTCCTTTTTCTTTAGTTTTTAGCTTTTTGCATTTGGATATTTGTTTTATCATTAGATTAGATTTGTTTTTGGATTTAGTTTTCGTGATTTCTATATTGCTCTTTCAATTCTATTTCCTTTTTTGTCATGCACTTCAATTTTCAGCATTGAGGACAATGTTGGGATTAGGTTTGGGGGTGTAATTGTTTTATTTAATTTTGAATTTTGAATTTGAACAAAATTTTGAAAATTTTTGCTTTTAGAGTCTGTTTTTCTTGTTAAACCATGATGAGATACTTTGATTTTGTGCCCCTGGGATAATATGCATTAATCACTGAGTTTAGACTAGCGTCAGTGCCACTTAGAGTATTGCATTGCATTTTTCAAAATTTATGACATACTCTTGATGTGCCAGTGGATAGGATGCTTAGTTGAATTGCCATGATTAATAGTGGAGACTACCCTTGTGAGTTCACTAAGCCAAAACGTGTACATAAATATCATTATGAGGGATTATTTTGTTTCTACTCCTAAACACTCAGTAGGTTCTTAGCATTAGATTTGATCTCTATAGGCTGTACATTGAGCATTATAGAACATTCATCATTAAAAGATTTCACATGTTTATTTTGATCTTGAGTAAGTCGAACCAGTGGAAGTGATGATTAGACTATGTGTGTTTGAACCACTTATTTCCTACCTATGTGTGTGTGCTCCATAGCTCTGTTTGAAGCCAAACACTGAATAAGCCTTTTTCTTTCTTCACCACATTAACTGTAACCCATGTAACCTATATTATAGCCATACCATATAACTTGGGATCATGCTTTGAGAATGTGAAGAAGATGTGATGGTTCTGCACGTGAATTTTTGTAAATATTATGATCGAAAGCCATTGAAGGAAGAGCTGCATTCAATCCAAAAAGTGTAAGTTTTAAAGTTTATTTCTGTGTAAATTCTTTGATTATCAATTAAAAAAAAAGTTGCCACCAAAATTAATGGTGACTGAAGAGAATCAGAGAATAATTTAATGAGTGCAATAAGTCAATTAGATTGAAAAATTGTATCAACTCAAGAGGAATTTAGCAAGAAGGAGAATGGTGATTTTTGAAGAGTTGGACAGAAATAAGTGGTAATATTCCACTTACAATGAAATCAATGAAGACCAAGAGATTTTTGCCAAGCCCTAAAGGTAAATTGAAGACTCTCGTGGTATGGTCCTAGGTTTTTGAATTCCAATTTTTCCCATTCTTTCTTAACCTTCACCAAATGGCCCCATTACAACCTTATTGAAAGTCTAACTGATCTGCTGGTTATCCTCGCTATGAAAGTAGAAGTACATCATGTGATTATCGTGTTCATAATGCTTGATTCTTTTCGTGAGATCTTTTGCATACATTTGAGAGTTCTTTCACTTATAAATTCATATGCGATCAAGACTTGAAAATTTCTTGTGCATATGCTTGATGAACTATTTTTGCCTAGGTTCTGTGTGAATTAATGAGTGACATCTTGTGAGAATTAGATTCGAGACAAATTTCATCTATGGTATTTAGCAAAGGTAACTTTGAAACCTAAACGTTTAGAGTGTGGGCTTTTCATTTAAAAATTGAGCAATGCATTCAGTTTCGTGACTTAACTTTAGTATTTAATTATTGGCTTTTGCATGCATTGTTTCAATATGGGCACATTTCAAATGTATTTTGGATGGCTGGTATTTACAAGATACGCTGTAAACCCTCAGAAGACAACACTCCTCCTACTAGGGCTTGTAGCATACGCTCAATGCTATCGTGTTCCCTACGAAAGTGGCTCAGTTAGGATTAATATTTCTAGGTTTAGTTTTTGATTTAATGTTTTCTTAGTTTTGCTCGAGGACTAGCAAAAGATAGGTTTAGGGGTATTTGATCGGTCATTTTATATATATGTTTTTGGTCCCCATTCCTCCAATCAATTGCTTGTTTCTTGATTTATTTAGGGGTTTTAATTTGTGTTTTGAGCATTTTTCAGGTTTTTGGATCTAATTGTGGTGTTTGGAGAATTTATGACGAAAAGAGCAATTATTGAAGACATAAGGGACTAATCTGCAAAAATCTCTGACCACTGTCAAGACCGCCGTGAAATATGACAGCGGTGAGACAGGGCCTCGGCATCAGTAGTGCATCACTGTCAAGACCGTTGTGCCACCCATAGCGGTGATCACATAAGTTGAACAATTTCGTGTCAGAGGAAGATTTCTGATTTCGATCAAATTGGTGGCTCCTTTAAATACATCATTGATTTTAGGGTTTTTTTTAGGAGAGACAATTCTTTTAACAGACCACTTCTCCATAATTCTTCATATAACAACACAATTCTCTCGATCATCTTGCACATCCAAAGATTCAAAGACTAAGAAGATTCCAATTGAAGCCTGAAGATTTTAATGGGTTTTATCTTTTCTTTCTCTTCTCTTTTTATTTTCATGATGTGTAACTAATCCCATAACTAGGGAATCAATGTGAACCTTTTGTGAATACTCATGAATGGATTAATTATTATTTCATCAATTTAATTATTGATTTATTCATTGTGTTCAGTTGCTTGACTCTTATTAGTTTTAAGTCTGATTCACACCTTGACCAAAGGGTGGATGATTATTTGGCATGATTTTAGGGTTAGAACTATCTGAGAATTAGGATTAGAGTACAGATCAAAACCTAATTCTGATTAATGCTCAATTGAATAAATAAAATTTATCTTTAGCATAGATCAAAGCAAAGTTTAGATTTTGGTTCTTTATTCTTGAACTTAATAGGTTTTCGATTATTGTTCACACCGTAGAGCAAATGGTGAATAATGGTTGGAAATACGTGACTTATCTTGCGATCGTATGGTAATAGTCATAGTAAAGATAAAGAATGAACCCTTGAATTAATTGAATTTTGTTTATAAGTTAATTTCATACATTGAGTGTTCAGAATTGGGTTTCATTGATTACCTAGTGTTTTCCTT
Source organism: Dipteronia sinensis (assembly GCA_033220585.1). Lineage (NCBI taxonomy): Eukaryota > Viridiplantae > Streptophyta > Magnoliopsida > Sapindales > Sapindaceae > Dipteronia > Dipteronia sinensis. Next base: position 3,820,262 of record CM065645.1, read on the forward strand.
CCATTGATCACAACCAATTCTTTTTTAATTGCTTTCTTAAATTAGTTTTAGTTTGATCAATCAAATCAATCTTTTGTTATTTTTAATTTATCTATAATTAAAATTAGTTTTCAACCATTAAATTTCTAGTCTTCGAGGGAATGATCCTTACTTGCCGCTGTACGTATCTTTACGATTAGTGCACTTGCGAGTGAGTATTTTATAACACGATTTTACACATCATTTACCACCATTGAGAGACATTCAGCATTGCATTGATTTTGTTCCAGGTGCAACACTTCCAAACAAAGCAGCTTATCGATTGAGTCCTAAAGAGCATGAAGAGTTGCAACGTCAAGTGGATGAATTGTTAGCCAAGGGAATGGTGAGGGAAAGTATGAGTCCATGTGCAGTACCAGCTCTTTTGGTGCCTAAGAAAGATGGTCCGTGGCACATGTGTATTGATAGCAGGGCTGTGAACAAGATAACAATTGATTATCGCTTTCCGATTCCAAAGCTTGATGATTTGCTTAACCAACTTCATGGGGCAGCAATCTTTTCAAAGATTGATTTACGGAGTGGTTACCATCAGATCAGAATGAGACAAGGAGATGAGTGGAAGACAACCTTTAAGACTAGAGATGGCCTCTATGAGTGGATGGTGATGCCATTTGGGTTATCTAACGCTCCTAGCACTTTAATGAGATTCATGAACCATATCCTTAAACCTTGCATTGGGCACTTTATTGTTGTTTATTTTGATGATATTCTTGTGTACAACAGAGACGAGGGAGAGCATTTGAACCATTTATGATAGCTCTTTGACATTTTGAGAGAGCAGAAGCTCTCTACAAATTTGAAGAAATGCAAGTTCTTTACGGAGAGCTTAATTTTCTTTGGGTATGTAGTATCTAAAGATGCAATTGAGATGGATCCTAACAAGGCGGAAGCTATTATGAGTTGGTCTGAGCCAAAGACACTCAACGACATCCGTATTTTTCATGGACTTGCATCTTTTTATCGATGTTTTATCAAGGGTTTTAGTTCTATTGTCGCTCCTATCACTGAGTGCTTGAAAGGGAATGGTTTCAAGTGGACGGAAGAGGCTAGAAAAAGGTTCGAGCTGATCAAGAAAAAGGTGACCGAAGCTCCAATCCTATCACTTCCAGATTTTACAAAGGTGTTTGAGGTTGAGTGTGATGCTTCAAATGAAGGTATTGGTGTTGTTCTAAGTCAAGAAGGGAAGCCGATAGCATTCTTTAGTGAGAAGCTGAATGAATCTCGCAAGAAATACTCTGCTTATGACAAGGAGTTCTATGCAATCTATAGAGCTTTGAGTCATTGGAGTCAATATCTTCTTGCTAAACCATTTGTTCTTTATTCAGATCATGCAACCTTGAGGTTCATCAATATCCAACACAAGCTCAATCGAAGACATGTAGTATGGGTGGAGTTTTTTCAAGCTTACAACTTCATAATTAAGTAGAAAGTGGGTGTTCAAAATGTGGTGGCTAATGCTTTGAGTAGGAAGCATTCCTTGCTGTCCACAATGGAAGTTAAAGTGGTGGCATTTGAAATCTTGAAAGAATTGTATGCAGTTGATCCATACTTTGGTAGCATTTGGCAAGAGTGTGAAAAGGGTCCGTTTGAGCAGTTTTTGAGGCATGATGGGTATTTATTCAAGGCCAATCATTTGTGTGTGCCTCAATGTTCACTTCCACAATCCATTATTATGGAAGTTCATGATAATAAGATAAATTATCATTTTGGAAGAGACAAGACTCTTGCTCTTGTAGAAGGAAAGTTTTATTAGCCTAAGATGATAAGAGATGTCGCTAGACATGTGCAGCAGTGTGGGGTATGTCATGTGGCAAAGGCTCATGGGCAAAATACAGGGTTGTACACACCACTGTCGGTAGCTTATGTCCTTTGGGAAGATGTTATTTTGGATTTTACGATGGGTTTACCTAGAACTTAAAGGAACAAAGGCTCTATCATGGTGGTTGTTGATCGATTTTCGAAGATGGCTTATTTTGTTCATTGTAACAAGACTAACGATGCTTCTTATATTTCATATTTGTACTTCAAAGAGATTGTGAAGCTTCATGGTGTTCCAAAGACAATTGTTTCAGATCGCTATTTAAAGTTTTTGAGTAATTTTTGATGTACACATTGGGAAAAGCTTGGTACTAGCCTCAATTTCAGCTCATCTTATCATCCATAATCTGATGGACAAACAGAGGTTGTTAATCGCAGCTTCGGAAATCTTTTGAGGTGTTATGCGGGGAAAAATATTAGGCAATGGGATTTGGTCTTACCTCAAATCGTGTTTGCTTACAATTGCTCAAAAAGCCAAAGCACCAATCATAGCCCGTTTGAGGTGGTGTATGGTAAGAATCCTATCAGACCTTTGGATTTGGTTCCCATTGGTTTTAATAAAGATTTCAGTGGAGATGCTGAAGCTAGAGCTGGTGAGATCAAGAAGTTACATGCTCAAGTACGAGAGAAGATTGTGAAGCAGAATGAGAAGTACAAGAAAACTAAGAACAAGCACCGCTAGCATGTTGAGTTCAAGGAAGGAGATTTGGTATGGATTCATCTTAGTCAAGATCGTTTCCTAAAAGAAAAATATGGTAAACTAAAGCCTAGAGCTGATGGCCCTTTCAAAGTACTTCAACTCATTAGAGAGAATGCTTACAAGATCGAACCATCAGATTCTTATGGTGTGTCACCAACTTTCAATGTAGCTGATTTGTCTCCTTATCACAGTGATACTAGCATTTCAGAATTGAGGTCAAGTCTTTTCCAACCTAGGAAGATTGACATGGGAGTGTCCCATTGCATGACCACGGTTCATGACACAAAGGGAATTCAAATTCTCACTTTAATTTGTTAAACATCAGGTCATGTTTGAGGGGCAATTTCGAAACTTCATAACTTTTGTTTCCGGAAGAATTAGCTGATTTTCCTTATGTCATTGGAAAGATCAGCCTCTTAACTACAACTTTCACTTTTGAATTGCATCATTTGGGATTTTCTAGAAGGAGTTATCACTATTTTTACTTTTAAGGTTCAGCAGGCAACAATTACGGGATTTGAAAATTTCAGCTTTAAAGTCTTTAATTTCTCAAGTTCCAATGGTTTGAATTATGTTGTCATCTTTTATTTTCGCCCATTTTCTATGCATAGAGGGTTGTTCCATGATTAGGCTTTATAATGAGCCTCTATCCTTGTAAAATGAGTTAATCAATATTGAATTTCAGAATACTATCTCTTTGAGATTTTTATCTTCCAACTCTTTATCTCTTTGGTGGATTTCCATTGAGTGGTGAGTTTATCATTGGTTCTATATCCTTGGCAGCTTGAGAGGGTGGTGTTTCTGTATCCCTTAAGATTAGTCTTGGTGGTGATCCGTTTCAACTAGTTTACTAAGGGTGGTGATATCTGTATCCTTTGGAAAATTAGTTAATCTAGCTATATTTGTTGTTGTCTGAGACGGACCAGTTTGTGTGTGGGCTGTCTGTATATTGTTTACGGCTGTCCGGCACCATTATACATGTATGGAAGCTAGATCTGACCCCACTAGTCCTAACTCTCTCTTCTCCACCTATATGCATGCCAAGTCACGTACAAATGAGGTAGAAAACCATCTGGACCAGCTAGAAGAACCGGGACAGGTAGCCGTAGGACCCAGAGGTGAAGGATTACTACCTGGTGGTCCCATCCTTCTCGGCCATCAAGTAACACTGATCCATTCTCCTTGCTAGCTATTTGGGTTAGGGAACTACAGAGGAGACGTAGAGAAGAGACCGCGTACCGGGACCAAGTACCGCAACCAGGTACCAGGACCAAGCATTATGGACCAGGGACCAAGACCAGGATCAACCTCTCATACCAACAAGGGGACCTCAAGCATCATCTCGTCTACCTATCCTCTAAGCCTCGATGGGAGAGATGATCTTTCTCCTACCTACTGTATCACCTTGTTCCTTTCACTTCTATAGAACCACTGTACGAAGTACCTACCCCAGCTGCGACCTCTGGGGTAGCGGGTTGAGGGTGTTGATCTGAATTTTCATCCAGAGTGAATTTTCCCATTGACATAATTGATGGCTACAATAGCGTGCTTTGCCTGTCCAGGCAGGGGTTGGGAGCGGTAGACACCGAGTAGCATTTGCATGTTGTCTGCTGGTCCCCACGTACCTCGCCTACCTTTTCCCCTACCAGGAGTTTTAGGACGTTGTGGTAGATTGGAAAGACACCCTTAAAGGCAGATAAAAAAGGCCTCCCAAGGATGGCGTTGTAGGCAGATAGGGTGTCAACCACGACAAAGTCTGTCATGAGGTTCTGATGGATTGACGTTGTCCCTACTATCACAGGTAGGATCATGGATCCCAATGGTATCAGTGAGTCCCTAGTGAATCCATATAGTAAGGTTGTGCAACTATTGTAGCATGGGTATTTCAGGTTGAACTGTTCCAACGTGCCTTTGAAGAGGATGGTCATGCTGCTACTGGTATTGACGAGGACACGGTGGACTAGGCAGTTGGCTATCTGCACGGTGATAACCAAGGGATCATCATGAGGCTGAATCGTGTTGTACACGTCATCCTCAGTGAAAATAATCTCTAATGAAGGAGGAGATTTTGGCGAACCCCTGGTGACCTTGAAGACATCCTGGCCCATATCTAGCCTGGGCACCTTCCTGGCGTGATTCTTCCTGGAATTGTTGGAGGTTCCTGCTAGGGTGGAACCTCCGCTGATAGTGTGGACTACATGGATCTGCTCCATCAGGTATTTCCCTTTAGCTTTCCTTTTCTCCTCTATTGCCCTAATATCTGCTTGTACCTCCTTCCCAGTCCTAATGTTGTTTATCACCTTTTGTAGAAATTCTTTCAAGCAACCTCCCCTTACCAGTGCCTTGATCTTGTTATGCAGGTTGTAGCATTTTAAGGTGTTGTGTCCCACATCCTCATGGAAATCAAAATATTTGTAGCGATGTCGCATATCAGCTGGTGCCTTAATTGGATTAGGCTTCCTGAGAAACCCCTTATCGCAGATGGCAAGATAAATAGTTTCACGAGATGCATTTAGAGGGGTGTCATGAGTGTACCCTTCTTCCTCCCTGGCTATCCGTGCTACTTCTCTCGGTGGAGGTTGAAGGGAAAAATCGATATTAAACGCAACGGAAGAAACGAAAAATAGATTTCGTATGGTTTTAAAATTTTTCTCAAAGTTGAACCTTAACCTTTTAATTAATTAAACTTAAATATATACGGTTAGAGTTAAATACCTCTTGACGCGTGATCCGATTGACTTACGTCGATTGGTAATCCACAAAATCTTTTCCGATGCCCGTGAACAGTACCCGCGTGAACAGTGATTGCGAACAGTACCCACGTGAATAGTGATCGTGAACAGTACCGCGTGAACAGTGATCATGAACAGTACCCCCGCGTGAACAGTGATCGTGAACAGTACCGCGAGATCTTCCAATCCGAACACGTACATGAATCACCTAGGAGCGTGGTCTCCCTTTTTCTTTGAATTGCAAACCTGAGAATGGATGAACAAAGTTTTCGTTTTCTTTTGTTAGTCACAAAACAATCAAAAGAAGACAAAAATTAACCCGGTCACTTTTGAGTTCTCAATCTAATGATCGAAACTCGCGTGAATCTAATTCGATGTTGTACACACAAGCTTATTGATGAACAAGCAATCAGTGTACTATCAAAGAATAATCTCTTCTCTCTTTTATGTTTAGTAGAATAAAATTATCATTTTCTATGAATTGAGAAGAAGAAGAAAAATTGAATCATTCAATCAACTATTGTGGCCGAATTCTATATGTCGTATTATATAGGTGGCCTGAAATTTTGCTTCCTCTTCTATTTAGGATTGCAGAAATCTTTCTCTAATTGGACTAGGGTTGCCGCAAATCACATACCAAAAAGAGTTTTTGTTGCACCCTAATTTCCATCAACCTTTAGACTTCAAAACCTAATCCAACTCATAGATATTTTTATTCTTTTATTGACTAAATAAAAAGACTTCTTATTTGATTAAATAAATAAAATTAATTATTTATTTTCTTATCAAATAAGTCTTTTACTTTTAATATACTACTACCAATAGTATAACTTTAGGAAATATATTTCCTGATCAGAAAAAGATTTGTTTCTTAATTAAACAATTAATTAATAAATTAACTAATTCTTATTTAATTAAAACAATGAAACAAAATAATATATTAGGTTAATATATATACCTTGCCGCCCCACTTATATAAATGAACCATATATTATTTTCTTATTTCATTTAATCCATTGGACTTTAAAAAAAAGCCCACATGTGAACCAGACCCATTCTTACTAAAAGAAACAAGCCCACATGTCTCCTTTTAATATATTAATATAATAGTGCAGCCCATTAATTAAATAATAGACATATTATATTCTTGATATATTAAAAACAATTCTAGATGGACCCTTAAATCGGCCCGGTAGAATATATCAAGTGATCCATGCAAATACGTGTGGATTGGGGATCTTGGCGGGCTATCTAAATTTAAGCTTCAATAGACACAACCTAATCACAATCAACAAATGATTTACTTAGGCCCAATCTATTAATTTTAACTCATTCCACTAAAGAGCAAAAATTGAACTCTTAAATAAAGATAGGATAAGGAGATGTTTCTCATTCATACCCTAGACAATCTTATAGGAGATGGTGTATCCTTGTGAATAATATCAGTAATCGCCAAGAGCTCATAGACCGCCTATAGCTCTCCAAGTTACCATATTTCCTCATATGACCACATTTCGAACTTGGATACTTTGACTTGTCCAGAAACCGTGTTTTCAATAATCATTATCTAAAACTCAACGTTGAGATTTAATATCCAATACCTCAAAACATCCATATGATGATATTATACTCTCATTTCATAAATGGAACCACGATGTCCATATCTATAAATGAAGTCCTCTATAGATTAACAAATGTATACCACCAAACTATCGAGGATAGACTATGCTATATAATCGTACTCATTGATAGCTCTAATGATAACACTTGCAACCATAAGTCCATCATTTATCTCAGGATTAAGATAGACTCTCCGATTTTCCTCTTTAATGAAAAGACTTATATCTAGTAACGGTTCTAGATAAAGTATTTCATTGTGATCCAGTTCAATGCACCTAGTGCACTAGATTGTTTTACTCGAAAACCTTTCGATGATTTTAGACTCATCATATTCATTTGATCCCACTCAAATGCTAGTAAAAGAATTCTACAACTTTAACAAGATAGAGGTGCCCAACCTTTAACTTAAGTTGTGAACGTTATTCAAGACTAACTAAAGAATTGTGTCTACCTCATACATATCCGGATGTATGAACAATTCTTCATGTCTCATAGTCTTTTGACCTTATGATTATTTACCTTGACAATTATAATAATAAATGCTATAAGTAATTGTAAGAATCAGAATTCACTTTATTAATATGAGAAGGTTGTCAATTACAATATTACACTCTTGCAATTGAGCATAATCCTAACAATCTCCCACTTGCTCTATAGCAAGTGTGTTCTATCAAAGCTCTTCTGAGGTAGAGCCTTTGTGAACGGATCCGCTAGATTTTCTGCTGACGCGATTTTGGTGATCGTCACGTCTTCCCCTATGAACAATTTCCCTCAAAAGGTGATACTTCCTTTCAATGTGTTTACCTCTCTTATGACTTCTTGGTTCTTTCGAATTAGCCACTGCACCACTGTTGTCACAGTGTATAGTGATCTGCTTATTCGCACTAGGAACCACTTCTAAGTCAATCAAGAATTGGCGGAGCCAAACATCCTCTTTGGCAGCTTCGCATGCAGCAACATACTCAGCTTCCATGGTGGAATCAGCAATACAAGATTGCTTGATACTCCTCCATATGACTGCTCCTCCTCCAATGGTAAACACAGATCCTGATGTAGATTTTCTGGACTCAGAATCCGACTGGAAATCAGAATCTGTATACCCAACGGGAATTAAATCCCCTCTAGAGTATACAAGCATATAATCTCTAGTTCTCTTGAGATACTTGAAAATATGCTTGACTGCCGTCCAATGATTAGGACTAGGTTTCGATTGAAACCTGCTAACTATGCCAACAGCAAAACAAATATCTGGTCTAGTACAGAGCATTGCATACATGAGACTTCCAACTGCCGAGGCATATGGAACTCTACTCATGAATTGCTCTTCATGCACATTCTTAGGTGCTTGACCCTTAGAAAGTTTGATTCCATGTCTAAAAGGTAACATACCTTTCTTGGAATCCTGCATGGTGAATCTAGACAAGATTTTATCAATGTATGAAGTTTGGGATAATGCAATCGTTCTATTCTTTCTATCCCTTATTACTTGGATACCAAGAATATAACTTGCTTCTTCTAAGTCCTTCATATCAAATTGTTTTGCTAACCATTCTTTCACTGATGTCAATACACCTACATCGTTTCCAATGAGTAGTATATCATCAACATAAAGAATGAGGAAAACCAACTTGTCGCCTTTGATCCTCTTGTATACACAAGGTTCGTCAGGGTTTTGAATAAATCCAAAACCCTTTACAGCTTGATCGAACCTTATGTTTCAGGATCTGGATGCTTGCTTTAGTCCATTAATGGACTTTTGCAACTTGCATACTCTTTCTTCTTGGCCTTTTTCAATGAATCCCTCTGGTTGCATCATGTAGATGCTCTCGTCAAGACTTCCATTAAGGAAAGCTGTCTTGACGTCCATTTGCCAAATCTCTAGGTCTAGAGATGCTGCAATGGATAAGAGTATCCTAATGGATTTAAGCATGGCCACAGGTGAGAAGGTTTCCTCGTAATCGATACCTTATTTCTGTGTATAACCTTTAGCTACTAGTCTAGCTTTAAAGGTTTCCACCTTACCATCCATACCTCTTTTCCTCTTATATACCCACTTGCACCCAATGGGTTTTATCCCTTTAGGCAAGTCTACAAGGGACCAGACTTTGTTATTGAACATCGATTCAATCTCGGATTGCATTGCCTTTTGCCAATGACGACAATCAACATCCTCCATAGCTTCCTTGTACGTGTAGGGATCATTGTCATCCGGGAGATTCTTAACAGATTCTCCTAGACCGATATATCTTTCGGGTTGTGTTCTAACCCTCCCACTACGACGAGGAATGGTAGGTTGTTGATCTTGTGTTGGAGTGGAACTTACAATTGGGCTGGGTTGTGAAACCTCTTGTGGAATTGTATCTCCTGACATCTCATTCAGGACAATTCTACTTTTGGGCACAAAATTATTTATATAGTCCTTTTCTAGAAATGAAGCATTTGTTGAAACAAATACTTTTAGATCAGAAGGACTATAGAAATAATATCCTTTAGTTCCTTTTGGATACTCCACAAATATACATGTTTCCGAACGGGACTCCATCTTTTCTGTCTTTTCTTTCAACACATGTACAGGACAACCAAATATCCTCATGTGTTGTAAACTAGGCTTTCGCCCAGTCCACAATTCATGTGGGGTTTTAGGGACAGATTTAGATGGTACATCGTTTAGAATATATATTGCTGTTTGTAGAGCATATCCCCAAAAAGAAATAGGAAGTGTTGAATAACTCAACATTGATCTAACCATCTCTAAAAGAGTCCTATTTCTCCTTTCTGCTACCCCATTTTGTTGAGGTGTACCTGGTGCAGAAAGCTGAGAAACTATCCCATTATCAGTAAGATATTGCTGAAACTCTCCAGATAGATATTCTCCACCACGATCAGATCTCAAGATTTTTATATGTTTCTCAAGCTGATTTTCTACTTCAGCTTTGAATGCTTTGAACATATCAAATGCATCTAGTTTATGTCTCATGAGATACACAAAACCAAATCTTGTGTAATCATCTGTGAAGGTGATGAAGTACTCATATCCACCTCTAGCTTGAATGCTCATAGGACCACATACATCAGTGTGTACTAGTCCTAAACATTCAGTGGCTCTTGCACCTTTGGTATTGAACGGCCTTTTGGTCATTTTACCTTCCAAACAAGATTCACAAGTTGGTAGATCATCAACCTTTAAGTCACTTAAAGGTCCGTCACATACCAATCTTTTAATCCTATTAAGGTTAATGTGACCTAGGCGTAAATGCCAAAGATAGGTTTCATCTTTTGATAATTTTACTCTTTTATGATTAGGTTCCGTTATTTCAGTGTCTAACGAGTGAGAGATATTTCTATGCAAAAAGAATAAACCGTTTTCCAATGTGCCTTTGCAAACAACTTTGTCATTCTTACTAATAATAAAAGTTTTATTAAAAGTAACCGAATATCCAAACTTATTTAAACAAGAAACTGAAATTAAATTCCTCTTGAATTGAGGTACATAATAAACGTCTATTATATCTAAATGCCTACTAGAATCTAAAATAACTCTAATATCTCCCACTGCACTTGCAGACACTAACGTTCCATAGCGCAAATTGACTTCATCTTCATTCAACCTTCTCTTTTCCTGAAACCCCTGCAAGGAATAACAAACATGATTAGTGGCTCCAGAGTCTATGATCCAAGAATCAGTAGAATCTGCCAGAAAACATGTTTCTAGATAATTAACATTACCTTCTTTCTTCTTTTTTTGGGACTTTGGGCAATCTCTTTTCCAATGTCCCTTTTCACCACAAAGGAAGCATTTCCCTTTGATCTTGGTTACTTTCTTAGTTTCCTTCTTGGTAGGCCCAAGTTGCTTTTTCTTCTGTTGTTTCTTGACCTTCTTACGGGCCTTAACAGTAGCAACTTTACCAACCAAATGAATCTCTTGACCTTTGTTTTTCACAAGGATCTTTTCAGCGCTTTGAACATCTTGCATCAGGCCCTGCAAGGTGTATTCCTTTTTGTTCAAGGTGTAGTCCAACTTGAACTGATCAAAGGAATCTGACAGTGAGTTAACTACCATATCAATTTTGGTCTCACCATCAATCTCAGCACCATTTAGTTCAGCAATATTGAGATGTGCTATGACTTTCATCATGTGATCTTTCACAGATTGTCCAGGTTTCATCCTAAGATTCATAAAAGCAGTCACTGCCTCTCTCTTAGTCGTCCTAGACCTCATAGCAAACATTTCCTCTAGAGACATCATTATATCAGCAGCAGACTCCATTCCTTCATGTTGCTGTTGCAACACATCGGAGATAGTGGCCATAATGTAACATTTTGCCATATCATCAGAAGTCTTCCACTGCTCATACTCATCTCTTTGCATCACATTTGATTCATTATTAGGAAGGGGTGGTTTAGGAGTTGTCAGAACAAACTTATGTTTTTCACTTTGCAGCAACAACCCAATTTTCCTTTTCCATGTTACGTAGTTATCTCCAGTTAAGGTGTTATCTTTCAGGATGTTCATAAGTGATGGGGTCATGATTTCTGATTAAAACAAAAACATATATAAGTAAATAATCATGATAATAGCACTTTTAAAAATTTATCTTGAATTAAAATAAATAATTCAATCATAAAAATTCAACGGTGATCCAACACCCATAAATATTACGCCTCCTTTGGGAGTTCGCACTATTTACTAATTAGACTAGGTCCCACCTAATTGTTAACATAACAACCAGCGTTTTTAATTTAAGCCTTGTAATTTTTATGAACAAGAACTCTTGGGAGGATATTAATAAAATTACATTGAGTGTGTTACCAAGATATCGACCCTCAATTTTCTCTCATGAAAATCCCTCCTTGGGGAGTAGATTTCGTTTAAGTCAATTGTCTAGTCTATCCTTGTAAGGAAGTATATTGTTAAATTCCATTTATGGACGCCCCTTGGGGGGATTACCAAAAATAATAAAACTCAACTAATCTTGGAGCCATAGGCGTTCTTGCACACCTTCTCCCACTCAATTATTTAAGGCGTGTGATTAAATCCCAAAGAATGATTTTTACCAAGTTATCTAGATGCCAATTAGATACCTAAATCATTCAATGCATGTTCATACCAAAAGCGATATATGAGTGGCACTCCTATTCTAAAATGTTATGTTATCATACAACAACAAATATTGTAATATTTAAGCAAAAATTAAATAGCAACAATTTTGGCCCATCCTAGAAAAGCAAGTAAATTACAATTGTTAGGAATACAAGATCTTCAGGTGGCCATCAACCATACGCTCAACCCTCGGCCTCCTCCCATGGACGTGCACAGCCCACAACCCCACAAAGGGGCTGCCTTGCGCAGCCCATAAGGCCACACAAGGCTGCCGTGCGCAGCCCACCAAGGATTGGGCTTGCCATGCGCAGCCCAATCCAGTCCTAGGGTGCGCACGGTGCTCGTTCTCGGTTCCGGTTGCTTTGTTTTTCTTTGTGTCTTCAAATTTTCAATACCCGAATACATTACATCATATTACGAATAAATTAGTGCAGCAAATTTTTATTTTTTTATTTAACTGCAGTAAGATTTACAAAAAAAATACTGCACCTGATTACAAAAAAAATACTGCACTTATTTTACATACAAAAAAAATAAAACCCTAAAAACTACCAAGAAGGAATTATGGCGAGAATAGACCACCCTTCTTGTTACAAATCCGAAACAAAAATTACATTGAAATTCTAGGACCAAAATCGAGAAATAACAATTCACTTTATAAAACATATATAAATCCATACATTCAACATGTAATTATATATGCGAATACCTAGAGTGCTATCTCTTTCTAAAACATGTATAATCACAATAAAAAGAAATAGATTCACGTATATATACGTTAATTAATTAAAAGGTACAACCAAGGCTCTGATACCAATTGTAGGGAAAAATCGATATAAAACGCAACGGAAGAAACGAAAAATAGATTTCGTATGGTTTTAAAATTTTTCTCAAAGTTGAACCTTAACCTTTTAATTAATTAAACTCAAATATATACGGTTAGAGTTAAATACCTCTTGACGGGTGATCCGATTGACTTACGTCGATTGGTAATCCACAAAATCTTTTCCGATGCCCGTGAACAGTACCCACGTGAACAGTGATTGTGAACAGTACCCCCGCGTGAACAATGATCATATACAGTACCCGCTTGAACAGTACCCCCACCATGAACAGTGATCGTGAACGGTACCGCGAGATCTTCCAATCCAAACACGTACGTGAATCACCTAGGAGTGTGGTCTCCCTTTTTCTTTGAATTGCAAACCTGAGAATGGATGAACAAAGTTTTCTTTTTCTTTTGTTAGTCACAAAACAATCAAAAGAAGACAAAAATTATTCCGGTCACTTTTGAGTTCTCAATCTAATGATCGAAACTCGCGTGAATCTAATTCGATGTTGTACACACAAGCTTATTGGTTAACAAGCAATCAGTGTACTATCAAAGAATAATCTCTTCTCTCTTTTATGTTTAGTAGAATAAAATTATCCTTTTCTATGAATTGAGAAGAAGAAGAAAAATTGAATCATTCAATAAACTATTGTGGCCGAATTCTATATGTGGAATTATATAGGTGGCCGAAATTTTGCTTCCTCTTCTATTTAGGATTGCCGAAATCTTCCTCTAAATGGACTAGGGTTATCGTAAATCACATACCAAAAAGAGTTTTTGTTGCACCCTAATTTCCATCAACCTTTAGACTTCAAAACCTAATCCAACTCATAGATATTTTTATTCTTTTATTGACTAAATAAAAAGACTTCTTATTTGATTAAATAAATAAAATTAATTATTTATTTTCTTATCAAACAAGTCTTTTACTTTTAATATACTACTACCAATAGTATAACTTTAGGAAATATATTTCCTGATCAGAAAAAGATTTGTTTCTTAATTAAACAATTAATTAATAAATTAACTAATTCTTATTTAATTAAAACAATGAAACAAAATAATATATTAGGTTAATATATACACCTTGCCGCCGCACTTATATAAATGGGCCATATATTATTTTCTTATTTCATTTAATCCATTGGACTTTAAAAAAAAGCCCACATGTGAACCAGACCCATTCTTACTAAAAGCAACAAGCCCACATGTCTCCTTTTAATATATTAATATAATAGTGCAGCCCATTAATTAAATAATAGATATATTATAATCTTGATATATTAAAAACAATTCTAGATGGACCCTTAAATCAGCCCGGTAGAATATATCAAGTGATCAATGCAAATACGTGTGGATTGGGGATCTTGGCGGGCTATCTAAATTTAAGCTTTAATAGATACAACCTAATCACAATCAACAAATGATTCACTTAGGTCCAATCTATTAATTTTAACTCATTCCACTAAAGAGCTAAAATTGAACTCTTAAATAAAGATAGAATAAGGAGATGTTTCTCATTCATACCCTAGACAATCTTATAGGAGATGGTGTATCCTCGTGAATAATATCAGTAATCGCCAAGAGCTCATAGACCGCCTATAGCTCTCCAAGTTACCATATTTCCTCATATGACCACATTTCGAACTTGGATACTTTGACTTGTCCAGAAGCCATGTTTTCAATAATCATTATTGAAAACTCAACGTTGAGATTTAATATCCAATACCTCAAAACATCCATATGATGATATTATACTCTCATTTAATAAATGGAGCCACGATGTCCATATCTATAAATGAAGTCCTTTATCGATTAACAAATGTATACCACCAAACTATCAAGGATAGACTATGCTATATAATCGTACTCATTGATAGCTCTAATGATAACACTTGCAACCATAAGTCCATCATTTATCTCAGGATTAAGATAGACTCTCCGATTGTCCTCTTTAATGAAAAGACTTATATCTAGTGACGGTTCTAGATAAAGTATTTCATTGTGATCCAGTTCAATGCACCTAGTGCACTAGATTCTTTTACTCGAAAACCTTTCGATGATTTTAGACTCATCATATTCATTTGATCCCACTCAAATGCTAGTAAAAGAATTCTACAACTTTAACAAGATAGAGGTGCCCAACCTTTAACTTAAGTTGTGAACGTTATTCAAGACTAACTAAAGAATTGTGTCTACCTCATACATATCCGGATGTATGAACAATTCTTCATGTCTCATAGTCTTTTGACTTTATGATTATTTACCTTGACAATTATAATAATAAATGCTATAAGTAATTGTAAGAATCAGTATTCACTTTATTAATATGAGAAGATTGTCAATTACAATATTACACTCTTGCCATTGAGCATAATCCTAACAGAGGTGTCGCTTTAGGAGGGGTCCTCTTGACTGGATATGGCTCCTGTTGAGGCTAGTAAGGTGGCGGCCTGTACGTAGATCGGTTGAGAGGTCGGTCAGGGCCCTTCTGGACTGGTATGGGCTTGGAAGCCTCTTTCTTTGGGGGCTTGGCAGATCTCATGTCATCATTGTCCATATTGACTCTGAGTTTTTCATCTATCTCCACCTGTTCGAGCGCCCTGTCATAGGCATCTTGGTACAGCTCAGGTGGATGCTTTGTAAAAGATCGGAACAGTCTGCCAGCCCATAAGTTTCTTCAGAAGTTGGCCAAGGTCTCTTTTTCAGGGAAGACCCCCATTTGGATCACTTCCATATGGAACCTTTCGACATAGGATCTGAGCGATTCACCCCGTTCATGGATCACTTACTACAAGTGGATGGGATCCTTGGGGCTAGGTTTGATACCTTGGAATTAAGCACAAAATCGGTGGTTGACCTAGTATATGAGTCTCGCTACCATCTGGTAACTTTCTAAACCACGTCTTGGCATAATCAGTCAGCGTGGTTGGGAACATTCTGCACATAGCAGCTCGGGTAGCGTTTTGGACCTCCATCTGTTGAACAAAGCTTTCTAGGTGACTCAGGGGATCATTTGTCCCAGAGTACTTGTCGGATGGCATTTTGAACTTAGGAGGTAGCTCTACCTCCCTGATCCTTCTAGAGAATGGAGCATTCATTTCTCCCAAGGGATCCTTCTGGCTTTCCCAATGCTTGCCCTTCTTCAACTCTTAGATCTCCTTTACAATTTTGGCTGCCTGGTCTCGAATGCGCTTATTACCACCGTCTATGGACTCGACCTCAAAATCCTCATTATCAGACCCTTCTGATGCTACTGAGCCTTCATACCAGTTTTCTACTTGGGGGGATTTTTCCTAGGCGCTCCTTCTATTATTCGTGCTACCTCCTACTACTGGTCGAGGTTGCCTAGAAGTAGTTGTTGGCTGGACCGGGTGGAGGCGTTCCCTATGTGGGAGATCGATGGCGGACTACACATGTCGGGGTCGATACCCACTGGTTGGCCTGGAACCTGGGGCGTAGGCCCGAGCCTATCATGGACCGGTGGAACTAGAGGTATGGGTCTGAGCTTGTCGTGGACTGATGCTGGAGGTGGTGGTCCCAATCTGTCGAAGGTTGGTACCCTGGGTCATGGTCGGCTGGTACCTCCCATGGTCGGCTGGTACCTCCCATGGTCTTAGGTACTGCGCTTTAGTGGGCGATACCCTCTACAACCATTTGGAGGTGGATACTCTCCAGAAAGGCTTGCGACTTGTTAGTCCACGTTGGCCCGGTTGGATGATGGGGCAACCGGGACCTGGGGGGTAGCCCATATGATAGTAGCAAGTGCTGGAGTGGGGTTGCTACTCTTAGGCCCTTTTCTTTGCTTCTGACCCTTCCACTGGAAACTCCCCACAGACAACACCAAAAAAGTGTTAATGAGAAAATTCACTCAGGGAGTAAAAATTCCAGTTAGCACCCTCAACCGCTACTGGTAGGTGCCAGCGAGGTAGGTACCATCAGTACTGGGATTTCTTACACTGGAGAATACAAAAGGAAAAAACACAACGAGAGAAATATGTAAAGAAGAAGATGAATAAGATAGGCACTATTTATTGAATATTTACTTCTACAAAAATGATAATACACTCTCTTTTCTTTCTTTACATACCCTTTTGTGTAAATATGTGGTTAAAATCCTCCCCGTGATTGTCAAAATACTCTTACTGTTTTCTATTAAGTCCAGAAAAAAATCTCTCCCCTCTTCGTCCTTCATGACCGTATTTATAGACCCCTTTCATTCCTAAGAATCAGGTATTTAATTGAGAAATATTTGGAGTCCTTTTTTAGGCTTTGAAAGACGTTGAGTGAGGCTAAAGGAGCAGAATTTGATCCCTCCAATTACCATAGCATTTAAACTCTGATTCAGTTGACGGTTCGGTCTCATTTATGGTGCTTTAAATGGCGAAGAAGTTAACTATTCTCTCCTACATCGCTTTGAAGAGGATATTGATTCTATATCATGATAGTGTAATACGCTGGTATTTTGGTCTGTTCTCACTGGCGTGGCTCTCGGTTTGTGCCTTGTAGGCGTGGCGCTTGTTCTACTCTACATATCGATGGTGTGGTACACTAACGTACCGGTCCCTTCTTACTGGTGTGGCGATTGTTCTAGCATTCCGATGGCTTCGTGGCGACATTCTTCCTGCTCGGCAGGTAGGGTACCTATCTTGGGTGGATTATAGGTTGATGTCAAGCTACCCTGGGGTACCGGGTATACGTCGAGGTACCTAGGTGTTAGGTAGGAGGTATCGGGTATATGCGAGGTACTGGGTACGTGGCATAGCGGTACCAGCTTTACCTGGTATCAGTAACAAAAAGCATAGCGTGGTACCTACTTTTCTAGGTTAGTAGTTCTAGTGCTTCATCTAGATAGACAGGTAGTCGAGGTTCTGGCCCTTACTAGATATCGATTCTTCCAAGGTTATGGTATCAATGTGATGGGTACCTGGGAGCTGGGAATGGTTCCTACCAGGTAGTAACTTTAATGGAAAATTTTTCTTTGGACCTCTGCCAGAAAAGGCTATTAACTGGTACAATCTCAACTTTTATTCCTATTTGTCATTTTGGTAATACCGTTGGTCATATCAAGCCAAGGTGTTATAAGTATATTGAATTTTGCAAAATAGAAAATACATCTAGAGATAAGAAGATTGACCTTAAATTGAAGCATGCTAGAGCATTAGTTGTTGATAAGCACGATGATCCCGAAAAGCATGTTAGGAAGAATTGGATGAAGAAGGTTGATAATTGTGTGAATCTTGATGTTAACGGAAAATTTTCTCGGGGTACCCTCAAGACCACTACCACGGAAGTGGTGGCCAAGGTCGAATGTATTCTAAACTGTGTTTATTCAAATGACAAAAAATACTAATATTAATACATCGAAAGAGAATGAAAATGCCTTCTTTATTAATGGTGTATCTGTGTACAAATTTCTCTCAATTGCTCTCAATTTCTCTAGGGTGTAGTAGGGTTGTTGTCGTATGTCTGTCGAAAAGTCGTCCCTTTCTCTTTCTCTTTTTTTCCTATTTATACATAGTTTTGGTAGGTTAAACCAACTAATTCTCCCCTTGATTTTCTCAGTCCTTTCCCTCCTTATCAGATGGGATCTCTCATTTAAATGTCATTGACTTTGCATTAATAGCTGAGTTGAGAATATCTTGGTGGAGATTAGTTTGTTTCCTTTTTGGACTCTATTACTTGTTCTGTACATACGTAATATTTCCAGATATGATCCAAGTGTATCTTCGTATCTTCACAGCATGATCCCTTATAGAGGTCGTTGAATATGGTATGTATTGTCTAGTATGGTGAGGTAGATCAGATGGCGAGGTAGATTAGTGTCTTGGCTCCAGTATTCAGGAGATTAGTATAGCCAGGAGCTCGGTCTGACCTCCCTTGATCTCTTAGAGCTTGATGCAGCCCCATGCGGACACTCTTTTATGACAGTGGGGTTTTGGCGAGCTTCTGGAGAGGTTGTGAGGTAGTCTCGACCTCGGGGAGCTTCCCGATTCCTAGTTAGTGGTGCGGGCTCGATCTGATCGCGCCGGGTTCTATCCCGGGTGTTTCGGGAGCTCGCCTTTTATTTCTGTGGGGTGGTACCATAGCTCGAATTTGGGAACCATGGTCCCCTGGTAGATAACCTCGGGCCTGGGGTCAGACTAAGGGGTGGAAAATTTCCCTTTTGTCCCTAGCCAAATTTGGCTATTAACAGAAGTCTCTTATGACTTGAACGCTGGTGATTGAGTTTGGGGTTGGAGTCAGATTTCCTATTTTATTTGGGGAATTTCTCCTTCTTTATAGTTACAAGAATCTTGGGGGAAATCTTCCCATTAATTGCATGAGTGACGTGGCGAGAGCTGACCGGTTTATTCCCAAGTTAATCTGGCTGCGTAACGACAGTTCCCGTGATTCGAGGTGATCTTAACCGAAAATTTTGAAGGCCCATGCTGCTGCTCTATTGCCTATTTATACTTGGTTATTCCAACGCCTTCCTCATACCTTTCAAATTTCAAATTTTCTGAAGAAAAGCCTTCTCTAAAGCACATCTATTTTCTCGTTCTTTATCCTCACCGACTTCATTCCATCATATCGAAAGCCAGTCACGACTCCGTTGACTCCATTGTCGACAGCGAGGAGGTCATCAGCCTCGCCCACAGGAAAACGGGCACGAAGGAGACTAGATAGCGATGACTCTCCGCCAAATCCGCAACGTCGGTGGTCGAACAGGAACGTGTCCATTGGGACCGGGTTTTCTAATCATCCCGACCATCCTCTGGATTTTGTCAACGAAGATTCTGATAGAGAGCTTGGTGGCGATGCCGCGGGGGAGCGTCAAGTCCCGGCTACTGGTCCCCCTTTGGAGAGGCTTCCTCCCTATGGGTTAAGGGTTGTCCCTGACTCTACCGTTGATCCGAACTTGATTGATCATTTGAGGTCTAAGTATGGCATTCCTGACAGTGTTTGTATCTTGGTACCTCCCAAAGGTTATGAATTCTTCAATCCCTCTAACGGCGTGCTTCCAATTCATATGGCGGCTCTCGAGAATGGAGTCAGGCTCCCCTTTTATCCTACCCTTCGACGCACTCTCAACGCCATCCAGCTTGCTCCTCTCCAGTTGACGCCCGGCTTCTGGAGGCATTTGATTGGCTTCCTCATGTTATGGAGGAAACAATGATAGCTGAGCAAGGTGACAAGAGAGCCCGAAGCAGAGGAGCTGGCCTACCTTTTTCAAATCATGAGTCTCTCCGGCGCTCCTCTAGGTTAGTTCTATGCAAAAGCCAAGAATAAGCTCAATTTTGTCATTCCTGGTGCTTCGAAGAAGGATCCTTCCTGGAAGGAAGAGTGGATCCTGGTAGGGGGTGACTGGGGAAACTCGATTTTTATCGGAGGGCACGAGTTCGAGGTCCCCACAGCTTTCAGTGACAAACCATCGTGGAACTGGGATTCCCTGCCACCTGAGTCTGAAGCCGTTTTGAAGCCTATTCTGGCCAGGAACTACTTGAACCTGAAGTTTCCAACCGCTGAAGCCGTCGATCCTCGTAGGGTGAATCAAGACCTGCGGATCTCTGACGCTATTCCCCATAAGTATCACTGAATCATCTTGCTTTGTCTCATTGACCAGCTCAGTTCTGACGTTTCCCTTTTGGTTTCATTTACTTATAGTTTTTGTTGTTAAGCCAGCTTCTCGTGAAGCTCAGCAACTCTGGCAAGCTCGCACTCCTCCCCCATCCATCAGACTGACGCGGGGGGCTTCTCCTGCCACCTCGAAGAAGGAAGGGCTGATTGTTTCGAACCGAGATTACACCTACTCCTACTCTATCGCCTTCCCAGGCGAGATCCAAGATGGCTACCTTTGCGTCATAGGCTTCCAAAGCGATAAACTGAGGGGCTTCCATTTCCCGGGTAGCTGGCATTACTACTCATGCTTTTGCTGCTCCCTCTACTGCTACTCTTGCCCCACCTGCTCATCAAGTTGATGCCGCTGCGATTCCAAACCCCAAAGCTTTGGAGGTCTTTGAAACGGGTGTTGCAGGGATTCCTCCTAGCCGCTCTCGCCCTTAGTCGAGCTCAACGGGGCAGGACGAGGTCTTGGAACAATTCATCACATCCTGCCAGGGTGGCAGGCTCTCTGGGATGGCCTCGATGCCCATTTATGTCTTACTCACCAAGGGGTCTGATGTCTTAGCTAAGGTAATTGTTCTTTCTCTGTATTACTTTTGAAACTGCCAACTTAATCAATTTCTAACCTTGGCTTTGTATCTCATAGGCCTTCAAGTTTAACGTGGCTATGGGCCACCAGCTAGCCCTCCTTCGTGATCGGGTTGCTAAGGTTGAAGACGAAGCTGAGAGAGCCATGGGATTACTCAAGCGGGCTCAAACATTAGTACAAGAGATGACCTCCAACCAAGGGAAGATAGAGACTGAGCTGGCCAAGCTTCGTTGTGATTATGAGAGGATGAAGTTGTCCTTTGATCAAGAAATTCTCCAATCTACCCAGCGGGCCAAGCAAAAGGATTCTTGGAAAACTGAGGCTAAGAAGTTGGACCTCGAGAATCAGGATTTGATTACTCAGGTAGCCAAGCTGCAAGCTGATGCGGAGACCTCCTTTAGTGATAGATATTTATATGCTTCCTTTCAGGTTACAGAGGCTCTCCCCCTTCCTTTCGATCTATCATCCATCGTTGGTTGGGATAGAGAGGAGATAATGACTAAGGCTACTGAGTTGTCTCGCCCTACGATGATGGAGCGGTTCCCTCTAACCAGGCAGGTGCTGGAAAGTAGCCTGTCCAGGTAGACCCTCCCCTTCCTCCTCCCATCTTTACTACTTCAGGTCCTGGGGAATCTTCAAGTAAGGTTCTGTCCGCGCGGTTCGTAAGAGATCAACCAGGAGCTGGGGAAGGAGCAAGGAGCCCATCTAAGGGACCCTGTAGAGTGGAAATAGAGGTCGACAAGAGCCAAACGGGGTCCATGGCTGCCCTTCTTGATGCGGCTATCCCTCCTGAGGTCATGGTAGTGATCAACGAAGTCCTGAAGGAAGATCCTGCTGATCAGCAGGAGGAACCTCTGAAAGAAGAGATGGTTGGCGAGGGTAACCAAGACGGGCAACCACCTAAAGAAGGAGTTGATGGCGAGGATCAGCATGAGGGAGGGGGATCAGCAGGGGGAAATCAAGAGGGCTCCGAAGCTTGACGCTACTTGTTAATGATTGGCCTTGATTGCCCAGAAAAAAGGGGTGGGCACCCCGCTTTACTCATGATTAGTTTAGTTGGTCTTTTTTTTAGCCCAGATTCGAGGGTTGGGCTCCCCGTTTGATGGATGTAGCCTTACTGGGGGATAGGCTCCTTTGTTATTAATGAGAAACTGATATAACTTTCTTCATATTTGTTTTGATTGACCTTGATTACGAGCTTCCACCTCGATTGAGAACCTCTTGCTTTATTCCTAATCCTGACTATGAAATAAACATGTATCTTTGATGATGATTTGTTCATACTTCAATCTGGCTTCGCAGGGAACTCTTATCATGATGATCTTAATCCTGTGAACGAAACAAATATTTATGTTTAAATCAGTTTCAGGAGAGGTAACCCTATCGAGGCTTCAGGAGGGATCTCTAGCTATTTCCTGATCTCGAGATCTAGATGGCAATTATGCTCTTACACTCAGACCTTTCTTGGGGGTGGTAGCCCGACCAGGGCATCAGGAGAGCTATCTAGCTATTTCCTGGTCTCGAGGTCTGGATGGCAACTATGCTCTTACACTCAGACCCTTCTTGGGGGTTGTAGCCCGACCAAGGCATCATGAGGGATGTCTAGCTATTTCCTGGTCTCGAGGTCTGGATGGCAACTATGCTCTTACACTCTGACCCTTCTTGGGGGTGGTAGCCTGACCAAGGCATTAGGAGGGCTATCTAGCTATTTCCTAGTGTTAGTAGCCAAATTTGGCTAGGGACCAAAGGGAAATTTTCCACCCTCTAAACCTGGCTCAATGCTCGAGGTCATCCATCAGGAGACCATGTTACCCGAAGACCGAGCTACGATACTGCCCCACAGGAATAAGGACGGGCTCCAGAAACACCCGAGTAGAGCCCGGCTCGGTCAAATCGAGCCCGCATCACCGAACCTGAAACTAGGAAATCCCCCCGAAGTCGGGATTACCTCGCAATTTCTCCAGGAACCTCGCCTATACCTCGCTGACATAGTGGGTGATCGTGCTTAAATTGTTGTATATTTCGGCCCTCATTCCTATTCCTTTGTCTCGTTCTTGTGTGTATTTTCTATATATTTTATGTCTAATAGGCTCGTTGGTGCTAATTGCAGGCAATAGATGTAATTCCGGTGTTAGAAGCATTTTGCGGTGGTTCCCACAGATAAGGGGCAAAAGGAAAGACAAAGGATCATAGGCAGCTCTACAGTGCGGGTCAAGTGTGGGTCCAAACCGCACTCTAATCGCACTCGTACTCATAGCCGGGACTTGATGCTGAAGAAGAGTTAAAGTGCGGGTACAGTGCAGGTCATCCAACCGCACTCCAACCGCACTCCACCCGCACTGTTGCCAAAACCAGAGAAGCTGACTTGCACCTGACGTTAAAGTGCGGGTCATCCAACCGCACTCCACCCGCGCTGTTGTTTAAGATAGAGGAGTGGATTTACACCTAACAATAGAGTACGAGTAGAGTGCGGGTCATCCAACCGCACTCCACCCGCACTATTGCCCAGATCAGAGAACTGAAGATGAAGACAACCCCTACAATGCGGCTACAGTGCAGGTAATTCACCCACACTCCACCCGCACTCTGCGTGCGACAGCTTCTATTTTCAAGCTTAATTGACCTATTTTTCCATCCCCTATAAATAGAAAAGCAGGGGAACGAACCAAAAAAGCACCCATATCTCCCAACACTTGTAGTCTAATCCAGAAACACATCTCCCTATTATCCAAACCATCTCTACTCAATCAAAGGCAACTAGGAGACTTGGATTCAAGCTTCAAGGAAGGAGATCAATCTTCAAGGGTTTTCTATTTACACTCTCTCTTAGTTTATTGGTTTGTAATAGAACATGAGTAGCTAAAATACCCCACTATGGGGTTGATGTTATTTGTTTGATGGATATTTGGGCTTTGTAAATAAACTCTATGTGTTATATTTATTCTATCTCTATGTTTTATTCTATTGCTTGAATTGATTTCCATTATTGATTTGCTTGGATACACCCTCTTTGCATGATTGATTTGGATTACTTGAGTAGGCAATTAGGTTTTCTAATGCTCCATTGAATGGAACGATTTCTGAAAATCTGGCTCTACAACCATGCCCCTAATCTAATCTTGAATTAGTGGCTTTCACTATACACTCTAGGTTAGCCACTTGTAAGAGAATTAGAAGCTTCCACTATACACCAGTAGGTTGGCTACTTTAGTGATTCTACGAGAACTAACATTCGAGTAGAATTCGGTTGATAACCTTGAGCCTCATCCAATCTCAACCGGGTGGCCTTCACTATACATTCTAGGTCGGCCACTTGTGAGGGAATTGGAAGCCATCACTATACATCCTAGGATGGCTACATTAGTAATAGGTTGAGCCATAGCTAGATAGATGAGCATTCATGGAAAAAGTCTCGATTGAGTAACTAGCCATTGTTGGTTGCTTAGGAGGGATTAATCGCTAGTAGGAGGTCTTCGCTATACACCTTAGGTTGACCGCTTGCTAAAGATACATACCAACATTATACACCCTAGGTTGGTTACATTTGTCAAAACGTGCTTAATTGAGAGTTTGTTGCAATTGCCCCAATATTCACTTATGAGTACATCACCTCCGTAGTTCATCATCATTCATTCATCACTTTATTGTCATCCCATTTTATTTGCTTTCATAGTTTAGTTATAGATTGTATTTTCATTCACCATCACTTTATTTTATGCATGCTAGTTATATTAATCCTAATCTTATCATGGCTACCCCGATCTCAGTGGACGACACCCGTGCTTACCGCTTTACTTGTATTTCTACTTGTGAACGCATCGCATAGGTTTTATAAATTGTTTTGACGGACGGTTTTCTAACGGCAAAAACCTTGTCATCAAATGGCGCCGCTGCCGGGGATCGGTGTGCGTAATAGTGATTAGATTAGTTTTAATACTATTAGTTTATTAGTTGTTTTTAGTTTTGTTAGTTTCTTTTTATTGCTTTGGTAGTTTTTGTTTTTGTTTGTTTCAGGACTCTATGGATTCCTTTTGGAAAATTCAGGGTCAAGCTACGAGCCTAACGAGAATACCTACATCTCGTCATTCCAGTCAAATTCTGTTGAAGATCAACTAAGAAATTTCATGAAGAATCATGTGCGGGAGACTGAGCAGATGATAGCTTTTCAACAAGAGACTCAAGCCTTCATAGAAGAGAAAACCACCCAAATGCTCGAATCCGCCCAGCTGTCCACCTCGGTAAATCATAGTTGTTTCAAAGTTAAAGCAACCAAACATGTGGATTCCTCCAATTTCTCAAAAGAAGACATGTATAAGCTTCGAATCGAATTTGAAGTGGAGCGAAGCAAGAGAATGGACGAGATGGACAGGATGATCAAGCTGAACCAAGAGCTTATGAGTGTGAGCACAGAGCTAGTGTTGGAAAGGGGTGTGTTGAAGGAAGAGAATGAAGCACTTCAAGAGAGAGAAGCCTTGGGAATGGAAAAGGCGAGTAATCTGCAAGAGTTGAACAAGAAACTATTATTTGAAGTGAAGATGCTCAGGGTTGAGAATGGTACTCTAAAGAAGACAAATGGAGAAGTCTCCGACAAGAACACAGAATTGGAAGAATGAATTGAGAGATTTGAAGCCGAAAAAAGTACCGCATCGAAGGATTTGGAGAACTTAGTGAGGCTATCAAAAGATTTTGAAGATGAGATAGCTCACAAGTCAATGAAGATGCAAACGGAGGTTGATCAAAAATCCAATGCCTTAGAGGAAGCAAAGGTACCACTAAGCAAAAAGGAGGAGGAGGTCAAGACGTTACAAGTAAAACAAATCAAACGTCCTCAAGACCACGCATCAAAGGGGAGTTCCTCTAACTCTAATATCTTTTGCTATGCATGTTCTAGGATAGAGCATTTTAAGGCTAAAAGTTACAAGCTAAATCAACATAGGAAAACTAGAGGTCCTAGGAATAGATGGTGTCCACCTAGGGTCAAGCAAATATGGGTAAGGAGAGACAAAGGGCACTTATATAGAAACATGAAAAAGGACAAGATAATGAAGTCACCTAAATTTATTTGGGTAGTTAAAAATAGGGAATTTCCTAACTTGGTCACACCACCCTTAGAGGACCTTAGCCTCTCCATGAATGCATCCCATTGAATAATTTTGATGCATGTAATTAGTTTTATGTTTTATGTTGTTAAATTCAATAAATTGTGATGTTGGGATAGTTTTGTTCGAATGCTATATTTTGTGGATATTTGCACATTGAATTTATTGATTATATTTGTGGATGAAAGAGCCGGAGGCTCTTGTGCAAATATGAATGCACGTGCTTTATATTTTTTAATTCGGTTTGGGGGTTGTTCATGCCTCATTCCGTCAATTTTGATAGATTGCATGATGTTAAGCTTGACTTGTGCTTCAATGATATATTGGATGAATTGCCTTTATTTTGTGAGCCTTGTTTGAGTCACTTTTATTTTCTTGGGGCATTGATCGTGGTTGATTAGTGCCTAGGTTTGTTTGAGTCATGTTAGGTGCGTGTCGCTAGGCCGGATTCTCTTGTCTTCAACATTGAGGACAATGTTGGGTTTTGGTTTGGGGGTGTAGACGCCTTTTTGAGTCATCTTTTGTGTTTTGAGTCATTTTTGTGTCTTATTTTCGAAAAAAATTGCTGCTTAGCCAGAATTTTGAGCTTATTTAGCTTGGTGAGATACATGGAGCATAATGTTTGTGGCGAATGTGTGTATGCTTTGTGTGCTTATTCAGTAACTCTTAGTCACTTTAGGGGTCTCACTTGCACTTCATGGGCTAGTCTCATCTTCTAGTGTCAAAGTTTAGGGAACTCGGTGCTCAAGCGTCTTGTTCTAATAGTGGAGATTTCCCTTGTGAGATCACAAACACAAGCCAAAAGCGGGTATATTTGAGGGAAAATATTTTTCAAATCTGTAAACACTATTCAAACACCATGCATAGTCTCACTACATCAAAAATCATCATTTGTCATTGAACAGGCATCATATATGTGGATTGCTTGGCGGAAACTTTTATTCCCTTGGTAGATTGATCCTTTGAAGTGATATTAGGCAATGTGTGTTTTAGCCACACAAAAAGAAAGCCTAAATACTTCCCATTCACGTAATATGTGTGCTCCCGAGCCAATTTTGAAGCCAAACACATATAGACTTTTCCATTCTACACCCACGTTATCCATAACCCAAGCAACCTAAACACTTAGCCAACCCTCTCTTAATTGATCTTGTTGAGGCTTAGGAATGTAAAGTTGTGCTTTAATTTGATAAATGGCGTGTACCTAGGCAAGAGTAATGAGTTGTGAAAATGTGCATAGTAAAAAAGCATGAAAAGAAAAGAAAAGAAAAGAAGCAAAAAGTAACAAAAGAAAAATATGCTTCAAATGCCTTGTGTAAATTGTAAATGCTACTCAAATGGGTAACATGAGTAGTTAAAGATTGCACGTAGAGTCTAATTGTATGCCTGGACGCCATATTGTATTTGGAAGTGGAGTTGCACGAGAAATTAAATGATTAAGTGTAGAATGTA
The DNA here is from genome assembly GCA_033220585.1 of Dipteronia sinensis. Taxonomy (NCBI): domain Eukaryota; kingdom Viridiplantae; phylum Streptophyta; class Magnoliopsida; order Sapindales; family Sapindaceae; genus Dipteronia; species Dipteronia sinensis. Next base: position 3,847,849 of record CM065645.1, read on the forward strand.
TTGCCTTAACTTGGTTGATTAGTGCTTGTGCCTAAATTTCTCATTCTTCTAATCACCATTCACCGTGGCCACGTTACAACCAAATGGAAAAGACCTAGTTGATCTTAGAGGACGTCTAGATTGGGAATATTAGTTAATGAATGCTCTTTCCACGTTCATGACACATGATTCTTTCATGAGACTCACTCACTGAAAACAGCGTTTATTCTACATTAAATGTATGCAACTAAGTTGATTCAGTTACATAAATTCATTGGCATACATATTGCATGAGTGTGAACCTAGGTTCTGAGAGGAAAGATAAGAGAGAATCCTTGTGAGAACCTAGCGTCGAAGCGAATTATGTTCGAGGTGTGAGAGTGAGTAGTTTCTGAGTCGAGGACATTTTAAGTGTGTCATTCTTGTTGCACCAGTTTCCCTTGGGGTGCCTTCGAGTTGTTTAGAACATTTTGCATATGCTCATTCCTTACTTCCCATTTGCGTTTGCGTATCTATCTGCTAGTTGGTTCTGCAGCAAGTTTTTCTTTGTGTCTAGGAAAGTTCTTAGTTCGAGTCATTTTTAGTTTGTGTCTTATTTGTTTTAGATTATATTTGGTCGAGGACGAGCAAAGGTTTGGTTTGGGGGTGTTTGATCGTGCCTAAATTGTTGTATATTTCGGCCCTTATTCCTATTCCTTTGTCTCATTCTTGTGTGTATTTTCTATATATTTTATGTCTAATAGGCTCGTTGGTTCTAATTGCAGGCAATAGATGTAATTCCGGTGTTAGAAGCGTTTTGCGGTGGTTCACACAGAAAAGGGGAAAAAGGAAAGACAAAGGATCATAGGCAGCTCTACAGTGCAGGGTCAAGTGCGGATCCAAACCGCACTCATACTCATAGCCGAGACTTGATGCTGAAGAAAAGTTAAAGTACGGGTATAGTGCGGCTCATCCAACCGCACTCCACCCGTACTATTGCCAAAACCAGAGAAGCTGACTTGCACCTGACGTTAAAGTGAGGGTGCAGTGCGGGTCATCAAACCGCACTCCACCCGCACTGTTGTTCAAGAAAGAGGAGTGGATTTACACCTAACATTAGAGTGCGAGTACAGTGCGGGTCATCCAACCGCACTCCACCCGCACTATTGCCCAGATCAGAGAACTGAAGATGAAGATAACCCCTACATTGCGGGTAATTCACCCGCACTCCACCCGCACTCTGCGCACGACAGCTTCTGTTTTTAAGCTTGATTGACCTATTTTTCCATCCCCTATAAATAGAAAAGCAGGGGAATGAACCAAAAAATTGCCCATATCTCCCAACACTTGTAGTCTAAGCTAGAAATACATCTCCCTATCATCCAAACCATCTCTACTCAATCAAAGGCAACTAGGAGACTTGGATTCAAGCTTCAATGAAGGAGATCAATCTTCAAGGGTTTTCTCTTTACACTCTCTCTTAGTTTATTGGTTTGTAATAGAACATGAGTAGCTAAAATACCCCACTATGGGGTTGATGTTATTTGTTTGATGGATATTTGGGCTTTGTAAATAAACTCTATGTGTTATATTTATTCTATCTCTATGTTTTATTCCACTGATTGAATTGATTTCCATTATTGATTTGCTTGGATACACCCTCTTTGCATGATTGATTTGGATTACTTGAGTAGGCAATTAGGTTGTCTAATGCTCCATCGAGTGGAAGGATTTCCTAGAAATCCGGCTTTACAACCATGCCCTTAATCTAATCTTGAATTAGTGGCTTTCACTATACACTCTAGGTTAGCCACTTGTGAGAGAATTAGAAGCCTCCACTATACACCCTAGGTTGGCTACTTTAGTGATTCTACGAGAACTAACCTTCGAGTAGAATTCGGTTGATAACCTTGAGCCTCATCCAATCTCAACCTGGTGGCCTTCACTATACACCCTAGGTCGGCCACTTGTGAGGGAATTGGAAGCCATCACTATACATCCTAGGATGGCTACATTAGTAATAGGTTGAGCCATAGCTAGATAGATTAGCATTCATGGAAAAAGTCCCGATTGAGTAACTAGCCATTGTTGGTTGCTTAGGAGGGATTAATCGCTAGTAGGAGGTCTTCACTATACACCCTAGGTTGACCGCTTGCTAGAGATACATACCAACACTATACACCCTAGGTTGGTTACATTTGTCAAAACGTGCTTAATTGAGAGTTTGTTGCAATTGCCCAAATATTCACTTACGAGTCCATCAACTCCGTAGTTCCATCATCATTCATTCATCACTCCATTGTCATCCCATTTTATTTGCTTTCATAGTTTAGTTATAGATTGTATTTGTTAGGATTATGCTCAATGGCAAGAGTGTAATATTGTAATTGACAATCTTCTCATATTAATAAAGTGAATTCTGATTCTTTCAATTACTTATAGCATTTATTATTATAATTGTCAAGGTAAATAATCATAAGGTCAAAAGACTATGAGACATGAAGAATTGTTCATACATCCGGATATATATGAGGTAGACACAATTCTTTAGTTAGTCTTGATTAACGTTCACAACTTAAGTTAAAGGTTGGGCACCTCTATCTTGTTAAAGTTGTAGAATTCTTTTACTAGCATTTGAGTGGGATCAAATGAATATGTTGAGTCTAAAATCATCGAAAGGTTTTCGAGTAAAAGAATCTAGTGCACTAGGTGCATTGAACTGGATCACAATGAAATACTTTATCTAGAACCGTCACTAGATATAAGTCTTTTCATTAAAGAGGACAATCGGAGAGTCTATCTTAATCCTGAGATCAATGATGGACTTATGGTTGCAAGTGTTATCATTAGAGCTATCAATGAGTACGATTATATAGCATAGTCTATCCTCGATAGTTTGGTGGTATACATTTGTTAATCGATAGAGGACTTCATTTATAGATATGGACATCGTGGCTCCATTTATTAAATGAGAGTATAATATCATCATATGGATGTTTTGAGGTATTGGATATTAAATCTCAACGTTGAGTTTTCAATAATGATTATTGAAAACATGGCTTCTGGACAAGTCAAAGTATCCAAGTTCGAAATGTGGTCATATGAGGAAATATGGTAACTTGGAGAGCTATAGGCGGTCTATGAGCTCTTGGCGATTACTGATATTATTCACGAGGATACACCATCTCCTATAAGATTGTCTAGGGTATGAATGAGAAACATCTCCTTATTCTATCTTTATTTAAGAGTTCAATTTTAGCTCTTTAGTGGAATGAGTTAAAATTAATAGATTGGACATAAGTGAATCATTTGTTGATTGTGATTAGGTTGTGTCTATTGAAGCTTAAATTTAGATAGCCCGCCAAGATCCCCAATCCACACGTATTTGCATGGATCACCTGATATATTCTACCGGGCCGATTTAAGGCTCCATCTAGAATTGTTTTTAATATATCAAGAATATAATATGTCTATTATTTAATTAATGGGCTGCACTATTATATTAATATATTAAAATGAGACATGTAGGCTTGTTTCTTTTAGTAAGAATGGGTCTGGTTCACATGTGGGCTTTTATTTAAAGTCCAATGGATTAAATGAAATAAGAAAATAATATATGGCCCATTTATATAAGTGGGGCAGCAAGGTGTATATATTAACCTAATATATTATTTTGTTTCATTGTTTTAATTAAATAAGAATTAGTTAATTTATTAATTAATTGTTTAATTAAGAAACAAATCTTTTTCTGATCAGAAAATATATTTCCTAAAGTTATACTATTGGTAGTAGTATATTAAAAGTAAAAGACTTGTTTGATAAGAAAATAAATAGTTAATTTTATTTATTTAATCAAATAAGAAGTCTTTTTATTTAGTCAATAAAAGAATAAAAATATCTATGAGTTGGATTAGTTTTTGAAGTCTAAAGGTTGATGGAAATTATGGTGCAATACAAACTCTTTTTTGTATGTGATTTGCGGCAACCCTAGTCCATTTAGAGGAAGATTTCGGCAATCCTAAATAGAAGAGGAAGCAAAATTTCTGCCACCTATATAATACCACATATAGAATTCGGCCACCATAGTTGATTGAATGATTCAATTTTTCTTCTTCTTCTCAATTCATAGAAAAGGATAATTTTTATTCTACTAAACATAAAAGAGAGAAGAGATTATTCTTTGATAGTACACTGATTGCTTGTTCATCAATAAGCTTGTGTGTACAACATCGAATTAGGTTCACGCGAGTTTCGATCATTAGATTGAGAACTCAAAAGTGACCGGAATAATTTTTGTCTTCTTTTGATTGTTTTGTGACTAACAAAAGAAAAAGAAAACTTTGTTCATCCATTCTCAGGTTTGCAATTCAAAGAAAAAGGGAGACCACGCTCCTAGGTGATTCACGTACGTGTTCGGATCGGAAGATCTCGCGGTACTGTTCACGATCACTGTTCATGCGGGTACTGTTCATGATCACTGTTCATGCGGGTACTGTTCACGATCACTGTTCACGCGGTAACTGTTCACGGGCATCGGAAAAGATTTTACGGATTACCAATCGACGTAAGTCAATCGGATCACGCGTCAAGAGGTGTTTAACTCTAACCGTATATATTTGAGTTTAATTAATTAAAAGGTTAAGGTTCAACTTTGAGAAAAATTTTAAAACCATACGAAATCTATTTTTCGTTTCTTCCGCTGCGTTTTATATCGATTTTTCCCTACAATTGGTATCAGAGCCTTGGTTGTACCTTTTAATTAATTAACGTATATATACGTGAATCTATTTCTTTTTTATTGTGATTATACATGTTTTAGAAAGAGATGGCACTCTAGGTATTCGCATATATAATTACATGTTGAATGTATGGATTTATATATGTTTTATAAAGTGAATTGTTATTGCTAGATTTTGGTCCTAGAATTTCAATGTAATTTTGGTTTCGGATTTGTAACAAGAAGGGTGGTCTATTATCGCCATAATTCCTTCTTGGTAGTTGCTAGGGTTTTTTTTTTGTATGTAAAATAAGTGCAGTATTTTTTTTTTTGTAATCAGGTGCAGTATTTTTTTTGTAAATCTTACTGCAGTAAAATAAAAAAGAAATTGCTGCAGTAATTTATTCGTAATATGATGTAGTGTATTTGGGTATTGAAAATTCGAAGACACGAAGAAAAACGAAGCAACCGGAACCGAGAACGAGCACCGTGCGCACCCTAGGAGTGGATTGGGCTGCGCATGGCAAGCCCAATCCTTAGTGGGCAGCGCACGGCAGCCTTGTGTGGCCTTATGGGCTGCGTAATGCAGCCCCTTTGTGGGGTTGTGGGCTGTGCACGTCCATGGGAGGAGGCCGAGGGATGAGCGTATGGTTGATGGCCACCTGAAGATCTTGTATTCCTAACAATTGTAATTTACTTGCCTTTCTAGGATGGGCCAAAATTGTTACTATTTAATTTTTGCTTAAATATTACAATATTTGTTGTTGTATGATAACATGACATTTTAGAATAAGAGTGCCACTCATATATCTCTTTTGGTATGAACATGCATTGAATGATTTAGGTATCTAATTGGCATCTAGATAACTTGGTAAAAATCATTCTTTGGGATTTAATCACACGCCTTAAATAATTGAGTGGGAGAAGGTGTGCAAGCACGCCTATGGCCTCCAAGATTAGTTGAGTTTTATTATTTTTGGTAATCCCCCCAAGGGGGGTCCATAAATGGAATTTAACAATATACTTCCTTACAAGGATAGACTAGACAATTGACTTAAACGAAATCTACTCCCCAATGAGGGATTTTCGTGAGAGAAAATTGAGGGTCGATATCTTGGGAACACACTCAATGTAATTTTATTAATATCCTCCCAAGATTTCTTGTTAATAAAAATTACAAGGCTAAAATTAAAAACGCTGGTTGTTATGTTAACAATTAGGTGGGACATAGTCTAACTAGTAAATAGTGCGAACTCCCAAAGGAGGCGTAATATTTATGGGTGTTGGATCACCGTTGAATTTTTATGATTGAATTATTTATTTTAATTCAAGATAAATTTTTAAAAGTGCTATTATCATGATTATTTACATGTATATGTTTTTGTTTTAATCAGAAATCATGACCCCATCACTTATGAACATCCTGAAAGATAACACCTTAACTGGAGATAACTACGTAACATGGAAAAGGAAAATTGGGTTGTTGCTGCAAAGTGAAAAACATAAGTTTGTTCTGACCACTCCTAAACCACCCATTCCTAATAATGAATCTAATGTGATGCAAAGAGATGAGTATGAGCAGTGGAAGACTTCTGATGATATGGCAAAATGTTACATTATGGCCACTATCTCCGATGTGTTGCAACAACAACATGAAGGAATGGAGTCCGCTGCTGATATAATGATGTCTCTAGAGGAAATGTTTGCTATGAGGTTTAGGACGACTAAGAGAGAGGCAGTGACTGCTTTTATGAATCTTAGGATGTAACCTGGACAATCTGTGAAAGATCACATGATGAAAGTCATAGCACATCTCAATATTGCTGAACTAAATGGTGCTGAGATTGATGGTGAGACCAAAATTGATATGGTAGTTAACTCACTGTCAGATTCCTTTGATCAGTTCAAGTTGGACTACACCTTGAACAAAAAGGAATACACCTTGCAGGGCCTGATGCAAGATGTTTAAAGCGCTGAAGAAAAGATCCTTGTGAAAAACAAAGGTCAAGAGATTCATTTGGTTGGTAAAGTTGCTACTGTTAAGACCCGTAAGAAGGTCAAGAAACAACAGAAGAAAAAGCAACTTGGGCCTACCAAGAAGGAAACCAAGAAAGTAACCAAGATCAAAGGGAAATGCTTCCTTTGTGGTGAAAAGGGACATTGGAAAAGAGATTGCCCAAAGTCCTAGAAAAAGAAGGAAGAAGGTAATGTTAATTATCTAGAAACATGTTTTCTAGCAGATTCTACTGATTCTTGGATCATAGACTCTGGAGCCACTAATCATGTTTGTTATTCCTTGCAGGGGTTTCAGGAAAATAGAAGGTTGAATGAAGATGAAGACAATTTGCGCTTGGGCAACAGAACGTTAGTGTCTGCAAGTGCAGTGGGAGATATTAGAGTTATTTTAGATTCTAGTAGGCATTTAGATTTAATAGACGTTTATTATGTACCTCAATTCAAGAGGAATTTAATTTCAGTTTCTTGTTTAAATAAGTTTGGATATTCGGTTACTTTTAATAAAACTTTTATTATTAGTAAGAATGAACAAAGTTGTTTGCAAAGGTACATTGGAAAACGGTTTATTCTTTTTGCATAGAAATATCTCTCACTCGTTAGACACAGAAATAACGGAACCTAATCATAAAAGAGTAAAATTATCAAAAGATGAAACCTATCTTTGGCATTTTCCGCCTAGGTCACATTAACCTTAATAGGATTAAATGATTGGTATGTGACGGACCTTTAAGTGACTTAAAGGTTGATGATCTACCAACTTGTGAATCTTATTTGGAAGGTAAAATGACCAAAAGGCCGTTCAATACCAAAGGTGCAAGAGCCACTGAATGTTTAGGACTAGTAAACACTGATGTATGTGGTCCTATGAGCATTCAAGTTACCATATTTCCTCATAGACCGCCTATAGCTCTCCAAGTTACCATATTTCCTCATATGACCACATTTCGAACTTGGATACTTTGACTTGTCCAGAAGCCATGTTTTCAATAATCATTATTGAAAACTCAACGTTGAGATTTAATATCCAATACCTCAAAACATCCATATGATGATATTTACTCTCATTTAATAAATGGAGCCACGATGTCCATATTTATAAATGAAGTCCTCTATCGATTAACAAATGTATACCACCAAACTATCGAGGATAGACTATGCTATATAATCGTACTTATTGATAGCTCTAATGATAACACTTGCAACCATAAGTCCATCATTTATCTCAGGATTAAGATAGACTCTCCAATTGTCCTCTTTAATGAAAAGACTTATATCTAGTGACGGTTCTAGATAAAGTATTTCATTGTGATCCAGTTCAATGCACCTAGTGCACTAGATTCTACTCGAAAACCTTTCGACGATTTTAGACTCATCATATTCATTTGATCCTACTCAAATGCTAGTAAAAGAATTCTACAACTTTAACAAGATAGAGGTGCCTGACCTTTAACTTAAGTTGTGAAAGTTATTCAAGACTAACTAAAGAATTGTGTCTACCTCATACATATCCGGATGTATGAACAATTCTTCATGTCTCATAGTCTTTTGACCATATGATTATTTACCTTGACAGTTATAATAATAAATGCTATAAGTAATTGTAAGAATCAGAAAACACTTTATTAATATGAGAAGATTGTCAATTACAATATTACACTCTTGCCATTGAGCATAATCCTAACATGCTTTCTCCTAATTCCTATCAATTTAAGAATCCTAACCCTTATAGGACTAGGGTGGTCGAATTCTTTGTGTGGTATGGAGTGTATGTGGACTTAATCCTTACCACATTAGGACTCCTATCACTTAAAAGAATTCTAACCCTAATCCAACACATAGTATTTTATTTACTGATCAGGAAAAGATTTTGATTTAAACTATTAATTAATTAAATAATTAATTAATTTCCATTTAATCAAAACAATAAAATAAATTAACCTTGCCGCCCACACCATATATATATGGGCCTAATATTATTTTTCTTATTTTATTTAATCCATTAGACTTTAAATAAAAGCCCACATGTAAACCAGACTTATTCTTACTAAAAGAAACAAGCCCACATGTCTCCTTTTAATATATTAATATAATAGAGCAGCCCATTAAATAAATAATAGACATATTATATTCTTAATATATTAAATGCAGTTCTAGATGGACCCATAAATTGGTCCGGTAGAATATATCAAGTGATCCATGCAAGTACGTGTGGATTGTGGATCTTGGCGGGCTATCTAAATTTAAGCTTCAATAGACATAACCTAATCACAATCAACAAATGATTCACTTAGGTCCGATCTATTAATTTTAACTCATTCCACTAAAGAGCTAAAATTGAACTCTTAAATAAAGATAGAACAAGGAGATGTTTCTCATTCATACCCTAGACAATCTTATAGGAGATGGTGTATCCTCGTGAATAATATCAGTAATCGCCAAGAGCTCATAGACCGCCTATAGCTCTCCGACCACCTATAGCTCTTCAAGTTACCATATTTCCTCATATGACCACATTTTGAACTTGGATATTTTGACTTGTCCAGAAGCCATGTCTTCAATAATCATTATTGAAAACTCAACGTTGAGATTTAATATCCAATACCTCAAAAAACATCCATATGATGATATTATACTCTCATTTAATAAATGGAGCCACGATGTCCATATCTATAAATGAAGTCCTCTATCGATTAACAAATGAATACCACCAAACTATCGAGGATAGACTATGCTATATAATCGTACTCATTGATAGCTCAAATGATAACACTTGCAACCATAAGTCCATCATTTATCTCAGGATTAAGATCGACTCTCTGATTGTCCTAATAATGAAAAGACTTATATCTACGTGAGAGTTCTAAAGTATTTCATTGTGATCTTGTTCAATGCACCCAGTGCACTAGATTCTTTTACTCGAAAACCTTTCGATGATCTTAGACTCATCATAACTCATTTGATCCCACTCAAATGCTAGTAAAAGAATTCTACAACTTTATCAAGATAGAGGTGCCCAACCTTTAACTTAAGTTGTGAACGTTATTCAAGACTAACTAAAGAATTGTGTCTACCTCACACATATCCGGATGTATGAACAATTCTTCATATCTCATAGTCTTTTGACCTTATGATTATTTACCTTGACAATTATAATAATAAATGCTATAACTATTTGTAAAAATCAGAAAACACTTTATTAATATGAAAAGATTGTTAATTACAATATTACACTCTTGCTATTGAGCATAATCCTAACAATCTCCCACTTGAGCTATAGGAAGTGTGTCATATCTCTCATTCCCATATTCTCTATGTGCCCATCAAAACTCTTCTGAGGTAGAGCCTTTGTGAAACGATCCGCTAGATTTTCTGCTGACGCGATTTTGGTGATCGTCACGTCTCTCCTATGAACAATTTCCCTTAAAAGGTGATATTTCCTTTCTATGTGTTTACCTTTCTTACGACTTCTTGGTTCTCTCGAATTAGCCACTGCTCCACTGTTGTCACAGTGTATAGTGATCTGCTTATTCGCATTAGGAACCACTTCCAAGTCAATCAAGAATTGGTGGAGCCAAACAGCCTCTTTTGCAGCTTCGCATGCAGCAACATACTCAGCTTCCATGGTGGAATCAGCAATACAGGATTGCTTGATACTCCTCCATATGACTGCTCCTCCTCCAATGGTAAACACAGATCCTGATGTGGATTTTCTGGAGTCAGAATCCGACTGGAAATCAGAATCTGTATACCCAACGGGAATTAAATCCGCTCCAGAGTATACAAGCCTATAATCTCTAGTTCTTTTAAGATACTTGAAAATATGCTTGACTGCCGTCCAATGATTAGGACCAGGTTTCGATTGAAACCTGCTAACTATGCCAACAGCAAAACAAATATCTAGTATAGTACAGAGCATTGCATACATGAGACTTCCAACTGCCGAGGCATATGGAACTCTACTCATGAATTGCTCTTCATGCTCATTCTTAGGAACCTATTCTTTAGAAAGTTTGATTCCATGTCTAAAAGGTAACATACCTTTCTTGGAATCTTGCATGGAAAATCTAGATAGGATTTTATCAATGTATGAAGCTTGGGATAATGCAATCGTTCTATTCTTTCTATCCCTTATTACTTGGATACCAAGAATATAACTTGCTTCTCCTAAGTCCTTCATATCAAATTGTTTTGCTAACCATTCTTTTACTGATGTCAATACACCTACATCGTTTCCGATGAGTAGTATATCATCAACATAAAGAATGAGGAAAACCAACGTGTCGCATTTAATCCTTTTGTATACACAAGGTTCGTCAGGGTTTTGAATAAATCCAAAACCTTTCACAGCTTGATCGAACCTTATGTTCCAGGATCTGGATGCTTGCTTCAGTCCATATATGGACTTTTGCAATTTGCATACTCTTTCCTCTTGGCCATTTTCAATGAATCCTTCTGGTTGCATCATGTAAATGCTCTCGTCAAGACTTCCATTAAGGAAAGCTGTCTTGATGTCCATTTGCCAAATCTCTAGGTCTAGAGATGCTGCAATGGATAAGAGTATCCTAATGGATTTAAGCATGACCACATGAGAGAAGGTTTCCTCGTAATCGATACCTTCTTTCTGAGTATAACCTTTAGCTACCAGTCTAGCTTTAAAGGTTTCCACCTTACCATCCATACCTCTTTTCCTCTTGTATACCCACTTACACCCAATGGGTTTTATCCCTTTAGGCAAGTCTACAAGGGACCAGACTTTGTTATTGAACATCGATTCAATCTCAGATTGCATTGCCTTTTGCCAATGACAACAATCAACATCCTTCATTGCTTCCTTGTACGTATAGGGATCATCGTCGTCCGAGAGATTCTCCACAGATTCTCCACAAATTCTCCTAGACTGATGTATCTTTCGGGTTGTGTTATAACCCTCCCACTACGACTAGGAATGGTAGGTTTTTGATTTTGTGTTGGAGTGGAACTTACAATTGGGCTAGGTTGTGAAACCTCTTGTGGAATTGTATCTCCTGACATTTCATTCAGGACAATTCTACTTTTGGGCACAACATTATTCATATAGTCCTTTTCTAGAAATGAAGCATTTGTTGAAACAAATACTTTTAGATCATTAGGACTATAGAAATAATATCCTTTAGTTCCTTTTGGATACCCCACAAATATACATGTTTCTGAACGGGACTCCATCTTTTCTGTCTTTCCTTTCAACACATGTGCAGGACAACCAAATATCCTCATGTGTTGTAAACTAGGTTTTCACCCAGTCCACAATTCATGTGGGGTTTTAGGGACATATTTAGATGGTACATCGTTTAGAATGTATATTGCTGTTTGTAGAGCATATCCCCAAAAAGAAATAGGAAGTGTTGAATAACTCAACATTGATCTAACCATCTCTAAAAGAGTCATATTTCTCCTTTCTGCTACCCAATTTTGTTGAGGTGTATCTGGTGTAGAAAGCTGAGAAACTATTCCATTATCAATACGATATTGCTGAAACTCTCCAGATAGATATTCTCCACCACGATCAGATCTCAAGATTTTTATATGTTTCTCAAGCTGATTTTCTACTTCAGCTTTGAATGCTTTGAACATGTCAAAAGCATCCGACTTATGTCTCATGAGATACACGTAACCAAATCTTGAGTAATCATCTGTGAAGGTGATGAAGTACTCATATCCACCTCTAGCTTGAATGTTCATAGAACCACATACATCAGTGTGTATTAGTCCTAAACATTCAGTGGCTCTTGCAACTTTGGTATTGAACGGCCTTTTGGTCATTTTACCTTCCAAACAAGATTCACAAGTTGGTAGATCATCAACCTTTAAGTCACTTAAAGGTCCGTCACATACCAATCTTTTAATCCTATTAAGGTTAATGTGACCTAGGCGTAAATGCCTAAGGTAGGTTTCATCTTTTGATAATTTTACTCTTCTATGATTAGGTTCCGTTATTTCTGTGACTAACGAGTGAGGGATATTTCTATGCAAAAAGAATAGACCGTTTTCCAATGTACCTTTGCAAACAATTTTGTCATTCTTACTAATAATAAAAGCTTTATTAAAAGTAACCGAATATCCAAATTTATTTAAACAAGAAACTGAATTTAAATTCCTCTTGAATTGAGGTACATAATAAACTTCTATTAAATCTAAATGCCTACTAGAATCTAAAATAACTCGAATATCTCCCACTGCACTTGCAGACACTAACGTTCCGTTGCCCAAGCGCAAATTGACTTCATCTTCATTCTGCCTTCTCCTTTCTTGGAACCCCTGCAAGGAATAACAAACATGATTAGTGGCTCCAGAGTCTATGATCCAAGAATCAGTAGAATCTGCCAGAAAACATGTTTCAAGATAATTAATATTACCTTCTTCCTTCTCATTCTGGGACTTTGGGCAATCTCTTTTCCAATGTCCATTTTCACCACAAAGGAAGCATTTCCCTTTGATCTTGGTTACTTTCTTGGTAGGCCCAAGTTGCTTTTTCTTCTGTTGTTTCTTGACCTTCTTACGGGTCTTAACAGTAGCAACTTTACCAACCAAATGAATCTCTTGACCTTTGTTTTTCACAAGTATCTTTTCAGCGCTTTGAACATCTTGCATCAGGCCCTGCAAGGTGTATTCCTTTTTGTTCAAGGTGTAGTCCAACTTGAACTGATCAAAGGAATCTGATAGTGAGTTAACTACCATATCAATTTTGGTCTCACCATCAATCTCAGCACCATTAAGTTCAGCAATATTGAGATGTGCTATGACTTTCATCATGTGATCTTTCACAGATTGTCCAGGTTTCATCCTAAGATTCATAAAAGCAGTCACTGCCTCTCTCTTAGTCATCCTAGACCTCATAGCAAACATTTCCTCTAGAGACATCATTATATCAGCAGCGGACTCCATTCCTTCATGTTGCTGTTGCAACACGTCGGAGATACTGGGGCAATTGCAACAAACTCTCAATTAAGCACGTTTTGATAAATGTAACCAACCTAGGGTGTATAGTGTTGGTATATATATATCTAGCAAGTGGTCAACCTAGGGTGTATAGCGAAGACCTCCTACTAGCGATTAATCCTTCCTAAGCAACCAACAATGGCTAGTTACTCAATCGGAACTTTTTCCATGAATTCTCATATATCTAGCTATGGCTCAACCTATTACTAATGTACCCATCCTAAGGTGTATAGTGATGGCTTCCAATTCCCTCACAAGTGGCCGACCTATGGTGTATAGTGAAGGCCACCCATTTGAGATTGGATAAGGCTCGAGGTTATCAACCGAATTCTAGTCGAAGGTTAGTTCTTGTAAAATCACTAAAGTAGCCAACCTAGGGTGTATAGTGGAGGCTTCTAATTCTCTCACAAGTGGCTAACCTAGGGTGTATAGTGAAAACCGCTAATTCAATATTAGATTAAGGGCATGGTTGTAGAGCCGGATTTCTGGAAATCCTTCCATTCAATGGAGCATTAGACAACCTAATTGCCTACTCAAGTAATCCAAATCAACATACAAAAATGGTGTATCCAAGCAAATCAATAATGGAAATCAATTCAAGCAATGGAATAAAATATAGAGATAGAATAAATATAACACATAGAGTTTATTTATAAAGCCCAAATATCCATCAAACAAATAACATCAACCCCATAGTGGGGTATTTCAGCTACTCATGTTCTATTACAAACCAATAAACTAAGAGAGAGTGTAGAGAGAAAACCCTTAAGATTGATCTCCTTCCTTGAAGCTTGAATCTAAGTCTCCTAGTTTCCTTTGATTGAGTAGAGATGGTTTGGATGAGAGGGAGATGTGTTTCTAGCTTAGACTATGTAAAGAAAATAGGAAATATAAGTGTTGGGAGATATGGGAGTCCTTTGGTTTGTTCCCATGCTTTTCTATTTATAGGAGATGGAAAAATAGGTCACTTAAGCTTGAAAACATAAGTTGTTGTGCGCAGAGTACGGGTGGAGTGTGGTTGAATTACCTGCACTTGACCCGCACTTTAATGTCACGTGCAAATCCACTCCTCTGCCTTGAGCAACAGTGCGGGTGGAGTGCGATTGGATTACCAGCACTTGACCCGCACTTTATCTGTTAGGTACAAATCAGCTTCTCTGGCTTTGGCAACAGTGCGGGTGGAGTGCGGTTCGATGACCTGCATTGTACTCGCACTTTAACTCTTCTTCACCATCAGGTCCCGGCTATAAGTATTAGTGCGGTTGGAGTGCGGTTTCGACCCGCAATTAACCCGCACTATAAAGTTGCTTATGATCCTTTGTCTTTCCTTTTGCCCATTTTCTGTCGGAACCACCCTAAAACGCTTCTAAAAATGGAATTACATCTATTGCCTGTAATTAGCAGCAACGAACCTATTAGACATAAAGTATACAGAAAATACATACAAGAACGAGACAAAGGAATAGGAAATGAGGGCCGAAATATACAACAATTTAGGCACGATCAGACCCTACCAAATCCAGCAGATATGCCAACTCCTGTATTGAGATCAGAGCTAGCAGAAAGCCTAGCAGGGGAGGTTGGAGGAGAATCAATGTCGCCCTCAGCTTGGTTGAGCTCCACCTTAGGGACAGTGTAGGTACTAGTGAAACTACCAAGACAGTACAAGTTAATATCAGTAGAATTAATAATGCAGTACATTGAAATTAAAATCAGAAAGGTGTTTACCGGGAAGTGCGTCGGAAATTTGGAGGTGATATTCCACCCTCCCTACATCGAAAGCATCTGAGGTAGGATACTTTAGGTTGATATAATTTCGGGCCATGATGGCCTTCAAGATCTTTTCTGACTCGGTGGAGAGCTTACCCTTCTCCAATGGGGGTTTGCCGCTAAAGCAGGTAGGAACCCTGTACTCAGTTCCTCCGATATGAACCGAGCTGCCCCATTCACCCTTGATGATGACCCATTCTTCCCTTCAGGAGGTATCCTTCTTTGTGGGCCCTGGTACCACAAATTTTAAGTTGTTCTTTGCCCGAGCATAGAATTGTCCCTTCAGACCCGGGGCGTTGGCAGCAATCTGAAATACATATCCAAGCTCGTCAGGCCCCAGTTCCCGATCGATGTTGTCCATTTCACACTGTTCCCCACCAAGTGCCTCCAAAACCTTGGTGTCAGCTGAAGAGGGGCAGGCTGCAAGGCGTACAGCGCCCTACGCACGGTAGGGTGAAGAGGTAGCCTGACTCCACTATCGAAGGCCGCCATATGAATCGAAAGCTCGCCAGGAGTGGGAGAATTCATATCATACCCAGGCGGGGGTATGGTAATCAAGATATCCTTAGGGATCATAAAATCTCTGCGCAAGCGCTTCACAGTGTCCAAAGTGCTGGTAGAATCAGGGATGCACCTATACTCGTAAGAAAGGATGAGTATCCTCTCTATAGTGTTTGTAACCTCGCCAGCTCGGTCTTCGACTACCCTGACGGCGGCTCCAGTTTCTCCGCTTGATTCCGGTCAACATCTACCAGGGTAGTGGGATCGTTCGAGAAACCAGTTCTGATGGTAGTTGTCTTGTTGGAACGACGGCGTTGTAAGACAGAAGCATCGTCCCCACTGTCGCTGTCAACGCGAGCCATTTTTCTAGGGGCGAGACTCCCACTAGCCGCCGCGTTACCATCGAATAGTTGCTCAATGATGTCGCCCCCCGGTGAAGACATGTTTACAGAGTCGAGGTTTCATTTTTCAGAAAAAGGGAAATTTGAAGATCGACAAAAGAAAGTAAGGTTATCTTTTAAAGACTCTTGTTTAGGAAGATTTGTTTAAGTGAGTACACCTTGAAGAAGCAGGGTTTATATAGAGGTAGCTACTTGTAACGGGCAGAGAACGTAATCAATGTCGCGGGAATATCAGCGACGTAGAGGGAACAGTTTCAAGAAGCGTGCGCTCCAATTTCCTTTTTTGAATTTGGCCTACCCTGGTCAGCCACGTGGAAGACTCGTTTTAAATAGCGTACAAAGAGAAGATTTCCCTCTAAAAGACAATGGCGAAAAATTCTCCAAGTGCTATCTATCTTGACTCCAACCCCAACCCGATACTGGTGTTCAAGTCAGGGGGGACTTCTGTTAACAGTGTTTTCTGGCAAGGAACCAAAGGAGAATTTTCCAATAAGGAGTTACCTAGAAAGATTCATCCAGATATTCCAGGTAACCAGCGAGATCGGTACCATAACCTAGACAGAACCGATACTTGACAAGGTCGGGACCTCAACTACCTATCTAT
Organism: Dipteronia sinensis; assembly: GCA_033220585.1. Lineage (NCBI taxonomy): Eukaryota > Viridiplantae > Streptophyta > Magnoliopsida > Sapindales > Sapindaceae > Dipteronia > Dipteronia sinensis. Next base: position 3,864,791 of record CM065645.1, read on the forward strand.
CTAGATAGAACATCAGTTGTGCGAGCTAACGAAGGCACGTATCTCGCCCTACTGAAGCTCCTAATACCAACTTAGGACCGGCATGACGATAACTTGCACGCCCAGCACCCCGTAAGTACCTCGACATCAATCAAGGCATCTGGTACCTCGATACCCACCTTGGTACTGCCTCGACTGCCACCTGATACCTAGTACCTCGATATATATCCGGAGCCCCTCCAAGACAAGTACCATACCTGCCAGGCAATACGAAGATGATCATCACCCCTCCATTAAGAAATAGAACAAGCTCCACCCCATCGAGATTGGAGTGATATATCAGCACCTTGTTTCGCCAATGTTCAGAGTCAGAATTTCCCACCAAGCTCCAAGAAGAAGGAAAGTTGACTCTATCGCCATTATAAAGCGCCATTAATGAGACCAAATGGTCAACCTAATCAGAATTTGAATTCAATAGTAATTAACGGGATCAAATCCCGCGCCTTCAGCCCCACTCAATGCTTTTCAATGCTTAAAATAGGACTCTCAATAATCCTCATGAAGAGGACCGGATTTTGAGGGGATCTTGGGAGAACTATATATACAGCTCCGAAAGGTAAGAGTGAGGGGGATTTTTTGAGTTCCAGGGAAGAGAGAGATTATTTTCATCACTAGAACAAAGAGATTATTTTCGGTAGAATTCCCTTTTGAAATTCTTCGAAGCCAGTGAGAGTCCATTGACGATCATCGGAAGGAAATATCCACTTATCGACATAAACAGAGGTTCTGCCTTCATCCTGTGTAAGAGTGAAGAGAGATTTAAGAGTGAAGAGAGATTTAAGTGTGAGGAGAGTCTGAATTGTAACGATAATATTGACACCCCTTTTTTAAATAAACAAAGTTATTTCATATCTCATTGATCCTTCTTATTATCCTTCTCCTTGTTTACATCCATCTACATTACGAGGAAGGATCCCGGTACCGAAGGAACCTATCCCGCTACTGGCTTGAACGCGCAATATTTAATATGTCGTGAGATGCACTATTCAAACAAATTTATAAGATCCCAAGATACACTCAAAACAAGTATAAAACTAGTATGTGGCAAGTATGGGTATCGTTCCTCAGAGATCGAGCAATAGTTATGAGTAAATCAATGCTTTAGTTACTAATGCTAGAAAAGTAAATTGATATGGATTTGGAGAAGAAATAAAACTAAAATGTAAACTAAGCTAAAATGCACTAAAATGTACTACTCTAAAAAGGTATGGATATGTGATATGTAGATTAAGGAATTGATGAATTCAACTAGCAAACAATGGGTAAAGAATGAACTCACAATGATTGTCTTTAACTAATGTAACCACCCTAGGATGTATAGGAGTGATTATTTACCACTTGTGAATGCCCAAACCATCATGTGTAGCATTGGCCACCCACAATCGGTTATACAATGAAAGAACATCTATCTCATAAGGGACAAATCTCTTTGTTAAAAATCACCAACCCATCATGTATAGGTTAATGTTTAATCTATCATATGCAAACAATCCTAGGATGTATAGTCTTGATTACCCATGAAAGATTAGAATTAGGTGAGATTAATAAGTTCGGATATTACTTGGGTCATGTACCCTTGTTCAATCCTCATATTCAATTGAGCCTAGAGAGACAAGCATCATGTATACTTGATTCTCTACACATATAACTTCTCAAACAACTCATGAAGAGAGTCATGTACAATCAAACACAAATTGCTTTTGAAATCAAATAAAACATTGAATATAACAAAATGAGATAGATTTTTACTAGAAGATATTGAGTTCATTACAAATACCCATATTTACAAGTGAATCACATCAATTCCTTAATGGGATTTAGCTACTCATAACAAATGGAATACAAGAATAAAAAGAAGGGAAGTAGAAAAGACCCATGTAGAAACTTCTTTCTTCAAGCTTCAATCCACCTCATATGTCCTTGTGAGTAGAAATTGATGAAGATGATGATGGGTTTTTGATGAGAAAGGTTTTTTGGATTTAGAGAGAGAAAGAATCAATGGAATGGTGTATGGTCATGGGTCTCCCTCTTTGAAAATCAGCATTGAAAACTATTTATACTTCCTTCAAAAACTAGGCCAAAATACTGATGTGGCGAGCTGGATTTCCCGTATAGCACGGGTAGGTTACCCGTGCAGTTACTCATGCATTCTTCATTTCTCTTTAGATTTGCACAATGTGCACGGGAGTGTGCACGGGTGGATGACCCATGCACCACTCGTGCAGTTGCCTTATCCCATGGCCTTGCTCCCTGGTCTGGTGAACTGCACGGGTGGGTGCACGGGTGTGACCCGTGCAAGTATCCGTGCAGTTTGGTCTTCTCAAAATCCACCTTCTGGTGCACGGGTAAGTGCACGTGTAGTGCACGGGTATGCTACACGTGCACTTCTGCTTTCTTCACTTCATTTGTGCACTAATTTGTCCAATTTGCCCCCCTTCATTTCTTTTTACCTAATGCCTGCGATACAAACCAAACGATCCATAAATACACATAAAAACTCTCAAGAACAAAACAAAGAGAAAGAATATGAAGGCCAAAATGTATAGCATTTTTGGCTCGATCAAATACCCCTAAACCAAACCTTTGCTCGTCCTCGAGCAAACTTCAAACAAAACCAAATATAACTCTAAATACGCAAACATGACTCGATCTAAAAACACCTAGACTCAAACAAATAAACTACAAGCCAACTAAGTGATAGATAAGTCAGAGATAATGGGAGTGAGGAAGATGCTAATGCAAAATGTACTAAATAACTCCAAGGCACCACAAGAGGAAACTCGCACAACACGAATCCCACACTTTAAATGCCCTCGCCTTGGAAACTACTCACTCTCACGCCCTGAGCATAATTCACTTCGACCTAAATTCTCACATGGTTTCTCTCTTATTTTTCCTCTCAGAACCTAGGTTCACACTCATGCAATATGTATGCAAAAGAATTTATGTAATGGAATCAAAGTTGTTGCACACATTTCATAAGAGATAAACGCTCCTTTTAGTGAAACCGTCTCATGAAAGAATCAAGTGCCATGAACGTGGAAAGAGCATGCATCGAAAAATATTCCCAAGTTAGACTTCCCCTAAGATCAACTAGGTCTTTTCCATTTGGTTGTAATGGGGTTAAAGTGATTGGTGATTAGAAAGAATGGGAATTTAGGCACAATGCAGTAATCAACCAAGTTAAGGCAATACATTCTACTTATAAACATTTCTCTTCTCATGCAACACCACTTCTAAATACAAGTATACATTAAGGCGTCCAGGCTTACATAAATTCCAAGTGCAATCACTTACTACTCTTGTTATCCTTTTGAGTAGTGTTTACAATTTAAACAACACAATTGAAGCATCTTTCTTTTCTAATTGTTTTATTTTTATTTTCATTTGCTTCTCTTTCTTTTCTTTTCTTTTCTTCTCTTTTGATTGTTTCTTTGCTCTATTTTCTTGCCTTTGACTTTTGTACATATTTTTTACAAATGACACTTATTTGCCTTGGTACACGCCCTTTGACAATTAGAGCACATTTACATTTAGTCCTAAGCCTTAACAAGATCAATCAAGTGAGGGTTGGCTTAGTGCTTGGGTTGCATGGGTTATGGGTAATAGAGGTGTAGAATGAACAAGTCTAAATGTGTTTGGCTTCAAAATTGGCTTGGGAGCACACACATTATTGGGTGGGAAGTATTTAACATTTTAAAGTGGCTAAACACACATTGCCTAACATCACCTCAAAGAATCCATCTACCAGGGGAATAAAAGTTTCAGTCAAGCAGTCCACTTTAATGATGCATGTTCTATGACGCATGATGATTTTTGTGCAATGAGACTATGCATGGTGTTTGAAAAGTGTTTAAAGAATTGAAAAACATTTTCCCTCGAATTGAGCACTTTTGGCTTGTGTTTGTGAAACTCACAAGGGTTGTCTCCACTATTAGAACAATGTGCTTGAGCACCGAGTCCCCTCAACTTAGACACCAAAAGATGGGACTAACCCATGTAATGCAAGTGAGACCCCTAAAGTGATTAAAAGCTATGAACAAGCACACAAAGCATACACAAATTCGCCACAAACACTTTGCTCAGGATTATCTCACCAAGCTAATTAAAGCTCAAAAACTTTGGCTAGGCAGCAAATTTGAAAAAAAAAATAGACACGAAAAATGACTCAAGACACTAAAAGATGACTCACAACAAGGCGTCTACACCCCCAAACCAAAACCCAACATTGTCCTCATTGTTGAAGACATGAGAGCCCGGCCTAGCGACGCGCACCCAACTTGACTCACAACACAAACACCTAGGCACTAATCATGCACAATCAATGCCTAACAACACAAAAGACTCAAAAATGGCTCATAATAAATTTAGGCATCTTATGTAAATATGGCAATTAAACTTTAACATCCACTCACATCAAGCATCTAGTACCAAATTTTCAGAAAGTGGAAATTAACCCCCAAACCAATTTCTATCATATGCTTATTCCTGTACATGTATATGTATGCAATCAAAACCCCCAAACCATGTTGGGCTATATAAAATGAAAACCTGTATATCCACAAGAGCATTCGGCTCATCTAACCGAGAAAGAATAAATCAATAAACTCATGTAAGGACTTCAAAATTGTATCAACAATCCTAGACATCTTCTCTCATTCACAATTAATTCCACGCATGCAACCCAAAATTGATATTTACCTAAGAATATTCGCATTCATTCAAATATCCACATATGCTCAAAAAGAACAATAGAAAAATAAAATGCAAGGGTTCAAGTTGAAAAGAATAAACCAATGTGGAAGCTAGTAGTAGCCTCAAAATGAGTAGGTTCTCGCCCGTTTTATGAGCACTCTTGGTTTGCTCGTCCCTCCAATGAGCCCTATCAAGACAGTGACACCTCATATATATATATATATATATATATATATATGTTCGCAATTGCACGGGTATAGCACGTGTGAAGTACCCGTTCAGTGACCTGTGACCCTTGCCTTCTTGAATTCTTGTGCCCTGATCAGATTTCCAGCACATTAAAACTATGTAAATGAACTATATTTGCCTTAATTACCATATAGCAACCCTCAAACTCATATTCATACTGTTAAGACTATTATCTACCATACTCAAAGATATCACAAAAAAATTTCTCAAGACTCAAAACCACCTATATTAAATGCTTTCAAAGATATTCCATAACCACTGTGAATAATGATGCATGAGAAAATAATTTGTGACATCCAACCATACTTCAAGAAATCAATCAATGCAAAGTATGTTTGGTGGGGTTTGAGTCAACCCAAAGTGGCTTTACCAAGTGAAGGGATTCATTTCTCTTGACAACCCAAATGGGTGCCAAGGTTCTTTCTAAAGAGTCCTTCTCCCTCACCCTAATGGCATCCACTAAATCTCTCCTAACCCATATCTTTCTAACTCCCCTTGGGTTTCCCCCAAACTTATTTTGAAAATTTTTGACCCTTTGAAACTTGTAACAATTGGCCTTAATGTGCCCGTGCTTGGAACATAAATAACAAATTGGAAGTGTATAAGGAAAACTCCCTCTTTGATTTAAACTTTGAGGTCTCCTTGAGTGTTGCACTTTGAGTGAGTTGACTTCTTTCTCCATGTTGTCTAATTCTCCTATGTAGTCACACTCCCTTACTTTTGCAATCTTCAAGGCCTCTTCCCTTTCTTTGAGTTCTTCCTTCACCTCTCCCAATGCATTCGACTTCTCTTCAACCTCCATCAAGAGCCTCCTTGTTTTCCTTCCATATTCTTCTTCAAACTCCTCCGAGAGCTTAGCTAATTCAAGTAAGTCTCGTGAGATAGCTTTCTTTTCACTTTCCACCTTGGCAATTATCTTCTCAAACTTTTTGTTGATGTCGAAGAGTTCTTGCACTTTCTCCTTCAATGTCTCATTCTTCTCCTTAAGGAGTTCTAATTCTTGACAAAGCTTTTTGTTCTCATTTTCTAACTCCATCTCTTTTTCTTGTTCATAATCTCTGGATACCTCTTCGAGTATCTTCTCATCAAAGATTGCCTCTTCCATTTTTACGGTTTCATTTTCTTCAATGCTGTCTTGATGTCCTTCCTCCATTTCTGTAGCTAACTCGAATGCCCTCACAAGGTTACAAACTCTGCTATTCTTCCGTTTTCTCTTTGGCACTTCCAACACAAAACACCCTTCAAAAAATCTCTCATTAGGTCGGTCAACATCAAATTCGACTCTGTTACCACCACAGTTGAACGACAAGTACCTCAAAACCACATTTACTTCCATACCAGTTGTGGCCATAAATGATCTCCCTAGAAGCAGTTTCCACTCCCTCTTATGAGCTTCATCATCCTTCACTTTTAATACAAAGAAATCCTTTGGGACCTTAAGTCCATGGATGTTCAATAGCACATCATCAACTACTCCACAAGGCATTTTTGGAGAGTTGTCAGCCATCTTAAGTTTAGTTTGAGTGGTCTTCATGGGTTGTAGTTTCAGTTGTCTATATACTTCCAAAGGCATCATATTGACATTTGCCCCCATATCTAGCACTACCCCCATTTTTCCTGACTCTCTAGTGGTGACTGGAATGATGAAGTCACCAAGATCCTCCAGCTTCACTAGAGTAGTTTCATTTGGCTTGATTGTCTTTTCTTGTATAACATCTCCAACAACAATATTTGTGTCATGAGTTTCCTCACCTAGGGCCAACTCTTCATTCTTCCCTAGAGTTGCCTCCATCACTTTAACATGTTCATTATGGCCCTGAGACTTCCCTTTGTCTTACCTGTGCGGAGCTTTTGCAATTTGAGAAACTTGAGTCTCCAATCTCTTTATCGAGGCATCCATATTATTTGCCCTTTGATCATTTGACTGTATATAACTCTTCAACATTTGCTCATTTGCACTTTAGGAGTTTCTGATAGCTATTGAAGCTTCATCTGTTGCCTTGACAAAGTCTCTCAGTTCCTCTCCAAGCGATCTGACTTTCGGTTGATAAGCATTTGCTTGGGTGTTAAAATTTCCATGTTGATTATTACTAGAGCTCCCCCACTGGTTGTTGCTTGCTCCACCTTGATTGTTTTATTTGTTGTATCCTTGATTCTGATATCCCTGATTGTTTGCACTATTGTTGTTGTTGCTCCATAAAAAGTTAGGGTGGTTCCTCCACCCTGGGTTGTACTGGTTGGAATAGGGGTCATTCATCTGCCTTTGAAACCCCCCTAACATTTGGGCTTCCTCATGCTCCAACTGTACCTCCACTCCATTTGTGTCATCCACTCCATTTGTGTCATCTGTAACTTGGTTCACTCTATCTTTACCAAAAATTTCGACGGTGTGTGGCCAATGCTACTACACTATTGCCTATTTATATTTGGTTGTTTCAACACCTTCCTCATACCTTCCCTTTATTTTTCAAGTTTCAAATTATCTAAAGAAAGACCTTCTCTCAAGTAACATCTCCCTTCTCATTCTTCATCCTCGCAAACTTCATTCCAACATGTCGAAAGCCAGTGGCAACTTCGTTGATTTTATTATCGATGGAGAGGAGGTCATCAGTCTCACCCACGGAAAAAGGGCACGAAGGAGCCTAGATAGCAATGATTCACCACCAAATCCGTAACGTCGGCGGTCGAACAGGAATGTGTCCATTGGGACCTGGTTTTCTAATCGTCCCGACCATCCGCTGTATTTAGTCGACGAAGATTCTGATAGAGAGATTGGTGATGACGCCACGGGGTCAAGTCTCGGCTACTGGTCCTCCATTAGAGAGGCTTCCTCCCTATGACCTCAGGGTTGTTCCCCACTCTATCGTTGATCCGAACTCGATTGACCGTTTGAGGTCCAAGTACGGCATTCCTGACAGTGTTTCTATCTCGGTTCCTCCTAAAGGTTATGAATTCTTCAATCCTTCCGATGGCATGCTTCCAATTCATGTGGCGGCTCTCGAGAATGGGGTCAGGCTTCCCATTTATCCTACCCTTAGACGAGCTCTCAAAGCCAGCCAGCTTGCTCCTCTCCAATTGACGCCTGGCTTCTGGAGGCATTTGATTGGCTTCCTCGTGCTGTGGAGGGAACAATACCAGCTGAGCAAGGTGACAAGAGAGCCTGAAGCAGAGGAGCAGGCCTACCTTTTCCAAATCGGGAGCCTTTCCGTCACTCCCCGAGTTCAGTTCTATGAAAAGCCAAGAACAAGCTCAACTTCATCATTCTTAGTGCTTTCAAGAAGGACCCCGCCAGGATAAAAGAGTAGATCCTAGCAGGGGGTGACTGGGGAAGCTCAATTTTTATCGGAGGGCATGAGTTTGAGGTCCCCACAGCTTTCAGTGACAAACCATCGTAGGACTGGGACTCCCTGCCACTTGAGTCTGAAACTGTTTTGAAGGCTATCCTGGCCAGGAACTACTTAAACCAGAAGTTTCCAACTGCTGAAGCCTTCAATCCTCGCAGGGTGAATCAATACATGTGGATCTCTGATGCTATTCCTCGTAAGTAACACTGAATCGTCTTGCTTTGTTTCATTGACTAGCTCAATTCTGACGTTTCCCTTTTTGTTTAATTTACTTATAGTTTTTGTTGTTGAGCCAGCTTCTCGTGAAGCTCAGCAGCTCCGGTAAGCTCGCACTCCTCCCCTATCTATCAGATTGACGCGGGGGGCTTCCCCTGCCATTTTGAAGAAGGAAGAGCTGATTGTCTCTGCCGAGATCACGCCTGCTCTTACTCCATCGGCTTCCCAAGCGAGATCTAAGATGGCTACCTTTGCGTCGTGGGCTTCCAAAGCGGTAAACAAAAGAGCTTCCATTCCTCAGGTAGCTGGCATTACTACCCATGCCTCTTCTGCTCATTTTGCTGCTACTATTGTTCCTACGAATCACCTACCTGATGCCGCTGTGCTTCCAACCCCTTCAACCTCGGAGAACTTTGAAGCGGATGTGGCAGGGATTCCTCCTAGCCGCTCTCGTCCTCAATCGAGCTCGACGGGGCAGGATGAAGTCTTGGAACAATTCATAGTATTCTGCCCGGGTGGTGGGCTCTCTAGGATGGCCTCGATGCCCGTCGATGTCTTGCTTACCAAAGGGTCTACTGTCTTAGCTGAGGTAATTGTTTTTTCTCTGTACTACTTCTGAGACTGCCAACTTGGTCAATTCCTAACCCTGGCTTTGTATCTTATAGGCCTTCAAGTTTAACATGGCTATGAGCCACCAGGTAGCCCTCCTTCTTGATCGGGCTGCCAAGGTTGAAGCCAAAGCTGAGAGAGCCATAGGATTGCTCAAGCGTGCTCAGACATTAGTACAAGAGATGACCTCCAAATAAGAGAAAATGGAGACCGAGCTGGCCGAGCTTCGCTGTGATTATGAGAGGATGAAGTTGCCCTTTGATCAAGAAATCCTCCAATCTACCTGGCTAGCCAAGCAGAGGGATTCTTGGAAAACCGAGGCTAAAAAGTTGGACTTCGAGAATCAAGATCTGATTGCTCAGGTGGCCAAGCTGCAAGCTGAGGTGGAGACGTTCTTTAGTGACAGATATTTCTATGCTTCCTTTCAAGTTGCAGAAGCTCTCCCCCTTCCCTTCGATCTATCATCCATCGCTAGTTGGGATAGAGAGGAGATAATGACCAAGGCTGCTGAACTGTCTCGCCCTGAAGATGACGAAGCGGTTCCCTCTAACCAGGTAGGAACTGGAAAGTAGCTCGTCCAGGCAGAGCCTCCTCTTCCTCCTCTCATCTTTACTACTTCAGGTCCTGGGGAATCTTTAGGTAAGGCTCTGCCTACGCATTCTAAAAGAGATCAACCAGAAGCTGGGAAAGGAACAAGAAGCCTGCATGAGGGATCCTCTAGAGCGGAATTAGAGGTCGACAGGAGCCAGACGGGCTCCATGGCTGCCCTTCTTGATGCGGTTATCCCTCTTGAGGTCATGGCAAGTGATCAGTAAAGTCTTGGAGGAGGATCCAGCTGATCAGCATGAGGAACCTCTAGAGGGAGAGATGGTTGGCAAGGGTGACCAAGACAGGCAGCCACTTGAAGGAGGAGCTGAAGGCGAGGATCAACATGAGGGAGGAGCAGCAACAGGGGGAAATCAAGAGGGCTCCAAAGCTTGACGCTACCTGCTCATGACTGGCATTGATTGCTCGGAAAAGGGGGTGGGTGCCCCGCTTTTCTCATGATTAGTTTAGTCAATCTTTTTCTCTTTTTTGTAGCCTTAATTCGGGGGTTGGGCTCCCCGCTTGATGGATGTAGCCTTATTGGGGGATAGGCTCTCTCATGGTTGATAAAAATTTAGTTATAATTTCCTTCGCATTTGTTTTGACTACTCTTGATAACGGGCTTCCATCTTGATTGAGAACTCCTTACTTTATTCCTGATCCCGACCATGAATCGATCCTACAGCTTTGATGATAATTTTTTCATACATTAATCAGGCTTCATAGGAAACTCTTATCATGATGATCTTAATCCTGCAAATGAAACAAATATTTATGTTTAAATCCGTTTTAGGAGAGGTAGCTCAATCAAGGCATCAGAAGGACTGTTTAGCTATTTCCCGGTCCTGAGATCTAGATGGCAACTATGCTCTTACACTTAGACCCTTCATGGGGGTGGTAGCCCGACCAAGGCATCAGGAGGGTTGTCTAGCTATTTCGTGGTCTTGAGATCTAGATGGCAACTATGCTTTTACACTCAAACCCTTCTTGGGGGTGGTTACCCGACCAAGGCATTAGGAGGGCTGTCTAGCTATTTCCTGGTCTCAAGATCTGGTTGGCAACTATACTCTTACACTCAGACCCTTCGTAGAGGTGGTAGCCCGACCAAGGCATCAGGGGTAACGAGGGGGCTTCCCCGGCTAGTCCCTGGTCTTGAAATCCTATTGGCAACTATGCTCTTACGCTTAGACCCTTCTTAGCGGGGGGTGGTGCCCGACCAAGGCATCAGGAGCAGCAAAGGGGATTTTCATGGCTCATCCCTGGTCTTAAGGCGATTATGTCAAATTTTCCAGTCGAATATGTAGATATTAATGTAGAACATAATCAGAGATAAAGAAAAACACAGACTTTATTGATGATCGGGATGTAGTACATCGTTATTAGGGATTTTATTGAAACCTAAATGGGGGTAATTTGCTCAAGAGTCCCCTACTCAAGGGTAGAACTTCCTCAAGTGATCTGCGTTCCAGGTGTGGTCGATGGGTCGTCCATCCATGTCTTTGAGTTTCTAGGCTCCATTGCGAGCAACTACATTTACCAAGTATGGCCCTTCCCAATTGAGGACTATGACCCCATCCGACCTTTTTCGAGTATTCGAAGTCACCTTCCCGTGCACCAGATCCCCTTCTTTGAAATTCCAGGCTCTGACCTTTCGGTTGAAATACCTAGCGATCTTGCTCTGGTAGATCGCCACTTTCTCAGTTACCCGATCTTGTTTCTCTTCTAGGAGGTCTAGATTAGCTCGGACTTTGACCTCATTGCTTTTAGGTTCAAAGTGTTGCACCCTGAATGAGGTCAATTTATGCTCGATGGGGAGGACTGCTTCAACTCCGAAGGCTAGGGAGTAAGGTGTCTCCCCGGTAGCTGTCCTCTTTGTAGTCCGGTATGCCCAGAGGACCTCGGGCAGCTCCTCGGCCCACTTGCCTTTCTTCTGCTTTAGTTTCTTCTTCAGAAGCTTCTTGATAGTCTTGTTGGTGGACTCCACCAGCCCGTTGGTCTGAGGATGGGTTACTGAAGCGAGCCTGAGGTCGATTCCCAAACCTTCACAGAAGTCTTTGAATCGGATGTTGTCGAACTGCTTGCCCAGGTCGGCTACAATGATGAGAGGTGTCCCGAATCTACAGACCACATTGGTTTTGATGAACTTAGTCGTATTATTTTCTTATATTCGAGAGAGAGGCCCTGCCTCGACCCATCTTGTAAAATAATCGATAGCCACGATAGCATACTTAACTTGCCAATGAGCGGTGGGAAGTGTTGGGGTTTATGCCCTAAAGATGTATTTTGTAAAAGGATTTATGAAATAAAAAAAAAGTTCAATTCATTCTTGTTGTGTTGTTTATTTTATAACTTGTGCATATATTAACATCCTGGATTGCCGGATGTAATCTCTAACTGTGTATATGAGTGTCATATGCGGATGGATACAGTAAGAGACATGCAATCTAAAGAGTCCATAGATAGCAAATAAAGCTGGGTACTTTATTTGTGGTTAATCTATAGCTACGGTCCATTCCGTAATGTACGGTGATTCTATCCTGAATCATTCATATGAGATATAGGAATGGAGGCACCTTGTATGATGTGATCATATAGGACTGGGCCATGATCTATATGAATCTCTCACCAAGATTCGTTTACTAATGAGATTCATATATATCAACTAATGATGGCTATATGTGGGTGATCTTAATCCTAAGTGTCTTATCGACTCCTTCAGGTTAGATCGTGGTCTTTGATATACCATGGGTGAGGTCAGATGTAGTTCCTGATCAATATACTTTGTATGTTGGGATTGCGGTTTGGCTTGTGGCTGGGAAGGTATGTACACAATAGTGGAATCCACTCCTTCTTGTGAGAAGTAGATGGTAGTTCCCTTAAGGGTTGATTCAGGGCTTGGATAATATGAGCGCTCTCCTAATTCCGTGAGGAAATAGGATTTATTGTTCATTAGAGAATCAACGGTACTTAAAGGATATATGTAATAAGAGGGGTATAACGGACATTATAACCTAGCTCTAATTATGAACTACTGTGGAGGATCACACCATGTGTAATAGCTATATCGATGGACACCGAGTTGTATCAGTCTGTGTAAAAACGTCTGCAGTTGAGAAAGTTCAGCTTCGGGTTTTTAGTGGAATAACACCGGAGTTAATAATCAAGGAATATTAATTAAAGAGTTTAATTAATAATTCTGAGGATTATTGGAGCTCAAAATACTGTAGGTCCATTAGGTCCCCTTGCTAGCCCGATCGATTTAGGTAACAAGGGTCACGGTTAATTAATTGGATTGTCCAATTAATTGTGTTACGAAAGTGACACGTATTTATTCGGGAAATAATTGAATAATGAGATTATTTAATTAATGAATAATGGTGATTAAATAAATTAAATAATAAGATTATTTAATTTTGTTATTAATCACTAAATGGAGGATGTTAGTTGATATTTGATTTTAAATAGAATAAGATAATATGATTATTTTATTTTATTAACTTAAATATTTGAAATTGAATTTAAAATGTTTAAATTCAAAATAAATATTTAATTATCTTTTAAAATCTAAAGAGATATCAATTAAAGAGTTTTAGTTATAATAATATATATATGATATATATTGATAACAAAAATATAGCACACAAAGGATATACACAAGTGTTTGTATATGATACAAACTCATATTGTGTGTAAAACAAAAAAAGGGTTTTTTATGGTTTTATAAAACCTAACCTGATATATATCAAGTGCATGAGATATATATAAAAGAATTGAAAAGAGAAAAGGGTTGTACGTGTGATATTTTCAGTAAGAGAAAGAAGTGAAATTGTTGCACTATTGAAAAAAAAAACAATTATAAAAAAAAAAAAAGGTGTTGTGCAAGAGTTTTTGTAAAGAGAGAAAAAGGTGCAAGTGTGTGCATAGGTAAAACAAAAAGAAAAAAAAATATAATATATATTTTTTTTGGAACAACTAGAATTGTTCTAGTTTTAGTTTTCTCTTTGGAAGAAATAGTTTCTTCTTCTTTTCTCAACATCCTCCTAAGTTCCTGAGTACGTGACGCGCCCACACGCAGTTACCAGTTCCGGGAATAGCTAGGAAGATCAGTGGTACAGACCAGGAGCATATCGTAAAGTGAAGGAGCCACCAAACGTTGGTAAGGTTCTAAATTTTCTTTTAATATATTGATTACAATTTCCTGTGTTTACATATTGTACGTATTAGTTCCGGAAAAAGAATTGCGATCCTAAGTTCACTGGTCCCAGATCGTTTATGATCTGTATAAAAAATTTTAAAACCTATTTCCGCTGCGTTACCAGTGAATGGGGTTCCAACAGGAAGTGGTCCAATTAGGTCGATCCGCCATATCGCAAAGGGGTAGGGCTAACTGAGAGATGACAGTCGCTCTACTGGCAGGTGGTTCTAGTTTGAAGTCCTTTGACACGGTTCGCAAGATCGTACAAAGCTTCTTGCGTCTTGGTGGATGGTTGGCTAGTAGTACCCCATACGAAGCACTTGATACGCTAAAGCTTCTCCACCGGTGTGGTTCCCGCAGTCCCCAGAATGAACCTCTCTTAACGCCCATTTAGCATCATCAGGATGTAAACACCGAAGTAAGGGGAGGGATCTACCCCTCCTGTAGAGGTACCCGTCTATCAGGCAATACCAGACAGAGAGCCTTTTAATTCTTCGGGCTTGATCGGGCTCCTCGGGAAGCTTTCCCTCTTGGAGATAGGCAACGATCGGGTCCATCCAGCAAGGCTGGCGATCCAAGGAGCAGATTTCCTTACTTGTAGTTATGCTTGGTTGGGAGATCACTTGGAGGGGAACTCCCCGTGGTAAGGCTTGGCCTCCATTCGCGGCTATCTTAGCTAGAACATCCGCACGGTGGTTTTGGTGTCAAGGCACCTGATCGATCTTGAATATCTTAAACTTATTTTTAAGCGACTGAGTTAGCCTTAGGTAGGCGGCCATGTTATCTCATTTTGCCTGGTACACCCCAGACACATGATTGACTACAAGTAATGAGTCGCTCTTGATTTGCAGGTAATCGGCCTTCAGCTCGACGGCTGCCTTCTTCCCGGCTAGGAGGGCTTCGTATTCTGCTTCATTATTGGTGGCTTTAAACTTGAATCTGAAGCAGTGACAGAATTCAGACCCCTCTGGGTCTATTAGAACCATGCCAGCTCCTCCCCAAGCTTGCTCAGATGCTCTATCTGTATAGAGGGTCCAAGACTTGCAATCTTCCGGCCAATTATCGATCTCGGAAGTCTTCTCAGGGACCACATTCGATGCTGAGGGAACCGCTTGGCCTGGGAGCGCTGAAAATTCTACAATGAAGTCTGCCGAATTCTGCCAAAGCCTGCGCTTTAATCGTGGTCCTAGGCCCACAATACTAGCCTTCCGAACACGTCCGGTCTTTGTAAGAATTGACGGAGTGGTTGGTCTGTCACCACTGCTATTGAATGAGCTTGAAAGTATGGATGGAGCTTTCTCGCTAAGGTCACCAGAGCATAGGCGAGCTTCTCCAGGAGAATATAATTTTTTTCTGACTAGGTTAAAGCATGACTCACGTAGTATATGGGCCTTTGAATCCCGTCGTGGCACTCCTTGGCCAAAGCTTCACTGACTGCAGTGTCTGAGACGGCCAAGTAGATTTGCAGTTCCTCTCCAGGAACCGGCTTGACCAACAATGGTGGGCTTGTTAGGTATTTCTTCAAGGCTTGAAAAGCTTGTTCGCTCTCCAGGCTCCATTTCATGTTTCTCCCTTGCTTGATGGCTTTGAAGAATGGGAGGCATTTATCGGTGGAGCGAGAGATAAACCTATTGAGTGCTGCTACACGCCCAGTCAAAATTTGTACCTGTTTGAGTGATGTGGGGGACTCCAGGTCCAGGATAGCCTTAATTTTTTCTGGATTGGCTTCTATGCCTCTCTCATGAACAATGAAACCTAGAAACTTCCCCGTTGTTACTCCTGAAAGCACATTTGGAGGGGTTCAACCGCATCTGGTTTTCTATTAGGATTAGAAAGATCTTACGAAGGTCTTCCCGATGTCCTTCTACGGTTGGTGATTTTGTGATCATGTCGTAGATGTATACCTCCATCGTCCATTCGATCTCGGGCCTGAACAGCTTGTTAACCAGCCGTTAGTATGTAGCCCCCGCATTCTTCAGGCCGAACGGCATCACCTTGTAGCAGTACAGGCCCTGCCGAGTAATGAAGCTGGTCGTATCTTGGTCAGCGGGGTGCATTTTAATCTAGTTATACCCCGAGAACACGTCCATGAAACTAAGAAGTTTATTTCCAGACGTGGAGTCGACCAGCTGATCGATCATTGGTAGATGAAAGTTGTCTTTTAGACACGCCCGGTTGAGGTCGGTGTAATCGACACACATACGCCATTTCCCATTCGCCTTCATAACCATGACCACGTTGGCGATCCACTCAGGGTAGCGCACCTCTCTGATAAATCCCGCCCTGATCAATTTGTCCATTTCCTCTTGAACCGCAGCGTTTCTCTAAGAGTTAAAGTGACGCCTCTTCTGTTTGACAGGCTTGAGTGTTGGATCTACCGCTAATTGGTGAGCGGCTAATGATACTTGGATCTCGGGCATCTCATCGTGGCTCAAAGTGAAGATGTCGCTGAATTTTCTTAGAAGCCTAATCAAACCTTCTTTCACTTCCGGTTCGAGGGTAGCTCCGACCTTGAGGACCTTGGAGGGATCGTCATTTCTGATGAGTATCTCCTCTAGTCTATCTACGGGTTACCCGCTGGCCCATTCCTTATTCTGTTCTTCCTCATAAGGGATTATGGGTTCATTCTCTAGATGCTCCGCTGGCTTCATATCTTCCTGGATTATCTGGAATGCCTTCATGTCCTGGATCGTTGCAACCTGTATGAACTATTTTGCTAAAGCCGTAGGATTGGCAGACACTGCATAGAACCTCCTAGCTGCTTGCTGATCTCCACGTACCTCCCCCACCTATGTTCCCACTGGGAACTTCAGGACATTGTGGTATATAGATAAGACTCCCTTCAAGGAGGACAGGAATGGTCTCCCTAAGATGGCGTTGTAGGCTGATGGGGTGTCAACCACAACAAAGTCCGTCATAACATTCTGTTGGAGAGGTGTGGTTCCGACGATCATTGGGAGGATCTTCGATCCCACTGGTATGATCGAATCACCGGTGAATCCATAAAGCGGAGTTATACAGCTATTGTATCACCATTGCTTCAAGTTTAACTTTTCCAAGGTATCCTTCAAGAGGATATCTACACTGCTGCATGTATCAACGAGCACAAGTTGGACCATGCAGTTGTCAATTTGTATTGTAATCACCATAGGATCATCATGAGGTTGCACTGGTGTTGAAGACATCTGATTCAGTGAAAACGATTTGCATTGACTGGGAGGGTTCTGTCAGGCTTTGGCTGACCTTGAAGATATCCCGACCTTCTTCCACACGGGGAATCTTCCTTTCATGGTTTTTCCTGGAATTATTTGAGATACCGGCCAATGTGGGACCTCCGCTGATGGTATGTATCACCTGTATCTGTTGCATTAAATCAGTCTAGTCCCATTTTCTCTTCTCTGCATGTTCGCAGATCTCAGCCTTGTACCTCTCTTCCCGTCTGAATATTGTCTCTGACCTGTTGCAAGAACTCAATCAAACATCCTCCCCTTATCAGGGCTTTGATCTGGTTACGCAAATTACAACATTCTGAAGTGTTTTCGCCCATGTCTTCATGGAAGTCACAGTACTTGTATCGGTTCCTCCTATCGATAGGGGCTTTCATGGGTGCGGGCTTTTGGAGTAGCCCCTTGTCCCGTATAGCAAGGTAGACTATTTCCCGGGAGGGGTTCTGGGGAGTGTAATAATCATACCCTTTCTCCACTCGTATTACAGGAGCTACAGTCCTAAGAGGAGGCAAAGCTCGAGAAGGGGTTCATCTTACTGGATATATTTCTTGCCTGAGCTGAGAAGCGGGAAAACGGTAAGTCAACCTATTAGGAGGTTTATTCTGATTTTTCTAAGTCGGCTCAGATTTGGGAGCTTCTTTCTTCTGGCGCTTTAACGTTCTCATATCGTCGTGTTCCATCTTGACTTTGAGTTGTTCGTCGATCTCGACCTGCTCCAGAGCCCGGTTATAGGCCTCCTAGTAAGTCTCTAGAGGTCTCTTGGTAAAGGAACGGAAAAGCTTTCCTCCTCACAGGTTCCGCCCGAAATTGGTGAGAGTCTCTTTTTCGGCAAAGACTCCCATTTGTATGACTTCTTTGTGGAAACACTCCAGGTATGATCAAAGTGTTTGACCTCGCTCCTGAATCATATATTCGAGATGTATTGGATCCTTTGGACGAGGTTTGACTCCTTGGAACTGCGAGCAATAATCTGTTGATAACTTTGTGAAAGAATCCACGCTTCCAGCGGGTAGCTTCCTGAACCAAGTTTTCACGTAATAGATCAGGGTGGTAAGGAACTTCCTGCACATGGCACCCCTGATAGTATTCTGGAGTTCTATTTGCTTGACAAAATTCTCTAGATGACTCAACGGGTCTTCTGTCCCGGAGAACTTATCTGCCGACATTTTAAATTTCGGCGGGAGTTTCGCTTTCTGGATCCTTATGGTGAAGAGGGCATTCATCTCACTTAATGGATCCTTTTAATCCTCTCTATTCTTTCCCTTTCTTATCTGCTGGACCTCCTTCTGTAGCTTTATCAGTTGATCCCTCAGTCGCTTGCTCCCGGGCTTCTTTGAATCGACCTCGAATTCTTCGCTATCAGATCCTTCCGATGAATTGGCGATATCGACCTGGCCTTCTTTAGGAGCGGGATCTATCTGGGAAGTTTGATGGCTATCTTCTTCTTGGGCCCGGGCTTCCATCCTTGAAGTTGTCGGGCGAGGGACCTCTCGCTGCTCCTAGGTTAGAGCGTCTGCTGCGGACTTAACTCGCCAGGGTTGATATTGTGATGGCCTTCTAGGAACTGGGGGCATGGGCCCTAGCCTATCCCGGATCGAAGGTTGAAGCTCGGTCCTATCACAGGCTGGCTCTGGAGGAGGAGGTCCTAAGCGATCAAAGGCAGGCTACCTGGTCCCGGGTCTACTAGGCTCTCCCTGATCATTTGAATTTTTTGGCTGGATTGCGATGCCTTCTATGAGCAGGCGAAGATGAACGTTTTCCATGAAGGCTGCTACTTGTTGATCGAGCGTGGCCTGGCTTATCATAGGGGGGCCAGAAGCCAGCGCATTTGTCAGTTTCGACCGGAACTTGACTGTGGTGTCCAGGTTTCTTCCCCCTCCTTGGGGCTTTTCGCGTTGGGGTCACCGAAGGTTGTTCAGAAGCCAAAGGCTGTCCTTGGAAGGAGCGAAGCCTCATGGTTCATGTAAAGTAATAAAAATGCAAACGGTTGATTTGATTAACTGGGTGTGGGGTTCCCCACAGACAGCGCCAGAATGTGTTAACAGAAAATTTGCTCGGGGTGAGAAATCTCAATTAACACCCTCGAGACCACTACCACGGAGGTGGTGGCCAGAGTCGAATGTACTTTATACAGTGTTTGTTCAAATGATAAAAAATACTAATATTAGTACAATCAAAACAGAATGAAAATGCTTTTATTATCAATGGTATATCATGTATAAATATCTCTCAAATGCTCTCAATTTCTCTGGGGTGTAGTAGGGTTGTTGTCGTATGTTTGTCGAAAAGTAGTTCCCCCCTCGAGGTTCATTTTTTCCTCCTATTTATACATAGTTTTGGTAGGTTAACTTTGTGATTCTCCCCTTGATTTTTTCAATCTCTTCCCTCTTTATTGGATGGGATTTCTCATTTAAACGTCATTGACTTTGTGTTAATAACCGAGTTGAGAATATCTTGGTGGAGATCAGTTTGTTTCCACTTTAGACTCTATTACTTGCTCTACACGTACGTAATGTTTCCAGATACGATCTAGTGTATCTTCGTATCTTCACAGCGTGATTCCTCATAGAGGTCGTTGAATACGGTATGTATTGTCTCGTATAGCGAGGTAGATTAGTGTCCCGGCTTCGATATTCAGGAGCTTAGTCTAGCCAGGAGCTTGGTCTGACCTCCCTTAATCTCTTGGAGCTTGATACGGCCCTCCGCGATCATTCTTCTGTGGCAGTGCAGAGAGGTTGTGAGGTAGTCTTGACCTCAAGGAGCTTCCCGATTTCCGCTTTGGTGACGCGGGCTCGATCTGATCGTGCAGGGCTCTATTCCGGGTGTTTCTAGAGCTCACCTTTATTTCTGTGAGGTGGTATCATAGCTCGGCTTCGAGAACCGTGGTCCCCTGGTGGATAACCTCAGGCCTGGAGTCAGACTAGGAGGGTGGTAAATTTCCCTTTGATCTCTAGCCAAATTTGGCTATTAACAATATTTTAAAAAATAAAAAAGTTTTAAAACCCCTTCCGCTGCGCAACTGTAAGGCTTACAATGTCAACATGACTCAAAAACCTAACACTTTTGGCTACAACAAGAAGGTGATCACAATAACTTCTTGAGAACAATTCAAAAGATGAAGGATAAAGTCAAAAATATCAAACATGATGACCTAGTGCAAACTAGCATCTTGAAGTACTTTTCTAGTTCTTGAATAATATGTGGTAACAGAAAAATTCACCAGGGGTGAAAATCTCAATCAACACCCTCGACCCGCGGGGGGTAGGTACTTCGTACCGTGGTTCTGGTAAGGTGAAAGCGAGATAGATGCCATGGTAAGAGAACAGTCATCCCTTCCATCAGGTGCAGTAGGCTGGTACCCGGTCTTGGTATCTGATCCTGGTACCTAGTCACCTCTCTAGGTGCCTTCAATATTCCCCCGACCTAGATAATGAGCCAGGAGAGGTACATGAGAGCTAGGACCAGCATGGTCGGTGCCTAGCACGCATACATGCATTCATAAAAAAGAGATAGATGGGAGAATGACAACTCTTTTAGTGGTGGTGGACTAACCTAGGGGGAAAAAGCATCACGATTGATCACATGCTGAAAAACCCTCAGGCAGTATCCATTGGAAGGGAGAAAGACCGTTCTTTATATTTCTATATCTCGAGAGGTGCTCCGGAGAGCTTACATTAATGCAAACTGAGTCCTGGTAGGTCACAGTTAGAGGGGTACCATTTGGTACCGGTACATTCATGGCGAAAACTGACATACATAGCAGTCGATACAATGGTGGTGTAGAGGGAATTCGGGCAAGGTCCCTTTTACACTCCAGGCGATGGCGAACTCATATTCCTAATAGAGAACTGGGTGAAATCTGGGATCGGAGACATGGAGATGTTGGAGAGCTGTTGGAGATATGGAGATACTGGAAGGCTGTTGGACTGTGTCTATTGTTCGAACCCCATGTTGGAGAAATGTCCGACTGGAGAAATATTGGGGAATCCACCTTTTTCTTGGAGAGTGACTTGTTATATTTATATCTGTTCATCCTTGTTGCCCACTCCATTGGTTTATCGACATTAATGAGTTGAATAACTTCTCATTAATGGAGTTGAATATCTTCTCAATGATGGAGTTGAATATCTTCTCATTAATGGAGTCTGATTATCTTCATTAATGAAGTCGACTCCCTTATTAATGGCGTTGTGAATGGTCATTAAAGAGTTGACTAATCTTCTCATTAATGGGGCTTTGAATGGCCAATAATGGAGTTGACTGATTCCCTCATTAATGGTGTTGATTATCTCCATTAATTACTAGAGAGGTCAACGTTCTCTTTTACGTTGCTTGAAGGAGAATTCTGACTCAGTATCCCGATGGTATAGTACGCTGGTGTACCAGTGTGCTCGCTTGCGTGGCGCTTGTTCTAGCATGCCGGTACCTCTTCCTGGTTCCATTCTTCTTACTTGGCGGGTAGGATATACATTCTGGTTAGATCTTGGACTAATGTCGTGGTACTTGGGTACCGGGTAGATGTCGCGGTACCTAGGTACCAGGTAGAAGGTATCATGGTACCTAGGAGCTAGGTACGAGGTTGTTAGGATTATGCTCAATAGCAAGAGTGTAATATAGTAATTGGCAATCTTTTCATATTAATAAAGTGTTTTCTGATTTTTACAAATACTTATAGTAATTATTATTATAATTGTCAAGGTAAATAATCATAAGGTCAAAAGACTATGAGATATGAAGAATTGTTCATACATCCGGATATGTGTGAGGTAGACACAATTCATTAGTTAGTCTTGAATAATGTTCATAACTTAAGTTCAAGGTTGGGCACCTCTATCTTGATAAAGTTATAGAATTCTTTTACTAGCATTTGAGTGGGATCAAATGAGTTATGATGACTCTAAAATCATCGAAAGGTTTTCGAGTAAAAGAATCTAGTGCACTGGGTGCATTGAACAGGATCACAATGAAATACTTTATCTAGAACCGTCACTAGATATAAGTCTTTTCATTATTAGGACAATCAGAGAGTCGATCTTAATCCTGAGATAAATGATGGACATATGGTTGCAAGTGTTATCATTTGAGCTATCAATGAGTACGATTATATAGCATAGTCCATCCTCGATAGTTTGGTGGTATTCATTTGTTAATCGATAGAGGACTTCATTTATAGATATGGACATCGTGGCTCTATTTATTAAATGAGAGTATAATATCATCATATGGATGTTTTGAGGTATTGGATATTAAATCTCAACGTTGAGTTTTCAATAATGATTACTGAAGACATGGCTTCTGGACAAGTCAAAATATCCAAGTTCAAAATGTGGTCATATGAGGAAATATGGTAACTTTGAGAGCTATTGGCGGTCTATGAGCTCTTGGCGATTACTGATATTATTCACGAGGCATACACCATCTCCTATAAGATTGTCTAGGGTATGAATGAGAAACATCTCCTTATTCTATCTTATTTAAAAGTTCAATTTTAGCTCTTTAGTGGAATGAGTTAAAATTAATAGATCGGACCTAAGTGAATCATTTGTTGATTGTGATTAGGTTATGTCTATTGAAGCTTAAATTTAGATAGCCCACCAAGATCCACAATCCACACGTGCTTGCATGGATCACTTGATATATTCTACCGGGCCAATTTATGGGTCCATCTAGAATTGCATTTAATATATTAAGAATATAATATGTCTATTATTTATTTAATGGGCTGCTCTATTATATTAATATATTAAAAGGAGACATGTAGGCTTGTTTCTTTTAGTAAAAATAAGTCTGGTTCACATGTGGACTTTTATTTAAAGTCTAATGGATTAAATAAAATAAGAAAAATAATATTAGACCCATATATATATGGTGTGGGCGGCAAGGCTAATAAAATAGCCCAAGATATTATTTTATTTTATTGTTTTGATTAAATGGAAATTAATTCATTATTTAATTAATTAATAGTTTAAATCAAAATCTTTTCCTGATCAGTAAATAAAATACTATGTGTTGGATTATGGTTAGAATTCTTTTAAGTGATAGGAGTCCTAATGTGGTAAGGATTAAGTCCACATACACTCCATACCACACAAAGAATTCGGCCACCCAAGTCCTATAAGGGTTAGGATTCTTAAATTGATAGGAATTAGGGAAAAGCACAATTCCTTTTCAAGTAAGGAAATTGGCCAACCCTAGATTTCCTACACAAAGAATTCGCCAACCCTATTTTGAGAAGGAGAAATTTTGGTCACCTTATAAATATAAGGTGATAAATTTCGGCCACCGAGAAGCTTGAGTGAGAGAGATTTTTGTTTGCTTTGAAAAATAAAAATCTTACTCAATACACATAGAATTTTGGCCAAGAGCGAAAAAGAAAAATAAGTTGTCATTCGATAGTGCACTTGCAAGCCTTTAGGATCAAAAGGTTTTGTGCACACTTTCGATTTAGGGTTACGCGAGTTCCAATCATATCGATTGTGAATTCAAAAGTGACCGGAAATATTTTTCTAGGCTCTTGGTGTTTTGGGATTGAAGATCAGGATCAGAAGTTCCATACATCCATTCTCAGGTAAGCAATTCAAAGAAAAAAGGGAGACCACGCTCCTAGGTGATTCACGTACGTGCTAGGATTGAAGATCTTACGGATTACCATCGACATAAGTCAATCGGATCACGCGACAATAGGTATTTAACTCTAACCGTATATTTGTGTTTAATTAATTAAAGGGTTAAGGTTCAAATCTTCAGAAAAATTTTAAACTATACGAAAATCTACTTTTCGCCTTCTGCTACGGTTTTAGTTAATTTTTCCCTACAATTGGTATCAAAGCCCTGGTTGTACCCTTTAATTAATTAACGTATATATACGTGAATCTATTTCTTTTTATTGTGATTATGCATGTTTTAGAAAGAGATGGCACTCTAGGTATTCGCATATATAATTACATGTCGAATGTATGGATTTATATATATTGTTATAAAGTGAATTGTTATTGCTCAATTTTGGTCCTAGATTTTCCATGTAATTTTTGTTTCGGAATTGTAACAAGAAGGGTGGCCTATTATCGTCACAAGTTCCTTCTTGATAGTTGCTTAATTTTTTTTATGTTGTATAAAGTAGTGCAGTTTTTTATTTGTAAAAAAAATAAAAAATACTGCAGTGGTTAATAAAAAAAAATATTTTTTTTACTACAGTATTTTATTGTATAAAATAAGCTGTAATATATTCAAGATTCGAAGACTCAAGATTTGAAGAAATTTGAGCATCCGGAACCCGTCTTGGCACCCGCGTGCACCGAGACAACAAGCGCGCACGCAACCAAGCGTGCAGCTGCGCTTGTTGCGGTGCAGCAGCGCGCGACCCATGCATAGGCTGGCCGTGCGGCAGCTCATGCCCTTGCATGGGCTAGGCGTGTGCATGGGCTGTTGTCGTGATCTTTGGGCCCGCGAGTTTCGTGCGCGAGATGGTCGCTTGAAGTCTTGTCCGCCAAGAAAGGAGTTTTTGTATTCCGTACAATTGTAATTTACATGCTTTTCTTGAATGGACCAAAATTGTGGCTGTTTATTTTTTATGTATAAATATTACAGTATTGGTTATTGTATGATAACATGTCATATAGAATAGGAGTGCCACTCATATATCTCTTTTGGTATGAACATGCATTGAATGATTTAGGTATCTAATAGGCATCTAAATAACTTGGTAAAATCATTCTTTGGAATTTAATCACCCGCCTTAAATAATTGAGTGGGAGAAGGTGTGTTAGAACGCCTATGGCCTCCAAGGTTAGTTGAGTTTTATTATTTTTGGTAATCCCCCCAAGGGGCGTCCATAAATGGAATTTAACAAAATACTTCCTTACAAGGATAGACTAGACAATTGACTTAAACGAAATCTACTCCCCAAGGAGGGATTCTCGTGAGAGAAAATTGAGGGTCGATATCTTGGTGACACACTCAATGTAATTTTATTAATATCCTCCCAAGAGTTCTTGTTAATAAAATTGCAAGGCTAAAATTGAAAATGTTGGTTGTTATGTTAACAATTAGGTGGGACCTAGTCCAACTAGTAAATAGTACGAACTCCCAAAAGAGGCGTAAGATTTATGGGTGTTGGATCACCGTTGAATTTTAACGATTGAATTATTTATTTAATTCAAGATAAATATTTAAAAGTGCTTTATCATGATTATTTACTTATATATGTTTTTGTTTTAATCAGAAATCATGACCCAATCACTTATGAACATCCTGAAAGATAACACCTTAACTGAAGATAATTATGTCACATGGAAAAGAAAAATTGGGTTGTTGCTGCAAAGTGAAAAACATAAATTTGTTCTGAATACTCCTAAACCACCCCTTCCTAATAATGAATCTAGTGTGATGCAAAGAGATGAGTATGAGCAGTGGAAGACTTCTGATGATATGGCCAAATGTTATATTATGGCCACTATCTCCGACGTGTTGCAACAGCAACAAGAAGGAATGGAGTCCGCTGCCGATATAATGATGTCTCTAGAGGAAATGTTTGCTATGTGGTCTAGGACGACTAAGAGAGAGGCAGTGACTGCTTTTATGAATCTTAGGATGAAACCTGGACAATCTGTGAAAGATCACATGATGAAAGTCATAGCACATCTCAATATTGCTGAACTAAATGGTGCTGAGATTGATGGTGAGACCAAAATTGATATGGTAGTTAACTCACTATCAGATTCCTTTGATCAGTTCAAGTTGGACTACACCTTGAACAAAAAGGAATACACCTTGCAGGGCCTGATGCAAGATGTTTAAAGCACTGAAAAGATCCTTGTGAAAAACAAAGGTCAAGAGACTCATTTGGTTGGTAAAGTTGCTACTGTTAAGACCCGTAAGAAGGTCAAGAAACAACAGAAGAAAAAGCAACTTGGGCCTACCAAGAAGGAAACCAAGAAAGTAACCAAGATCAAAGGGAAATGCTTCCTTTGTGGTGAAAAGGGACATTGGAAAAGAGATTGCCCAAAGTCCCAGAATAAGAAGGAAGAAGGTAATATTAATTATCTTGAAACATGTTTTCTGGCAGATTCTACTGATTCTTGGATCATAGACTCTGGAGCCACTAATCATGTTTGTTATTCCTTGCAAAGGTTCCAAGAAAGAAGAAGGTTGAATGAAGATGAAGTCAATTTGCGCTTGGGCAACGGAACGTTAGTGTATGCAAGTGCAGTGGGAGATATTATAGTTATTTTAGATTCTAGTAGGCATTTAGATTTAGTAGACGTTTATTATGTACCTCAATTCAAGAGGAATTTAATTTCAGTTTCTTGTTTAAATAAATTTGGATATTCGGTTACTTTTAATAAAGTTTTTATTATTAGTAAGAATGACAAAATTGTTTGCAAAGGTACATTGGAAAACGGTCTATTCTTTTTGCATAGAAATATCTCTCACTCGTTAGACACAGAAATAACGGAACCTAATCATAAAAGAGTAAAATTATCAAAAGATGAAACCTACCTTTGGCATTTTCGCCTAGGTCACATTAACCTTAATAGGATTAAAAGATTGGTATGTGGCAGACCTTTGAGTGACTTAAAGGTTGATGATCTACCAACTTGTGAATCTTGTTTGGAAGGTAAATGACCAAAAGGCCGTTCATTACCAAAGGTGCAAGAGCCACTGAATGTTTAGGACTAATACACACTGATGTATGTGGTCCTATGAGCATTCAAGCTAGAGGTGGATATGAGTACTTCATCACCTTCACAGATGATTAATCAAGATTTGGTTATGTGTATCTCATGAGACATAAGTTGGATGCTTTTGACATGTTCAAAGCATTCAAAGCTGAAGTAGAAAATCAGCTTGAGAAACATATAAAAATCTTGAGATCTGATCGTGGTGGAGAATATCTATCTGGAGAGTTTTAGCAATATCTTATTGATAATGGGATAGTTTCTCAGTTTTCTGCACCAGGTACACCTCAACAAAATGGGGTAGTAGAAAGGAGAAATAGAACTCTCTTAGAGATGGTTAGGTCAATGTTGAGTTATTCAACACTTCCTATTTCTTTTTGGGGATATGCTCTACAAACAGCAATATACATTCTAAACGATGTACCATCTAAATCTGTCCCTAAAACCCCACATGAATTGTGGACTGGGCGAAAACCTAATTTACAACACATGAGGATATTTGGTTGTTCTGCACATGTGTTGAAAGGAAAGACAGAAAAGATGGAGTCCCGTTCAGAAACATGTATATTTGTGGGGTATCCAAAAGGAACTAAAGGATATTATTTCTATAGTCCTAATGATCTAAAAGTATTTGTTTCAACAAATGCTTCATTTCTAGAAAAGGACTATATGAATAATTTTGTGCCCAAAAGTAGAATTGTCCTGAATGAAATGTCAGGAGATACAATTCCACAAGAGGTTTCACAACCTAGCCCAATTGTAAGTTCCACTCCAACATAAAATCAACAACCTACCATTCCTATCGTAGTGGGAGGGTTATAACACAACCCTAAAAATACATCGGTCTAGGAGAATCTGTGGAGAATCTCCCGAACAACGATGATCCCTACACGTACAAGGAAGCAGTGGAGGATGTTGATTGTCGTCATTGGCAAAAGGCAATGCAATCTGAGATTGAATCAATGTTCAATAACAAAGTCTGGTCCCTTATGGACTTGCCTAAAGGGATAAAACCCATTGGGTGTAAATGGGTATACAAGAGGAAAAGAGGTATGGATGGTAAGGTGGAAACCTTTAAAGCTAGACTGGTAGCTAAAGGTTATACTCAGAAAGAAGGTATCGATTACGAGGAAACCTTCTCTCCTGTGGCCATGCTTAAATCCATTAGGATACTCTTATCCATTGCAGCATCTCTAGACCTAGAGATTTGGCAAATGGACGTCAAGACAGCTTTCCTTAATAGAAGTCTTGACGAGATCATCTACATGATGCAACCTAGAAGGATTCATTGAAAAGGGCCAAGAGGAAAGATTATGCAAATTGCAAAAGTCCATATATGGACTGAAGCAAGCATCCAGATCCTGGGACATAAGGTTCGATCAAGCTGTGAAAGGTTTTGGATTTATTCAAAACCCTGACGAACCATTTGTATACAAAAGGATTAAAGGCGACAAGTTGGTTTTCCTCATTCTTTATGTTGATGATATACTACTCATTGGAAACGATGTAGGTGTATTGACATCAGTAAAAGAATGGTTAGAAAAACAATTTGATATGAAGGACTTAGGAGAAGCAAGTTATATTCTTCGTATCCAAGTAATAAGGGATAGAAAGAATAGAACGATTGCATTATCCCAAGCTTCATACATTGATAAAATCTTGTCTAGATTTTCCATGCAAGATTCCAAGAAAGGTATGTTACCTTTTAGACATGGAATCAAACTTTCTAAGGAACAGGTTCCTAATAATGAGCATGAAGAGCATGAAGAGCAATTCATGAGTAGAGTTCCATATGCCTAGGCAGTTGGAAGTCTCATGTATGCAATGCTCTATACTAGACCAGATATTTGTTTTGCTGTTTGCATAGTTAGTAGGTTTCAATCGAAACCTGGTCCTGATCATTGGACGGCAGTCAAGCATATTTTCAATTATCTTAAAAAGAACTAGAGATTATATGCTTGTATACTCTTAGGGGATTTAATTCCGGTTGGGTATATAGATTCTGATTTCCAGTCGGATTCTGACTCCAGAAAATCCACATCAGGATCTGTGTTTACAATTGGAGGAGGAGCAGTCATATGGAGGAGTATCAAGCAATCTTCTAGTTGCTGATTCCACCATGGAAGCTGAGTATGTTGCTGCATGCGAAGCTGCACAAGAGGCTGTTTGGCTCCGCCAATTCTTGATTGACTTGGAAGTGGTTCCTAATGCGAATAAGCAGATCACTATACACTGTGACAACAGTGGAGCAGTGGCTAATTCGAGAGAACCAAGAAGTCATAAGAGAGGTAAACACATAGAAAGGAAATATCACCTTTTAAGGGAAATTGTTCATAGGGGAGACGTGACGATCACCAAAATCGCGTCAGTAGAAAATCTAGCGGATGCTTTCACAAAGGCTCTACCTCATAAGAGTTTTGATGGACACCTAGAGAATATGTGAATGAGAGATATGACACACTTACTATAGCTCAAGTGGGAGATTGTTAGGATTATGCTCAATAGCAAGAGTGTAATATAGTAATTGGCAATCTTTTCATATTAATAAAGTGTTTTCTGATTTTTACAAATACTTATAGCATTTATTATTATAATTGTCAAGGTAAATAATCATAAGGTCAAAAGACTATGAGATATGAAGAATTTTTCATACATCCGGATATGTGTGAGGTATACACAATTCTTTAGTTAGTCTTGAATAACGTTCACAACTTAAGTTAAAGGTTGGGCACCTCTATCTTGATAAAGTTATAGAATTCTTTTACTAGCATTTGAGTGGGATCAAATGAGTTATGATGAGTCTAAAATCATCGAAAGGTTTTCGAGTAAAAGAATCTAGTGCACTAGGTGCATTGAACAGGATCACAATGAAATACTTTATCTAGAACCGTCACTAGATATAAGTCTTTTCATTATTAGGACAATCGGAGAGTCGATCTTAATCCTGAGATAAATGATGGACTTATGGTTGCAAGTGTTATCATTTGAGCTATCAATGAGTACGATTATATAGCATAGTCCATCCTCGATAGTTTGGTGGTATTCATTTGTTAATCGATAGAGGACTTCATTTATAGATATGGACATCGTGGCTCCATTTATTAAATGAGAGTATAATATCATCATATGGATGTTTTGAGGTATTGGATATTAAATCTCAACGTTGAGTTTTCAATAATGATTATTGAAGACATGGCTTCTGGACAAGTCAAAATATCACCAAGTTCAAAATGTGGTCATATGAGGAAATATGGTAACTTTGAGAGCTCTAAGCGGTCTATGAGCTCTTGGCGATTACTGATATTATTCACGAGGATACACCATCTCCTATAAGATTGTCTAGGGTATGAATGAGAAACATCTCCTTATTCTATCTTTATTTAAGAGTTCAATTTTAGCTCTTTAGTGGAATGAGTTAAAATTAATAGATCGGACATAAGTGAATCATTTGTTGATTGTGATTAGGTTATGTCTATTGAAGCTTAAATTTAGATAGCCCGCCAAGATCCACAATCCACACGTACTTGCATGGATCACTTGATATATTCTACCGGACCAATTTATGGGTCCATCTAGAATTGCATTTAATATATTAAGAATATAATATGTCTATTATTTATTTAATGGGCTGCTCTATTATATTAATATATTAAAAGGAGACATGTGGGCTTGTTTCTTTTAGTAAGAATATGTCTGGTTCACATGTGAACTTTTATTTAAAGTCTAATGGATTAAATAAAATAAGAAAAATAATATTAGACCATATATATATGGTGTGGGCGGCAAGGCTAATAAAATAGCCCAAAATATTATTTTATTTTATTGTTTTGATTAAAAGGAAATTAATTAATTATTTAATTAATTAATAGTTTAAAGTCAAAATCTTTTCCTTATCAGTAAATAAAATACTATGTGTTGGATTAGGGTTAGAATTCTTTTAAGTGATAGAAGTCCTAATGTGGTAAGGATTAAGTCCACATACACTCCATGCCACACAAAGAATTCGGCCACCCTAGTCCTATAAGAGTTAGGATTCTTAAATTGATAGGAATAAGGGAAAAGCACAATTCCTTTTCAAGTAAGGAAATTGGCCAACCCTAGATTTCCTACACAAAGAATTCGGCCAACCCTATTTTGAGAAGGAGAAATTTTGGTCACCTTATAAATATAAGGTGATAAATTTCGGCCACCTAGAAGCTTGAGTGAGAGAGATTTTTGTTTGCTTTGAAATATAAAAATCTGACTCAATACACATAGAATTTCGGCCAAGAGAGAAAAAGAAAAATAAGTTGTCATTCGATAGTGCACTTGCAAGCCTTTAGGATCAAAAGGTTTTGTGCACACTTTCGATTTAGGGGTACGCGAGTTCCAATCATATCAATTGTGAATTCAAAAGTGACCGGAACTATTTTTCTAGGCTCTTGGTGTTTTGGGATTGAAGATCAGGATCAGAAGTTCCATACATCCATTCTCAGGTAAGCAATTCAAAGAAAAAAAGGGAGACCACGCTCCTAGGTGATTCATGTACTTGCTAGGATTGAAGATCTTACGGATTACCATTGACGTAAGTCAATCGGATCACGCGACAAGAGGTATTTAACTCTAACCGTATATTTGTGTTTAATTAATTAAAAGGTTAAGGTTCAAATCTTCAGAAAAATTTTAAACTATACGAAAATCTACTTTTCGCCTTCCGCTGCGGTTTTAGTTAATTTTTCCCTACAGAGGTATCGTGCTATAGCCTTGCTTGGTACCTTGTAGACTGTGAGACGTGGTACTGACTTCTTTCCGGTAGAGCATCCTCGGTATCTAGTTACCGGTCCCGATCTAGGTCCTACCAACTATCTGCCGGATGGAAAATTCTTCTTTGGACCCCTGCCAAAATGACTGTTAACAATATGTAATATATTTTTTACTTTTATGAAATTATTAATTTATGTGGCCCGAAATTTTACACTACCAACAATCGGGCCCGAAATTTTACACTAAGTATCAAAAAGAAATAATTAATTATTACGATAAAGTGGTTTATTAATTTTTTACACTAGCCTAAATCTGGACTGGGATTTTTTATTAATTTAGAGAGGATATTAATTTATAAGTGTTAATAGGGTTTTCTGGCAAGAGACCAAAGGAGAATTTTCCAACAATGAGCTACCTAGGAAGATTCATCCAGATATTCCAGGTAACCAGCGAGATCGGTACAACTACCTAGACGGAGCAGATACTTGACAAGGTCGGGACCTCAACTACCTATCTATCTGGATAGGACATCAGCTCTGCGAGCTAACGAAGGCATGTACCACATTCTACTAAAGCTCCTAATATCGACTTAAGACAGTACGATTATAAACTTGCACGCAAGCACCCCGACATCAATCAAGGCACCCAGTACCTCGATACCCTGCCTTGGTACTGCCTCGACTTCCACCTGGTACCTAGTACCTCGATGTCGGAGCCCCTCCTAGGTAGATACCTTACCTGCCAAGCAATATGAAGAAGATCGTGAAGACACAAGCACCATTCGGTCAAGTAGTAGAACAAGCTCCACCATACTGATATACCAGTACCACATTCCGCCAAAATTTAGAATCAGAATTTCCTTCCAAGCTCCACGAAGAAGGAAAGTTGACTCCATCGCCAAAATAAAGCGCCATTAATGGGACTAAATGGTTAACTAAATCAGAACCTGAATTCGACAGTGATTAATGGGATCAAATCCCGCGCCTTCAGCCCCACAGAATGCATGTCAACACCTAAAATAGGACTCTCAATAATCCTCATTAATACGACCAGATTTTGAGGGGATTCTTAGGAGTACTATATATACGGTTTTGAAGGGCAAAGGGAGAGGGGATTCAAGTGTTTTTTATCTCCTAAGGAAAAGAGATTTATTTCCGGTGGAATTTCCTCTGAAATTCTCTGAAGCCAGTGAAAGTCCATTGATGATCATTGGAGGAACATATCCACTTATCGATATAAACACTTTCTCCACCACCACCCTGTGTAACCACCACCCTGTGTAAAAGAGTGAGAAACGAGAGAAGAGTGTATGCTTTGTAACTTTGCTATAGTGTTATTTAATACAACAGTGTCCTTCTATATCCCGCTACTGCTTCCGATAGTGGGTGAGGGTGCTAACCGAAATTACACTCCCCGAGTGGATTTTTCAGTTAACAATTTTTGGCGCCGTCTGTGGGAAACACCACCCTTAAAAGAAAGCCAGTGTGCCTCGTTTTCTTATTATACCATCAAAATGAAGCTCCGATCCTCTCAGGATCATCATGATCCGTCGGGACACCAATCAATCGCTTCCACCCAAAAGAGCTAGAAGCCGAAGAAGTGGGGAAAGGGTCACAAACCAGGTCGCGGCCTTCATAGAAAGCATTCGCCTTCGAATGGTCGTTGAAGGTAGTACCAGTCAACCTGCGGTACTAGATCCCAGGGGAGATGCCAATCGGCAAGGTACCAGGGTACCTCCCTTCGACAGATTGGGACCACCACCTCCCGTACCAGTCCATGATAGACTCGGGCCCATGCCCCCAGTACCATCAGTCCATGACAGACTCGGACCTATGCCCCCGGTACTAGGGCAACCTACAGGTTATCAACCCCGGCGTGCGAGATCCGCCATCGATCTCCTGCCTAGAGAGCGCCACCACCTAGTCCAAACAAAAGCTTATTCTAGACAGCCTCAACAGGAAGTGACCAGGGGACACCTTCGTTCAGTGGCAGGAGGTAGTAACAGGGGAACCGGAGAAGACCCTCCCTAGGGAGATAATCAGGATGAAGCTTCTGTGATATCAGAGGGTCCTGACGACAAAGACTCAGAGGTGGAATCTGGGAATGATGGCAACAAACGTCTCTGAGACCAGGTTGCCAGAATGGCGAAAGAAATCTAAGAGTTGAAGAAGGGAAAGCACCGGGAACACTGGAAAGACCCTTTGGGAGAGATGAATGCTCCTTTCTCTAAGAGGATCAAGGAGGCAGAAATACATCCCATATTTAAGATGCCAATAGATAAATATTCTAGAACCGAGGATCCTCTGAGCCATCTGGAAAGTTTTGTTCACCAGATGGAAGTCCAGAATGTTAGGATTATGCTCAATGGCAAGAGTGTAATATTGTAATTGACAATCTTCTCATATTAATAAAGTGAATTCTGATTCTTACAATTACTTATAGCATTTATTATTATAATTGTCAAGGTAAATAATCATAAGGTCGAAAGACTATAAGACATGAAGAATTGTTCATACATCCGGATATGTATGAGGTAGACACAATTCTTTAGATAGTCTTGAATAACGTTCACAACTTAAGTTAAAGGTTGGGCACCTCTATCTTGTTAAAGTTGTAGAATTCTTTTACTAGCATTTGAGTGGGATCAAATGAATATGATGAGTCTAAAATCATCGAAAGGTTTTCGAGTAAAAGAATCTAGTGCACTAGGTGCATTGAACTGGATCACAATGAAATACTTTATCTAGAACCATCACTAGATATAAGTCTTTTCATTAAAGAGGACAATCAAAGAGTCTATCTTAATCCTGAGATAAATGATGGACTTATGGTTGAAAGTGTTATCATTAGAGCTATCAATGAGTACGATTATATAGCATAGTCGATCCTCGATAGTTTGGTGGTATACATTTGTTAATCGATAGAGGACTTTATTTATAGATATGGAAATCGTGGCTCCATTTATTAAATGAGAGTATAATATCATCATATGGATGTTTTGAGGTATTGGATATTAAATCTCAACGTTGAGTTTTCAATAATGATTATTGAAAACATGGCTTCTAGACAAGTCAAAGTATCCAAGTTCGAAATGTGGTCATATGAGGAAATATGGTAACTTGGAGAGCTATAGGCGGTCTATGAGCTCTTGGCGATTACTGATATTATTCACGAGGATACACCATCTCCTATAAGATTGTCTAGGGTATGAATGAGAAACATCTCCTTATTCTATCTTTATTTAAGAGTTCAATTTTAGCTCTTTAGTGGAATGAGTTAAAATTAATAGATTGGACCTAAGTGAATCATTTGTTGACTGTGATTAGGTTGTGTCTATTGAAGCTTAAATTTAGATAGCCCGCCAAGATCCCCAATGCACACGTATTTGCATGGATCACTTGATATATTCTACCGGGCCGATTTAAGGGTCCATCTAGAATTGTTTTTAATATATCAAGAATATAATATGTCTATTATTTAATTAATGGGCTGCACTATTATATTAATATATTAAAAGGAGACATGTGGGCTTGTTTCTTTTAGTAAGAATGGGTCTAGTTCACATGTGAGCTTTTATTTAAAGTCCAATGGATTAAATGAAATAAGAAAATAATATATGGCCCATTTATATAAGTGGGGCGGCAAGGTGTATATATTAACCTAATATATTATTTTGTTTCGTTGTTTTAATTAAATAAGAATTATTTAATTTATTAATTAATTGTTTAATTAAGAAACAAATTTTTTTCTAATCAGGAAATATATTTCGTAAAGTTATACTATTGGTAGTAGTATATTAAAAGTAAAAGACTTGTTTGATAAGAAAATAAATAATTAATTTTATTTATTTAATCAAATAAGAAGTCTTTTTATTTAGTCAATAAAAGAATAAAATATCTATGAGTTGGATTAGGTTTTAAAGTCTAAAGGTTGATGGAAATTAGGGTGCAACACAAACTCTTTTTGGTATGTGATTTGCGGCAACCCTAGTCCATTTAGAGGAAGATTTCGGCAATCCTAAATAGAAAAGGAAGCAAGATTTCGGCCACCTATATAATACCACATATAGAATTCGGCCACCATAGTTGATTGAATGATTCAATTTTTCTTCTTCTTCTCAATTCATAGAAAAGGATAATTTTTGTTCTACTAAACATAAAAGAGAGAAGAGTTTATTCTTTGATAGTACACTGATTGCTTGTTCATCAATAAGCTTGTGTGTACAACATCGAATTAGGTTCACGCGAGTTTCGATCATTAGATTGAGAACTCAAAAGTGACCGGAATAATTTTTGTCTTCTTTTGATTGTTTTGTGACTAACAAAAGAAAAAGAAAACTTTGTTCATCCATTCTCAGGTTTGCAATTCAAAGAAAAAGGGAGACCACGCTCCTAGGTGATTCACGTACGTGTTCGGATTAGAAGATCTCGCGCGTACTGTTCACGATCACTGTTCACGGGGGGGGGGGGGGGGGGGGGGGGGGGGGGGGGTGTACTGTTCACACGGTACTGTTCACAATCACTGTTCACGCGGGTACTGTTCACGGGCATTGGAAAAGATTTTGCGGATTACCAATCGACGTAAGTCAATAGGATCACGCGTCAAGAGGTATTTAACTCTAACCGTATATATTTGAGTTTAATAATTTAAAGGTTAAGGTTCAACTTTGAGAAAAATTTTAAAACCATATGAAATCTATTTTTCGTTTCTTCCGCTGCGTTTTATATCGATTTTTCCCTACAATTGGTATCATAGCCTTGGTTGTACCTTTCAATTAATTAACGTATATATACGTGAATCTATTTCTTTTTATTGTGATTATACATGTTTTAGAAAGAGATGGCACTCTAGGTATTCGCATATATAATTACATGTTGAATGTATGGATTTATATATGTTTTATAAAGTGAATTGTTATTGCTCGATTTTGGTCCTAGAATTTCAATGTAATTTTTGTTTCAGATTTGTAACAAGAAGGGTGGTCTATTATCGCCATAATTCCTTCTTGGTAGTTGCTAGGGTTTTATTTTTTTTGTATGTAAAATAAGTGCAGTATTTTTCTTGTAATCAGGTGCAGTATTTTTTTTGTAAATCTTACTGCAGTAAAATAAAATAAAACATTGCTGCACTAATTTATTCGTAATATGATGTAATGTTCGGGTATTGAAAATTCGAAGACACGAAGAAAAACGAAGCAACCGGAACCGAGAACGAGCACCGTGCGCACCCTAGGACTGGATTGGGCTGCGCATGGCAAGCCCAATCCTTGGTGGGCTGCGCACGGCAGCCTTGTGTGGCCTTATGGGCTGCGCAAGGCAGCTCCTTTGTGGAGTTGTGGGCTGTGCACGTCCATGGGAGGAGGCCGAGGGATGAGCGTATGGTTGATGGCCACCTGAAGATCTTGTATTCCTAACAATTGTAATTTACTTGCTTTTCTAGGATGGGCCAAAATTGTTGCTATTTAATTTTTGCTTAAATATTACAGTATTTGTTGTTGTATGATAACATGACATTTTAGAATAGGAGGTGCCACTCATATATCTCTTTTGGTATGAACATGCATTGAATGATTTAGGTATCTAATTGGCATCTAGATAACTTGGTAAAAATCATTCTTTGGGATTTAATCACACGCCTTAAATAATTGAGTGGGAGAAGGTGTGCAAGAACGCCTATGGCCTCCAAGATTAGTTGAGTTTTATTATTTTTGGTAATCCCCCCAAGGGGGGTCCATAAATGGAATTTAACAATATACTTCCTTACAAGGATAGACTAGACAATTGACTTAAACGAAATCTACTCCCCAAGGAGGGATTTTCGTGAGAGAAAATTGAGGGTCGATATCTTGGTAACACACTCAATGTAATTTTATTAATATCCTCCCAAGAGTTCTTGTTAATAAAAATTATAAAGCTAAAATTAAAAACGCTGGTTGTTATGTTAACAATTAGGTGGGACCTAGTCTAACTAGTAAATAGTGCGAACTCCCAAAGGAGGCGTAATATTTATGGGTGTTGGATCACCGTTGAATTTTTATGATTGAATTATTTATTTTAATTCAAGATAAATTTTTAAAAGTGCTATTATCATGATTATTTACTTATATATGTTTTTGTTTTAATCAGAAATCATGACCCCATCACTTATGAACATCCTGAAAGATAACACCTTAACTGGAGATAACTACGTAACATGGAAAAGGAAAATTGGGTTGTTGCTGCAAAGTGAAAAACATAAGTTTGTTCTGAATACTCCTAAACCACCCCTTCCTAATAATGAATCTAGTGTGATGCAAAGAGATGAGTATGAGCAGTGGAAGACTTCTGATGATATGGCCAAATGTTATATTATGGCCACTATCTCCGACGTGTTGCAACAGCAACAAGAAGGAATGGAGTCCGCTGCCGATATAATGATGTCTCTAGAGGAAATGTTTGCTATGAGGTCTAGGACGACTAAGAGAGAGGCAGTGACTACTTTTATGAATCTTAGGATGAAACCTGGACAATCTGTGAAAGATCACATGATGAAAGTAATAGCACATCTCAATTTTGCCGAACTAAATGGTGCTGAGATTGATGGTGAGACCAAAATTGATATGGTAGTTAACTCACTGTCAGATTCCTTTGATCAGTTCAAGTTGGACTACACCTTGAACAAAAAGGAATACACCTTGCAGGGCCTGATGCAAGATGTTCAAAGCGCTGAAAAGATCCTTGTGAAAAACAAAGGTCAAGAGATTCATTTGGTTGGTAAAGTTGCTACTGTTAAGACCCGTAAGAAGGTCAAGAAACAACAGAAGAAAAAGCAACTTAGGCCTACCAAGAAGGAAACCAAGAAAGTAACCAAGATTAAAGGGAAATGCTTCCTTTGTAGTGAAAAGGGACATTGGAAAAGAGATTGCCTAAAGTCCCAGAAAAAGAAGGAAGAAGGTAATGTTAATTATCTAGAAACATGTTTTCTGGCAGATTCTACTGATTCTTGGATCATAGACTCTGGAGCCACTAATCATGTTTGTTATTCCTTGCAGGGGTTTCAGGAAAAGAGAAGGTTGAATGAAGATGAAGTCAATTTGCGCTTGGGCAACGGAAAGTTAGTGTCTGCAAGTGCAGTGGGAGATATTAGAGTTATTTTAGATTCTAGTAGGCATTTAGATTTAATAGACGTTTATTATGTACCTCAATTCAAGAGGAATTTAATTTTAGTTTCTTGTTTTAATAAGTTTGGATATTCGGTTACTTTTAATAAAACGTTTATTATTAGTAAGAATGACAAAGTTGTTTGCAAAGGTACATTGGAAAACGGTTTATTCTTTTTGCATAGAAATATCTCTCACTCGTTAGACACAGAAATAACGGAACCTAATCATAAAAGAGTAAAATTATCAAAAGATGAAACCTATCTTTGGCATTTACGCCTAGGTCACATTAACCTTAATAGGATTAAAAGATTGGTATGTGACGGACTTAAAGGTCGATGATCTACCAACTTGTGAATCTTGTTTGGAAGGTAAAATGACCAAAAGGCCGTTCAATACCATAGGTGCAAGAGCCACTGAATGTTTAGGACTAGTACACACTGATGTATGTGGTCATATAAGCATTCAAGCTAGAGGTGGATATGAGTAATTCATCACCTTCACAGATGATTACTCAAGATTTGGTTACATGTATCTCATGAGACATAAGTCGGATGCATTTGATATGTTCAAAGCATTCAAAGCTGAAGTAGAGAATCAGCTTGAGAAACATATAAAAATCTTGAGATCTGATCGTGGTGGAGAATATCTATCTGGAGAGTTTCAACAATATCTTATTGATAATGGGATAGTTTCTCAGCTTTCTACACCAGGTACACCTCAACAAAATGGGGTAGCAGAAAGGAGAAATATGACTCTTTTAGAGATGGTTAGATCAATGTTGAGTTATTCAACACTTCCTATTTCTTTTTGAGGATATGCTCTACAAACAGCAATATACATTCTAAACGATGTACCATCCAAATCTGTCCCTAAAACCCCACATGAATTGTGGACTGGGCGAAAGCCTAGTTTACAACACATGAGGATATTTGGTTGTCCTGCAAATGTGTTGAAAGGAAAGACAGAAAAGATGGAGTCCCGTTCGGAAACATGTATATTTGTGGGGTATCCAAAAGGAACTAAAGGATATTATTTCTATAGTCCTTCTGATCCGAAAGTATTTGTTTCAACAAATGCTTCATTTCTAGAAAAAGACTATATAATAGTTTTATGCCCAAAAGTAGAATTGTCATGAATGAGATGTCAGGAGATACAATTCCACAAGAGGTTTCACAACCCAGCCCAATTGTAAGTTCCACTCCAACACAAGATCAACAACCTACCATTCCTCGTCGTAGTGGGAGGGTTAGAACACAACTCGAAAGATATATCAGTCTAGGAGAATCTGTTGAGAATATCCCGGACGACGATGATCCCTACACATACAAGGAAGCTATGAAGGATGTTGATTGTCGTCATTGGCAAAAGGCAATGCAATCTGAGATTGAATCGATGTTCAATAACAAAGTCTGGTCCCTTGTAGACTTGCCTAAAGGGATAAAACCCATTGGGTGCAAGTGGGTATGCAAGAGGAAAAGAGGTATGGATGGTAAGGTGGAAACCTTTAAAGCTAGACTGGTAGCTAAAAGTTATACACAGAAAGAAGGTATCGATTACGAGGAAACCTTCTCACCTGTGGCCATGCTTAAATCCATTAGGATACTCTTATCTATTGCAGCATCTCTAGACCTAGAGATTTGGCAAATGGACGTCAAGACAGCTTTCCTTAATGGAAATCTTGACGAGAGCATCTACATGATGCAACCAGAGGGATTCATTGAAAAAGGCCAAGAAGAAAGAGTATGCAAGTTGCAAAAGTCCATATATGGACTAAAGCAAGCATCCAGATCCTGGAACATAAGGTTCGATCAAGCTGTAAAGGGTTTTGGATTTATTCAAAACCCTGACGAACCTTGTGTGTACAAGAGGATCAAAGGCGACAAGTTGGTTTTCCTCATTCTTTATGTTGATGATATACTACTCATTGGAAACGATGTAGGTGTATTGACATCAGTGAAAGAATGGTTAGCAAAACAATTTGATATGAAGGACTTAGGAGAAGCAAGTTATATTCTTCGTATCCAAGTAATAAGGGATAGAAAGAATAGAACGATTGCATTATCCCAAGCTTCATACATTGATAAAATCTTGTCTAGATTCACCATGCAAGATTCCAAGAAAGGTATGTTACCTTTTAGACATGGAATCAAACTTTCTAAGGGTCAAGCACCTAAGAATGTGCATGAAAAGCAATTCATGAGTAGAGTTCCATATGCCTCGGCTAGTTGGAAGTCTCATGTATGCAATGCTCTGTACTAGACCAGATATTTGTTTTGTTGTTGGCATAGTTAGCAGGTTTCAATCGAAACCTGGTCCTGATCATTGGACGGCAGTCAAACATATTTTCAAGTATCTCAAGAGAACTAGAGATTATATGCTTGTATACTCTAGAGGGGATTTAATTCCCGTTGGGTATACAGATTCTGATTTCCAGTTGGATTCTGACTCCAGAAAATCCACATCAGGAAATGTGTTTACCATTGGAGGAAGAGCAGTCATATGGAGGAGTATCAAGCAATCTTATATTGCTGATTCCACCATGGAAGCTGAGTATGTTGCTGCATGCGAAGCTGCCAAAGAGGCTGTTTGGCTCCGCCAATTCTTGATTGACTTAGAAATGGTTCCTAGTGTGAATAAGCAGATCACTATACAGGCCGCCACCTTACTAGCCTCAGCAGGAGACGTATCCAGTCAAGAGGACCCCTCCTAAAGCGACACCTCTGTTAGGATTATGCTAAATGGCAAGAGTGTAATATTGTAATTGACAATCTTCTCATATTAATAAAGTGAATTCTGATTCTTACAATTACTTATAGCATTTATTATTATAATTGTCAAGGTAAATAATCATAAGGTCAAAAGACTATGAGACATGAATAATTGTTCATACATCCGGATATGTATGAGGTAGACACAATTCTTTAGTTAGTCTTGAATAACGTTCACAACTTAAGTTAAAGGTTGGGCACCTCTATCTTGTTAAAGTTGTAGAATTCTTTTACTAGCATTTGAGTGGGATCAAATGAATATGATGAGTCTAAAATCATCAAAAGGTTTTCGAGTAAAAGAATCTAGTGCACTAGCTGCATTGAACTGGATCACAATGAAATACTTTATCTAGAACCGTCACTAGATATAAGTCTTTTCATTAAAGAGGACAATCGGAGAGTCTATCTTAATCCTGAGATAAATGATGGACTTATGGTTGCAAGTGTTATCATTAGAGCTATCAATGAGTACGATTATATAGCATAGTCTATCCTCGATAGTTTGGTGGTATACATTTGTTAATCGATAGAGGACTTCATTTATAGATATGGACATCGTGGCTCCATTTATTAAATGAGAGTATAATATCATCATATGGATGTTTTGAGGTATTGGATATTAAATCTCAACGTTGAGTTTTCAATAATGATTATTGAAAACATGGCTTCTGGACAAGTCAAAGTATCCAAGTTCGAAATGTGGTCATATGAGGAAATATGGTAACTTGGAGAGCTATAGGCGGTCTATGAGCTCTTGGCGATTACTGATATTATTCACTAGGCTACACCATCTCCTATAAGATTGTCTAGGGTATGAATGAGAAACATCTCCTTATTCTATCTTTATTTAAGAGTTCAATTTTAGCTCTTTAGTGGAATGAGTTAAAATTAATAGATTGGACCTAAGTGAATCATTTGTTGATTGTGATTAGGTTGTGTCTATTGAAGCTTAAATTTAGATAGCCCGCCAAGATCCCCAATCCACACGTATTTGCATGGATCACTTGATATATTCTACCGGGCCGATTTAAGGGTCCATCTAGAATTGTTTTCAATATATCAAGAATATAATATGTCTATTATTTAAATAATGGGCTGCACTATAATATTAATATATTAAAAGGAGACATGTGGGCTTGTTTCTTTTAGTAAGAATGTGTCTGGTTCACATGTGGGCTTTTATTTAAAGTCCAATGGATAAAATGAAATAAGAAAATAATATATGGCCCATTTATGTTCGTGGGGCGGCAAGGTGTATATATTAACCTAATATATTATTTTGTTTCATTGTTTTAATTAAATAAGAATTAGTTAATTTATTAATTAATTGTTTAATTAAGAAACAAATCTTTTTCTGATCAGGAAATATATTTCCTAAAGTTATACTATTGGTAGTAGTATATTAAAAGTAAAAGACTTGTTTGATAAGAAAATAAATAATTAATTTTATTTATTTAATCAAATAAGAAGTCTTTTTATTTAGTCAATAAAAGAATAAAATATCTATGAGTTGGATTAGGTTTTGAAGTCTAAAGGTTGATGGAAATTAGGGTGCAACACAAACTCTTTTTGGTATGTGATTTGCGGCAACCCTAGTCCATTTAGAGGAAGATTTCGGCAATCCTAAATAGAAGAGGAAGCAAGATTTCGGCCACCTATATAATACCACATATAGAATTCGACCACCATAGTTGATTGAATGATTCAATTTTTCTTCTTCTTCTCAATTCATAGAAAAGGATAATTTTTGTTCTACTAAACATAAAAGAGAGAAGAGATTATTCTTTGATAGTACACTGATTGCTTGTTCATCAATAAGCTTGTGTGTACAACATCGAATTAGGTTCACGCGAGTTTCGATCATTAGATTGAGAACTCAAAAGTGACCGGAATATTTTTTGTCTTCTTTTGATTGTTTTGTAACTAACAAAAGAAAAAGAAAACTTTGTTCATCCATTCTCAGGTTTGCAATTCAAAGAAAAAGGCAGACCACGCTCCTAGGTGATTCACGTACTTGTTCGGATTGGAAGATCTCACGGTACTGTTCACGATCACTATTCACGGTGGGGGCACTGTTCACGTGGTACTGTTCACGATCACTGTTCATGCAGGTACTGTTCACAATCACTGTTCACGTGGGGGTACTGTTCATGCGGGTACTGTTCACGGGCATCGGGAAAGATTTTGCAGATTACCAATCGACGTAAGTCAATCGGATCACGCGTCAACAGGTATTTAACTCTAACCGTATATATTTGAGTTTAATTAATTAAAAGG
Organism: Dipteronia sinensis; assembly: GCA_033220585.1. Classification (NCBI taxonomy): domain Eukaryota; kingdom Viridiplantae; phylum Streptophyta; class Magnoliopsida; order Sapindales; family Sapindaceae; genus Dipteronia; species Dipteronia sinensis. Next base: position 3,908,556 of record CM065645.1, read on the forward strand.
TTAAGGTTCAACTTTGAGAAAAATTTTAAAACCATACGAAATCTATTTTTCGTTTCTTCCGCTGCGTTTTATATCGATTTTTCCCTACACAGAATGCTACCAGGGCCGTTATGTGCAGAATGTTCCCAACCATGCTAACGGACTATGCCAAGACCTGGTTCAGGAAGGTACCAACGGGAAGCGTTAACTCATTCACCAAATTGACTACTGACTTATGTGCCCAGTTTCAGGGCATCAAACCTCGCCCCAAGGATCCCATTCACCTCCAATACGTGATCCAGTTGTGGAATGAATCGCTCAGACCCTACGTGGAGATATTCCACAGAGAAGTAATCCAGATGGGGGTCTTCGCTGAGAAGGAGACCTTGGCAAATTTCAGAAGAAATCTTTGGGCAGGCAGACTATTCAGATCCTTCGCCAAGCATCCCCGGGAGACCTTACCAAGAGGCCTACGATAGAGCTATAGAGCAGGTCGAGATAGTTGAACAGCTCCGAGTTAAAATGGAGCACGATGATATGAGAACTGCCAAGCGCCAAAAGAAGGAGGCACCCAAGCCTACACCAGTTCAGAAAAATCAGAACAAACCTCCCAACAAATATACATTTCGGTCGCCACCTTATCAGCCTCCACGGAATCGGTACCCAGTTAGGCAGACTCTGCCCAGAGCTACAACTCCACCCAAGGAGGTAGCGAGGGTAGATAGAGAGGAAAGAGGGTACTCCCACTACACCCCATTGAACGCATCTCGCAAGACTATTTACCTCGCCATCCATGACAAAGAACTGCTCAGGAAGCCGGATCCATTAAAGGCACCAGTAGATCAGCGGAACCGCTACAAGTATTATGACTTCCACGAGGTTGTAGGTCATAATACCTCAGAATGCTATAGTCTGCGGAACCAGATTGAAGCCCTGGTTAGGGAAGGTTGCTTAGAGGAATTTATCCAACAAGTACGTGACAACATACGCACTGAGAAGGAGGTGCGGGTAGATATTAAAGCATATGAAGAAGGAAGGAGAGCAAAAGGGAAGGATCTGATAGAACAGATCCACACTGTCAACACCATCAGTGGGGGTCCCACCTTGGCAGTAACCTCCAATAATGCTCGAAAGAACCACGCCTGGAAAGTTCCCAGAGTAGAAGCGAGCCAGAATGTTTTCAAGGTTGCTAGAGGATCTCCTCAGTCTCCTCCTGCTGCACAGATCATCTGCACAGAAGAGGACGTATACAACACCGTGCAGCCCCATGATGATCCCATGGTCATCACTGTGCAAATAGCCAACAACTTAGTCCATCGTGTTTTGATTGACACGGGTAGCAGCGTTGATATTCTCTTCAAGAGCGCTTTGGAGCAATTCAACATAAAGAGACCTTGTTACAACAGCTGTACTACCCTATTATATGGGTTCACGGGAGATTCGTTGATTCCCACCGGGTCTATGATCTTACCAGTGATAGTAGGAACAGCGCCATTCCAGCAGAACCTGATGACAGACTTCGTTGTAGTAGACACCCGGTCCGCCTGCAATGCTATCCTGGGAAGATCCTACCTATCTACCCTTAAAGGGGTCCTGTCAATATACCATAACGTCCTAAAATTCCAGGTAGAAGATAAGGTGGGTGAAGTACGAGGGGATAAGCATGCCGCATGCATGTGCTATGCAGTATCTACCAACCCAGCAGCACTGGCCAAGGAGTGTGTGCAGATAACCATTAATCAAGATCAACAATTCTCAGAGGAAGATTTTGAATGTGAAACGAACTCAGTTGGAAAGGGATCCACTCCAGAACTCCCCGAGATAGAGATCAAGGAGGAGGAAGAGAAGGGATGGGCCAGTGGCCATCCTGCAGAATAGTTAGAAGAGATACCTATCAGGAAGGACGAGTCGTCCAAGGTAGTCAGGATAGGTTCAATGTTGAAAGCAGAGGTAAAGGAGGATCTGATAAAGCTCTTATAAGAATATAATGACATCTTTACATGGATTCATGAGGAGATGTCGGGGATACCCGTTACCTTAGCAGCTCACAGGTTAGCGGTAGACCCCACCTTCAAGCCAGTCAAATAGAAGATAAGACATTTCAACCAAGCAAGAAATACTGAGGTACAGGAAAAGGTAAACAAACTACTAAAGGCAAAATTCATCAGGGAGTCTTGGTATCTCGAATGGATTGCCAACGTAGTCATGGTGACCAAAGCAAATGGGAAGTGGCGCATGTGCATTGACTACACGGATCTCAATCGCGCCTGCCCGAAAGATAGCTTCCCGCTACCAAAAATCGACCAACTAGTATATTCAACTGCGGGTAACAAGTTCTTAAGCTTTATGGACACTTTCTCAGGATACAACTAGATTATGATGCACCCAGCTGACCAGGACAAAACCAGTTTCATAACTGGGCAAGGCCTGTACTGCTACAAGGTCATGCCCTTCGGACTCAAAAACTACCTACCAGCGCCTGGTCAACCGTTAATTCAGGGGACTGATAGAAAAGTCAATGGAGGTATATATCGATGATATGATCACGAAGTCTCAGGTAGTTGAACATCACCATGACCACCTCCGCCGGACTTTCTAGATAGTCAAAAAAAATCAGATGTGGTTGAATCCTGCTAAATGTGCCTTCGGAGTTACAGCCGGGAAATTTCTCGGGTTCATGTTCCATGAGAGAGGGATTGAAGCTAATCCCGAGAAGATCAAAGCCATCCTAGATCTTGAGTCTCCCACCTCACTCAAACAAGTGCAAGGTTTGACTAGACGAATCGCAGCCCTAAATCGCTTCATATCACGATCCACTGACAAGTGTATCCCGTTCTTCAAGGCAATCAAACAAAGGAAAAACATGAAATGGGACCAGGACAGCAAGTTGGCTTTCCAATCATTGAAAAGGTACCTCGCTAGCCCACCCTTATTAGCTAGCCCAGTACCAGGAGAAGAATTACAGTTATACTTGGCGGTATCTGAAACCGCTGTCAGCGGAGCATTAATAAAAGAATGCGAGGATGGGGTCCAGCGCCCTGTCTACTATGTGACGATGCCCTAACCAAATCAGAAAAGAACTACATTCTCTTGGAGAAGCTCGCTTTCACATTGGTAGTTACTGCCAGGAAGCTCCGCCCTTATTTCCTTGCTCACACGATCGTGGTAGTCATTAATCAACCTCTGCGTCAATTACTTCAAAGGCCGGATGTATCGGTAAGACTTGTGCTGTGGGCCCTCGAACTTACCTAGTTCAACATGAAGTATAAAGCCAGGACTACTATCAAAGCCCAAGCTTTGGTGGATTTCGTGGTAGAATTCAGTGCAATCCCCGATCAGGATGCTACCCGAGCCTGAATCAAACTCCTCAGAATGAGCAAGAGCCTGGGGATTGGCCTACCAATCGATAAATTTGGATCTTACATACCGACGAGGCATCCAATCAAGCAGGAAGTGGAGGTGGGATCATTCTAACCGACCCAGGAAAAGTCGAGTGTTGTCACTGTTTCAGATTCGAGTTTAGTACCACCAACAATGAGGCTGAATATGAAGCCTTGTTAGTAGGAATCCTTGCCAAATATGACTCGCAGCTGGTAGTTAATCAAATAACAGGTCTATACCAGGCCAAAGGGGATAACATGGCAACCTACCTCGAGAAGGTCCAGGAGTTGTTACCCCGCTTCAAAGGCTTCAGGATTGAGCAAATACCTAGACAGCAGAATCATCGAGCTGACGTCCTAGCCAAGATAGCTGCAAGTGGAGGAGAGGCACTGGCGAAAGGAGTACCACTCCAAGTAATCACTACATCAAGCATAGCTGAAGGCAAGGAAGTCAACCCCGTGGAACGACTTCCATGCTGGATGGATCCCATCATGGATTATCTTCATTCGGGAAAGCTCCCTGAAAACCCTGATAAAGCTCGCAAGATCAAGAGAACCTCAGTCCAATACTGCTTAGTAGAGGGCAGCTTTACCGTAGAGGTAGGTCACTCCCCTTGCTTAGATGCCTACATCTCGATAATGCTAACTGGGCTCTGAGAGAAGTGCATTCAGGAGACTGTGGAAATCATGTCGGGGAGAAGCATTGGCTTACCAGGTGCTACGCATGAGATAATTCTTACCAACCTTGCACCATGATGCAAGGCAGTTCATACAGTCTTGTGAACCATGCCAGAAAACGGCCAACATGCATCACCTACCTCCAGAACGTTTATCTACCATCAGATCACCGTATCTGTTTGCCTTTTGTGGAGTAGATCTGATTGGACCTCTCTCAACCGTGCCAGGTCAGCAGAAGCATGGGATCATGGCTATTGATTACTTCACCACATGGGTGGAAGCAGAATCCCTCTCCAGAATTACTGAAGCAAATACAACAGAATTTATCATGAAAAATACGGTTTGCCGGTTTGGTACCCCGATGGTCATCATCACAGATCTGGGTAAGCAGTTTGATAATGCCAGATTCCAGGAATTCTGTGAGAGTCTAGGGATTAAACTTCGCTTCGCATCTGTAGCACACCCTCAGACTAATGGCCTGGTATAAGCCACAAATAAGACTATCAAGAGGCTCATGAAGAAGAAACTTCAACAGAAGAAAAGGAGATGGGCAGATGAACTCCTAGACTTGCTATGGGCTTACCGCACCACCAAAAGGACTGCTACTAGAGAGACCTCCTACTCACTAGCTTTTCGGGTAGAAGTTGTCCTTCTTATAGAGCATAAGCTCACTTCTTTCCGGGTTCAGCATTTCAACCCCGATGGGAATGAAGACAAGCTGAGTGTCAACCTAGACCTCCTAGAGGAGAAACAAGACAGGGTTGCAGAAAGGGTAGCAATTTACCAGAACCAGATTGCTCGTTACTTCAACAGGAAAGTAAGAGCCCGAAGCTTCAAAGAAGGGGACTTGGTTCTCAAGAAGGTTACTCAGAATACCCGGAAGAGGTCAGACGGAGTACTGTCACCTAATTGGGAAGGTCCCTACCTAATCAGAACGGTGATCCAAGGTGGGGCCTATAAGTTGGACAACATGAATGGACATCCGGTAGACCACATTTGGAATGCTGATCACCTCAAGAGGTTTTACCCATGAGTCATGCAGTGGAAATCAGCCGGGATCCTCCCGAAACGAATGTTAGAAGATGTTAATAGTTGTGAGTGCTTGTATTCTCTTTTTTGATCATCAATAAAGAAGGATTCTTTCTCCATCTACTTTTGTCTGCATTTATCTACATATATCTACTTTATGTCACCAATTGAATTCGCCATGATCACCGCCTTAAGACCAGGAGAGCTACATAGTACTCCTGATGCCCTGGACCGGATAAAACCCTACAGGAGGATCGTCTTAAAACAAAAAGAGCTACATAGCACTTCTAATGCCCTGGACCGGATTGATCTCTCCAGGAGGATCTCCTCGAGACCAGGATAAGCAGCATGGCATTCCTGATGCCCTGGCCGGGCACCACCCCCCGCTAGGAAGGATCCGGTATGTAAGTGCATAGTTGCCTAACGGATTAGACCTCGGTCGGGTACCACCCCCCACTGAGAAGGGTCTAGATAATAAGTGCATAGTTTCCAACCAGATCAAGGCCTTGGCCGGGCACCACCCCCTGCTAAGAAAGACTTGGGGCTAAAGTGGCCTTAGTTGCCTACCAAGATCTTGTTACCAGAATGATCGCCTTATTTTCACCAATGATCGCCTCAATACCATAAAGGATTGTATGGCCTTCCTGTTGCCTTGGCTGGATACCACCCTAGGAAGAGTCTGGTTAGTAAGGGCATAGTCGTCTGCCAGATAAAGGCATTGGTCGGGCGCTACCCCCCGCTAAGAAAGATCTGGTACGAAAGGGGCCTTAGTCGCCTACCAAGATCTTGCTGCCAACACGTTCTCCCTTATGTTAGCCATGGTACCAAGATTCCTATAGCAGGAATGCGAGGTACCCTGATTTGCCAAATTTGCTCAGCAAGGCACCAAGATTCCTACAAACAGGAATGCAAGGTGCCCGGTTTCGCCAGAATATTTCACCTAGAGACCTAGGTTCCTTAAAACAGGAAGGCTAGGTACCAGGTTATTCGTTGAGGTACCAAGATCCTTGCAAACAGGAATGCGAGGTACACAGATTCGCCATGTCCATTCGCTACGATACCAATATTCTTAGAACGGAAGTGCAAGGTATCTAGTTTCACCAGAATATTCGCCATGGTACCAAGATTCCTAAAATAGGAATGCAAGGTACCTAGACTGCAAGATTATTCGCCGATACGTTCACCATCATCAAGGAACCAAGATTCCTAGAACTGGAGTGTGAGGTACCCGAATTTTACAGATTTCTCCGCTAAAGTACCAGGATCGTCAGAAAAATGAGGATCTCCAGCACCCAGACTACTTTCGACTGAATTTCTGCCAGGCTACAAAGGGTCCTGAGATTTTTTGACTAGGTACCATGGTACCGATCACCTGCCGTTTCTCTACTTTTACTCTTATCAGATTCCTCACGTTACCAAGTATTGATTAAGTCAAATTTATGGTGGGGACTATTGCTCGAATTTGTGCTACAATCAGAAGCGTGCAACAGAATTCTGTCAACTGATATAGATGGAAATCAGTTTCCTTTTCATTGATCAATCAGGGGACCCAGCCCTTATTTTAAGCTACATACAAGATACAAGAGAGAAAATGACAAGAAAATAAACTGGAAGTTCAGAAACGCCAACTTCCTCCTTAACTTCTTGCCTACTTTCATGATTTACCTACCTAGCGGCATCGATCTTAATTAGAGCTTATGTTGACGATGTTGCCATGAACCCCGGAGGTAGGAACAGAGGCCGTGTTGGAGTCAGCACAAATAAGGGGGCATAAGAACAGTCCTGAAACCCCCCACGTCCAAGATGCAACGGGGCACGAAGCTGCAACTCGTCCGGGTAATGTCTACACCATTGGCAAGGCTGCAGCACCAGAGCTCACCATTCATCATGATCCTGGGAATCGCCACCATTCCTATTCCTCTGGTAGTTTAGTCCACCGAGCACAGCTCCTTCCACAATACTAAGCATCCTGCCAATCACAGAGCTTACATCTCCTCATCCTCCCACAGTGTTAACTAACACGGCAATCATTGATCGATACGCTGGGATTTGTTGCTCCACTAAAAGAGTAAAGAGGTGGCATGAAAAACTATCAAGTAGGTAGAAGTATTTAAATAAGGAGAGATTGAGTAACGGGAACGAGAGGATAAGGTTATTAATGGGACACGACATCCGGTATATGGGAAAGGACAGCTTTGCAAAACGTGCGCCTCCAAAGTTTAATGCTTGGGACAATCGAACCTATCCTGAACTGACACTTGGAAGAGCAGCTGAATACAGAAATCGAACCAATAATTCATATGCGGGAATTCCTAAAAAATATATAAGGTTTTTTAATCAGGGTAACTACAAAGATAGCATGGACCGTGGTAATCTCGATTACCAGGTACCACGATCCATATCCGGTTGATGCCTTGGTACCCCTCCCGGACCAATCACTTTATCAATTACACTAAATGGGGCCTAATAAAGGATGCATCACCGAATCTACACCTAGGTATAGGGATTCATCCGAGGATAAGTATCTATGAAACCGAAATTACATTAGGGACCCTACTTTAGATTAAGGCGAGGTTCAACCAAGAGTTTAATAAAATACACATGCATGAAGTTAAGGAAAAATAAAAAAGTTCTCATTACTAAAATCGGGGAGCCCATCCCCCGATCGCGGGATACAAGGAAATAAGGTTGATCGGGTATAACTGGGTAAGGGATCAAACTGGATAATGAATCCTCCTGCTCCTGATTGGCCATTTTCTCTCCTGCTCCGCCAGTTAGAGCTTATCCCTCTTCAGTACCAGATGGAACCCCGTCTGCTTCTTAGGTATCCACCGTAACCAGAAGCTCCACCTGAGACAGATCACCCTGAAGTTCCCCTGCTGCTGCTTGGTCAGAATTTCCTCCAACTTCCTTGGTCGAAGCAGCTTGATCCTTCTCTACCTGGGCAGGGTCAGAAGATGAGATAGGCAGGGAAGATTCTCCATCATCAGTAGCGGGCTGATCCCCTACCTCCTTGATAAACTCTGATGGAGAAGTAGAAGGGGCAGAAACCCCTCCTTCGGCTTGAGCCACTCCAGCTACAAGAGCTTTCAAATTGGGATCTGCTCTAACATTGGTTAATGGAGGAAGGGAGATAGAACTCTGATCTTCACCTTCTGCCACTTCGCTGGCTCTAGCAACCTGGGAAGGTCCGGCCACATCAGAGGGCGTTACCCCAGCTAACTCAGCAGCCTTTGCCATAATCTCCTCCTGGTTCCACCTGGCAATAACGCTCAGGTCAAACGGAGGAGGGAAGGCTAAAGCCACCTGGTAGCCAACAAAAAAGTAGCCATCCCCAAAGGCGGTGTCTACTTAAGCATCGAGGTTGGCCACGCTATCACGAAGGGACTGAATCTTCTTATCCAGCTTCACGGCTCTATCATTCGTGATCTCCCTCTCCTCTTTGCGACAAAGGGACCTGAGTATTTCAGTATCCAAGGCATGCTGCATTCGCTCCCTGTCAGCTTTCGCCTAGTACACCTCCTTCTTAGCATTATCCAGAGATTTTTTCAGAGTTTCCACGCCTTTAGCAGCCTTAGCGAGCTCTTCCTTGGACCTCTCCAGCTCAGTAGTAGCACCTCTAACTTGCTCCAAGAAGAAGCTGACATGCTGACTCAGTGCCATATTAAACTGAAACGTCTGCCAAGAACAAAGCGCTAGTCAGGATATCTCCGACATTTAACCTGGACAGAAGACTAAAGTGAGACAGATTACCTCAGCCAGAAGGGCAGATCCCCTTCTAATTAGAAGCTCAGTGGGCATGGCCGTCATGACATCCAAGCTCCCACCTGGGCAGGATACAACAAAGTGGGCCAAGACTTCATCTTGGCTGCTATCCTTCCACCTCAATCGCGGCCTATCTCGAGCCCCCCCACCCCGCGGCTAGTCATAGCAGGCTCAGAACTCTTCTCGACCGAGTTGGAGCGACTGGTAGCCACAACGGGGGAGGTAGAGGGGGCTGAAGCATCAGAATCAGTAACATTTGCAACATTAACTGGCTCGATGGGTGACGTATCCTGCACCCGACGAGGAGTACCTCGGTACCTCCCCACTCTGGCTGTAAAAGCCTCTAACGACCTAGCCGAGATTGGAGGAGGGGGAGCCTGTGATCCGGATACCCTGATCGGGGTCTTACCAAATCCAGCAGATATGCCAACCCCTACATCAAGACCAGAATTAGTTGGAAGCCTGACAGGGGAAATTGGAGGGGAATCGACGGTACCACTAGCTTGGTTGAGCTCCACCTCAGGAACCGATAGAGATACCGTAGAAACTGCAAAGATAGCAAGAGTCAATATCTACAGAATCGATGAAGCAGTATAGTAGAAGCAAAGTCAGAGATTCCATTACCTGGGAGAGCACTGGAAATGTGGAGGTAGGGATCAACCCTCTTTGCTCAAAAGCCTCCGTGATAGGATATTCCATATTAATATAATTTCGGGCCATGATGGCCTTCAAGATCTTCTCCGATTCAGCAGAGAGCTTGCTCTTCTCCAACGCGGGTTTCTCGCTAAAGCAAGTAGGAACCTTGAACTAAGTTCCTCCAATGTGGACCGAATTACCCCACTCGCCTCTGACGACGACCCACTCCTCCTTCCAGGAGGTATCCTTCTTTGTGGCCCCTGGTACTAGAAACTGCAGACTATTCTTGGCACGAGCATAAAATTGCCCCTTTGGACCCGGGGCGTTGGCAACAATCTATAACACGTACCCGAGCTCGCCTAGCCCAGGCTCCCGATCAACGTTACGTAGGGAAAAAATAACTAAAACCGCAGCGGAAGGCAAAAAGTAGATTTTCGTATAGTTTAAAAATTTTCTGAAGATTTGAACATTAACCCTTTAATTAATTAAACACAAATATACAGTTACAGTTAAATACCTCTTGTCTCGTGATCCGATTGACTTACGTCGATGGTAATCCGCAAGATCTTCAATCCTAGCACGTACGTGAATCACCTAGGAGCGTGGTCTCCTATTTTTCTTTGAATTGCTTACCTGAGAATGGATGTATGGAACTTCTGATCCAGATCTTCAATCCCAAAACACCAAGAGCCTAGAAAAATAGTTCCGGTCACTTTTGAATTCACAATCTATATGATTGGAACTCGCGTAACCCTAAATCGAAAGTGTGCACAAAACCTTTTGATGTTAAAGGCTTGCAAGTGCACTATCAAATGAGAACTTATTTTTCTTTTTCTCTCTTGGCCGAAATTCTATGTGTATTGAGTAAGATTTTTATTTTTCAAAGCAAACAAAAATCTCTCTCACTCAAGCTTCTTGGTGACCGAAATTTATCACCTTATATTTAAAAGGTGACCAAAATTTCTCCTTCTCAAAATAGGGTTGGCCGAATTCTTTGTGTAGGAAATCTAGGGTCGGCCAATTTCCTTACTTGAAAAGGAATTGTGCTTTTCCCTAATTCCTATCAATTTAAGAAGCCTAACCCTTATAGGACTAGGGTGGCCGAATTCTTTGTGTGGTATGGAGTGTATGTGGACTTAATCCTTACCACATTAGGACTCCTATCACTTAAAAGAATTCTAACCCTAATCCAACACATAGTATTTTATTTACTGATAAGGAAAAGATTTTGATTTAAACTATTAATTAATTAAATAATTAATTAATTTCCATTTAATCAAAACAATAAAATAAAATAATATCTTGGGCTATTTTATTAGCCTTGCCGCCCACACCATATATATATGGGCCTAATTTTATTTTTCTTATTTTATTTAATCCATTAGACTTTAAATAAAAGCCCACATGTGAACCAGACTTATTCTTACTAAAAGAAACAAGCCCACACGTCTCCTTTTAATATATTAATATAATAGAGCAGCCCATTAAATAAATAATAGACATATTATATTCTTAATATATTAAATGCAATTCTAGATGGACCCATAAATTGGTCCGGTAGAATATATCAAGTGATCCATGCAAGTACGTGTGGATTGTGGATCTTGGTGGGCTATCTAAATTTAAGCTTCAATAGACATAACCTAATCACAATCAACAAATGATTCACTTAGGTCCGATCTATTAATTTTAACTCATTCCACTAAAGAGCTAAAATTGAACTCTTAAATAAAGATAGAATAAGGAGATGTTTCTCATTCATACCCTAGAAAATCTTATAGGAGATGGTGTATCCTCGTGAATAATATCAGTAATCTCCAAGAGCTCACAGACCGCCCATAGCTCTTCAAGTTACCATATTTCCTCATATGACCACATTTTGAACTTAGATATTTTGACTTGTCCAGAAGCCATGTCTTCAATAATCATTATTGAAAACTCAACGTTAAGATTTAATATCCAATACCTCAAAATATCCATATGATGATATTATACTCTCATTTAATAAATGGAGCCACAATGTCCATATCTATAAATGAAGTCCTCTATCGATTAACAAATGAATACCACCAAACTATCGAGGATAGACTATGCTATATAATCGTACTCATTGATAGCTCAAATGATAACACTTGCAACCATAAGTCCATCATTTATCTCAGGATTAAGATCGACTTTCCGATTGTCCTAATAATGAAAAGACTTATATCTAGTGACGGTTCTAGATAAAGTATTTCATTGTGATCCTGTTCAATGCACCCAGTGCACTAGATTCTTTTACTCGAAAACCTTTCGATGATTTTAGACTCATCATAACTCATTTGATCCCACTCAAATGCTAGTAAAAGAATTCTACAACTTTATCAAGATAGAGGTGCCCAACCTTTAACTTAAGTTGTGAACCTTATTCAAGACTAACTACAGAATTGTGTCTACCTCACACATATCCGAATGTATGAACAATTCTTCATTTCTCATAGTCTTTTGACCTTATGATTATTTACCTTGAGAATTATAATAATAAATGCTATAAGTATTTGTAAGAATCAGAAAACACTTTATTAATATGAAAAGATTGTCAATTACAATATTACACTCTTGCTATTGAGCATAATCCTAACAATCTCCCACTTGCGTTATAGCAAGTGTGTCATATCTCTCATTCCTATATTCTCTAGGTGCCCATCAAAACTCTTCTGAGGTAGAGCCTTTGTGAAAGGATCCGCTAGATTTTCTGCTGACGTGATTTTGGTGATCGTCACGTCTCCCCTATGAACAATTTCCCTTAAAAGGTAATATTTCCTTTCTATGTGTTTACCTCTCTTATGACTTCTTGGTTCTCTCGAATTAGCCACTGCTCCACTGTTGTCACAGTGTATAGTGATCTGCTTATTCGCATTAGGAACCACTTCCAAGTCAATCAAGAATTGGCAGAGCCAAACAGCCTCTTTTGCAGCTTCGCATGCAGCAACATACTCAGCTTCCATGGTGGAATCAACAATACAAGATTGCTTGATACTCCTCCATATGACTGCTCCTCCTCCAATGGTAAACACAAATCCTGATGTGGATTTTCTGGAGTCAGAATCTGACTGGAAATCAGAATCTGTATACCCAACGGGAATTAAATCCCCTCTAGAGTATACAAGCATATAATCTCTAGTTCTTTTAAGATACTTGAAAATATGCTTGACTGCCGTCCAATGATCAGGACCAGGTTTCGATTGAAACCTACTAACTATGCCAACAGCAAAACAAATATCTGATCTAGTATAGAGCATTGCATACATGAGACTTCCAACTGCCGAGGCATATGGAACTCTACTCATGAATTGCTCTTCATGCTCATTCTTAGGAACATGTTCCTTAGAAAGTTTGATTCCATGTCTAAAAGGTAACATACCTTTCTTGGAATCTTGAATGGAAAATGTAGACAAGATTTTATCAATGTATGAAGCTTGGGATAATGCAATCGTTCTATTCTTTCTATCCCTTATTACTTGGATACCAAGAATATAACTTGCTTCTCCTAAGTCCTTCATATCAAATTGTTTTGCTAACCATTCTTTTACTGATGTCAATACACCTACATCGTTTCCAATGAGTAGTATATCATCAACATAAAGAATGAGGAAAACCAACTTGTCGCCTTTAATCCTTTTGTATACACAAGGTTCATCAGGGTTTTGAATATATCCAAAACCTTTCACAGCTTGATCAAACCTTATGTTCAAGGACCTGGATGCTTGCTTCAGTCCATATATGGACTTTTGCAATTTGCATACTCTTTCCTCTTGGCCATTTTCAATGAATCCTTCTGGTTGCATCATGTAGATGCTCTCATCAAGACTTCCATTCAGGAAAGCTGTCTTGACGTCCATTTGCCAAATCTCTAGGTCTAGAGATGCTGCAATGGATAAGAGTTTCCTAATAGATTTAAGCATGGCCACAAGAGAGAAGGTTTCCTCGTAATCGATACCTTCTTTCTGTGTATACCCTTTAGCTACCAGTCTAGCTTTAAAGGTTTCCACCTTATCATCCATACCTATTTTCCTCTTGTATACCCACTTACACCCAATGGGTTTTATCCCTTTAGGTAAGTCTACAAGGGACCAGACTTTGTTATTGATTATCGATTCAATCTTAGATTGCATTGCATTTTGCCAATGACGACAATCAATATCCTCCATTGCTTCCTTGTACGTGTAGGGATCATCGTTGTCCGGGAGGTTCTCCACAGATTCTCCTAGACCGATGTATCTTTCGGGTTGTGTTATAACCCTCCCACTACGACGAGGAATGGTAGGTTGTTGATTTTGTGTTGGAGTGGAACTTACAATTGGACTAGGTTGTGAAACCTCTTGTGGAATTGTATTTCCTAACATTTCATTCATGACAATTCTACTTTTGGACACAAAATTATTCATATAGTCCTTTTCTAGAAATGAAGCATTTGTTGAAACAAATACTTTTAGATCATTAGGACTATAGAAATAATATCCTTTAGTTCCTTTTGGATACCCCACAAATATACATGTTTCTGAACGGGACTCCATCTTTTCTGTCTTTCCTTTCAACACATGTGCAGGACAACCAAATATCCTCATGTGTTGTAAACTAGGTTTTCGCCCAGTCCACAATTCATGTGGGGTTTTAGGGACAGATTTAGATGGTACATCGTTTAGAATGTATATTGCTGTTTGTAGAGCATATCCTCAAAAAGAAATAGGAAGTGTTGAATAACTCAACATTGACCTAACCATCTCTAAAAGAGTTCTATTTCTCTTTTCTGCTACCCCATTTTGTTGAGGTGTACCTGGTGCAGAAAACTGAGAAACTATCCCATTATCAATAAGATATTGCTAAAACTCTCCAGATAGATATTCTCCACCACGATCAGATCTCAAGATTTTTATATGTTTCTCAAGCTAATTTTCTACTTCAGCTTTGAATGCTTTGAACATGTCAAAAGCATCCGACTTATGTCGCATGAGATACACATAACCAAATCTTGAGTAATCATCTGTGAAGGTGATGAAGAACTCATATCCACCTCTAGCTTGAATGCTCATAGGACCACATACATCAGTATGTATTAGTCATAAACATTCAGTGGCTCTTGCACCTTTGGTATTGAACAGCCTTTTGGTCATTTTACCTTCCAAACAAGATTCACAAGTTGGTAGATCATCAACCTTTAAGTCACTTAAAGGTCCGTCACATACCAATCTTTTAATCCTATTAAGGTTAATGTGACCTAGACGTAAATGCCAAAGGTAGGTTTCATCTTTTGATAATTTTACTCTTTTATGATTAGGTTCCGTTATTTCTGTGTCTAACGAGTGAGAGATAATTCTATGCAAAAAGAATTGACCGTTTTCCAATGTACATTTGCAAACAATTTTGTCATTCTTACTAATAATAAAAGCTTTATTAAAAGTAACCGAATATCCAAATTTATTTAAACAAGAAACTGAAATTAAATTCCTCTTGAATTGAGGTACATAATAAACGTCTATTAAATGTAAATGCCTACTAGAATCTAAAATAACTCTAATATCTCCCACTGCACTTGCAGACACTAACGTTCCGTTGCCCAAGTGCAAATTGACTTCATCTTCATTCAGCCTTCTCCTTTCTTGGAACCCCTGCAAGGAATAACAAACATGATTAGTGGCTTCAGAGTCTATGATCCAAGAATCATTAGAATCTGTCAGAAAACATGTTTCAAGATAATTAATATTACCTTCTTCCTTCTTATTCTAGGACTTTGGGCAATCTCTTTTCCAATGTCCCTTTTCACCACAAAGGAAGCATTTCCCTTTGATATTGGTTACTTTCTTGGTTTCCTTCTTGGTAGGCCCAAGTTGCTTTTTCTTCTGTTGTTTCTTGACCTTGTTACGGGTTAACCAAATGAATCTCTTGACCTTTGTTTTTCACAAGGATCCTTTCAGCGCTTTAAACATCTTGCATCAGGCCCTGCAAGGTGTATTCCTTTTTGTTCAAGGTGTAGTCCAACTTGAACTGATCAAAAGAATCTGACAGTGAGTTAACTACCATATCAATTTTGGTCTCACCATCAATCTCAGCACCATTTAGTTCAGCAATATTGAGATGTGCTATGACTTTCATCATGTGATCTTTCACAGATTGTCCATGTTTCATCCTAAGATTCATAAAAGCAGTCACTGCCTCTCTCTTAGTCGTCCTAGACCTCATAGCAAACATTTCCTCTAGAGACATCATTATATCAGCAGTGGACTCCATTCCTTCATGTTGCTGTTGCAACACGTCGGAGATAGTGGCCATAATATAACATTTGGCCATATCATCAGAAGTCTTCCACTGCTCATACTCATCTCTTTGCATCACACTAGATTCATTATTAGGAAGGGGTGGTTTAGGAGTAGTCAGAACAAATTTATGTTTTTCACTTTGCAGCAATAACCCAATTTTCCTTTTCCATGTGACATAATTATCTCCAGTGAAGGTGTTATCTTTCAGGATGTTCATAAGTGATGGGGTCATGATTTCTGATTAAAACAAAAACATATATAAGTAAATAATCATGATAAAGCACTTTTAAAAATTTATCTTGAATTAAATAAATAATTCAATCGTAAAAATTCAATGGTGATCCAACACCCATAAATCTTACGCCTCCTTTGGGAGTTCGTACTATTTACTAGTTGGACTAGGTCCCACCTAATTGTTAACATAACAACCAGCGTTTTCAATTTTAGCCTTGCAATTTTATTAACAAGAACTCTTGGGAGGATATTAATAAAATTACATTGAGTGTGTTACCAAGATATCGACCCTCAATTTTCTCTCACGAGAATCCCTCCTTGGGGAGTAGATTTCGTTTAAGTCAATTGCCTAGTCTATCCTTGTAAGGAAGTATTTTGTTAAATTCCATTTATGGACGCCCCTTGGGGGGATTACAAAAAATGATAAAACTCAACTAACCTTGGAGGCCATAGGCGTTCTAACACACCTTCTCCCACTCAATTATTTAAGGCGTGCGATTAAATTCCAAAGAATGATTTTACCAAGTTATCTAGATGCCAATTAGATACCTAAATCATTCAATGCATGTTCATACCAAAAGAGATATATGAGTGGCACTCCTATTCCATATGACATGTTATCATACAATAACAAATATTGTAATATTTATACATAAAAAATAAATAGCCACAATTTTGGTCCATCCTAGAAAATCATGTAAATTACAATTGTACGGAATACAAAAACTCCTTTCTTGGCGGACAAGACTTCAAGCAACCATCTCGCGCACGAAACTCGCGCGCCCAAAGATCACCACAGCAGCCCATGCGCACGCCTAGCGCCATGCAAGGGCATGAGCTGCCGCACGGCCAGCCTATGCATGGGTCGCTTGCTGCTGCACCACAACAAGCGCAGCTGCACGCTTGGTTGCGTGCGCGCTTGTTGTCTCGGTGCGCGCGGGTGCCAAGACGGGTTCCGGATGCTCCAATTTCTTCAAATCTTCGAGTCTTCGAATCTTGAATATATTACAGCTTATTTTAAACAATAAAATACTGCACTAATTTTTTTTTTTTATTAACCACTGCAGTATTTTTTTTTTTTTACAAATAAAAAACTGCACAAAAAAAAAACTTCAGTATTTTTAATACATTAAAAAAAACTGCACTATTTTATACAACATAAAAAAAAAAATAAGCAACTACCAAGAAGGAACTTGTGACGATAATAGGCCACCCTTCTTGTTACAATTCTGAAACAAAAATTACATGGAAAATCTAGGACCAAAATTGAGCAATAACAATTCACTTTATAACAACATATATAAATCCATACATTCGACATGTAATTATATATGCGAATACCTAGAGTGCCATCTCTTTCTAAAACATGCATAATCACAATAAAAAGAAATAGATTCACGTATATATACGTTAATTAATTAAATGG
This sequence comes from Dipteronia sinensis, assembly GCA_033220585.1. NCBI lineage: Eukaryota > Viridiplantae > Streptophyta > Magnoliopsida > Sapindales > Sapindaceae > Dipteronia > Dipteronia sinensis. The sequence continues at coordinate 3,925,979 of CM065645.1, forward strand.
TACAACCAGGCTCTGATACCAATTGTAGGGAAAAATTAACTAAAACCGCAGTGGAAGGCGAAAAGTAGATTTTCGTATAGTTTAAAATTTTTCTAAAGATTTGAACATTAACCCTTTAATTTATTAAACAAAAATATACGGTTAGAGTTAAATATCTCTTGTCGCGTGATCCGATTGACTTACGTCGATGGTAATCCGCAAGATCTTCAATCCTAGCATGTACGTGAATCACCTAGGAGCGTGGTCTCCCTTTTTTCTTTGAATTGCTTACCTGAGAATGGATGTATGGAACTTCTGATCCTGATCTTCAATCCCAAAACACCAAGAGCCTAGAAAAATAGTTCCGGTCACTTTTGAATTCACAATCGATATAATTGGAACTCACGTAACCCTAAATCGAAAGTGTGCACAAAACCTTTTGATGTTAAAGGCTTGCAAGTGCACTATCGAATGAGAACTTATTTTTCTTTTTCTCTCTTGGCCGAAATTCTATGTGTATTGAGTAAGATTTTTATTTTTCAAAGCAAACAAAAATCTCTCTCACTCAAACTTCTTGGTGGCTGAAATTTATCACCTTATATTTATAAGGTGACCGAAATTTCTCCTTCTCAAAATAGGGTTGGCCGAATTCTTTGTGTAGGAAATCTAGGGTTGGCCAATTTCCTTACTTGAAAAGGAATTGTGCTTTTCCCTAATTCCTATCAATTTAAGAATTCTAACCCTTATAGGACTAGGGTGGCCGAATTCTTTATGTGGTATGGAGTGTATGTGGACTTAATCCTTACCACATTAGGACTCCTATCACTAAAAAGAATTCTAACCCTAATCCAACACATAGTATTTTATTTACTGATCATGAAAAGATTTTGATTTAAACTATTAATTAATTAAATAATTAATTAATTTCCATTTAATCAAAACAATAAAATAAAATAATATCTTGGGCTATTTTATTAGCCTTGCCGCCCACACCATATATATATGGGCCTAATATTATTTTTCTTATTTTATTTAATCCATTAGACTTTAAATAAAAGCCCACATGTGAACCAGACTTATTCTTACTAAAAGAAACAAGCCCACATGTCTCCTTTTAATATATTAATATAATAGAGCAGCCCATTAAATAAATAATAGACATATTATATTCTTAATATATTAAATGCAATTCTAGATGGACCCATAAATTGGTCCGGTAGAATATATCAAGTGATCCATGCAAGTACGTGTGGATTGTGGATCTTGGCGGGCTATCTAAATTTAAGCTTCAATAGACATAACCTAATCACAATCAACAAATGATTCACTTAGGTCCGATCTATTAATTTTAACTCATTCCACTAAAGAACTAAAATTGAACTCTTACATAAAGATAGAATAAGGAGATGTTTCTCATTCATACCCTAGAAAATCTTATAGGAGATGGTGTATCCTCGTGAATAATATCAGTAATCTCCAAGAGCTCACAGACCGCCTATAGCTCTCCAAGTTACCATATTTCCTCATATGACCACACTTTGAACTTGGATATTTTGACTTGTCCAGAAGCCATGTCTTCAATAATCATTATTGAAAACTCAACGTTAAGATTTAATATCCAATACCTCAAAACATCCATATTGTAAGTTCCTCATATTTTGATTGGCTTATTTCGTTGACAAACCACATTGGGGATTATTCTTTGTAAGGGTAATTTAGGCCTCTTGAGTGTGATCAAGCTTCAAGGACATCATCTCTCTCAAAGAGCACTTCAAAGGTATCTCACTAGTTTAACTTTCTTTGAAGAGATCTAGTTGCACACACTCACTTGCATGCATTATTGTTCTTATCTTCATATCATTGAATGATGTATTGTATGCCTCTTTTCACTCTCCACACTTGCACATTTTGCACATCACTTAGTGTGTTGAGTTTGCCCAGAAAAGACAATTTCTTCTCTTAGCGCGGCCTAGACCGCTTGGCAAGACTTGCTTGCACCGCGGCACACAGAGCGGTATATCTCAGCAGTGTCATGCTTCGTGTACCGCTTCCTGTACACTTGCACGCAAAGCGACCCAAGTCGCGGTGTTGTCCAGTAAGCCTCTGTTGCCCATACCGCGGCCTGTGCACCTGCATGCACAGCGCCCTGCACCGCGTTGTTGTCCAGACGGTGCACTGCTGTGTGTACCGCGGTCTGGACACTTGCCTGCGACGCGGTCCATCTAGCGGTATTGACAGGATTTTGTGCCCTAAGTTCAAAACGACGCTGTTTCAACTAGGGCTCCTATATATATGCTCTATCTTCTTCCTTGCTCGTTTCTATGAGTTCAAGAAGCCATTTTTGATAGGCCAAGCTTTCCTTAGAGAGAGAAACTCCCAAGAACTCATCTTTACTCAACCAAACACAAATCCATGTGCATCTAACATCTTCAAGCATCATCTCATCATGGATTCTTCTTGCTTTCATTGACTAGGTAACTTGAACATGCCCTAAATCTCTTTGTATTTATTTATGTTCTTGTTTGCCTAGGGTTAGCTCTTTTATGTGATTTAATTGCATATCTTTATGTTCATTGGCATTTATAACATGATTGAGTTGTTGTTTGTTGGTTGAGAGCCTTGTTCATTAATAGCTAGCATTTAGGACGATTTTACCCTTCTAGCTAAATCTTCATGCATTTGCATTTAGATATTGATATCTAGGATTTGCATTTATTGATATCTTAAATCCTTAGATAAGCATTTATTGTCGCCTAGCATTAATTGCATGTTTGAATATCTTTTACATATTCACATAGGTTGTTTATACTCTTCATTGATTGTTAAGCTTTGTGACTAAGTGCATTAGTGCACAAGCTTGTGGTCAAGAATCACTATTAAAGGCCCGTTGGGTAGATTGAAAGGGTTAGTGACCAAGTAGGTGTGACTTGAGGTCAACCTAGGTTGTAAACTTTCGTTCAAATAGTGGATTTGAGGACCGTTTGTGGCTAGAAGGATAGCCCGTGAGTTTTACCCAGTTGGAGGGTTTCTCACGTAAATCAATCCTTGTGTTTTTATTGTTTTCCGCATATTTATATTGGATTGATTGATTGTTAATATGGAGTAGGATTATCGAAATTGATTAAGTCGAAAAGTTGGTAATATATCAACTAAAACCTATTCACCCCCCCTCTAGGTTGTATTAGACACACTTTGTGTATTTTCACATATGATGATATTATACTCTTATTTAATAAATGGAGCCACGATGTCCATATCTATAAATGAAGTCCTCTATCGATTAACAAATGAATACCACCAAACTATCGAGGATAGACTATGCTATATAATCGTACTCATTGATAGCTCAAATGATAACACTTGCAACCATAAGTCCATCATTTATCTCAGGATTAAGATCGACTCTCTGATTGTCCTAATAATGAAAAGACTTATATCTAGTGACGGTTCTAGATAAAGTATTTCATTGTGATCTTGTTCAATGGACCCAGTGCACTAGATTCTTTTACTCGAAAACCTTTCGATGATTTTAGACTCATCATAACTCATTTGATCCCACTCAAATGCTAGTAAAAGAATTCTACAACTTTATCAAGATAGAGGTGCCCAACCTTTAACTTAAGTTATGAACCTTATTCAAGACTAACTAAAGAATTGTGTCTACCTCACACATATCCGGATGTATGAACAATTCTTCATTTCTCATAGTCTTTTGACCTTATGATTATTTACCTTGACAATTATAATAATAAATGCTATAAGTATTTGTAAGAATCAGAAAACACTTTATTAATATGAAAAGATTGTCAATTACAATATTACACTCTTGCTATTGAGCATAATCCTAACACGATATCTCTATCGCACTGCTCTCTCCACAGTACCAAGAACCCTATCAAGTGCCTCTAGAAACCCGGAGTTAGTTGAAGAGGGGCAAGCTGCAGAGCAAACAACGCCCTACGTAAGGTAGGATGAAGAGGTAACCAGACTCCATTATCGAAGGCCGCCGTATGAATCGGGAGTTCACCATGATTGGGAGTATACACATCATACCCAGGTGGGGGAATGACAATCGAGATATCCTTAGGGATCTTAAAATCCCTTCGCAAGCGCCCCATAGTATCCAAGGAGCTAGTCAAGTCGGGAATGCATCTATACTCGTAAGGAAGGGCGAGTACACTCCCAATTGTGTCTGTGACTTCTTCGGCCCGGTCTCTACCTACCCCGATGGCAGCTCCTGTTTCTTCACTCTATTCCTCGTCAACATCAACCGGAGCATCAGGATTGTTCAAAAAGCCCGTCCCGATTGCCACATTCCGATTGGAACGCCGATGTTGAAAGGGAACATCGTCCCCTCTATCGCTATCAACGCGTGCCCTTTTTCTAGGGGCGAGGCTCCCGCCGGCCACCACGTCGCCGCCAAACAATTGCTCGATACTGTCGCCATCAGGTGAAGACATAATGACAGGTTCAGAGTTTAGTTCTCGAAGAAGGGAAAGTTAAAGATTGACGAAGAAGAAGCTAGGTTTTTTCTGAAGACTCTCGTTCAGGAAGGTTTGCTGAAGTGAGTACAATGTGAAGAAGCAAGGGCTTATATAGAGATAATTGCTAGTAATGGGTAGAGAAGGTAATCAATGTCGCAGGATAATCGGCGACATGGAGGGAATGGTTTCGGGAAACGTGCGCCCCCAAAAAAATTTCCTTCTTTTGAATTTGACCTACCCTAGTCAGCCACGTGGAAGACTCATTTAAATCGGCGTGCAAAGAGAAGATTCCGTCCTACAAGACGGTTGTGAAAAATTCTCTAAGTGTTATCTATCCTGACTCCAACTCTGACCTAATACCGGTGTTTAAGTCAGGGGGACTTCTGTTAACAGGGTTTTCTAGCAAGAGACCAAAGGAGAATTTTCCAACAAGGAGCTACCTAGAAAGATTCATCCAGATATTCCAAGTAACCAGCGAGATCAGTACCACTACCTAGACGGAACCGATACTTGACAAGGTCGGGACCTCGACTAGCTATCTATCTGGATAGGACATCAGCTCTGTGAGCTAATGAAGGCATGTACCTCATCCTACTGAAGCTCCTAATACCGACTTAAGACCAGTACGATGATAAACTTACAAGCCAAGCACCCCGACATCAATCAGGGCACCCAGTACCTCGATACCCGCCTTTGTACTGCCTCGACTTCCACCTGGTACCTAGTACCTTGATGTACATCCGGAGCCCCTCCAAGGCAGATACCTTACCTGCCAAGCAATACGAAGAAGATCATAAAGACACAAGCACCATTCGGTCAAGAAGTAGAACAAGCTCCATCATACTGATATACCAGTACCACATTCCGCCAAAATTTAGAATCAGAATTTTCCTCCAAGCTCCATGAAGAAGGAAAGTTGACTCCATCGCCAAAATAAAGCGCCATTAATGGGACCAAATGGTCAACTAAATCAGAACCTGAATTCGACAGTGATTAACGGGATCAAATCTCGCTCCTTCAGCCCTATACAATGCCTATCAACACCTAAATAGGACTCTCAATAATCCTCATTAATACGACCAGATTTTGAGGGGATTCTTAGGAGTACTATATATACGGTTTTGAAGGGCAAAGGGAGGGGGGATTCAAGTGTTTTTTATCACCTAAGGAAAAAGATTTATTTCAGGTGGAATTTCCTCTGAAATTCTCCGAAGCCAGTGAAAGTCCATTGAAGATCATTGGAAGAATATATCCACTTATTGATATAAACGCTTTCTCCACCACCACCCTGTGTAAAAGAGTGAGAAACGAGAGAAGAGTGTATGCTTTGTAACTTTGCTATAGTGTTATTTAATAAAACAGTGTCCTTCTATATCTCCCGATCCTTTTTTGTTTCTTCTCCGTCATATTATTTCTTGCTTTCGATTATAAAAAGTGACCCCTGTACCAAAGGTACCTATCCCGCTATTGCTTCCGGTAGTGGGTGAGGGTGCTAACCGAAATTACACTGCCCGAGTGGATTTTTCAGTTAACAATAAGTGATTAATTTAAGGGGTTCTATTCTATAAGTTTTTTAGGTGACAAAAGAGGGAGAAGAGAAATAACCAAAAAATACTTGTTTTCTACGACATACTTGAAATAATTTTCAAAAGTTTAAAAAATATAAAGAAAAGCAGAAACATAAGTGGTAAAAACATAAAAACATGTGGACAGCACTATAGATGACCGTGGTTTGGTTCCAATTTGGTCCCGATTCGGTTCCGGTTCCGGTTCCGAACAGCCAGTTTCTGTTCTAGAGGACCTGTAAATGGAACCGGAACAGCTTGGGAAGGGGGTCCGGTTCTGGTTCTTCGATTCATGTCCGATTCCCCGATTCCAGGTGGTTTGGTTCTCTTTAAAAAAAACAATCATATGACTCACATGTGACATGATCCAATCCAACCCAGATCACATATTCACATTCATTCATAAATCACAAACAAGTAAACAACCCTAAAGTCCCAAATCACCAAATCACCGTATCTCTCTCTATCTCACTGTCTCTAATTCTCATCTCTCTCTACCTCACTGTCTCTCGCTCTCTGCCTCTCTCACAAATCAACACCAAAATCCCTAAATCACAAATCAATCCCAAATCAGTGAATAACAAATCACCCACCACCAGTCCACCATCACCATCTTCTTCTTTCGGCCATCATCTTCTTCTTTCTTCTTACTTCTTCTTACTTGTTCCTTCTTCCTTCTTCTTCTTTCTTCTTTCTTCTTTCTTCTTCTTCTTCTTCTTCTTTTTCTTCTTCCTTCTTTCTTCTTTCTTTCTTCTTCGTCTTCCTCAGCTTCTTCATCTATGGATCGATAGAATCGATGGAATCGATCTGTGGATATGTGGATTCTAGAATGGAATAAATACAGGAATAGATGCATGTGGATGGAATTGATCGAATCTATGGATCAAGGGTGGATCTGTGGATTTTGGAAAGAAGAATGAAAGAAAGAAAGAAAGAAAGAAAGAAAGATAGAGATCAAAAAAAAGAAAGAAATAGTGAGAAAAAAGAAATTAAAAAATAGGGTAAACCACCGGTTCCAGAACTGAGACAGGGATAAAAGAATAAGATTATTTTATTTCCTAACTAGGCCAAGTGTTCAAGTCTTAGTGAACTAGGGTTATGTGGGATTTAGAATCCTACACTAACTTGGTCACTAAAATACTAATTATCTTATTTTAAATATATAGAGATATATTTGAAAAAGGATTAGTATCTTGTTTTAAATATATAAAGATAATTATTGAAACAAGAAAAACGTATTTTTGTGAGAAACAAATGTAACACAACGTGTGAAACAAAAAAGATAGAAACAAGAGTGGTGGTGCCGCCAAAAACAGGAAAAGCAATAAAATAAAAAGGGTTTTATTTTCTTTGTTATTCAAGTGTGGCCGAATTCAATATACACAAAGCAAGAGTTGTTTTGTGTTGTTTCTACAACCTCCAGACAACCTTCTGAAGTCTATGACATACCCACACGCAGTTGCCGGAACCCGGGAGATAGCGAGGAAAATCTGGTGGTACAAATCGGAAAGCGATATCAACAAGAGAAAGAATAAAGGAGTTAGTCTGTAGGTATAATTTCAAATCCTACCTTTTACTTATTCTTATATATCATATATGGTTAATAAGTCGCTTCAAATATATCTTTTTTTTACAAAAATTAAAATCCCTTTTGATGCGCGACTGTAGAGCTTACAATGTCAACATGACTCAAAAACCTTACACTTTTGGCTACAACAAGAAGGTGATCACAATAACTTCTTGAGGACAATTCAAAAGATGAAGGATAAAGTCAAAAATATCAAACATGATGGCCTACTGCAAACTAGCATCTTGAAGTACTTTTCTAGTTCTTGAATAATATGTAATTCAATATGTAATATATTTTGTACTTTTATGAAATTATTAACTTATGTGACGATCGAGACCGAAATTTTACACTAGGTTTCAAAAAGAAATAATTAAGTATTACGATAAAGTGGTTTATTAATTTTTTACACTAGCCTGAATCGTGATTGGGATTTTTTATTAATTTAGAGAGGATATTAATTTATATGTGATTAATTTAAGGGCTCCTATTCTATAAGGTTTTTAGGTTACAAAAGGGGGAGAAGAGAAATAACCAGAAATTACTTGTTTTCTACGACATACTTTAAATAATTTTCCAAAGTTTAAACAAATATAAAGAAAATTTGCAAAAACATAAGTGGTAAAAACATAAAAAACAGGTGGACAGCACTAGGGATGACCGTGGTTCGGTTCCAGATTAGTCCCGATTTGGTTCCGGCTCCTAACCACCGATTCGGGTTCTGGTTCTGGAGGACCTGTAAATGGAACCGAAACAGCCTGGGAAGGGGTTCCGATTCCGGTTCTCCGATTCATGTCCGATTCCCCGATTCCATATGGTTTGGTTCTCTTAAAAAAAAACAATCATATGACTCGCATGTGACATGATCCAATCCAACCCAGATCACATATTCACATTCATTCACAAATCACAAACAAGTAAACAACCCCAAAGTCCCAAATCACCAAATCACCGTATCTCTCTCTATCTCCCTGTCTCTAATTCTCATCTCTCTCTATCTCACTGTCTCTCGCTCTCTGCCTCTCTCACAAATCAATACCAAAATCCTAAATCACCCAAATCATAAATCAATCCCAAATCAGTGAATAACAAATCACCCACCACCAGTCCACCCTTACCATCTTCTTCTTTCGACCATCTTCTTCTTCTTTCTTCTTCCTTCTTTTTCTTTCTTCTTTCTTCTTTCTTCTTCTTCTTCTTCTTCTTCTTTTTCTTCTTTCTTCTTTTTTCTTCTTCGTCTTCCTCAGCTTCTTCGTCTATGGATCGATGGAATCGATCTGTGGATCTATGGAAGAGGGAGAGAGATCGATGGAATTGATCTGTGGATATGTGGATTCTGGAATGGAATAAATATAGGAATAGATGCATGTGTATGGAATTGATCGAATCTATGGATCAAGGGTGGATTAGTGGATTTTTGAATGAAGAATGAAAGTGTTAGTTTTTAGATTTGTGTTGGCTTGATTCCATTACAAAACTCTCTTTCTTTGTAATGTTTAGTTGCTTAGGTGGTTCGTGATTGGAACAAGCTTCAAAGAAGAAAAGCAACTTCTCATGCAAAGCTCATATTCAAGAGGAGATGTACTTGCTTGAATACTAAGGTATTGAGATCTTTCTTCCTCTTGCAAGGCGTTAGTGCACACACACACATTTCTTAACATTTGTGTCCCTGCATCGTTGTGCTAAATTTAAAGGCACACACATACATTGTATTCGTATGTGTCCCTGCATCATTGTGCAAAAATTTGTATAACACATTCACACACTTGTTGAAGTATGCACATGCATTAGACTTGATTTGACAATTTTTGTAGAATTGCATGTTCTAGGACTATATCTAAGAAACGGCATACTTGTGTGTTCATGTGTTTGTTTTTTTATGTTTTGATGTTATTGAACTTGATTTTGAGCTTATATTATGACTCATTGAGTTCTGGTCATTTTAGTTACTCATCCATTAAGTTTCAAGTTCAAACTAGGAAGTTAAGAAATTTTCCATGCTTTTATCATACATGGTTTTTGTCCTTGTTGTTCAAGTTGAATTCCATATTTTTTGAGAAAGTTGTCTTGATGTCTTTTGAACGTGAGGGAGTACCAGTTTGTAATCAAAAAAACAAATTCAAATTCAGAGTTTGGAGGTCGGAGAACGGTCGAAGAAAATTTCAGTGCGCGAGGAGAGTTTAGAAGGAAAAAACGGGGAAGCCAAGCAACTCTCCCTGTGGAGGCGCGTGGCCTCCACGGGAAGGGCTGCCTTGTGCCCCTGTGGAGGCCCCACGCCTCCACAGGAAGCAGAGGTGGCTGCCCCCTATTGTTTGGCCAAATTGCCTCTCTTTCCCTCTCCTTTATATAGCACTTTCCCTCTCATTTTCAAACAATGTTGTTGGTGAAAAACTTGTGCAGAATTTTCTTTCAAATTTTTCTCACCTTCCAAACACCATAACTCTCTCAAATCAACTCCGATTTTAAATGTTTACCCATACTGGCCTTTAATCCTCCAACCCCCCCCTTCTAGGTATATTTGACACTATAACATTAAGGGAATTTAAGAAAGAAAGAAAGAAAGATAGATAGAGATCAAAAACAAGAAAGAAATAGTGAGAAAAAAGAAATTAAAAAAATAGGGTAAACCGCCGGTTCCAGAACTGAGACAAAGGATAAAATAATAAGATTATTTTATTTCCTAACTAGGTCAAGTGCTCAAGTCTTAGTGAACTAGGGTTATGTGGGATTTAGAATCCTATACTAACTTGGTCACTAAAATACTAATTATCTTATATTAAATATATAGAGATATATTTGAAAAGGGATTAGTATCTTGTTTTAAATATATAAAGATATATTATTGAAACAAGAAAAACGTATTTTTGTGAGAAATAAATGTAACACAACGTGTGAAACAAAAAAGATAGAAAAAGGTTTTTATTTTCTTTATTATTCAAGTGTGGCCGAATTCAATATACACAAAGCAAGAGTTGTTTTGTGTTGTTTCTACAGCCTCCATACAACCTTCTGAAATCTGTGACGTACCCACAGGCAGTTGCCGGAACCTGGGAGATAGCGAGGAAAATCATGTGGTACAAATCGGAAAGCGATATCAACAAGAGAAAGAACAGAGGAGTTAGCCTATAGATATAATTCCAAATCCTACCTTTTATGTATTCTTATATATCGTATATGGTTAATAAGTCGCTTCAAATATATCTTTTTATAAATAAGTTTTAAAATCCCTTCCTCTGCGCGACTGTAGGGCTTACAATGTCAACATGACTCAAAACCTAACACTTTTAGCTACAACAAGAAGGTGATCACAATAACTTCTTGAGGACAATCAAAAGATGAAGGATAAAGTCAAAAATATCAAACATGACGGCCTAGTGCAAACTAGCATCTTGAAGTACTTTTCTAGTTCTTGAATAATATGTAATATATTTTGTACTTTTATGAAATTATTAATTTATGCGACAATCTGGACCGAAATTTTACACTAGGTTTCAAAAAGAAATAATTAATTATTACGATAAAGTGGTTTATTAATTTTTTACACTAGCCTGAATCGGGACCGGGATTTTTTATTAATTTAGAGATGATATTAATTTATAAGTGATTAACTTAAGGGGTTCCATTCTATAAGCTTTTAGGTGACAAAAGGGGGAGTAGAGAAATAACCAAAAATTACTTGTTTTCTACGACATACTTGAAATAATTTTCAAAAGTTTAAAAAAAATATAAAGAAAATTCGTAGAAACATAAGTGGTAAAAACATAAAAGCAGATGGGCAGCACTGGAGATGACGGTGGTTCGGTTCAAGTTTGGTCATGATTCGGTTTCGGTTACGAACCGCCAGTTCAGTTTCTAGAGGACCTGTAAACGGAACCGAAACCGGAACAGCCTGTGGATCGATAGAATCGATGGAATCGATCTGCGGATCTATGGAAGAGAGAAAGAGAAAGAGAGAGAGAGAGAGAGAGAGAGAGAGAGAGAGAGAGAGAGAGAGAGAGAGAGATCGAATAGATCTGTGGATATATGGATTCTGGAATGGAATAAATACAGGAATAGATGCATGTGGATGGAATTGGTCGAATCTATGGATCAAGGGTGGATCTGTGGATTTTGGAAAGAAAAATGAAAGAAAGAAAGAAAGAAAGATAGAGATAAAAAAAATAGTGAGAAAAAAGAAATTAAAAAAATAGGGTAAACTACTGGTTCCAGAACTGAGACAAGAGATAAAATAATAAGATTATTTTGTTTCCTAACTAGGCCAAGTGTTCAAGTCTTAGTGAACTAGGGTTATGTGGGATTTAGAATCCTATACTAACTTGGTCACTAAAATATTAATTATCTTATTTTAAATATATAGAGATATATTTGAAAAAGGATTAGTATCTTGTTTTAAATATGTAAAGATATATTATTGAAACAAGAAAAACATATTTTTGTGAGAAACAAATGTAACACAACGTGTGAAACAAAAAAGATAGAAACAAGAGTGGTGGTGCTGCCAAAAACAAGAAAAGCAATAAAATAAAAAGGTTTTTATTTTCTTTGTTATTCAAGTGTGGCCGAATTCAATATACACAAAGCAAGAGTTGTTTTGTGTTGTTTCTACAACCTCCAGACAACCTTCTGAAGTCTGTGACATACCCACACGCAGCTGCCGGAACCAAGGAGATAGTGAGGAAAATCCGGTGGTACAAATCGGAAAGCGATATCAACAAGAGAAAGAACAAAGGAGTTAGCCTGGAGGTATAATTTCAAATCCTACCTTTTACTTATTCTTATATATCATATATGGTTAATAAGTCGCTTCAAATATATCTTTTTTTAAAAAAAAGTTTTAAAATCCCTTTTGCTGCGCGACTGTAGGGCTTACAATGTCAACATAACTCAAAAACCTAATACTTTTGGCTATAACAAGAAGGTGATCACAATAACTTCTTGAGGACAATTCAAAAGATGAAGGATAAAGTCAAAAATACCAAACATGATGGCCTACTGCAAACTAGCATCTTGAAGTACTTTTCTAGTTCTTGAATAATATGTAATATATTTTGCACTTTTATGAAATTATTAATTTATGCGACAATCAGGATCGAAATTTTACACTAGGTTTCAAAAAGAAATAATTAATTATTACAATAAAGTGGTTTATTAATTTTTTACACTATCTTGAATCGGGACCGAGATTTTTTATTAATTCAGAGAGGACATTAATTTATAAGTGATTAATTTAATGGGTTATATTCTATAAGGTTTTTAGGTGACAAAAGGGGGAGAAGAGAAATAACCAAAAATTACTTGTTTTCTACGACATACTTGAAATAATTTTCAAAAGTTTAAAAAAATATAAAGAAAATTCGCAGAAACATAAGTGGCAAAAATATAAAAAACAGGTGGACAACACTAGAGATTACCGTGGTTCGGTTCCAGTTTGGTCCCGATTCAGGTTCCGGATCTGAACTGCCGGTTCCGGTTCTGGTTCTAAAGGACCTGTAAACGGAACCTGAACAGCCTGGGAAGGGGTTCCAGTTCCGGTTCTCCGATTCATATCTGATTCCCTGATTCCAGGTGGTTTGGTTCTCTTTAAAAAAAAACAATCATATGACTCGCATGTGACATGATCCAATCCAACCCAGATCACATATGTAAGAACCTCATTTCTATGATTGGCTTATTTCATGACAAATCACATTGGGATTATTTGTAATGGGTAGCTTAGGTTTTATTGTGATTCTTCATCAACAAGCTTCCAAGATCCCATAGTGCTTCAAGAGAGGTAGTTTACTTGACTTGACTCTTTTGAAGAGACTTTAGTTGCACACACTCACTTGCATGCATTATATTCTTGATTACATGCTATTGAATGATGCATTGTATGCCATTCATCACTCTCCACACTTGCACATTTTTGCATATTAGATTAGTGTGTTGAGTCTGCCTGGAAAAGAGGATTTTCCTCTTTACCACGGTGCAGGTCGCTTTCTGAGCACCTGCCTCCGTCGCGGTCCCAACAGCGGTTTGTTCCAGAAGGTGCTTGTGTTAAAGACCGCGGTCTGTGCACTTGTATGCGCAGCGGTCCATACCGCAGTATACTTCAGTAAGCCCCTGTTGCCTAGACCACGGCCTGTGCTCTGCATGCACAGCGGTCCCCAGCCGCGATGTTGTCCAGACGGTGCATCGCTGCATGTACCGCGGTATGGGCACTTACCCGAGCCGCGGTCCAGCGAGCGGTATTGACGTGATTTTGTTTCTCAAACCCAAAACGACGCAGTTTTGCCTAGGGTTTCTATATATATGTTCTCTTCTTCCCCAACTCGTTTCAGAGCTTCAATAACTCATTTTTAAGAGAGAGCAACCCTTAGAGAGAGAAAGCTTCAAGCTTTGTTCCTTGACTCTCCAAACCCAAAACCCATCATCCTTCATGCGTCTTTAAGCATCTTTAAGGCATGGGTCTTCATCATTAGTTGACTTGGTAAGTTGAACAAAAACCCATCTTTATCATTTGTTCATACTTTCCAAGATTGTGTTTTTATTGCATTTATTAGTTGATTAAATGCTAGGACTCTATTTAATGCATCTATTTATGAGTTCCTTTGTATGATTAGGTTTGTATTGTGATAGCTTGCATTTAGGACATATTTGCCCTCTAGCTAATTAGGACTCATTGATTGCATTTGTTAATTGCATTTATTGTCCTTGCCATGATTAATGACAACATATGTTGATATGGCTTTGTTTGATGACTAGAGTTTAGACTTGCATATCTATATCTAGTTAGGTCTTTATGAGCATTCATATAGACATTGATATCTAGGATTTGTACTTAATGTCATATTTAATCCCTAGATAAGCATCTAGTGTTGCCTAGCATTATTTGTATTTTGAGTATTCATATATTCACTTAGGCTGTTAATCTCATCTTGAGAGTTAAGTCTTGTGACTACAAGGTGTAGTGCACAAGCAAGTGAAGTCTTACAACCAAGGTGTGGTTGGCAAGCAAAGTGATTAAGGATTCACTATAAAGGCCCGTTGGGTAGTAGTGATGGGTTAGTGACCGAGAATGGTGTGACTAGAGGTCAACCTTGGTTGTAAACATCATTACAATAGTGGATTTGAGGATCGTGTGTGGCTAGAAGGATAGCCCGTGGTTTTTCCCTTTGTTTAAGGGTTTCCACGTAAAAATCAAGTGTTATTTATTATTCCGCACTTTACACTTGATTTTGTATGTTTGATTTAATTGGGTTATATGTTTAATATTGACTAATCGAAAAAGTTGGTAATAATCGATTAACAACCCATTCACCCCCCCCCCCCCCCCCCCCCCCCCCCCCCCCCCCCCCCCCCTCTAGGTTGTAGACACACTTTGTGTATTTTCAACATATTCACATCCATTCACAAATCACAAACAAGTAAACAACCCCAAAGTCCCAAATCATCACCATATGACCATATCTCTCTCTATCTCACTGTCTCTAATTCTCATCTCTCTCTTTCTCACTGTCTCTCACTCTCTGCCTCTCTCACAAATCAATACCAAAATCCCAAATCACAAATCAATCCCAAATCAGTGAATAACAAATCAACAACCACCAATCCACCATCACCATCTTCTTCTTTTGGCTATCATTTTCTTCTTTGTTCTTCATTCTTCCTTCTTCTTCATTCTTCTTTCTTCTTCTTCTTCTTCTTTCTTTTTCTTCTTCTTCTTCTTCTTCTTCTTCTTTCTTCTTTCTTCTTTCTTCTTTCTTCTTCTTTCTTCTTCGTCTTCCTCAGCTTCTTCGTCTATGGATCGATGGAATCGATGGAATCGATCTGTGGATCTATGGAAGAGAGAGAGAGAGAGATAGAGAGAGAGAGATGGAATCGATCTGTGGATATGTGGATTCTTGAATGGAATAATTACAGGAATAGATGCATGTGGATGGAATTGATCAAATCTATGGATCAAGGGTGGATCTGTGGATTTTAGAAAGAAGAATAAAAAAAAAAAGTAAGAAAGATAGAGATCAAAAAAAGAAAAGAAATAGTAAGAAAAAAGAAATTAAAAAAAATAGGGTAAACCATCGGTTCCAGAATTGGGACTAAACCGCCAGTTCGGATCCGGTTTTGGAATTCTGGGAACCGGAATCGGAACCTTAAGATTTACGATTCTGGTCCGGTTCCAGAACCGGAACCAAAATTCTAATTCCGATTCTGGTTTTAAAATTCTAGTTCTGCTTCCAATTTTGGCCTAAGGTTAAGGTTCGGTTCTGTTCGGTTCTGTTCCATGGTTTGAACTGAACCACGATCATGTCAGCACTAGCAGGTACCATGCCAAGTTGACCTGTTAATTTTTGTCACATCAGAGAAGTCATTTAACGGTGCATATAATCATTTAAAATGAATCATGTCCTTGTAAATCTTAATTATAGACATGTGCGATTCATATGATTTTTTTTTGTACTATTTTAGATTGATTTGGTGGCTTCCATGCCAAAAAAAAAAGGGTCAAATGCATGTACAAACATTCAATTTACGTGCATACCCAAAAACTCATTATTTTGTTAGAGTGTTTAAATACTATCATACCATAATTTAATATGGGATAAAGTTAGTTTTGTTATAAACATGTGGTTCAAAAATTTAATATGATTTCTGCATGTTCGGTTTGTACTTGTAAATTGTAACTGTGAGACTTGATTTGTTTTTCCTTAAAAAAAAAATCAGTTGCTTTGAATATGTACCTATATATTGTTGGGCTTGATGTCATCCCATGTCTTACATGTTAGGGGAGGAAATGGAGCTGGGGCAGGGCCCACAAGGATCCGGCCCACATCCAAAAACAATCCACGATATTTCTTTTAGTTGGAATTACAATTTAATCTCTAACTTTCATGAAATATTAGATTTTTAAATGTATTTGTATTTGTTTACACAACACCTCTTAGCACAAATAATTGTGTACCTCCTTTTCATATTGTTGATCAGGGTTCGAGTTTTTACTTTATAATTAAAAAAAAAGTTAAAAATAAGATATGGATACCCACCGTCCATTTTTGAGATGGATAATGGAGATAAAAATATATATAAGACGGAAATTAATTTTTTTCCATTTTTTTTGTTTTTAGATTTTCACCGATAATCTAGGATTTTAAAAAAATACTAATTTAAAATATTAAAAAAGAAGCTGAAAGAAGAAAACAGAAATGGATGGGATTTGGAATTCCCAATTCCAGATTCAGTTGAGGCCTGAGGGAGGAGGGCAAAGCTTCAAGCTTCAAACTCCCAGATCCATTGAGGTTGACAAATGCATGAATTTGGCAGACCCAAAATGGGGGACTAACATTTTGATCTTTCAAATATTATATTTTTCAACCATGACCCCTCAAAAAATTAAGTGTAATCTAACACATTTTTTTCATCATGGCTTGTAGAAAATAAAATAAGTAATCATATAGAGCACACAAGTGTGAAGAGCAAATTCCCAAAACACGTCTAAATTTTGAAAGCAGGGTTGAAGATATTGATAATACTTCAGTTGATTAGATAAATTGGCTATAGAGCATATGAAAATGTCTGTTCTGAAGATATACATAGTGATAGGACTTGAGTAATTATGATGCAATTCAGTGCAAGAAATCTAAGCATGTACAAAATTATGTTCATGGGAAGGCCAATAATATATTCCTTCTCTTTGGCACGGGAGAGGAGCCGGTTGAGCAATGTAGGTCGGATACTGCTGTCCGGGCATCACTACTGAGAAGTCGGATGCATACGTTGTTGAGACCTGCATTTCATCACCAAGATTGAATCAATATCATTAAATTAACTAGTAGCTATAAGACTACTTTGTTACTTTCAATTGTTAATGTTTAATAAAATTGATGCGTTAATAGAGACTTACTCTTTGAGTGTTACCAAGCTTCTTCTTTGCTCCTGATTCTGAAGAACCACCGGTGATGGCCTCAGGCGAAGAAAAAGAAGGGCCAGGCCTAAAAAGATGTTCGAAAATCGCCATGATAAGAAACATGGATATCAAGATAGCCGTGGCAACAAAACCAAAAGAGATGGCATTCATGGATGTTCCAAAGTTTTTCCATGGAGCTTCCTGCACTGTTTGAGATGGAGGACTTGGGTCTGAATTGGTGTATATGCTCCATGGCTTTGATCTTTCAGGACCAAACTCGTTCGTACTCATGCTATATACAGGCTCTTTTCGGTTACGACTCTCGATTTTTATAGTTTGCTTGGAAGAAAGAAGATACTTGAAGATCAATCAAACATGTTGGATCATTTGTGGAAGCCCTGAAAAGAATCCATAAAAACATTCTTCAACTTTCTAGTAAGAGCTAAATTAAGAATAATGTCAATATACGATCTCACGCAATGCCTAAAAAGATACAATTAATGACTAGTACTCTCATTCATTGACCATAATCACATCTATATAATGAAGAATTCATCTCATTCAATACTAAATGCATTGCAAATGATACCAGTAGAAAAGGAATAGACTGATTTTCAAGCCAAGGAAAAAAGAATGAAACGAAAAGGCATTGTTGAATGATTTCATCATTTAATCCTATGTAATGACACAGCAATCAAAACAGCACCAAATCTCTCAGTAGACCAAATCCAATTCATTTCAAAGCATTACAAACAGACACATAAACAGCAGCACATAGACAGTACGTGATCTCTGCTTTCTATTCATATTCTTGACTCTTGAGATAGTTACCTGATATTAGAGTGTTGAATGATCCTGTTGTTGACAAGTTGAGGACTGAGGAGCAGGGACGGAGAGGCAATATAAAGTAATTAAGCACTTGTTGGGAGAAGCTAACAAGGACTTTTCATTTTCATTTGGTCCTCAGAAGTAGGAGCATGCTTATTAATCAATGCAAATTTTCAGATGAGCTACAAAAGCCTTTTTATACTTTTATACAACCCCAATAGAAAATGTAAAGACAAAGTTACATATGATAATATATAATCCATTTAGACATTTAGTAATAGTACCACAACACATCCTCCTCTCTTTTCTTTTCTTTTTGTTTATGTTTTCATGTTGATGCCTAACTTAATGAATACTATACCTTGTCAGAAGAAGCAAACTTAAAGAAATCAAAAAATAAAAAGACTGGACCTGCCTGTTTGGAGAGCCAAAAACAAGAGTGACCCCCCAATTAGTCCTTTTACAAAATTTCAGTCACCTTTTTATGTGAATGGGAGTGAGCAGCTGGCTGCCTTGATGAACCTCTTGACTGAGACTTGAACAGATTATGATTTCTCAACCAATACTATGATTAACATCAAAAACAACTAATTATCTGCACTAACTACTGAATAATTTTCACTACAATTGTAATTATAACTATGATTAAGAGTTAAATGATGAATGCACAAGGCTTGATTATTCCAGGTAATTAGTTTGTTCTAGAACCAATTTTATTACCTTATCTTTACACAACAGTACTTTCGTCAAGACTTTCAAAACTTGGATTGTAATTTGAAAATTACTATTAGGTTTAACACTTCAATACTTTTTACGAATACGTTCAAATCTATTTATATTACGCCATTTGATATGGATTTGGATGGAAGCATTTTTCCTGTTTGATGGCATCAATACCCTGACCCAATTCAACTCCAACATAAACATTTAGATGTAATCATGGCAAAGGTGGCAAAATCTCACATAATCTCCCACCAAACAAAAGAAAGCAACAAAGAAAGATAGATAAAGAAAAAGCTGCCAGAGAATATTAAAACCTAAATAAATTAAGCTAACTGCTAGAATGAGTATAAACTACATATACATTATATAAATTCTGTGATGGGTGAATTAGTGAATAGGCATGTGATCAAAGGCTACACACAACAAGAAGTGGAGATCATCAAAGCACAAGAAAGAAAATAAATTTATCTAAAAACAAAAATTGAAAATTAATAAAGCAAAAGAGAGAGAGAGAGAGAGAATATGTTGGATACCTGACAGCTATGCAGTAGCAGAAGTGCCATGATTCAAGAGAAGAAAGAAATGGGTGTCGTGTGGTATGTGTGTGAGAAAAAAAAAGAAGGGGAGAGCTGGAAAAGTGGGTGATGTAGACCACAATTATTCCTCTTATATTTTAAAAACAACAATAACAACCCTCTTCAGACTTGAGACTTTGAGATATAGAACTGCTTTTGTCAAAACCACTAAAGCCATTGTCTCTATGTATCTTTTATTTGCAAGCAGTATGTGCAACAATAAACATCAAGCCACATGCCCAAAACCCTCACACCTATATCAACTTTATGAGTTCGACCCCCCTCCTCCAATCTTGAAATACTTTAATAGTTAAAAAAAAATACCATATGCCCAAAACTCTCTCTCTCTCTAGTAGAGACACAGGAACACATATACTCAGTAATTATCATCAAGCTAATTAAGTTATCAAAAATTTACTGCTGTAATCGAAGAAATGAAGCAATAATGACAAAGCAAAACTGTGATAAAGACAAAGAGAGATAAGAGAGAGAGAGGATCTTTTGCTGATCATGGCGCTGAGTGATACTCTTTTGTCAACAAGACAATCACAATGTCTGAGAATGATATCAAAGCCTATCTATATCTATATCTAACTCTAAATCTAAAACCAATCCCTCCAAAAAAAAATTAAAAACAAAAACAAATGTTTGATGTTACAAACCACCTGTGAAGGCTATGTTGTGAGATCTGTCTTTCGCTAGTTATGAGAATATATAATTCTGACAATTTTACAGTGTCCATATTATGTTTAATTATCAGAAGAAGAATTGCCAAGTGCTTTAAATTAAGATTTCAATTTTGAGGTGATAAAAGAGCCAATTCATGAAAAAAAAAAAATTTTAAAAAAGGTCATTTTCAAAAGAAAGATTGGTGTCTTGGTAATTTCCATGTAAGACATTTTTGTAAAAGAAAAAGGGTCCCATGGCATATGACCAGAAAGCACAATAAAAGCAAACATGGTTGAAAATAGATTGAAGCATATAATCTATCTTTTTCTTTCTTTTCTCTCTCCTTTTTGGAAACAAGTCTCCAACTTAAGCAACCTCTTTTACTTTTCCAACAATTTACCACCAGATAAATTTTTAAGCAACACAAAATCAATTGAAAATTAGAAGAACATTTTTTCCATGTAACTATTAGACCAACAAAAGTTACTTTGAAAATTTTGATAAAAATTCTCAAATTAATATATATCTAAACTATACTAGGAGTGCTGAATATTAGTTTGTTTGGTATCTTTTATCTCTATAATAAGTGGGTATTGAGATCGAACCTCATTTAATTACACCACAATGTTTTATGAGTAAATATTATTAGTTGCCCGATCCAATCAACTCCAGGGCTCTTTAAAGCAGAGGTTGGCGAGCTCATGGCTCTCCGGGAGGGTCTTCTGCTTGCTTCTTTTTATAATCTCCGTGTTGATTTTGCAGAGATCGCCTCCCCCACTGTGGTTTCTATGCTCAACGAGACCGTCCCTTCTCTAGGGGCCTCTAAGTTTATCGTTTCTGATATCAAAGATTTGTTCTTAGCTGTTGGCATCTGTAAGAGTCAAGCGGTTCCCAAGCCTGGAAACTCCTTGGCTCATAGGCTTGCTTTGTTGGTATTCTCCTCCGTTACGGAGCGCCTTTTGTTGGACTCATGTCCCCCCTTTCTCTCCTGTGTAATGTCTACTTTTCTTTCAAAAAAAAATTTATTAGAAACTTGTCGGAAAAGGTCTTTTGTTTATATTTAAAACTAAATATTACTACAGTGACACTAATAACAAATATTAAGAAACAAAATAATATTGATTCTGTAGTAAAACCTTCACACCTGAACCTATGAGATTTAGGTTGAGGGTTCGTTCTTTCCAAAAAAAAAAAAAAAAAGAACCCCGATTTATGTTACTATGAAATATTTGCAAAAAAAAATAACTAATATCAAAAGACGATGTGCATTTGTTTTATTTCATAAATAGACATTAAAATTGAACAGTACACTAAATCATTTCATTTTCTTTTTAATGCCATTTTGGTTATTAAATAGAAAATTGTTTGAATGATTAAAAATTTTGGAAGTAAATTAAAAGGTGATTGGCATCACCACAACAATCGTTCTTCTTTAATGACATTAAATCGACAAATGTTTTGAATGATTAATATTCAGCAACTAAAGCAATGATCGGACGTATCGATACGTATTTAATGAAGCTCATTTATATAATCGTATCGTATCAATATTTTCTGATGGTTTGATTTTACATTTAATAAGAAAAAAAGCCTTGTCATGTTCATGATAAATATTAAAAAAAAAACAAATAAAAAAACTAAGAAAAAAAGCCTTGTCATGTTCATGATAAATATTTAAAAAAAAACAAATAAAAAAACAGTCTAATGGTTGAGTGGTTGTTCATCTCTTCTTCTATAATTACAACTGAGGTTCAAATCTCATCTTACTCATGAACAAGAAAATGAATGCCAGGTTAGGAGAGTAACTATCTGAATTGAATAGCTACTTCCATAATCAATACAGAGGGGGGTGGTAGACAAACGCTTAATCAATTTTTTTTAAAAAAGTAAACTTTAATTGTTTTAATGTTAGACTTGAAAAAACAATTACTTTAACAAAAACAATTCTTCTTAAGAACTATGAATCGGATATCATAAATGGTTAATATGTGTTCAAGTAAATTGTGAATGTGGCAAACAACCGAAAAAGAAGTCAATAACCAAAAAGAAAAACAAGGGGTTGTTTAGGGTCCGTCCTGTAAACGTTTTTCGTTGACTGTTTTCGAAAAGAAAAATGAAAATGAAAACAGTGTTTTTGATTTCAGTTTCGAAATTCGAAAACCCGTCTGGTAGCATATACTGAAAGCTGTATTCTGAAAATGAAAACGTAAAAAACGCGTCTGATAGATTAACTGAAAAATATCAAAAATTATAATTTTTCTAATATTTGTTCTTAATAAGTTGAAAATTTTCCAGATTTGAATAAATATATGAATTTCCTGATTCGATGATATCTAAGAATTTCCAACAACCCAAGAAAATCAAAATATTAACAACAATTATCAGCAACCTAGAAAATCAAACTCATATAATCAACACAAATCCAGAAAATCAAATATCATTATCCATTCATTAAAAACAAACCCAGAAAATCAAAATCAAACACATTCATTAAAAACAAACTCAGCAAACCAAACACAATAACACTCAAACATCATAAATTACTTCTAAAAAAACACATCACAAATAATGGAGATTGTTATTAAATAAATATTAATTTTTTTTATTAAATATAAAATCTTTAAAAAAAGGAAAAAAACAATTTAAAACTTTAAAAGAAATAGAGGGCAGATCGATGGATCTGCTCCTCCAAAGCAAAGAAAAAAGGAAAAAAAGCAATAAGAGGCAGATGAAGAAAGAAGAAGCAGATGAAGAAATAGAGGGCAGAAGACGAGAAGAAAGAAGAAAAAAGAAAGAAGCAGACAAAAATGAGAGAATATGAGAACCGGAAAGCAAAAAGAAGAAAGGAGATGACGATGAGAGAAGATGGAAGAAAGAAGGAGATGAAGATGGGACCTTGTTCAACATGAAAAAAAGAAAAAAAAAATTGTTGACTATTTAAAAAAATATAAAAACAAAAACAAAAACAAAAACAAGTATTTTGTGTTTTTCAAATATTTCATTGTTAACATTGGTTTTGTACTTTTGTTCTTCATTTTGTTTGTTGTTATTTATTTTTTGAAAATAAAATGAAAAACGGTTAACAAACGAAAATTCGAAATCATTTTTGGAAAATAAAAACGAAAACATACTGAAAAACAGCTACAGGACAGGGCCTTAATACCTGTTTTCAAAGGTGTTTTTGTTTTCGTTTTCCGAAAACGATTTTGAATTACCGTTTGATATTTTTTTTAGATGGAAAACAAAATCAATATTAAAATTGAAAAATACAGAAAACATGTTTAATATGTTTTTCATATTTTTCATTTTGTTTTTTCTTCAACTTTTTTTTTCTCACCTTCTTCTTTTTCTTCTTCATTTTACCAGTCTCACAGGTCTTCTTCTTCTCCATGGCCTCTAAGTCGCAGATCTGCTCCTCCAAGAGCAAATCGACAGCTCCTTCCATTATTTTTTTGTTTTCCTTTTTCATCCTTTGTAAAGAGTTTTTGGAGATAGGGTCTGTTAAATAAATTTTTTATTCATTACCATTTGTTATAAAATCAATGAATTCTTTTCTGAAGGCAACTTTAAAATTTAATAACACAATATTGAATATTTAAGTTCACGGATTACAATTAGAAAAATTACATTATCAAATATTTAAATACTTTATTCTTTAATCCTAGTTTAATGCAAAAATAAAAATAAAGATTGATATTACAAATTTTTATATTTTTAATTAATCCACAACACGTGCCCATGTTACTTTAAGAACAAATCTCAATTCAACTAAATAATATTTGTACACTAATACTAGAAGATCCCAAATTTAACTCAAATTTCAACCCAAATGTTGTGGTAAGTGGATCTTTCATTAACCACATCATCATATACAATGTGTTGTAATAACAATTCACTACACATGTTGACCTTTCGAAACCTTTGCCTGATTCCATTATGATAGAGGTTGGGGAAGATTGTTTGTTTCCGACTCTTTACTTTGAGAATGTTCTAGATTTTTGCTCGGTTTGTTACTCTATTGGTCATTCGGCCGCCTCATGTCACCATGCAGCCCGATTTACAGGGAATGTCACCATCGAGTCAAAAGACAAGAATCCGGAAAGAGGCAGATCCATAATTAGACAAGAGTACAGTCCAAAACACAAATCAAGAGATGTTCCGACCTCTCGCGTCTTTGAGACTATCAAGTCAGGTGTTGATACCATTGTGACTAAGCCCGATGAAGCAGCAACCTCTCCTCCAAATAAGATAGCTTTAGACCCGGCTGCCTCTTCTAGTTCACTTAGGCCAATCATTCCTACTGAACAAAGGGAGGCCTTGAAAATCGCTGCTTATTTGGATGACTCCATAGACCATTTGCACACTGAGAAGGTAGATATTGTTACCATGACAGATCCTGTTATTGCTCATTTGGATCCCTTGATAGATCCTCCCATGGTAGAGCCACATTTGCACACTCTTAGGGGTGAAGTTAGCTCTGACACTGATAGTGAAGGCACGGAATCAGACTTCAATCATCCTACAGCTTTAGACATCACATGTATTCAAGGTGGAGTCTCCAGGGCAGATCACTTGGAAGATTCAGGTTGGAAAAAGGTTACCGCTAAAAAGGGTAAGAAAAATAAGACTCAAGTTACCATTGTGGTTTCGCCCAAAACTAGGGCAGCTAAGAATAAATTGATACATACATGATTGTCTTTTATTGGAACTTTAGAGGTATTGCAAACAGTGATACCCAACGTACTTTAAAAGATTTCTGTTCTGGTCATAGACCGAATTTTGTTTGCATTGCTGAACCGTTGCAAGCTTTTGATTCAAGTTCTCCTTCTTTTTGGCGCTCTATGGGATTACACTTTATTGGTGCTAATGCTAGAGGTACTCCTAGTATGTGGATTTTTGGGTCTACTGCTTTTCAAGATGCTACTATTGTTCTATCTCACTCTCAACATGTTACTGTTTCTGCTATTTACTGTCATCGAATCTCTTTTATTTATGCTAGTGTGAACTACATCACCCGTAGATCTCTTTGGAGCTCTCTTATGGACATTGCTGGTTTAGATGTTCCGTGGCTTGTGCTTGGGGATTTCAATTCAGTTCTAGGCGCTCATGAGACTATTAGTAACGTTTCTACTATCTCATGTGATGATTTTCGTGCTGCTTTAACGGTCTGTGATCTTGTTGACATTGAAACGAAAGGAGTTTTCCATACTCTGATCGGCCGTGGTAGGAGTGGTATGGTTCTTTCTCGTTTAGACAGAGCTGTATGTTCCCATTCTTTTATGGCTGCTTGGTCACATATATCATGTGTTACCTTGCCTAGATCTCATTCAGATCATCACCCTTTATTGATTTCTTGTTCTGCGAGTGTTTCGTCGAATTCACGACCTATCAGGTTTCAAGGTATGTGGGTTTCTCATCCCTCATTCCTTAATTTGGTTAGATCGGTTTGGTCATCCTCTATTGCTGGGAGTGGTTCTGGGATTGTTGTTCAGAAGTTGAAGTTGTTGAAAAAGGCCTTGAGGAGATGGATTTGGGAGGTGTTTGGGGATATTGCCTTGAATGTCTCTAATGCTAATGAGAAAGTGATGCTTATTCAGGGCAGGATTGGTTCTGAAGGTTTTTCAGATGATCTTTTTTGTCTTGAGACTTCCGCTCTTGCAGATTTGGATAGTGTTCTAGAACAGCATGAGATTTTTCTGAAAGAGAAAAGTTGAGTCAGGTGGCTTGCTGCGGATGATCGAAACTCGAAATTTTTTCATTCACTGTTGAAACGTAAAGGGGGAAATAAGGCCCTTTCCTTTATTCAAATTGGTGAGAATATTTCTTGTGATCCTACTAAAATTGGTGGGCACGTCTCCTTTTTTTATCAGCACCTCTTTTCGGATCCTGGCATCGATAATTTAGACTTCTCTTTAATTCGAGAGCATGTGCCTTCTTTGGTTACTGTTGATGACAATGCTTCGATTCTACGGGTTCCCTCATTTGATGAAGTGAGGAGTACAGTTTTTGCCATGGATCCTCTGAGTGCTCCTGGTCCTGATGGTTTCTCAGGTAGTTTTTATTCTCATTGTTGGGAAATTGTGGGGCATGATGTGGTTTTAGCTGTGCAGGATTTTTTTCACACTGGTCTAGTTTTTTCGGGTCTGAATTCTAATTTCTTGGTCCTTATTCCGAAGACTCCGAATGCTATCTTGATCGATCAGTTTTCGTCCAATTGCTCTTGGTAATTTCCTGTTTAAAGTTATCACTATAATTATTGCGGACCGCTTGGCCGAAATTTGCTCCCATATTATCTCTCCAAATCAATTTGGTTTCATTAGGGGTCGTCAAATTGGAGACTGTATTGCCGGTGCTTCTGAATGTTTTAATGTGTTGAATAATGGTAGTCATGGTGGGCATTTGGCTTTAAAAATAGACATCCGTAAGGCTTTTGATTCCATTAGTTGGCCTTTTCTCTTCGAAGTCCTTCGGTGTTTTGGCTTCTCTGAGAGTTTTATTGGTTGGGTTGCGGCTATTTTTGATTCTGCTAGGATCTCAGTCCTTATTAATGGTTCCCCTCATGGGTATTTCCCCTGTTCACGTGGTGTGCGGCAAGGTGATCCTCTCTCTCCCCTTCTCTTTTGTTTGGCGAAAGATTTTTTTAGCAGATACCTCACGCATCTAGTAGACTCAGGCTCTTTGACTTCTATCTCTTCTTCGATCGGGATGCGTGCCCCTTCGCATTTTTTCTATGCTGATGACGCTATCCTCTTTTGTCGGGCCTCTCCTCAGAATTTACAGGTGATTTTGTATGCTTTTGCACTTTATGGCTCTCTCTCGAGTCAACGAGTTAATTGGGAAAAATATTTCATATTCTTTGGCAAAGGCATCTCTGGGTCTAGAATTACTAACTTTCTCTCAATGTCTAGAATGCGTAAGGGTGGTGTTTCAATGACTTATTTATGGGTACCTATTTTCATTGGTGCGCCTAAATGTCGATGGCTGATCCCTTGGGCTGATAAAATTAAAAGTAAATTGGAATCGTGGAAGAGTTTCTCTCATTCAATGGCAGGTAGGTTATGTCTTATTGATTCAGTGGTTATGGGTTCCTTCCTGCATTCTTTTCAAGTTTACCGTTGGCCTTCATCTCTTTTGAAAGATTTAAATGATGCTATTCGGAATTTTTTTTTGGACTGGTTCGATCGATGGTCGTAAATCTGTCCAAGTTGCTTGGAAATCTTGCTGCAGGACTAAGGATAGTGGTGGTCTTGGTGTTAAAGACCTTGGTTTACTCAACAGGGCCATGCTTAAGAAGTTCACTTGGAGAATGTTGACTGAGGAGTCCTTTGTTTTCACTATATCTTCGAGTTCGCTTTTTCACCCAGGATCACAGACCTAAAACGTGGATTCTTCTGTTTGGCCAGGTCTAAAATTGCATTATACTCCCCTGATGTCTGAGTCTAGGTGGTTGGTTGGTCGCCATTCTAAAGTTCATTTTTGGACGGATAATTGGTTGGGAGATCCTTTGATTGACCTGGTTGAGGATAGGTCTTCGTTACAACCTCCGTTGGATTCTGTTGTCGGTGATATTTACTCAGATTCTACGGGTTGGGATATTCCTGAGTCCTTTCGAGCCTCTCACCCGGATGTTGCTTCTGAGATTGAGAAAGTGGTGGTAAGTACTGATCCGGACTCTTTAGTTTGGACTTGTTCCTTGGATGGTGTTGTTTCTTGTAAATCTGCTTATGATTCTCTTTCTGAGGTTAGGAGTTCTGTCTTTTGGGGTAAGCAGATTTGGGCGTCTTTTATTCCTCCTTCTCGCTCTGTCCTCATTTGGCGGTTGTTTCATGGTAAAATTCCTACGGACATTGCATTACGTGCTAGAGGTTATATTTCTCCCTCTCGTTGTCGGTTTTGCTGTGCTGCAGAGGAAGACTTAAAGCATCTGTTTCTTGACTGTCCTTTTTTTCGTGGGTTGTGGGATGTTGTATCCTCTACTTTTGGCCGTAAACTTAAGTTGGATGGCACTTGTTTAGACCTTTGGCATGAGGCAATGAGGGTTGTCTTTAGCACTCAACTGAAGGCTCTCTGACGGGTTTCTATCATCACGGTTTTCTGGGTGGTGTGGTTTCTCCGGAACCAAGTTACCTTTGAGGGTGGCAAGCCTGTTTTTGCTGATGCCCTTTCCTTGATTTGGCGTTCTGTTCACGAGGCAGACTCCCTTCAGTCTGGTACTATGAAAAATTCAGTGGATGAGCTTCAGACTCTTCACCGACTCCATGTCTCTAGTTGCCTTCCAAGGCCCCTCGCATTTTAGAGGTTAATTGGCGCCCTCCCCCGCCGGGCTGTCTTAAGGTTAATACGGACGGGGCTGCTTTTGGTAGTCCTGGTCTTGCTGGTTGTGCAGGGGTTTTTCGCACATGCAGGGGTTTCGTTAAAGGTTGTTTTGCTATTCCTCTTGGTGTCTGTTTTGCTTTTAAGGTTGAACTGGTAGCTGCGGTTCACGCTATTGATTATGCTTGGACTTTTGGCTGGCGACGGTTATGGTTAGAGAGTGATTTGACTTTTGTAGTGGATACCCTTTGTTCTAGATCCCGTAAGGTTCCTTAGCGTTGGCGCCCCGTTTGGGATAGATGTTTGAGCTTAATCTCTCAAATGAATTTTGTTGTCACTCATATTTATCGGCAAGGTAACCAAGTTGCTGATAGTTTAGCTTCTAGGAGCCCTAGTATCGTCTCTCCTACATGGTGCGTTCCGAATTTTTGCAACTCTTTTATTTTCAATGATTTTTGTAGCAGACCTTATTTTAGGTTCTGTTGATCTGTTTTCATCTTTTGTTTTCTGTTCTTTTTTGCTATATTTTTTATTTATTTAATAAATTGTTGGGATAGGGGTTGATTCCGATCCCCAACAACCTTATATATAAAATTCAAAAAAAAAACATTTCACTACAAATTATTTAGATTAAAATTTAGGGATATTATTATTTTTCACCCTCACTTATGAGGTATTAGACAGTTTTACACCCTCTTGTTTTGGTATTAGTCATTTTCCACCCTCTAATTTTAGTTATTAGTCAAAATCCACCCAACCGTTATTATTCCGTTAAAATCTTTATTTTTCTATTAAATCAGTAAGGGTATAACGGTAATTGAATTTGTAAAATTAATAAACATTATTAAATTAAATCCACTCTCTCACCCACCACCAATATCATGTTCTCTCTCTATCACCCTCCACCAACCATCCACCACCAACCACCACCAACCATCAATATCTTATTCTCTCTCTATCATCCTCCATCGATCTCTCTCTCTCTTTTTTCTTTGATTTCTTCTTTTAATCGACCGATCTCTCTCTTTTTTTTCTTTGATTTCTTCTTTGAATGGCCTCCCATCATCTTCCCCACCATCATCTCCACCCATTCAACCACTCATCACTCACCACTCACCACCCACCACAGATTTCGTATTCTCTCTCCAACCACCTCCTCTACGAACGCCGATCGCCATCCGGACGAGGAGATCAACGAGCGTTTTCCTTCCAAACGATGAGATTAGCGTTCCATCGATCTCCTCCCACCGCAGATCGTCTTTTCATTGTTTTTCTTCAATTCTTCTCCATATTCTTTCTTTTGACAGAGGTTTGGGTGTTATTTGGTTGTGGTTTGGGTTGTGGGATGGTGTTTTCTGGATTTTGATGGTTTAGGTGTGTCGCCGACGAGATTGTGGGATTGTGGTGGTTCTCGATTTGGGTGGGTCGCCGGCAAGATTGTGGGATTTTGGTGGTTTTGGTTATTGAATCTGAAGGTGGCTATGATGGATGATTTTGGGATTAGTTGTGAATATGTTGGTGATTAGGTTAGGTTTGGTGGTGGTGTATTTCTGGGTATTTTTTTTTAATATAATTTTCTGATGATGATGATGGGTAATAAACACCGGTGATGATGATTGATGAACTGGGGAACTTGATTTGATCTGGTGGTGATTTTTCCAGTCGGATTTTGTTTTTTTTTTTTCAAGTTTTCAGTCCGATTTTTGTGTTTTTTTAATCAATTTTTCAGTCAGATTTGGCGGGGATCTGGATTTGGCCAGCGATTGTAGTTTGTGGAAACAGAGATGGAAAGGTTTGCAGATTCCGGATGGATCTGGTTTGGTGGAGATCCAGATTGGATTTCGACCACACATCTCATGAAATAGACGGTTGAGATCCAATCTGGAGACTAGATCTCACCATGTGAACAATTAAATTCTGTTTTTATTTGTATTTACTTTTGTAACTTTTTTTATTTTAATATTTAATAAAAAGGTAAAACAATACTTTTTATTTTTAATATTTAATAAAAGGCTAAAACAATACTTTAACCGAAAATGTTATCAGAGGATGGAAAATAGCTAATACCAAAACAGGATGGTACAAAACATCCGAGGGTGGAAAATAATATCCCTAAAATTTAAGTTAATCATTTGGACTGTCATGCATTACTCATTTGTGTCAGATGTCTTTGCTTGTTTCAGCAATGTTTTTAACAATAAAACCAGAATTAAATCTGGTTCCAGGAAGTAAAAGAGGCTCAGCTCATATTTGTTGTGGAAAAAATCAAAATACAGAAAGACGAGCAATGTCTAATTTATAAAGTAACTATAATAACTATAATAATAAAATGACTGCTAAATTAAGAGGAAATAATCCATCCAATCTAAACTTTCCAAAGGGAGTTCTGGAACAAAAAATCCCAAGCAGTAACAGAACAAAAAATTAAAAAACTCAGAATTCAAACCAATATTTGAAACCAGCAAATTGTCTAAAGATAAAACTTCCCTAATTCAACGCTAATTCAACACTCAAGCCTTGAGCCTTCCATAAAATTTTGACTTCTCCTGTGTTGTTTGGAAACGACCATGGCCGAACTTAGAGGATGTATCAATGAACTTGAGCTTAATCTCCTCCAATGCCAACCTAGATGTCTGGTTCAACAATGACTGCCTCAAGGTCACAACACGCTTCTTAGGTCCGACACAGCAACCCTTGATCAACAGGTAATCTTCTTTCACAACACCGTAATGGGGGAATCCTCCCATAGGTGTAATATCCTTCTCTGTCCTGGTCAACACAAAATTCCATAAGGAAGTGTCATTTGAAGATACCTAATGAACGAGTGCTTGAAAAACAAGGCACAACAAAAATACCAACCTGTCATATTCAGTCATAGCAGAATGTGACTCCTGGCCAGACTTCCCAAGCTTGTAAATTTTCTTGTTCATTTCAGTACGGTGATGGTAACCATTCTGCCCGGCCCTGGCAACAGTAAAGGAAACCCTAGCTGGATGCCAGGCACCGATACAAGCTACCTTGCGCAAACCACGATGAGTCTTGCGAGGGAGACGAGTGACACCCCAACGAGTGACCACACCCTCGTATCCCTTACCCTTGGTAACACCTATGATGTCAATCATTTCATCTTTCTGGAACACGGCATCAATTGGAATCTGCTTCTCAAAGAAACTATAAGCATACTCAACCTTCTTAGCAACATCCCCTCCATTCACCTGGATTTCCATTAAATGGGCTTTCTTCTGCTTCAGTCCTGGCATTTTTCTAATCTACAAAATCGAACAAACTGAATTAAAAAAATTGAAAGATGCAAATTCTCAAAATTTATACATCACAGCATCAAAAACAAGTACCAAAAACTTGCTCAAGTACAAATATGTCAAAAGCCAAAGACTGGAAAAGCGCCTCTATAACTTGTACACATCATTGTTAAACATCTGAAGGAGGATCAGATATGTTGGGTTCTGAGATCTTATTATTAGTGAACACAAAATATTAGAAAGATGAAATTAGAAAAGAGAAAAATACCTGGGTGTGGGCCAAAACACGAATAATAGTACAGTATTTCTTCATTTTCTCCAGCTGAGACTCGATGTCTTTTTTCCCCTCCTCAGTTTCAAACTTCTTAGAGTACTTGGTAAAAGCCTTCTTCTTAGATTTGCACCAGTTCTTGTAGAACCTCCTCTTCACCTCCTCATTGAGATGTTGGGCCCAGACAGTGCAAAGCGAACGAAGACCACGTGGTGTCTTCACATAACCAACAACTCCAACAACCACAATGGGTGGAGTCTCAATAATTGTTACTGCTTCACATGTTTCCTTCTTGTGAAGCTCTGAAGGAAAAGGATTCAATGGTAAGACGTTAAATCAAACATTCAAATACAGAAAATAACTAAACCAAAAAATTTCTACCCATCCAATTTCTCTTCTAGATTCTTTGAAACTGTAACAAGTCAAACCAAGTTTGAAGATGAAAAAGATAAGAAAACACTCACTTGATCCTGGTTTCTCAACATCTCGGACAATATGGGTCATACCAGCTTTGTATCCCAAGAAAGCAGTTAATCTGCATGGTTTAGTGGGATCGTCTTTGGGGAAGGCCTTCACTGCAAAAACCAACATCAGGGAATCACAAAGAAGAAACTAATCCCAACTACTAAATTAAAACATGAACAAAGCCATAGCACAACCTCTGCATACAAACTTGGTTAAACATACATATGAACAACTAGTACAGCTTTAGATAAAAGCATTTCGGCAATAATTTGGATAAGAGTCGACCGCAGAAGCATGGATAAATGGGATATAGTCATAGATCATTCAAATTACAACTTCAACAAAAACAATTATCCTACAATACACTGAATTTGTAGAGATATGTGGGCTGACTAAGTTAGTAATTTAGTATTAATCACAAGTTATGGTACACCATAAAGCACTTAATATGAATTGATCTTGATGTAATTAGACATTTAATGTTTATCCTTCAGATAAATGTTGAACATCAAATTAAGAAATACAACAAGAGAAGCATGGATAAATGGGATATAGTCATAGATCATTCAAATTACAACTTCAACAAAAACAATTATCCTACAATACACTGAATTTGTAGAGATATGTGGGCTGACTAAGTTAGTAATTTAGTATTAATCACAAGTTATGGTACACCATAAAGCACTTAATATGAATTGATCTTGATGTAATTAGACATTTAATGTTTATCCTTCAGATAAATGTTGAACATCAAATTAAGAAATACAACAAGAGCATCAATCCAGTATCATATATTATTTACTTTTTCAAGTACCACCGCAATAAGCGAATCATATATAAGTTTTGTAATCATTTTTCCTTTAGCATGTATGACCATTAGATCTATACAGGCAATAATTAAAGAGATTATCTTTATCTAAAAGGAAATGAAGGCTTATATGCTATGTTCAAAGGCAAATCTAACTTGGAAAAACAAACAGCAAAATGGTTTGAAGCTATTCAATGAGTATTAAGGGAATAAAAACCCCATCACAATCACAAGGAAATTTTCCATATCAAGAAAAATTTAACAACCCGGTTATAAAGTATACCAACTTCATCACTTGATTTCTAAAGCATACAATATAGCAAAATCACAGTGGGATACAATACTTGAAAATCATTATTCAAGTTTTCACAGAATTCATAGGGAATTCAGGTAGTGTCATCTTAGCTAAACATATTACAACCACATTGCTAGAATGTAAGCAAACAAATCCTTGATAATTAATAAAAAATGACTTGAGTAGCAATAAAAACCTTTTCCTCTGTGGCGGGCAGCTCTCTTTCTTGGGAGAAACCCCAAAGA
The DNA here is from genome assembly GCA_033220585.1 of Dipteronia sinensis. Taxonomy (NCBI): domain Eukaryota; kingdom Viridiplantae; phylum Streptophyta; class Magnoliopsida; order Sapindales; family Sapindaceae; genus Dipteronia; species Dipteronia sinensis. Next base: position 3,959,909 of record CM065645.1, read on the forward strand.
GCCATGTCTTGGATGTTCAAACTTGCGATGAGACATCCTTGATAGCTCTCACTGCAAAACTCAATGTTACTTGATTCTAATAAGAATAGAGCTGAAGTTTACAAATGAACCAAATCAACATAAAGTACACATCCACACTGATAATAGATCAATTACACAGATTTCACTTATTAAATATCAAAAATAAAAATATTTAACACATCGAACAACATGATTAAGCAAAACAAAACAAATTTTGAAAATTATAGAACACATCTCAGAAACTCAAGATAATTAATGGTAATGAAAATGTAGTAACATAGATAACAATCATTAAGTACAAAAACCTAGGAAATTATAAATTTAAAAAAACAGTAATAATAAAAATAAATAAGGCTAAAGTTTTCGATAGAAAACATAAAAAATAAATAAAAACACTGAGCTGATAAAAAAACATTTTCAATATAATTCTTAAAGTCCAAATGAATAATCACAATTAGTTAATAGTTAACTTTCAAGACAAAATGGTCCATCATTTATTAGAAAAAATTAACTTAAATATCATGAAAATATGCATATGATATGTGTAATGGTCCATTTATTATTTTGGATACAAACTATATACCACCATCAAAATTTTCGGATCATATAACTTCATTGGATTTTATAAATACTATTCATACGATAATCATTTATTAAAACAAAAATGAAGTACAAAATTTCCAAATTGATGAAAATAAATCATATTTGAATGAAAGAAACACTTTTTAATAAAAAGAAAATTTACATAAATAATATGTCCTTGTAATGAAAACAGCAGATGATATAGACATTCTCTAGCAGATGATTAGAAATGGTCCCCAACCAAAGGCCTATGGCAAATTAGAGTTATGCCAATTCTCGAGCTCATTGGTATTCCTTTCCAAACACCCTTTGAAAAGGGGTTTGGTAAAAAAAGGAGCCCTTTTTCGAGACTCCAGCCTTGATTATCAATATCAATCTCACTAATCTCTTTTGGGGGTTCCAAATCAAATCATCCAACAAGAGATCACTCAACACCAACTTTGTTTTATTCACAAGTAAACTATAAATCATTTTCAGAATACAATATACAATATTAGAAAATTACAAAACTATCACGGATTTTGAGCTAAAACAAATCAACAAAAACGCTTATAACCCTTATCAAAATACATAAATTAAACATGTATTTATATATACAACTACAAAACTATTATGGACTTTGAACTAAAAGAAATCAACAAACTACATAACCAGCATAAATCATTTAAAAACATGAGAAAACTCCATATTAAAAACCCAAAACTAAGACAAAAATAAATATTATATACATAAAATTACAATACTAACATGATTTTGAGCTCAAACAAATCAAACATCAGATCTGTTATATAAACAAAAAAAAAGTCAAACAATTCAAAGAAAAAACCTAGAGAAATATATACAGAGATAAAACGATGGGATTTCAAAGCAGAAAATGTGTTAATTGAACGAATATACCTCTGATGTTTAACAGAAAATAAGAAGTGCTGCTTCTGTGGGTTCAAAACCCTAGTTTGGCGTTTATATAGTGGTGTTGGTAGAATTTCAACGGCCAGGATTGTTTTCGTGGGTTGGTCTTATCCGTTCGATCGTGAGGCTAGGATTTTAATGCCGAAATTAGAACATTGCATTTTCTGCCGTTGATTTTTTGGTATGTTGAATCTAAGATCTAAGCTATTGATTCAATATAAAGAGACAGGGAACCCGCCCTCTAACTTGATGGTCAATTGGGTCCTCGAGAAATTCAAGGTTACGGGTTCGACCGATTATCATGACGATAATAAATAGATACAGTAAAAAATAAATAAATAAATAAATTGTTAACTGGAAATTTGTTTGGGACGAGAAATCTCAATTAACACCCTCGAGATCACTACCACAGAAGTGGTAGCCGGGGTCGAATGTATTTTATATAGTGCTTATTCAAATGATAAAAAATACTGGTATTAATGCAATCAAAAAAGAATCAAAATCCTTTTTATTATCAGTGGTATATCGTGTACAAATATCTCTCAAATGCTCTCCATTTTTCTGGGGTGTAGTAGGGTTGTTGTCGTGTACTTGTTGAAAAGTGGTTCTTCCCTTGGAGGTTCATTTTTTCCTCCTATTTATAATTAGTTTTGGTAGGTTAACTTTGTGATTCTCCCCTTGATTTTCTCAATCTCTTCCCTCCTTATCGGACCGGATTTCTATTTAAACGTCATTGACTTTATGTTAATAACCAAGTTGGGAATATCTTGGTGGAGATCAGTTTGTTTCCTCTTAAAATTCTATTACTTGTTCTACACGCACGTAATGTTTCTCTGGATATGATCCAGTGTATCTTTGTATTTTCATAGCGTAATTCCTCATAGAGGTCGTTGAATATTATCTCGTACAGCGTAGATCAGTGTCCCAGATTCGGTATTCAGGAGCTTAGTCTAGCCAGGAGCTTGGGACTGACTCTCTTGATCTCTTGGAGCTTGATGTGACCCCCTGCGGACATTCTTCTGTGGCAGCGGGGTTTTAGCGAGCTTCCAAAGAGGTTGCGAGGTAGTCTCGACCTTGGGAAGCTTCCCTATTTCTGCTTTGGTGACGCGGGCTTGATTTGATTGTGTCGGGCTCTATTCCAGGTGTTTCTGGAGCTCGCATTCATTTTTGTGAGGGGTATCGTAGCTCGGCTTCGGTAAACATGGTCCCCTGGTGGATAACATAGGGCCTGGAGTCAGACTAGGAGGGTGGAAAATTTCCCTTTAGTCCCTAGCCAAATTTGGCTATTAACAGAAGTCCCCTCTGACTTGAACGCTGGTGATTGAGTTTGGGGTTGGAGTCAGATTTCCTATTTTATTTGGGAAATTTTTCCTTCTTTACCGTTACAAGAATCTTTGGGGAAATCTTCCTATTAATTGCACGAGTGACATGGCGAGAGCTGACTGGTTTATTCCCAAGTTAATCCGGCTGTGTTACAGCAGTTCCCGAGATTCGAGACGATCTTAACCGAAAATTTCGACGGGCAATGCTGCTGCTCTATTGCCTATTTATACTTGGTTATTCCAATGCCTTCCTCATACCTTCCTTTTTTCAATTTTCAAATTTTCCAAAGAAAGGCCTTCTCTCAAGCAACATCCCTTTTCTCGTTCTTCATCCTCACAGACTTCATCCCACCATGTCGAAAGCCAGTCACGACTCCGTTGACTCCATTGTCGGCGGCGAGGAGGTCATCAGTCTCGCCCACGAAAAATGGGCACGAAGGAGCCTAGATAGCGATGATTCTCAACCAAATCTGCAACGTCGGCGGTCGAACAGGAACGTGTCCATTGGGACAGGGTTTTCTAATCATCCCGACCATCCTCTGGATTTAGTCGACGAAGATTTTGATAGAGAGATTGGTGGCGACGCCGTGGGGGAAAGTCAAGTCCCGGCTACTGGTCCCCCTTTGGAGAGGCTTCCTTTCTATGACTTCAGGGTTGTTCCCGACTCTATCATCGACCCTAATTCGATCGATCGACTGAGGTCTAAGTATGGCATCCCTGATAGTATTTCTATCTCAATTCCTCCAAAAAACTTAGCCTTCTTTAATCCTCCAAATGGCGTGCTTCCGATTCATATAGCAGCCCTTGAGAACGGGGTCAGGCTTCCTCTTCACCCTTCTCTCCGGTGGGCTCTCAATGTTATACAGTTAGCCCCTCTCCAGCTGACGTCTGGCTTCTGGAGGCATTTGATTGGCTTCCTCGTGCTTGTGGAGGGAACAATGCCAGCTAAGCAAGGTGACGAGAGAGCCCGGAGCCTGAGGAGCTGGCCTATCTTTTCCAAATCGGTAGCCTCTCCGACGCTCCCCGAGGTCAGTTCTATGCAAAAGCCAAGAACAAGCTCAATTTTATCATTCCTGGTGCTTCAAAGAAGGATCCCACCTGGAAGGAAGGGTGGGTCCTAGTCGAGGGGTGACTGGGGAAGCTCGATTTTTATCGAAGGGCATGAGTTCGAGGTCCCAACAGCTTTCAGTGACAAACCATCGTGGGACCGGGACTCCCTGCCACTTGAGTCTAAAACTGTTTTGAAGGCTATTCTGACCAGGAACTACTTAAACCTGAAGTTTCCAACCGCTGAAGCCTTTGATCCTCGCAGGGTGAATCAATACCTGCTGATCTCTGGTGCTACTCCTCGTAAGTAACACTGAATTGTCTTGCTTTGTCTCGTTGACCAGCTCAGTTCTGACGTTTCCCTTTTTGTTTCATTTACTTATAGTTTTTGTTGTTGAGCCAGCTTCTCGAGAAGCTCAGTAGCCCCGGCAAGCTCGCACTCCTCCCCCATCCATCAGATTGATGCAGGGGGAATTCCCCTACCATTTCTGAGAAGAAAGGACTGATTGTCTCGGCCGGGATTACCCCTGTTCCTACTCTATCGCCTTCCCAGGCGAGATCCAAGATGACTACCTTTGCGTCGTGGGCTTCCAAAGTGATAAACAGAGGGGCTTCCGTTCCCCGGATAGCTGGCATTACTACTCATGCCTCTTCTGCTCTTTCTGCTGCTATTGTTGCCCCACCTACTCATCTACCTGATGCCGCTGCGTTTCCAACCCCCCGAGCTTCGGAGGACTTTGAAACGGGTGTCATAGGGATTCCTCCTAACCGCTCTCACCCTCAGTTGAGCTCGGTGGGGCAGGACGAGGTCTTGGAACAATTCATCGCATCCTGCCCGGGTGGTAGGCTCTCTGGGATGGTTGACAGGACATTATTTTCTAGAGTCGTTTTAAAGATCAGTCCGTTAACAATAATGTAAAAACCTCACTAAGCCTAAAATGATTTAAAAACACAAATATGGTGGCAAGTGGGGGGATCGTCCACAGGGAGCAGAGTTAGCTAAAATTAGTTAGAGTAATGTTAATGTATAAATATAATAAACGAAACATTAATGATGAAGATCTAGATGGTGAAATGTCCTATTATAACACTAAACTAAATATGCAAACTAAATGAAGGGGGAAATGGGATGAGGGATATATATATAGATGATGGAAACTAAGGAGTTAATGGATACGAAAGTAAATACTTGGCAATGCAACAAACTTGTCAATAACACGGCTATTCAAGGTAACCGACCTAGGATGTATAGAGTCGGTTATTTATCCTTAGATGGTGGCCAACCTAAGATGTATAGTGCGGACCACCGATTAGGGATTAATCCGTCGTAAACTACCAACCTAGGATGTATAGTGTTGGTTGTTTATCGGATTTTGGAAATGAAGCTCATCTACCTAACAATGACTCAACCGATTAAACGCAGTCACCCTAGGATGTATAGTGATGACTTCTAACTCTCTCACGGGCTCCGACCTAGGATGTATAGTGCCGGAAACTCGATCGAGGTTAGATTAAGATTGCAGGTTTAAAAGTCGGAATTCATGATGTTCCGTCTATTCTTTAGAGCATTAAACAACTATATAGGATGTATATCTAGATGCAATATTCATACATAAAACAAAGACATCTTGCAAAGAGAATGTATCTACATAAGAAATCAATGGTAAACACTCACAACAAGAATAGATCAATGAAAGATAGACATGAATATCAAAATAATATCAAGTTTATGTACAAGCCCAATATTCAACTAACTACTCCATCAACCCCTTAGAGGGGATTTAGCTACTCATTACAACTAGGAAAATAAGAGAAAGGAAAGAGAAAGAACCCTTGGAGAACATCTCCTTCCTTGAAGTGGCTTCAATCTCCTAACTTCCTTGAAGTTGAGTAGAGAATGTAAGGATGAGAGAGAGAGAGAGAGATTCTAGATCTAAGTGTGTAAAACCTCTGAAAAACGGAGTCAAAGGCTTTTAAAACATTTCCATACTATTCTATTTATATTACAAACAAAAATAGATTACTTAAGCTTCAAATATCAATCTGGCGCGCGCGGAGTGCGGGTGGAGTGCGGGTGAATTACCCGCACTGTATGATCTTCAGCTCTCGGATCTAGAATTAGTACGGGTGGAGTGCGGTTGGATTACCCGCACTTTACCCGCACTTGGAATCGCACTGTGATTGCACTACACTGTCAGGTGCAAAATCTACCTTCTGTCTTGAGCAATAGTGCGGGCGTAGTGCGGTTGGATGACCCGCACTCTAGTGTCAGGTGCAAATCTGCTCTTCTGGTCTTGGTACAGTGCGGGTGGAGTGCGGTTGGATGACCCGTACAGTACCCGTACTCTAATGTCAGGTGCGTCTTCAACTTCTCTGGTTTGGCATTAGTGCGGGTAGAGTGCGGTTGGATGACCCGCACAGTACCCGCACTTTAACTTTAGGTGCAACTTCAGCTTCTCTGGTTTGGCAACAGTGCGGGTGGAGGGCTGTTGGATGACCTGAACTATACCCGCACTTTAACTCTTCACTTTGCATCAAGTCCCGGTTATGAGCATGAGTGCGGCTGGAGTGCGGTTGCGACCTGCACTTGACCCGCACTCTAAGCTGTTTGTGGTCATTTGTCTTTCCTTTTGCCCTTTTTCTACCGGAACCACTGTAACACGCTTCCAAACCCCTCATTGCACCATTTCCTACAATTACACACAAAACAACCCATAAGAGATACACAAACGCACTGAAAACAGAATATAAGGTAAGGATATGAGGACCTAAATATACTACATATTTGGCCCGATCAAACACCCCCAAACCAAACCTTTGCTCGTCCTCGAGCAAACATAATCTAAAACAATAAGACGCCAACATATTGAAATTTCTAGACACCTAAACAATAATTCAACAATGCCGCAAGTCCAATGTGTGATATGATACAAATAGGTGTGATATAGAGGAGAAAAACATATGCACAAGATCAAGAGCAATTTGGAGACACCCAAGGGAGGCTCGTACGAACACGAATCCCACATCTGAAGGCATTCATGAATTAGAGACAACTTACTCCCATACATTGAGCATAATTCGCTTCAATTCTAAAACTCACATAGATTCTCTCTTTTCTTTTCTCACAGAGTCCTAAGTTCCACACAAACAAGTATGCAAAGAAGATTCTGCACAGAATTTAAGCAATGAACTATCCTAGGAACGAGTCACCATGCCATGGATGTGAAAAATTGTGCTTCAACCGACATTCCCAAACTAGACTTATATGGATCAAATAGGGCTTTTCAACCGGTTATAGTGTGGTTGTGGGGTTGAATGAGGTTACACATAGAGATGCACATTTTCCCCCGGATCCCCAAATCCCCACGTCCCCATCCCCATTTGGGGAATTTGTTTTGGGGGAAAATGGGGAATGGGGTGGGGATGGGGATGATTTTCATCCCCAAATTGAAATGGGGATGGGGATGGGGGGAGGTCCCCCCATCCCCATTTCCCCATTTCCCCAATAAATATATTGAAATGGGGATGGGGTTGGGGGGAGGTCACCCCATCCCCATTTCCCCATTTCCCCCAAAACATATATAAATAAATAAATATATTATATAACATTTTATGATTTTATTATGTATTGTAATGCACATTTTATGATTTTATTATGTATTTATAATGCACTAATGGATTTTAATTTTAATTTGTAATTGAATTATTTTTTTAATTTTTAATTTTTAATCAAAAAGGAGAACTGGGAAACGGGGAAATGGGGAAACGGGGAAAAATGGGGAAAAACGGGGAAAACGGGGAACTGGGGAAAAATGGGGAAAAACGGGGAAAACGGGGAACTGGGGTTGGGGATAGATATACCTCCCCCCAAAATTCCCCATCCCCATTTTCCCCAAATGGGGAAATGGGGGGGGGGGGGGATGGGGGAAGGGTCTGGGAAGTGGGGATGGGGATGGGGGGACCTATATCCATCCCCATTCCCCAAATGTGCATCTCTAGTTACACAAAGGATATGGACATTTGGAGTTCAAACACACCAATCATGCTAGAATATATCCCTACTCCCACACCATGTTCTTTTATCACTTAAACGCAACCCTCTAAGAAATCATTTAACCCACATTTGTGCCTTCAATGTTGCATTTCGTTTTAGCGTATTTAGCATAATACAATCCCCATTATGGCACTTCAAGTACAATTTCTCTTTTAATTTTCTTTTTTACAATTTCCCAATCACAATGTTGTACTCCATTTTGAGTTGTTACAATTTCCCTTTCTTAGGCATTTATGGCACACAACTACGGTTCTTACCCTTTTCCTTGCATATTTTCAACAATTATTTCATTTTACCGGCTGTTGGACCATTTAGAGCGTAACTCCTTTCATCACTACCATTTCACATCCTAACATGATTAGTACAAGGGTAGGCATGTGTTTAGGCTATTGGGTATATGGTTGAATGTGGTACCAAATGAAAGAGTAAGTGTTTGGCCTCAACTTGGCTTTGGAGCACACAATATGGTATGTGGTGTTTAGGCTATAGAGGTAATTCAATACACATACATTCCCTAATATCACTTCCACAACCATCTAAAAAGGGAATGAAAGCATCCATCACTCAATTCACAAAATGATATGCAAGTCATATGGCACATGACATAAATGACGAGAGGCGTGTTTAAGAATAATCAATAATGCACTCAGAAAATGCACTTTAATGCTTGTGTTTGTGATCTCACGGGTATCTCCATTATTAGAACAAGACATGGGAACATTGAGTCCCCAATACTTAACACCAACGGGTGGGACGACCCCATGGTGGTGCAAGCGAACCCTCAAGTAGCACCAAACTATGTCACAAGGTCAGAGCACATACAAGGAACTCGCCAAAAGCACACTCTAGAGGCATCATACCCATACTGGATACAGTTTGAAAAATGGACAAGCGACAAAATTGAAAAAATTGGACACTATAAAACTATAATAACAACTGTACAAGGCGTAACACACCCCCAAACCAAAACTCAACAATGTCCCCATTGTTGGAAACCATAAGGTATGTCCTAAAGGGGGAGAAACACCATAGACGACTCAAACATGAAGAGCATGCATAAAGCGCAACCAATAACAAGCATAATCTCAATAATTTGCGGAATGAGGGTTCAACACCCCCAAACCGGATCTAGACACAAGCTCAACACTCGCACAAGTATATGATCAATATGCACTCAACCATGCTCATTCATGCTAACAAAATCTAAATTCGCATTCATTTGAAAGCTTAATGCATTGAAGTACAAAATTGAAGGTAGAAAACTCCCTTAGAAGGAAGCTAGTTCGTTGTCCATGCGCGTTATTGTGTGCTTCCCAAAAGATGCACAACCTAGCTTAAAACCACACAACAACTCTACCAAACGAAAATCAAATGCGAAAAGAAAATAAAAACCAAAATACAAACTGAAATAAAACTCAGAAGGCTAAAAGTTTAAAGATGACCTGAGCGGGCTGCCTCCCACCGGTGCTCAGACATGATAGATATGCTATGGCTCAGTAAGTTCCATGGAACCAACACCCTTGCAGCAGGTCTCTGGTCCAAAATACAGTTTTAGCCTATGCCCATTCACTTTGAATATCCCATCGTTCCTTAAATTCTAAATGTCTACAACTCCGTTAGGAGAGACATTAATAACACGGTGTGGGCCTGACCATCTCGATTTCAACTTCCCAGTGAACAACTTCAAACGAGACTCATAAAGTAACACCAGCATGCCCGGTTGGAACTCTTTCGTTACCAATCATTTGTCATGAATAGCTTTTGTTTTTTCTTTGTAGAGTCGTGAACTCTCATAGGCTTCCAATCTGAATTCATCTAACTCGTTCAACTGATTGCATCTTTCTTCGCCTGCTTTGTCATACTCCCAATTCAACTTCTTAATTGTCCACCAAGCTTTATGTTCTAGTTCTACCGGAAGGTGGCAAGCCTTACAGAAAACCAACCTATACGGGCTCATCCCAGTAGGAGTTTTAAAAGCCATTCGGTACACCTATTAATGCGTCAGATAGTTTCAATGCCCAATCCTTCCTAGTGGAGGAGACTGTCTTCTCCAGAATCTGCTTGATACGCCTATTACTTACTTCAACCTGTCCTGATGTCTGAGGGTGGTATGGTGTGGCCACCTTGTGATGCACCTCATACTTCTTCAATAGATTTCCTAAGACTTTGTTACAGAAATGGCTCCCTCCATCACTAATGATCACCCTTGGGATCCCAAATCGGGTCAGAATATGTTCCTTTACGAATTTAACCACCACATTACTATCATTGATCTTTGTGGCAACGACCTCAACCCATTTGGAAACATAGTCAACCCCAACTAAAATATAGTTGTTCCCACAAGAAGGTGGGAACGGTCCCATAAAATCAAGACCCCAAATGTCAAATACTTCAACCACCAAAATTCCAGTTTGTGGCATCTCATTCTGTTTACCAATGTTCCCTATGCGCTGGCATCTATCACATGCTACACCAAACTGATAAGCATCTTTAAAAAGTGATACCAAGAAGAAACCTGATTGCAGCACCTTCGGTGATGTCTTCCCTGCGCTGAAATGGCCTCCACATTGCAAGTCATGACAGAATCGCAACACATCATATTGCTCATTTTCTGGCACACACCTCCTAATTACCTAATCTGCCCCATGTTTGAAAAGGTAAGGCTCATCCCAGAAGTATTCCCTTGATCTCCTAGCAAACCTTTTCTTACCCTGCCAGTCTAGATCAGGGGGGAAAACCCCATGTGTCAGATAGTTTGCCAGATCCGCATATCATTGTTTCTTATCCTGTACGGCCCACAGATGTTCGTCAGGGAAATTTTCTCTCAACAGAATCTTGTCCCCATCTATTTGACTATCATGAACTATCCTGCTAAGGTGATCTGCGACCACATTCTCGCACCTCTTCTTGTCCCGAATTTCTAAATCAAACTCGTGCAACAGCAACACCCACCTAATCAGCCTGGGCTTTGCATCTTTCTTTTGGAGTAGATATCGCAAAGCCACGTGGTCTGAGTATACCACAACCTTGGCACCTACCAAGTACTGTCTGAATTTCTCAATAGCAAAAATTATTGCCAGTAATTCCTTCTCTGTTGTTGAATAGTTCATCTGTGCGTCATTCAAAATCGGGGATGAGTAATATATGACATGTGGGTCTTTTCCAACCTTTTGACCCAAAACTGCACCTACAGCAAAGTCAGATGCATCACACATTATTTCAAATGGTAAATCCCAAACTGGTGGCAGCAATTACCGGAGATGAGGTCAGAGCCTCTTTTAATGATTCAAAAGCCACCACACATTCTGAACTAAACACAAAAACTTTGTCCTTTTGTAGCAACAAGCATAGCAAGTCTGGAGATCTTCGAAAAATCCTTGATGAATCTCCTATAGAAACCCGCATGACCAAGAAACGACCGGATGTCTTTGACATTGCGAGGAGGTGGCAAACTCTTGCTCACTTCAATCCCTTTTTCAGATATTATGTGACCCAAGACAATCCCGTGTTGCACCATGAAGTGGCACTTCTCCCAGTTCAAAACCAAGTTGTTTTTCATACATCTTTGTAGCACTAACGATAAGTTATCAATGCACAACTTGAAGGAGTCCCCGAATACTGAGAAGTCGTCCATGAAGACTTCAATAATCTCTCCCACCATATCCGAAAACAACGAAACCATACACCTTTGAAACGTACCTGGGGCATTGCAAAGGCCAAAAGGCATTCTTCGGAAGGCATAGGTTCCATAGGGACAGGTAAAAAGTGGTTTTCTCTTGGTCTTCTGGAGCAATAACTATCTGATTGTACCCATAATATCCATCTAGGAAGCAGTAGAACTGATGCCCTGCTAACCGCTCTAGGACTTAATCGATGAAAGGTAAGGGAAAATGGTCCTTCTTGGTGACCTACATTCAACTTTCGGCAGTCTACGCAAACGCGCCACCCTGTCTGGAGCCTTTGTGCTACTAACTCACTTCTCTCATTCTTCACTACTGTAACTCCGGATTTCTTTGGGACGACATGAATAGGACTAACCCATCTACTATCTGATATGGGGTAGATAATCCCCGCATCAAGAAGTTTCAATATCTCTTTTTTTACCACCTCTTGCATGATCGGATTCAGCCTCCTTTGTGCCTCCCATGTCGGTTTGGCGTCTTTTTCTAGCAAAATCTTATGCATACACATGGTAGGACTTATTCCCTTTATATCATCTATGAACCATCCAATGGCTTCTCTGTACTCTTTCAACACTCCAAGTAACTCATCTTCTTGACTTGCCTCCAAATTAGCGGCAATGATCACTGGGTTTAACTTTTCTTCGTCGAGAAACACATACTTCAAATTCGATGGGAGTGCTTTCAACTCAACTCTTGGAGGAAGTTCTTCTAATGGTACCAGGTCATCTGTATTTCCTTCTCTTTCGAATTCCTCTTCAACAGTGATATCTAACTCCTCCTTTAAGAAATCTACAGTGTTACAATCGTGGGAACCCACTGGGTATGATAAAGAGTCAAAGATGTTGAACTCCACTGTTTCGTCTACTACCTTCATGGTAAGCTTCCCTGCATGCATATCAATCACAACCATAGCTGTTGCCATGATAGGTCTACCCAAAAGTAACTTCACATCTCTTTCGTCTCTTCCTTCATCCATGTCAATCACCACAAAGTCAGCAGGTATGACTAACTTTTATATCTGTATTAACACATCTTCGACAATGCCCTTAGGGCTTCTTGCAGAAGCATCCGCTAAGACAAGAGATATGGTGGTTTTCCTGAGGTCATTCAAACCCAGCTTCTTATAGACAGAAAACGGCATGAGGTTAATGCTTGCTCCTGCCTAAACCGCTCTTTATCCTTACTCAAATCTTTGAAAATTTACAATAAGCCGGCATTTTCTCAATGGCATCTAAGAGCGGTAAGTTGACGGTCACCTTGGAAAGGAGATTATAGATTTCCTGAAGTGATCTCTCCAACTTAGAGTTTTTCAGCCTCCCTGGAAAGGGTATAGGCGGCACATATGGGTTTAATGACTTATGGAGCTGAGGTCTTGGTTCTAGGTCCGCTAACTGAACACCTTTTTCCTTTTCTAACTCTTTCTCACTCTCCACCTCGGTATGAACCACCTCATCTTCTTCTTCTGTGACGGAGTCCTTATCATTTTCCTTCAAAACCCTTCCGCTTCTGAGAACTGCCTTTGCACTAGCCTGTTCCGGTTGACTTGGGAATTTTCCTTTTTCTCTTTCTTGTAACAATTCAGCCAATTGACCTATTTGGAACTCAATCCTCTGAATAGACGCATCCATCTCGTTTGATTGTCTATCGTTCTTCCACATGTATGTCTCTCAACTCTCTAAATGTGCTTGTTGTAACATCTGGACCTCTTGCGTATCCTGGTTGGCTGACTGCATGAACTCTCCTATCCATTCATCTAATGTTCCCATATTCAGCTGATTTGCATTAATGTCTTCAGGAATCGGTGCAGCTTGCACAATTTCCTTTGTTCTCTGCTCTACTAATGTGGTCTCTTCATTCCCTTGCAAATAGTCCTTTAGCAAAACTGCTAGGCTCTCTTTGGTCGAAAACTCTTCACCCACATTGCATCCCTCCTGGAAATCCTGCTCACATCCCCATTCTTGACTAAATGGGTCAATATCAAGTTCGTACTCAGATCCTGAATTTTTCCAGAGGGCATCCATGAACCTACAATATCAAGAAACAAAAACTACCCACAACCTAGAAATATACAAACAAAGTAATGGCCGGAAAGTAAATAACTATTAAAATTACTTATGCAAAACTAATCAAACTAAACATGCCGCTCCCCGGCAGCGGCGCCATTTGACATGACATTTTTTCTAGTGTCGTTTTAAAGATTAGTCCGTCAACAATAATGTAAAAACCTCACTAATCCTAAAATGATTTAAAAACACAAATATGGTGGCAAGTGGGGGATCGTCCACAGGGAGTGGAGTTAGCTAAAATTAGTTATTGCTAAAGTAATGTTAATGTATATATATAATAAACGAAACATTAATGATGAAGATCTAGATGGTAAAATGTCCTATTATAACACTAAACTAAATATGCAAACTAAATGAAGGGGGAAATGGGATGAAGGATATATATAGATGATGGAAACTAAGGAGTTAATGGATACGAAAGTAAATACTGGGCAATGCAACAAACTTGTCAATAGCACAGCTATTCAAGGTAATCGACCTAGGTTGTATAAAGTCGGTTATTTATCCTTAGACGGTGGCCAACCTAGGATGTATAGTGCGGACCACCGATTAAGGATTAATCCGTCGTAAACTACCAACCTAGGATGTATAGTAGTTGGTTGTTTATCGGATTCTGGAAATGAAGCTCGTCTACCTAACAATGACTCAACCGATTAAACGCAGTCACCCAAGGATGTATAGTGATGACTTCTAACTCTCTCACGGGCTCCGACCTAGGATGTATAGTGCCGGAAACTCGATCGAGGTTAGATTAAGATTGCGGTTTAAGAGTCAGAATTCATGACGTTCCGTCTATTCTTTAGAGCATTAAACAACTAAATATGATGTATATCTAGATGCAATACTCATACATAAAACAAAGACATCTTGCAAAGAGAATGTATCTACACAAGAAATCAATGGTAAACATTCACAACAAGAATAGATCAATGAAAGATAGACATGAATATCAATATAATATCAAGTTTATGTACAAGCCCAATATTCAACTAACTACTCCATCAACCCCTTAGAGGGGATTTAGCTACTCATTACAACTAGGAAAATAAGAGAAAAGAAAGAGAAAGAACCCTTGGAGAACATCTCCTTCCTTGAAGTGGCTTCAATCTCCTAACTTCCTTGAAATTGAGTAGAGAATGTAATGATGAGAGAGAGAGAGAGAGATTCTAGATCTAAGTGTGTAAAACCTTTGAAAACGGAGTCAAAGGCTGTTAAAACATTTCCATACTATTCTATTTATATTACAAACAAAAATAGGTCACTTAAGCTTCAAATATCAATCTGGCGCGCGCGCAGTGCGGGTGGAGTGCGGGTGAATTACCTGCACTGTATGATCTTCAGCTCTCGGATCTGGAACTAGTGCGGGTGGAGTGCGGTTGGATTACCCGCACTTGACCCGCACTTGGAACTGCACTGTGCTCGCACTGTGATCGCACTACACTGTCTGGTGCAAAATCTATCTTCTGTCTTGAGCAATAGTGCGGGCGTAGTGCGGTTGGATGACCCGCACTCTATCCGCACTCTAGTGTCAGGTGCAAATCTGCTCTTCTGGTCTTGGTACAGTGCAGGTGGAGTCCGGTTGGATGACCCGCATAGTACCCGCACTCTAATGTTGTTAATAGCCAAAATTGGCTAAGAACCAAAGGGAAATTTTCCACCTTCCAGACCTGGCTCCATGCCCGAAAGTTTCCACTAGGAGACCATTCTACCTAAAGCCGAGCTACGATACCGCTCCGCAGGAACAAAGACAGGATCCGGAAACATCCGGAATGGAGCCCAGAATGGTCAGATCAAGCCCGCGTCACCAAATTTTCCCGAAGTCGAGGCTACCTCGTAATTCCTCCAGAAGCTCGCTTATACCTCGCTGATACATGGAGGTGTCCATAGGAGGCCGCACCTAGCTTCGAAAAGTCAAGGGAGGCTAGACCTAGCTCCTAGCTGGATGAAGCTTCTCAACATCGGGGTCGGGACAATGATCGACCTCACTAACTGATGCACCACACATTAACACATTCTACGACCCCTATGGGAATCATGCTAGACCCGAAGATACACAGTATCGCATCTATAGACATTATACACGTGCAGCACAAGTAATAGAATCTAAAAGGGAAACAAATTGATTTCCACCGAGATATCCTCAACTGAGCAATTAACTCAAAGTCAACGACATTTAAAGGTAAAAATCCCGTCCGATAAGGAGGGGAGAGATGAGAAAATCAAGGGGAAATCAATGAGCTTAACCCTATGAAGACACTGTATAAAGGAGGGACTTCCTCCTTCGAAAAAAGGGAGACTACTATTCGACAGGCATACAACAAACACCCAATGATCACCTAGAAAAAAAGTGAGAGCAATTCGAAAGAGAGATAGAGAAATGTATATCATATGTTATCAATAAAGAGAGATTTTTATTCCTTTTGAGTACCTAACGAAATTGTTATTTCCATATCATTTCATTAGGCATTGTTTGAGACACATATATATTCTACCATTGGTCATCACCTACGTGGTAATGATCTCGAGGGTGCTAACTGAGATTTGTTGCCCGGAGCAAGATTTCTATTAACACTTTCTGGCGCCTTCTGTGGGAAGTACCCTACACCCAATTAATCAACTATTTGCATTTACATTTTCGTTGTTTTACAAGAACTATGAGGCTCCACTCTTCCCAAGGCCAACATAGAGTTTCGGAGCAACCCCCGGCGAGGCCTACGCAAAAGGCCCAAGAAAGGGGAGAAATATCTGGATATGGCAGTCAAGCTACAGTTCAAACAACTAATGTGCGGGCTTCCGGCCACCCTATAGTGAGCCAGGCCACGCTTCGACCAGCAAGCGGCAGCCTTTGTAGAAACCGTCCGCATCCGCCTGCTCGCTGAAGGCATCACAATCCAGCCAACCAACCTGAATGATCAGGGAGAGCCGAGCAGGCTCGGAGCTAGGCTGCCTGCTTTCGATCACTTGGGACCTCCTCTTCTCGAGCCAGCTTGAGGTAGGTCGGGGACCCAACTTTCAATCCGGGATAGGCTGGGACCCATGCCCCCAGTTCCAAAAAAAACCTTCACAATATCAACCTAGGCGAGTAAAATCTGCCGCAGATGCGATCACCCGGAAGCAACGAGAGCCATCCCATCCAACTGCATCAAGGAGAACCTCTCGGGCCCAAGAGGAGGAGAGTAGAAAAACTTCCCAAATGGATCCTATCCATGAGGCGGACCGGATAGAGGTTGCCAGTTCATCAGAAAGGCTCGATAGTGAGGAATCTGAGGTCAATTCAAAGAAACTCGGGACCAAGCGACTGAGGGATCAGCTGGCAAAGCTACAGAAGGAGGTCCAGCAGATAAGGAAAGGAAAGAATAAGGAGGATAAAAAGGATCCCCTGAGCGAGATGAACGCTCCCTTCACTAGGAGGATCCGGGAAGCGGAGCTCCCACCAAAATTCAAAATGCCAGCAGATAAGTTCTCAAGAACGGAAGATCCTCTAAGCCACCTAGAGAGCTTCGTTCAACAGATGGAGGTCCAGAACACTACCAGAGCAGCTATGTGCAGGATGTTTCCAATGACCCTAACCGATTACGTGAAAACCTGGTTCAGGAAGCTGCCTGTTGGCAGCGTGGATTCTTTCACGAAATTATCAACATATTTTTGCTCGCAGTTCCAAGGGGTCAAACCTCAGTCCGAAAGATCCCATACACCTCCAATATGTGATTCAGGAACGGAGTGAGACACTTCGATCGTACGTGGAACGCTTTCACAAGGAGGTCATACAAATGGGAGTTTTCACCGAGAAAGAAACTCTCGCAAACTTCAGGCGGAACCTATGGGCGGGAAAGCTTTTCCGTTTCTTCGCCAAGAGACCTCCCGAGACTTACCAGAAGGCCTACGACCGGGCTCTTGAGTAGGTCAAGATTGACGAACAACTCAAAGTCAAGATGGAACACGACGACATGAGAACGGCAAAGCGTCTGAAAAAAGAAGCCCCTAATTTGAGCCAGTTCAGAAAACTCAGAATAAACCTCCCAACAGGTCTACCTTATCGCATCCCTGCTCCTCAGCACAGGCAAGAAAAATATCCAGCAAGACGAACCCCTCCCCAGGCTTCGCCACCTGCTAGGACCGTGGCCCCCGTAATGCAAGGGGAGAAAGGGTATGACTATTACACCCCTTTGAACGCTTCCAGGGAAATAGTCTACCTTGCTATACGAGATAAATGACTGCTCCAAAAGCCCGCTCCCATGAAGGCCCTAGCGGACATGAGAAACCGGTACAAGTACTGCGACTTCCAGGAAGACGTGGGGCCACAACACTTCAGAGTGCTATAATTTGTGCAACGAGATTGATGCCTTGATACAGGGGGGATGCTTGATTGAATTCTTACAACAGATCAGAGATAACATTCGGATTGGAAGGGAGGTACAAGCTGAAATCCATGAGGACGCAGAAAAAAGGAAGGGGGAACATGCTGACTTAATGCAATAGATCCAGGCGATACACACCATCAGCGGAGGTCCTACACTGGCTGGCATCTCCAATAACTCCCGAAAAAACCACGCGAGGAAGATTTCCCGCATCGAAGAAAGCCGAGGGATCTTCAAAGTCAGCCAGAGCCCTATAGAACCCTCCCAGTCACCTCAGATCGTTTTCACTGAAGCAGATGTCTTTAACACCGTGCAACCTCATGATGATCCCATGGTAATCACAATACAGATCGCCAACTGCCTGGTCCATCGCATGCTCGTAGATACAGGTAGCAGTGTAGATATCCTTTTCAAGGATACCTTGGAAAAATTAAACCTGAAGCAACATTGTTACAACAGCTGTACCACTCCACTTTACGGGTTCACTGGAGATTCGATCATACCGGTGGGATCGATGATCCTCCCAGTAATCATCGGAATCACCCTTCTTCAACAGAATGTTATGACCGACTTTGTGGTGGTCGACACCCCGTCGGCCTACAACGCCATCCTAAGGAGACCATTCCTGTTCTTCTTGAAGGGAGTCTTGTCCATATACCACAACGTCCTGAAATTCCCGGTTGGAACCAAGGTAGGAGAGGTATGCGGGGACCAGCAGGCAGCCAGGAAATGCTATGCAGTGTCTGCTAATCCTACAGCCCTAGCAAAATAGTGTGTACATGTGGCATTAGTCCAGGAAGACATAGAAACATCCCGGATAATCCTAGAGGAGAAGAAGCCCGTGAAACATCCTGAGCATCCGGAAAACGAACCTATTATGCCCTATGAGGAGGAACGAAGTAAGGTGTGTGCCAGTGGGCAGCCTGCAGATAAACTAGAAGAGATACCCATCAGAAATGACGACCCCTCCAAGGTTGTCAAGGTCGGGGCCACCCTTGAACCAGAAGTGAAAAAAAGACTAATTGATCTTCTTAGGGAGTTCAGCTACATCTTCACTTGGAACCATGATGAAATACATGGAATCCCGGCGTCATTAGCCACCCATCGACTAGTGGTAGATCCAACAGTCAAGCCCGTCAAACAGAAGAGGTGTCACTTCAACGCTGATAGGAATGCCGCGGTGCAGGAAGAGGTAGATAAACTGATCAAAGTAGGGTTTATCAGAGAAGTACGCTATCCCGAATGGATCGCCAACGTGGTCATGGTTACGAAGGCGAATGGGAAGTGGCGTATGTGTGTCGATTACACCGACCTCAACCGGACTTGTCCAAAAGACAGTTTTCCTTTGCCAAAGATCGACCAGCTGGTTGACTTCACGTCCGAAAATAAACTTTTGAGTTTTATGGACACATTCTTAGGATATAACCAAATTAAAATGTACCCGGCTAACCAGGATAAAACATATTTCATTACTAGGCTGGGTTTGTACTGCTACAAGGTGATGCCGTTTGGTTTGAAGAATACAGGGGCTACATACCAACGGCTGGTTAACAAACTGTTCAAGCCCGAGATAGGAAGGACGATGGAGGTATATATCGACGACATGATCACGAAATCCCCAACTGCAGAAGGACATCGGGAAGACCTTCGTAAAACTTTCCTCATACTGAGGGAAAACCAGATGCGGTTGAACCCCTCCAAATGTGCCTTTGGGGTGACAGCGGAGAAGTTTCTGGGCTTCATGGTTCATGAGAGAGGCATAGAAGTCAACCCGAAAAAATTCAAAGCTATCTTGGACCTGGAATCCCTAACCTCACTCAAACAGGTACAGATTCTGACTGGACGTGTAGCGGCGCTCAACAGGTTTATCTCTCACTCCACCGATAAATGTCTCCTTTTCTTCAAAGCCATCAAACAAGGGAGAAACATGAAGTGGAACCAAGAGAGCGAACAGGCTTTCCAGGCTTTGAAAGAATACCTAACAAGCCCGCCGTTGTTAGTCAAGCCAGTTCTCGAAGATGAGTTACAGATCTACCTGGCCGTATCAGAAACTGCAGTAAGCTGGGCTTTGGCCAAGGAGTGTGGTGATGGTTTTCAAAGACCCATATACTACGTGATTCATGCTTTGACCAAATCAGAAAGGAATTACATCCTCATGGAAAAGCTCGCTTATGCTCTGGTGATCTCAGCGAGGAAGCTCCGTCCCTATTTTCAAGCTCACACAATAGCAGTGGTGACGGACCAACCTCTCCACCAATTCTTACAAAGACCAGACGTGTCTGAAAGGCTAGTCTTATGGGCCCTAGAGCTCACTTAGTTCGATTTAAAGTACAAGCCCCGGACCACGATTAAGGCACAGGCTTTGGCCGACTTCGTGGCAGAATTTTCAATCGATCCCAGATCAAAAGGATCCCTTAATACCAAATGAGATCTCTGAAAAGATATCCGAGGTCGACAATTGGCCGGAAGGTTGCAAGCCATGGACCCTCTTTACAGATGGAGCATCCGGGCAAGCTAGGGGAGGAGCTGGCATAGTTTTAATAGATCCGGAGGGAACTGAATTCTGTCACTGTTTCAGATTGGAGTTTAAAGCCACCAATAATGAAGCAGAGTATGAAGCCCTCCTAGCCGGGATGAAGGTAGCCATCAAACTAAAGGCCGATTACCTGATAATCAAGAGCGACTCATTGCTTGTTGTCAATCAGGTGATTGGGATATATCAGGCAAAGGGAGATAATATGGTTGCTTATCTAAAGCTAGCCCAGTTGCTAAAAAATAAGTTTAAGGGGTTCAAGATCGATCAGGTACCTCGACACCAAAACCATCGCGCAGATGTTCTGGCTAAAATAGCGGCTAACAGAGGCCAATCCCTATCACGGGGAATTCCCCTCCAAGTGATCACCCAACCAAGCATAGCCATAAATAGAGAAATCTGCTCCCTGGATCGCCTGCCTTGCTAGATGGACCCGATTGTTGCCTACCTCCTTAAAGGAGAGCTTCCCGAAGAGCCCAACCAAGCCAGAAGAATTAAAA
This sequence comes from Dipteronia sinensis, assembly GCA_033220585.1. Classification (NCBI taxonomy): domain Eukaryota; kingdom Viridiplantae; phylum Streptophyta; class Magnoliopsida; order Sapindales; family Sapindaceae; genus Dipteronia; species Dipteronia sinensis. The sequence continues at coordinate 3,980,984 of CM065645.1, forward strand.
GACTCTCAGTCCGATACTGTATGGTAGACGAGTACCTCTACAGAAGGGGTAGATCACTCCCCTTACTTAGGTGCTTACATCCTGATGATGCTAAATGGGCATTGAGAGAGGTCCACTCTGGGGACTGTGGGAACCACATAGGTGGGGAAGCTCTAGCATATCAGGTGCTTCGTATGGGGTATTATTGACCGACCATCCACCAAGACGCAAGGAGTTTTATGCAATCTTGCTAGCCATGTCAAAGAACTTCAAACTTGAACCACCAGCCACCCGAGCGGCTATCATCTCTTAGCTCGCCGTATCCCTTTGCCATGTGGGGAATCGACCTAATTGGGCCACTTCCTACCGCTCCCGGACAGATGAAACATGCTATAGTAGCTATCGACTACTTCACAAGAAGGGTCGAAGCAGGGCCTCTTTCTGAGATATCGGAAAAGAATACGACCAAGTTCATCAAAACCAATGTGGTATGCAGATTTGAGACCCCTCTCATCATTATAGCAGACCTAGGGAAGCAGTTCGACAACGCCCGATTCAAAGATTTCTGTAAGGCATTAGGGATCAACCTTAGGCTAGCCTCAGTGGCTCATCCCTAGACTAACGGGCTGGTGGAATCCACCAACAAGACTATCAAGAACTTCTAAAGAAGAAGCTACAACATAAAAAAGGCAAGTGGGCCGAAGAGCTATCAGAAGTCCTCTGGGCATACCGAACTATAAAGAGGACAGCTACCGGGGAGACACCGTACTCCCTAGCTTTCGGGGTTGAAGCGGTCCTCCCCATCGAGCATAAATTGACCTCATTCAGGGTACAACACTTTGAGCCCGAAAGTAACGAAGTCAAGCTCCGGGCTAATCTAGACCTCTTAGAAGAAAAACAAGACTGGGTAGCGGAGAAAGTAGCGATCTACCAGAGTAAGATCGCTAGATACTTCAACCGAAAGGTCAGAGCCCGAAATTTCAAAGAATGAGATCCTGGTACTTAGGAAAGTGACCCTGAATACTTGGAAAAGGTCGGATGGAGTCTTGAGTCCCAATTGGGATGGGCCATATTTGATAAAGCTGGTTGTTCGCAATGGAGCTTACAAACTTGACGACATAGACGGACGATCCATCGACCACACTTGGAATGCAGATCATTTGAGGAAATTCTACCCTTGAATTTGGGGTTCTCAAAGTAGAATACCCCTCATTTAGTTTTCATTAGAACCCCTAATAAAGATGTACTCCATCTCGATCATCAATAAAGTCATTTTTTCTCTTCCATCTTTATCTCCAGCTATATTCAACATTAATGACTACACACTGGAGTGGGAAACTCAACGTGAACACTTCGACACCATGAAATAGCTAAATAGCCCTCATGATGCCTTGGTCAGGCTACCACCCCCAAGAAGGGTCTGAGTGTAAGAGCATAGTTACCGTCAAGATCTCGAGACCAGGAAATAGCTAAATAGCCCTCCTGATGCCTTGGTCGGGCAACCACCCCCAAGAAGGGTCTGAGTGTAAGAGCATAGTTGGCATCCAGATCTCGAGACCAGGAAATAGCTAAATAGCCCTCCTGATACCTTGGTCGGGCTACCACCCCCAAGAAGGGTCTGAGTATAAGAGCATAGTTGCCATCCGGATCTCGAGTCCAGGAAATATCTAAATAGCCCTCTTGATGCCTTGGTCGGGCTACCACCCCCAAGAAGGGTCTGGGTATAAGAGCATAGTTGCCATCCAGATCTCGAGACCAGGAAATAGCTAAATAGCCTTCCTGATGCCTTGGTCGGGCTACCACCCCCAAGAAAGGGTCTGGGTATAAGAGCATAGTTGCCATCCAGATCTCGAGACCAGAAAATAGCTTAACAGCCCTCCTGATGCCTTGGTCGGGATACCACCCCCAATAAGGGTCTAAGTGTAAGATCATATTTGCCATCCAGATCTCGAGACCAAGAAATAGCTAAATAGCCCTCCTGATGCCTTGGTCGGGTTTCCACCCCCAAAAAGGATCTGAGTGTAAAAGCATAGTTGCTATCCAGATCTCGAGATCAGGAAATAGTTAAATGGCCCTCCTGATGCCTTAGTTGGGCTACCACCCCCAAGGCAAATTTTTAAAACCAATATTTGTTTTCGTGTGCAGGATCAAGATCATTATAATTCCCTACGAAAGTCTTAATGAAGTATGAACAAATTGTTGCTGCGGATGCAACTCTGGTTGCTATTCCAAACCAGAAATGAAACAAGAGTTCTCAAAAGAGATTCAATTTCTCATTAAAGATAAGAGGAGCCTATCCCCCGGTAAGGCTACATCCATCCAACGGGGAGCCCAACCCCCGAGCACAGGCTATATATAAAAATAAAATCAAAGCTAAGCTAAATAAGAGTAAAACAAGGTGCCCACCCCCTTTTCCGGGTAATCAAAACAAGCCATGAACAAACTACTTCAAGCTTTAGGACTCTCTCGGTTTTCCTCCGCCGGTCCTCCTCCTTCATGCTGACCTTCGCCATCGACCCCTCCTTCAGGTAGTTGTCCACCTCGGTTAGCCTCGCCAACCGCCCCTCCATTTAGAGGCTCTATCTAATCATCAACAGGGTCTTCCTCTAGGACTTCATTAATCACCTCCATAACCTCAGGCGGGATAGCCGCATCGAGAAGGGCAACCATGGACCCAGTTTGTCTCCTGTCAACCTCCATCTCCATTGTGAGGGGTTCCTCAGGTGGGCTCCTGACCTCTTCCCCAGCTCATAACTGGTCCTCCTCGGATCAAGAAGACAAAACTTTACTAGAAGACTCCCCGGGACCTGAGGTAATAAAGATAGGATGAGGAAATGGAGGATCTGTCTGGGCGGGCTGTTTTCCAGCTCCTGCTTGGCCCGAAGGAACCACCTCGTCGCCATCAGGGCGAGATAGCTCAGCAGCTTTAAGCATTATTTCCTTGTTAACATAACAACCAGCGTTTTCAATTTTAGCCTTGCAATTTTATTAACAAGAACTCTTGGGAGGATATTAATAAAATTACATTGAGTGTGTCACAGAGATATCGACCCTCAATTTTCTCTCACGAGAATCCCTCCTTGGGGAGTAGATTTCGTTTAAGTCAATTGTCTAGTCTATCCTTGTAAGGAAGTATTTTGTTAAATTCCATTTATGGACGCCCCTTGGGGGGATTACCAAAAATAATAAAACTCAACTAACCTTGGAGGCCATAGGCGTTCTAACACACCCTCTCCCACTCAATTATTTAAGGCGTGTGATTAAATTCCAAAGAATGATTTTACCAAGTTATCTAGAAGCCAATTAGATACCTAAATCATTCAATGCATGTTCATACCAAAAGAGATATATGAGTGGCACTCATATTCTATATGACATGTTATCATACAATAACAAATATTGTAATATTTATACATAAAAAAATAAATAGCCACAATTTTGGTCCATCCTAGAAAAGCATGTAAATTACAATTGTACGGAATACAAAAACTCCTTTCTTGACGGACAAGACTTCAAGCGACCATCTCGCGCACGAAACTCGTGAGCCCAAAGATCACCACAGCAACCCATGCGCACGCCTAGCCCATGCAAGGGCATGAGCTGCCGCACGACCAGCCTATGCATGGGTCGCGCGCTGCTGCACGCTTGGTTGCGTGCGCGCTTGTTGTCTCGGTGCGCGCGGGTGCCAAGACGGGTTCCGGATGCTCCAATTTCTTCAAATCTTCGAGTCTTCGAATCTTGAATATATTACAGCTTATTTTATACAATAAAATACTGCAGTAATTTTTTTTTATTAACCACTGCAGTATTTTTTTACAAATAAAAAACCGCACAAAAAAAACTGCAGTATTTTTAATACATTAAAAAAAAACTGCACTATTTTATACAAAAAAAAAAATTAAACAACTATCAAGAAGGAACTTGTGACGATAATAGGCCACCCTTCTTGTTACAATTCCGAAACAAAAATTACATGGAAAATCTAGGACCAAAATTGAGCAATAACAATTCACTTTATAACAACATATATAAATCCATACATTCGACATGTAATTATATATGCGAATATCTAGAGTGCCATCTCTTTCTAAAACATGAATAATCACAATAAAAAGAAATAGATTCACGTATATATACGTTAATTAATTAAAGGGTACAATCAAGGCTCTGATACCAATTGTAGGGAAAAATTAACTAAAACCGCAGCGGAAGGCGAAAAGTAGATTTTCGTATAGTTTAAAATTTTTCTAAAGATTTGAACCTTAACCCTTTAATTAATTAAACACAAATATACGGTTAGAGTTAAATACCTCTAGTCACGTGATCCGATTGACTTACGTCGATGGTAATCCGTAAGATCTTCAATCCTAGCACGTACGTGAATCACCTAGGAGCGTGGTCTCCCTTTTTTCTTTGAATTGCTTACCTGAGAATGGATGTATGGAACTTCTGATCCTGATCTTCAATCCCAAAACACCAAGAGCCTAGAAAAATAGTTCCGGTTACTTTTGATTTCACAATCGATATGATTGGAACTCGCGTAACCCTAAATCGAAAGTGTGCACAAAACCTTTTGATGTTAAAGGCTTGCAAGTGCACTATCGAATGAGAACTTATTTTTCTTTTTCTCTTTTGGCCGAAATTCTATGTGTATTGAGTAAGATTTTTATTTTTCAAAGCTAACAAAAATCTCTCTCACTCAAGCTTCTTAGTGGCCGAAATTTATCACCTTATATTTATAAGGTGACCGAAATTTCTCCTTCTCAAAATAGGGTTGGCCGAATTCTTTGTGTAGGAAATCTATGATTGGCCAATTTCCTTGCTTGAAAAGGAATTGTGCTTTTCCCTAATTTCTATCAATTTAAGAATCCTAACCCTTATAGGACTAGGGTGGCCGAATTCTTTGTGTCGTATGGAGTGTATGTGGACTTAATCCTTACCATATTAGGACTCCTATCACTTAAAAGAATTATAACCCTAATCCAACACAAAATATTTTATTTACTGATCAGGAAAAGATTTTGATTTAAACTATTAATTAATTTTCATTTAATCAAAACAATAAAATAAAATAATATATTGGACTATTTTATTAGCCTTGCCGCCCACACCATATATATATGGGTCTAATAGTATTTTTCTTATTTTATTTAATCCATTAGACTTTAAATAAAAGCCCACATGTGAACCAGACTTATTCTTACTAAAAGAAACAAGCCCACATGTCTCCTTTTAATATATTAATATAATAGAGCAGCCCATTAAATAAATAATAGACATATTATATTCTTAATATATTAAATGCAATTCTAGATGGACCCATAAATTGGTCCGGTAGAATATATCAAGTGATCCATGCAAGTACGTGTGGATTGTGGATCTTGGCGGGCTATCTAAATTTAAGCTTCAATAGACATAACCTAATCACAATCAACAAATGATTCACTTAGGTCCGATCTATTAATTTTAACTCATTCCACTAAAGAGCTAAAATTGAACTCTTAAATAAAGATAGAATAAGGAGATGTTTCTCATTCATACCCTAGAAAATCTTATAGGAGATGGTGTATCCTCGTGAATAATATCAGTAATCGCCAAGAGCTCATAGATCGCCTATAGCTCTCCAAGTTACCATATTTCCTCATATGACCACATTTTGAACTTGGATATTTTGACTTGTCCAGAAGCCATGTCTTCAATAATCATTATTGAAAACTCAACGTTGAGATTTAATAGCCAATACCTCAAAACATCCATATGATGATATTATACTCTCATTCAATAAATGGAGCCACGATGTCCATATCTATAATGAAGTCCTCTATCGATAAACAAATGAATACCACCAAACTATCGATGATAGACTATGCTATATAATCGTACTCATTGATAGCTCAAATGATAACACTTGCAACCATAAGTCCATCATTTATCTCAGGATTAAGATCGACTCTCCGATTGTCCTAAAAATGAAAAGACTTACATCTAGTGACGGTTCTAGATAAAGTATTTCATTGTGATCCAGTTCAATACACCCAGTGCACTAGATTCTTTTACTCGAAAACCTTTCGATGATTTTAGACTTATCATAACTCATTTGATCCCACTCAAATGCTAGTAAAAGAATTCTACAACTTTATCAAGATAGAGGTGCCCAACCTTTAACTTAAGTTGTGAACGTTATTCAAGACTAACTAAAGAATTGTGTCTACCTCACACATATCCGGATGTATGAACAATTCTTTATTTCTCATAGTCTTTTGACCTTATGATTATTTACCTTGACAATTATAATAATAAATGCTATAAGTATTTGTAAGAATCAGAAAACACTTTATTAATATGAAAAGATTGTCAATTACAATATTACACTCTTGCTATTGAGCATAATCCTAACAATCTCCCACTTGCGCTATAGCAAGTGTGTCATATCTCTCATTCCCATATTCTCTAGGTGCCCATCAAAACTCTTCTGAGGTAGAGCCTTTGTGAAAGGATCCGCTAGATTTTCTGCTGACGCGATTTTGGTGATCATTACATCTCCCCTATGAACAATTTCCCTTAAAAGGTGATATTTCCTTTCGATGTGTTTACCTCTCTTATGACTTCTTGGTTCTCTCGAATTAGCCACTGCTCCACTGTTGTCACAGTGTATAGTGATCTACTTATTCGCATTAGGAACCACTTCCAAGTCAATCAAGAATTGGCGGAGCTAAACAGCCTCTTTTGCAGCTTCGCATGCAGCAACATACTCAGCTTCCATGGTGGAATCAGCAATACAAGATTGCTTGATACTCCTCCATATGACTACTCCTCCTCAATGGTAAACACAGATCCTGATGTGGAATTTTCTAGAGTCAGAATCCGACTGGAAATCAGAATCTGTATACCCAACAGGAATTAAATCCCCTCCAGAGTATACAAGCATATAATCTCTAGTTCTTTTAAGATACTTGAAAATATGCTTGACTGCCGTCCAATGATCAGGAACAGGTTTCGATTGAAACCTGCTAACTATGCCAACAACAAAACAAATATCTGGTCTAGTACAGAGCATTGCATACATGAGACTTCCAACTGCCGAGGCATATGGAACTCTACTCATGAATTGCTCTTCATGCTCATTCTTAGGAACCTGTTCCTTAGAAAGTTTAATTCCATGTCTAAAAGGTAACATACCTTTCTTGGAATCTTGCATGGAAAATCTAGACAAGATTTATCAATGTATGAAGCTTGGGATAATGCAATCGTTCTATTATTTTTATCCCTTATTACTTGGATACCAAGAATATAACTTGCTTCTCCTAAGTCCTTCATATCAAATTATTTTGCTAACCATTCTTTTACTGATGTCAATACACCTACATCGTTTCCAATGAGTAGTATATCATCAACATAAAGAATGAGGAAAACCAACTTGTCGCCTTTAATCCTTTTGTATACATAAGGTTTGTCAGGGTTTTGAATAAATCCAAAACCTTTCACAGCTTGATCGAACCTTATGTTCCAGGATCTGGATGCTTGCTTCAGTCCATATATGGACTTTTGCAATTTGCATACTCTTTCCTCTTGGCCCTTTTCAATGAATCCTTCTGGTTGCATCATGTAGATGCTCTCGTCAAGACTTCCATTAAGGAAAGCTGTCTTGACGTCCATTTGCCAAATCTCTAGGTCTAGAGATGCTGCAATGGATAAGAGTATCCTAATGGATTTAAGCATGGCCACATGAGAGAAGGTTTCCTCGTAATCGATACCTTCTTTCTAAGTATAACCTTTAGCTACCAGTCTAGCTTTAAAGGTTTCCACCATACCATCCATACCTCTTTTCCTCTTGTATACCCACTTACACCCAATGGGTTTTATCCCTTAAGGCAAGTCTACAAGGGACCAGACTTTGTTATTGAACATCGATTCAATCTCAGATTGCATTGCCTTTTGCCAATGACGACAATCAACATCCTCCATTGCTTCCTTGTACGTTTATGGATCATCGTCGTCTGGGAGATTCTCCACAGATTCTCCACAGATTCTCCTAGACCGATGTATCTTTCGGGTTGTGTTATAACCCTCCCACTACGACGAGGAATGGTAGGTTGTTGATTTTGTGTTGGAGTGGAACTTACAATTGGGCTAGGTTGTGAAACCTCTTGTGGAATTGTATCTCCTGACATTTCATTCAGAACAATTCTACTTTTGGGCACAAAATTATTCATATAGTCATTTTCTAGAAATGAAGCATTTGTTGAAACAAATACTTTTAGATCATTAGGACTATAGATATAATATCTTTTAGTTCCTTTTGGATACCCCACAAATATACATGTTTCTGAACGGGACTCCATCTTTTCTATCTTTCCTTTCAACACATGTGCAGGACAACAAAATATTCTCATGTGTTGTAAACTAGGTTTTCGCCCAGTCCACAATTCATGTGGGGTTTTAGGGACAGATTTAGATGGTACATCGTTTAAAATGTATATTGCTGTTTGTAGAGCATATCCCAAAAAAAAATAGGAAGTGTTGAATAACTCAACATTGACCTAACCATCTCTAAAAGAGTTCTATTTCTCCTTTCTGCTACCCCATTTTGTTGAGGTGTACCTGGTACAAAAAACTGAGAAAACTATCCCATTATCAATAAGATATTGCTGAAACTCTCCAGATAGATATTCTCCACCACGATCAGATCTCAAGATTTTTATATGTTTCTCAAGCTGATTTTCTACTTCAGCTTTGAATGCTTTGAACATGTCAAAAGCATCCGACTTATGTCTCATGAGATACACATAACCAAATCTTGAGTAATCATCTGTGAAGGTGATGAAGTACTCATATCCACCTCTAGCTTGAATGCTCATAGGACAACATACATCAGTGTGTATTAGTCCTAAACATTCAGTGGCTCTTGCACCTTTGGTATTGAACGGCCTTTTGGTCATTTTACCTTCCAAACAAGATTCACAAGTTGGTAGATCATCAACCTTTAAGTCACTTAAAGGTCCGTCACATACCAATCTTTTAATCCTATTAAGGTTAATGTGACCTAGGCGTAAATGCCAAAGGTAGGTTTCATCTTTTGATAATTTTACTCTTTTATGATTAGGTTCCGTTATTTCTGTGTCTAACGAGTGAGAGATATTTCTTTGCAAAAAGAATAGACCATTTTCCAATGTACCTTTGCAAACAATTTTGTCATTCTTACTAATAATAAAAGCTTTATTAAAAGTAACCGAATATCCAAATTTATTATCTAAACAAGAAACTGAAATTAAATTCCTCTTGAATTGAGGTACATAATAAACGTCTATTAAATCTAAATGCCTACTAGAATCTAAAATAACTTTAATATCTCCCACTGCACTTGCAGACAATAACGTTCCGTTGCCCAAGCGCAAATTGACTTCATCTTCATTCAGCCTTCTCCTTTCTTGGAACCCCTGTAAGGAATAACAAACATGGTTAGTGGCTCCAGAGTCTATGATCCAAGAATCAGTAGAATCTGCCAGAAAACATGTTTCAAGATAATTAATATTACCTTCTTCCTTCTTATTCTGGGACTTTGGGTAATCTCTTTTCCAATGTCCATTTTCACCACAAAGGAAGCATTTCCTTTTGATCTTGGTTACTTTCTTGGTTTCCTTCTTGGTAGGCCCAAGTTGCTTTTTCTTCTGTTGTTTCTTGACTTCTTACGGGTCTTAACAGTAGCAACTTTACCAACCAAATGAATCTCTTGACCTTTGTTTTTCAAAAGGATCTTTTCAGCGCTTTGAACATCTTGCATCAGGCCCTGCAAGGTGTATTCCTTTTTGTTCAAGGTGTAGTCCAACTTGAACTGATCAAAGGAATCTGAAAGTGAGTTAACTACCATATCAATTTTGGTCTCACCATCAATCTTCGCACCATTTAGTTCAGCAATATTGAGATGTGCTATGACTTTCATCATGTGATCTTTCACAGATTGTCCAGGTTTCATCCTAAGATTCATAAAGGCAGTCACTGCCTCTCTCTTAGTCGTCCTAGACCTCATAGCAAACATTTTCTCTAGAGACATCATTATATCAGCAACGGACTCCATTCCTTCATGTTGCTGTTGCAACACATCGGAGATAGTGGCCATAATATAACATTTTGCCATATCATCAGAAGTCTTCTACTACTCATACTTATCTCTTTGCATCACACTAGATTCATTATTAGGAAGAGGTGGTTTAGGAGTAGTCAGAACAAATTTATGTTTTTCACTTTGCAGCAACAACCCAATTTTCCTTTTCCATGTGACATAATTATCTCCAGTTAAGGTGTTATCTTTCAGGATGTTCATAAGTGATGGGGTCATGATTTCTGATTAAAACAAAAACATATATAAGTAAATAATCATGATAAAGCACTTTTAAATATTTATCTTGAATTAAATAAATAATTCAATCGTAAAAATTCAACGGTGATCCAACACCCATAAATCTTACGCCTCCTTTGGGAGTTCGTACTATTTACTAGTTTGACTAGGTCCCACCTAATTGTTAACATAACAACCAGCGTTTTCAATTTTAGTCTTGCAATTTTATTAACAAGAACTCTTGGGAGGATATTAATAAAATTACATTGAGTGTGTCACCAAGATATCGACCCTCAATTTTCTCTCACGAGAATCCCTCCTTGGGGAGTAGATTTCGTTTAAGTCAATTGTCTAGTCTATCCTTGTAAGGAAGTATTTTGTTAAATTCCATTTATGGACGCCCCTTGGGGGGATTACCAAAAATAATAAAACTCAACTAACCTTGGAGGCCATATGCGTTCTAACACACCTTCTCCCACTCAATTATTTAAGGCATGTGATTAAATTCCAAATAATGATTTTACCAAGTTATCTAGATGCCAATTAGATACCTAAATCATTCAATGCATGTTCATACCAAAAGAGATATATGAGTGGCACTCCTATTCTATATGACATGTTATCATACAATAACAAATATTGTAATATTTATACATAAAAAATAAATAGCCACAATTTTGGTCCATCCTAGATAAGCATGTAAAGTACAACTGTACGGAATACAAAAACTCCTTTCTTGGCGGACAAGACTTCAAGCGACTATCTCGCGCACGAAACTCGTGCGCCCAAAGATCACCACAGCAGCCCATGCGCACGCCTAGCCCATGCAAGGGCATGAGCTGCCGCACGACCAGCCTATGCATGGGTCGCGCTCTGCTGCACCGCAACAAGCGCAGCTGCACGCTTGGTTGCGTGCGCGCTTGTTGTCTTGGTGCGCGCGGGTGCCAAGACGGGTTCCGGATGCTCCAATTTCTTCAAATCTTTGATTCTTCGAATCTTGAATATATTACAGCTTATTTTATACAATAAAATACTGCAATAATTTTTTTTATTAACCACTGCAGTATTTTTTTAAAAAATAAAAAACCGCACAAAAAAAACTGCAGTATTTTTAATACATTAAAAAAAAACTGCACTATTTTATACAACATAAAAAAAATTAAGCAACTATCAAGAAGGAACTTGTGACGATAATAGGCCACCCTTCTTGTTACAATTCCGAAACAAAAATTATATGGAAAATCTAGGACCAAAATTGAGCAATAACAATTCACTTTATAACAACATATATAAATCCATACATTCGACATGTAATTATATATGCGAATATCTAGAGTGTCATCTCTTTCTAAAACATGCATAATCACAATAAAAAGAAATAGATTCACGTATATATACGTTAATTAATTAAAGAGTACAACCAAGACTCTGATACCAATTGCAGGGAAAAATTAACTAAAACCGCAGCGGAAGGCGAAAAGTAGATTTTCGTATAGTTTAAAATTTTTCTAAAAATTTGAACCTTAACCCTTTAATTAATTAAACACAAATATACGGTTAGAGTTAAATACCTCTTGTCACGTGACCCGATTGACTTACGTCGATGGTAATCCGTAAGATCTTCAATCCTAGCACGTACGTGAATCACCTAGGAGCGTGGTCTCCCTTTTTTCTTTGAATTGCTTACCTGAGAATGGATGTATGGAACTTCTGATCCTGATCTTCAATCCCAAAACACCAAGAGCCTAGAAAAATAGTTCCGGTTACTTTTGTTTTCACAATCGATATGATTGGAACTCGCGTAACCCTAAATCGATAGTGTGCACAAAACCTTTTAATGTTAAAGGCTTGCAAATGCACTATCGAATGAGAACTTATTTTTCTTTTTCTCTTTTGGCCGAAATTCTATGTGTATTTAGTAAGATTTTTATTTTTCCAAGCAAACAAAAATCTCTCTCACTCAAGCCTCTTAGTGGCCGAAATTTATCACCTTATATTTATAAGGTGACCGAAATTTCTCCTTCTCAAAATGGGGTTGGCCGAATTCTTTGTGTAGGTGATCGTGCCTAAATTGTTGTATATTTCGGCCCTTATTCCTATTCCTTTGCCTCGTTCTTGTGTGTATTTTCTATATATTTTATGTCTAATAGGCTCATTAGTGTTAATTGCAGGCAATAGATGTAATTCGGGGTTTGGAAGCATGTTACAGTGATTCTGGCAGAAAAGGGGCAAAAGGAAAGACAAAGGATCATAAGCAGCTCTACAGTGCGGGTCAAGTGCGGGTCGCAACCGCACTCCAACCGCGCTCCAACCACACTCATGATTATAGCCGGGACTTGATATAGGAGAAGAGTTACAGTGCGGGTCCAGTGCGGGTCATCCAACCGCACTCCACCCGCACTGTTGCCAAAGCCAGAGAAGCTGAGTTGCACCTGACGTTAAAGTGCGGGTACAGTGCGGGTCATCCAACCGCACTCCACCCGCACTGTTGCCAAACCAGAGAAGTTGAAGTTGCACCTGACATTAGAGTGCGGGTACAGTGCGGGTCATCCACCAGCACTCCACCCGCCCTATTGCTCAAAACAGAGGAGGGATTTTGTACCTGACAGTACAGTGCGACTCAAGTGCGACTACAGTACGGGTCAAGTGCGAGTCAAGTGCGGGTAATCCAACCGCACTCCACCCGTACTATTGCCCAGATCAGAGACCTGAAGATGAAGAAAACTCTTACAGTGCGGGTACAGTGCGGGTAATTCACCCGCACTATTCGCGCGACAGTTTCTGGTTTCAAGTTTTAGTGACCTATTTTTCCATCCTCTATAAATAGAAAAGGATGGGAACGAACCAAAGAATCACCATACCTCCCAACACTTGTATTCTAAGCTAGAAACACATCTCCCTATCATCCAAACCATCTCTACTCAATCAAAGGCAACTAGGAGACTTGGATTCAAGCTTCAAGGAAAGAGATCAATCTTCAAGGGTTATCTCTACTCTCTCTCTTAGTTTATTTGTTTGTAATAGAACATGAGTAGCTAAAATACCCCACTATGGGGTTGATGTTGTTTGTATGATGGATATTGGGCTTTGTAAATAAACTCTATGTGTTATATTTATTCTATCTCTATGTTTTATTCCATTGCATTAATTGATTTCCATTATTGATTTGCTTGGATACACCCTCTTTGCATGATTGATTTGGATTACTTGAGTACGCAATTAGGTTGTCTATTGCTCCATTGAATGGAAGGATTTCTGAAAATCCGGCTCTATAACCATGCCCTTAATCTAATCTTGAATTAATGGCTTTCACTATACATCCTAGTTTAGCCACTTGTGAGAGAATTAGAAGCCTCCGCTATACACCCTAGGTTGGCTACTTTAGTGATTCTACGAGAACTAACCTTCGAATAGAATTCAGTTGATAACCTAAAGCCTCATCCAATCTCAAACGGGTGGCCTTCACTATACATCCTAGGTCAGCCACTTGTGAGGGAATTGGAAGCCATCACTATACATCCTAGGATGGCTACATTAGTAATAGGTTGAGCAATAGCTAGATAGATGAGCATTCATGGAACAAGTCTCGATTGAGTAACTAGCCACTGTTGGTTGCTTAGGAGGGATTAATCTCTAGTAGGAGGTTTTCGCTATACACCCTAGGTTGACCTCTTGCTATAGATATATACCAACACTATACACCCTAGGTTGGTTACATTTGTCAAAACGTACTTAATTGAGAGTTTGTTGCAATTGCCCCCAATATTCACTTACGAGTCCATCAACTCCATAGTTCCATCATCATTCATTCATCACTCCATTATCATCCTATTTCATTTGCTTTCATAGTTTAGTTTATATTGTATTTTCATTTACCATCACTTTACTTTTATGCATACTAGTTATATTAATCCTAATCTTATCACTGCTACCCCGATCTCAGTGGACGACACCCGTGCTTGCCGCTTTGCTTGTATTTATACTTGTGAACGCATCGCATAGGTTTTATAAATTGTTTTGACGGACGGTTTTCTGACGGCAAAAACCTTCTCATCAAATGGCGCCGCTGCCGGGGATCAGTGTGCGTAGTAGTGATTAGATTAGTTTTAATATTATTAGTTTATTAGTTGTTTTTAGTTTTGTTAGTTTCTTTTTATTATTTTGGTAGTTTTGTTTTTGTTTGTTTCAGGACTCTATGGATTCCTTTTGGCAATTTTGAGGGTCAAGCTACGAGCCTAACGAGAATGCCTACAGCTCGTCATTCCAGTCAAATTCCGTTGAAGATCAACTACAAAATTTCATGAAGAATCATGTGCGGGAGACTGAGCAAATGATAGCTTCCCAACAAGAGACTCAAGCCTTCATAGAAGAGAAAACCACCCAAATGCTCGAATCTGCCCAGCAGTCTACCCCGGTAAATCAGAGTTGTTTCCAAGTTAAAGCAGCCAAACCGGTGGACTCCTCCAATTTCTCAAAAGAAGACATGTATAAGCTCCGAATAGAATTTGAAGTGGAGCGAAGCAAGAGAATGGACGAGATGGACAGGATGATCAAGATGAACCAGCAGCTTATGAGCGTGAGCACAGAACTAGTGTTGGAAAGGGGTGTGTTGAAGGAAGAGAATGAAGCACTTCAAAAGAGAGAAGCCTTGGGAATGGAAAATGCGAGTAATCTCCAAGAGTTGAACAAGAAACTATTATCTGAAGTGAAGATGCTCAGGGTTGAGAATGGTACTCTCAAGCAGACCAATGGCGAAGTCTCCTACAAGAACAAAGAATTGGAGGAACGACTTGAGAGATTTGAAGCCGAGAAGAGTACCGCATCGAAGGATTTAGAGAACTTAGTGAGGCTATCTAAAGATTTTGAAGATGAGATAGCTCACAAGTCAATGAAGATGCAAATGGAGGTTGACCAAATAGCCAATGCCTTAGAGGAAGCAAAGGTAGCACTAAGCAAAAAAGAGGAAGAGCTCAAGGCGTTACAAGTGAAACAAATCAAACGTCCTCAAGCCCACACATCAAATGGGAGTTCCTCTGACTCTTATATCTTTTGCTATGCATGTTCTAGGATAGAGCATTTTAAGGCTAAAAATTACAAGCCAAATCAACATAGGAAAACTAGAGGTCCTAGGAATAGATGGAGTCCACCTAGGGTCAAGCAAATATGGGTAAGGAAAGACCAAGTGCACTTATATAGAAACATGTTAAAGGAAAAGATAATGAAGGCACCTAAATTTATTTGGGTAGTGAAAAATAGGGAATTTCCTAACTTGGTCAAACCATCCTTAGAGGACCCTAGCCTCTCCATGAATGCATCCCATTGAATAATTTTGATGCATGTAGTTAGTTTATGTTTTATGTTTTATGTTGTTCAATAAATTGTGTTGTTGGGATAGTTTGGTTAGAATGTTATATTTTGTGGATATTTGCACATTGAATTTATTGATTATATTTATGGATGAAAGAGCCGGAGGCTCTTATGCAAGTATGAATGCATGTGCTTTATATTGTTTAATTTGGTTTGGGGGTTGTTCATGCCCCATTCCGTCAATTTTGATAAAATGCATGATGTTAAGCTTGACTTGTTCTTCAATGATATATTGCATGAATTGCCTTTATTTTGTGAGCCTTGTTTGAGTCATTTTTATTCTGTTGGGGCATTGATTGTGTTTGATTAGTGCCTAGGTTTGTTTGAGTCATGTTAGGTGCATGCCGCTAGGCTAGATTCTCTTGTCTTCAACATTGAGGACAATGTTGGGTTTTGGTTTAGGGGTGTTGACGCCTTTTTGAGTCGTCTTTTGTGTCTTGAGTCATTTTTGTGTCTTATTTTCGAAAAAGTTGCTGCTTAGCCAGAATTTTGAGCTTATTTAGCTTGGTGAGATACCTGGAGCATAGTGTTTATGGCGAATGTGTGTATGCTTTGTGTGCTTATTCAATAACTCTTAGTCACTTTAGGGGTCTCACTTGCATTTCATGGGCTAGTCTCATCTTCTAGTGTCCAAGTTTAGGGAACTCGGTGCTCAAGCACCTTGTTCTAATAGTGGAGATTTCCCTTGTGAGATCACAAACACAAGCCAAAAGCGTGTATATTTGAGGGAAAATGTTTTTCAAATCTGTAAACACTATTCAAACACCATGCATAGTCTCACTACATCAAAAATCATCATTTGTCATTGAACATGCATCATATATGTGGACTGCTTGACAGAAACTTTTATTCCCTTGGTAGATTGATCCTTTGAAGTGATATTAGGCAATGTGTGTTTTAGCCACTCAAAAAGAAAGCCTAAATACTTCCCATTCCCGTAATATGTGTGCTCCCAAGCCAATTTTGAAGCCAAACACATATAGACTTTTCCTTTCTACACCCACGTTATCCATAACCCAAGCAACCTAAACACTTAGCCAACCCTCTCTTAATTGATCTTGTTGAGGCTTAGGAATCTAGAGTTCTGCTTTAATTTGATAAATGGCGTGTACCTAGGCAAGAATAATGAGTTGTTAAAATGTGCATAGTAAAAAGACATGAAAAGAAAAGAAAAGAAAAGAAGCAAAAAGTAACAAAAGAAAAATATGCTTCAAATGCCTTGTGTAAATTGTAAATGCTACTCAAATGTAACATGAGTAGTTAAAGATTTCACGTAGAGTCTAATTGTATGCCTGGAAACCATATTGTATTTGGAAGTGGAGTTGCATGAGAAATTAAATGTTCAAGTGTAGAATGTATTGCCTTAACTTGGTTGATTAGTGCTTGTGCCTAAATTTCTCATTCTTCTAATCACCATTCACCGTGGCCACGTTACAACCAAATGGAAAAGACCTAGTTGATCTTAGAGGATGTCTAGATTGGGAATATTAGTTAATGAATGCTCTTTCCACGTTCATGACACATGATTCTTTCATGAGACTCACTCACTGAAAACAACATTTATTCTATACTAAATGTATGCAACTAAGTTGATTCAGTTACATAAATTCATTGGCATACATGTTGCATGAGTGTGAACCTAGGTTCTGAGAGGAAAGATAAGAGAGAATCCATGCGAGAACCTAGTTTCGAAGCGAATTATGCTCGAGGTGTGAGAGTGAGTAGTTTCTGAGGCGAGGGCATTTTAAGTGTGGGATTCGTGTTTTGCCAGTTTCCCTTGGGGTGTCTTCGAGTTGTTTAGAACATTTCGCATATGCTCATTCCTCACTTCCATTTGCTTTTGCGTATCTCTCTGCTAGTTGGTTCTGCAGCAGGTTTTTTTTTGTGTCTAGGAAAGGTTTTAGTTCGAGTCATTTTTAGTTTGTGTCTTATTTGTTTCATTTTATGTTTGCTCGAGGACGAGCAAAGGTTTGGTTTGGGGGTGTTTGATCGTGCCTAAATTGTTGTATATTTCGGCCCTCATTCCTATTCCTTTGCCTCGTTCTTGTGTGTATTTTCTATATATTTTATGTCTAATAGGCTCATTGGTGTTAATTGCAGGCAATAGATGTAATTCGGGGTTTGGAAGCATGTTATAGTGATTCTGGCAGAAAAAGGGCAAAAGGAAAGACAAAGGATCATAAGCAGCTCTACAGTGCGGGTCAAGTGCGGGTCACAACCGCACTCCAACCGTGCTCCAACCACACTCATGATTATAGCTGGGACTTGATACAGGAGAAGAGTTACAGTGCGGGTCCAGTGCGGGTCATCCAACCGCACTCCACCCGCACTGTTGCCAAAGCCAGAGAAGCTGAGTTGCACCTGATGTTAAAGTGCGGGTACAGTGCGGGTCATCCAACCGCACTCCACCCGCACTGTTGCCAAACCAGAGAAGTTGAAGTTGCACCTGACATTAGAGTGCGGGTACAGTGCGGGTCATCCACCAGCACTCCACCCGCACTATTGCTCAAAACAGAGGAGGGATTTTGCACCTGACAGTACAGTGCGACTCAAGTGCGACTACAGTGCGGGTCAAGTGCGAGTCAAGTGCGGGTAATCCAACCGCACTCCACCCGTACTATTTCCCAGATCAGAGACCTGAAGATGAAGAAAACTCTTACAGTGTGGGTACAGTGCGGGTGATTCACGCGCACTCCACCCGCACTATTCGCGCGACAGTTTCTGGTTTCAAGTTTAAGTGACCTATTTTTCCATCCTCTATAAATAGAAAAGGATGGGAACGAACCAAAGAATCACCATACCTCCCAACACTTGTATTCTAAGCTAGAAACACATCTCCCTATCATCCAAACCATCTCTACTCAATCAAAGGCAACTAAGAGACTTGGATTCAAGCTTCAAGGAAAGAGATCAATCTTCAAGGGTTATCTCTACTCTCTCTCTTAGTTTATTTGTTTGTAATAGAACATGAGTAGCTAAAATACCCCACTATGGGGTTGATGTTATTTGTATGATGGATATTGGGCTTTGAAAATAAACTCTATGTGTTATATTTATTCTATCTCTATGTTTTATTCCATTGCATTAATTGATTTCCATTATTGATTTGCTTGGATACACCCTCTTTGCATGATTGATTAGGATTACTTGAGTAGGCAATTAGGTTGTCTATTGCTCCATTGAATGGAAGGATTTCCGAAAATCCGGCTCTATAACCATGCCCTTAATCTAATCTTGAATTAGTGGCTTTCACTATACATCCTAGGTTAGCCACTTGTGAGAGAATTAGAAGCCTCCACTATAGACCTTAGGTTGGCTACTTTAGTGATTCTACGAGAACTAACCTTCGAGTAGAATTCGGTTGATAACCTAAAGCCTCATCCAATCTCAAACGGGTGGCCTTCACTATACATCCTAGGTCGGCCACTTGTGAGGGAATTGGAAGCCATCACTATACATCCTAGGATGGCTACATTAGTAATAGGTTGAGCAATAGCTAGATAGATGAGCATTCATGGAACAAGTCCCGATTGAGTAACTAGCCACTGTTGGTTGCTTAGGAGGGATTAATCTCTAGTAGGAGGTTTTCGCTATACACCCTAGGTTGACCTCTTGCTATAGATATATACCAACACTATACACCCTAGGTTGGTTACATTTGTCAAAACGTACTTAATTGAGAGTTTGTTGCAATTGCCCCCAATATTCACTTACGAGTCCATCAACTCCATAGTTCCATCATCATTCATTCATCACTCCATTATCATCCTATTTCATTTGCTTTCATAGTTTAGTTTATATTGTATTTTCATTTACCATCACTTTACTTTTATGCATACTAGTTATATTAATCCTAATCTTATCACCGCTACCCCGATCTCAGTGGACGACACCCGTGCTTGCCGCTTTGCTTGTATTTATACTTGTGAACGCATCGCATAGGTTTTATAAATTGTTTTGACGGACGGTTTTCTGACGGCAAAAACCTTCTCATCAGTCGGAAATCTATGATTGGCCAATTTCCTTACTTGAAAAGGAATTGTGCTTTTCCCTAATTCCTATCAATTTAAGAATCCTAACCCTTATAGGACTAGGGTGGCCGAATTCTTTGTGTGGTATGGAGTGTATGTGGACTTAATCCTTACCATATTAGGACTCCTATCACTTAGAAGAATTATAACCCTAATCCAACACATAGTATTTTATTTACTGATAAGGAAAAGATTTTGATTTAAACTGTTAATTAATTAAATAATTAATTAATTTTCATTTAATCAAAACAATAAAATAAAATAATATCTTGGGCTATTTTATTAGCCTTGCCGCCCACACCATATATATACGGTCTAATATTATTTTTCTTATTTTATTTAATCCATTAGACTTTAAATAAAAGCCCACATGTGAACCAGACTTATTCTTACTAAAAGAAACAAGCCCACATGTCTCCTTTTAATATATTAATAAAATAGAGCAGCCCATTAAATAAATAATAGACATATTATATTCTTAATATATTAAATGCAATTCTAGATGGACCCATAAATTGGTCCGGTAGAATATATCAAGTGATCCATGCAAGTACGTGTGGATTGTGGATCTTGGCGGGCTATCTAAATTTAAGCTTCAATAGACATAACCTAATCACAATCAACAAATGATTCACTTAGGTCCGATCTATTAATTTTAACTCATTCCACTAAAGAGCTAAAATTGAACTCATAAATAAAGATAGAATAAGGAGATGTTTCTCATTCATACCCTAGACAATCTTATAGGAGATGGTGTAACCTCGTGAATAATATCAGTAATCGCCAAGAGCTCATAGACCGCCTATAGCTCTCCAAGTTACCATATTTCCTCATATGACCACATTTTGAACTTGGATATTTTGACTTGTCCAGAAGCCATGTCTTCAATAATCATTATTGAAAACTCAACGTTGAGATTTAATAACCAATACCTCAAAACATCCATATGATGATATTATACTCTCATTTAATAAATGGAGCCAAGATGTCCATATCTATAAATGAAGTCCTCTATCGATTAACAAATGAATACCACCAAACTATCGAGGATAGACTATGCTATATAATCGTACTCATTGATAGCTCAAATGTTAACACTTGCAACCATAAGTCCATCATTTATCTCAGGATTAAGATCGACTCTCCGATTGTCCTAATAATGAAAAGACTTACATCTAGTGACGGTTCTAGATAAAGTATTTCATTGTGATCCAGTTCAATGCACCCAGTGCACTAGATTCTTTTACTCGAAAACCTTTCGATGATTTTAGACTCATCATAACTCATTTGATCCCACTCAAATGCTAGTAAAAGAATTCTACAACTTTATCAAGATAGAGGTGCCCAACCTTTAACTTAAGTTGTGAACGTTATTCAAGACTAACTAAAGAATTGTGTCTACCTCACACATATCCAGATGTTTGAACAATTCTTCATTTCTCATAGTCTTTTGACCTTATGATTATTTACCTTGACAATTATAATAATAAATGCTATAAGTATTTGTAAGAATCAGAAAACATTTTATTCATATGAAAAGATTGTCAATTACAATATTACACTCTTGCTATTGAGCATAATCCTAACAGATCGAAGGCTTCAGCAGTGGGGAACTTCAGGTTCAAGTAATTCCAGGCTAAAATAGCCTTCAAAATGGCTTCAGACTCAGAAGGCAGGGAGTCCCGATCCCACGAGGGTTTGTCATTGACAGCTGTGGGAACCTCGAATTCATGCTCTCCAATGAAAATCGAGATCCCCTAGTCATCCCCCGCAATAATCCATTCTTCCTTCCAGGCGGGGTTCTTCTTCGAAGCGCCAGGAATAACGAAGTTGAGCTTGTTCTTAGCATTAGCATAAAACTGGCCTCGAGGAGCGCCAGACAGGCTTCCAATCTGGAAAAGATAAGCCAGCTCATCTGCGCCCGGCTCTTTCGTCACCTTGCTCAACTGACACTGTTCCCTCCATAGCACGAGGAAGCCAATCAGATGCCTTCAGAAGCCAGGCGTCAACTGAAGGGGAGCAAGTTAGATAGTGTTAAGAGCCCGCCGAAGGGTAGGATGAAGGGGAAGCCTTACCCAGTTCTCGAGAGCCGCCATATGGATCAGAAGCACGCCTTTAGGGAGGTTGAAGAACTCGTAACCCTTTGGAGGCACCGAGATGGATACGCTGTCAAGGATGCTATACTTCGACCTCAAGCGGTCAATCGAGACTGGATCGACGATGGAATCAGGGACAACCCTGAAGTCATAAGAAGGGAGCCTCTCCAAAAGGGGGCTAGAAGCCGGGACCCAATGTTCTCCCCCGGCATCACCGCCCACTTCTTTGTCGGAATCATCGTCGGGGATATCAAAAGGATGGTCAGGATGGTTAGAGAACCCAGTCCCAATGGACACATTCCTATTTGACCGCCGACGTTACGGGTTGGGCGGGGAATCGTCGCCGTCTAAATTCCCCCTAGCCCATTTTCCCAGGTTAAGACTAACGACCTCCTCGCCATCTACTATAGAGTCAACTGAATCATGGCTGGTTTTCGACATGGTGAAGACAGTAAGGATGAAGAATGAAGAAAAAGACAATCCTGAGAGAAAGGTTATGAGAGAAAGTATATCTTGAGAAAAAATTGAGTTTGAAAGAGGTGTGGAAGTCATTGAGATAAATAGGTATATATAGGCAAGAGGGCAGTAGCACGAGCTGACGAGATTTTCGGTTGAGATAGCAAAAAATCTCGGGAACTGCCATAACGTAACCGGATTAACTCAGAAATAAGCTAGTAAGCTCACGCCACGTCACTTGCGTAGTTAATGAGGAGATCTCTCTAAGATTCTGGTAACTATAAAGAGCCTCGGGGACTGCCGTAACGCAACCAGATTAATTCAGAAGTAAATTGATCAATACACGCCACGTCACTCACGCAGTTAAAAGAGAAGATTTTCCCAATATTCTAGTAACGGTAAAAAAATGGAACATTTCCCAAATAAAGTAAAATCTGACCCCAACCCCGAGCTCGACGTCTGGGGTTCAAGTTAGAGGGGACTTCTGTCAATAGCCAAAATTAGCTAAGAACCAAAGGGAAATTTTCCACCTTTCAGACCTGGCTCCATGCCCGAAAGTTTCCACCAGGAGACCATTCTACCCAAAGCCGAGCTACGATACCGCTCCGTAGGAACAAGGACAGGATCCAGAAACATCTGGAATGGAGCCCAGAATGGTCAGATCAAGCCCGCGTCACCATATCCTCCCGAAGTTGAGGATACCTCGTAATTCCTCCAGAAGCTCGCTTATACCTCGCTGATACAGGGAGGTGTCCATAGGAGGTCGCACCTAGCTTCAAAAAGTCAAGGGAGGGCAGACCTAGCTCCTAGCTGGATGAAGCTTCTCAAAATCTGGGTCGGGACAATGATCGACCTCACTAACTGTTGCACTACACCTTAACACATTCTACGACCCCTATGGGATTCATGCTAGACCCGAAGATACACAGTATCACATATATAGACATTATACACGTGTAGAACAAGTAATATAATCTAAAAGGGAAACAAATTGATTTCCACCGAGATATCCTCAACTGAGCAATTAACTCAAAGTGAACGACATTTAAAGGTAAAAATCTTGTCCGATAAGGAGGGGTGAGATGAGAAAATCAAGGGGAAATCAATGAGTTTAACCCTATGAAGACACTGTATAAATGAGGGACTTCCTCCTTCGAAAAATGGGAGACTACTATTAGACAGGCATACAACAAACACCCAACGATCACCCAAAAAAAAGTGAGAGCAATTCGAAAGAGAGATAGAGAAATGTATATCATATGTTATCAATAAAGAGAGATTTTTATTCCTTTTGAGTACCTAACGAAATTGTTATTTCCATATCATTTCATTAGGCATTGTTTGAGACACATATATATTCTACCATTGGTCATCACCTACGTGGTAATGATTTCGAGGGTGCTAACTGAGATTTGTTGCCCCGAGCAAGATTTCTGTTAACAAATGTCAGGTGAGTCTTCAATTCTCTGGTTTGGCATTAGTGCGGGTAGAGTGCGGTTAGATGACTCGCACAGTACCCACACTTTAACGTCAAGTGCAACTTCAGCTTCTCTGGTTTGGCAACAGTGCGGGTGGAGTGCGGTTGGATGACTCGCACTATACCCGCACTTTAACTCTTCACTTTGCATCAAGTCCCGGTTATGAGCATGAGTGCGGCTAGAGTGCGGTTGTGACCCGCACTTGACCCGTACTCTGAGCTGTTTGTGGTCCTTTGTCTTTCCTTTTGACCTTTTTCTACCGGAATCACTGTAACATGCTTCCAAACCCCTCATTGCACCATTTCCTACAATTACGCATAAAACAACCCATAAGAGCACACAAAAACGCATGAAAACAGAACACAAGGTAAGGATATGAGGGCCTAAATATACTACATATTTGGCCCAATCAATGGCCTCAATGCCCGTCGATGTCTTGCTTACCAAGGGGTCTACTGTCTTAGCTGAGGTAATTGTTGTTTTTTCTTTGCTGCTCTTGAAACTGCCAACTTGCTCGGTTCCTCACCCTGGCTTTGTATCTTGTAGGCTTTCAAGTTAAACGTGGCTATAGGCCACCAGGTAGCCCTCATTCGTGATCGGGCTGCTAAGGCTGAAGCCGTAGCTGAGAGAACCATGTGATTGCTCAAGTGGCTCAGACATTAGTAGAAGAGATGACCTCTAACCAAGGGAAAATGGAGACCGAGTTGGCCGAGCTTTGTTGTGATTATAAGAGGACGAAGCTGTCCTTTGATCAAGAAATTCTTCAATCTACCCTGAGGGCCAAGCAGAGGGATTCTTGGAAAACCGAGGCTAAGAAGTTGGACCTCGAGAATCAGGATTTGATTGCTTAGGTGGCCAATATGCAGGCTGATACGGAGACCTCCTTTAGTGATAGATATTTCTATGCATCCTTTCAGGTTGCAGAGGCTATCCCCCTTCCCTTTGATCTGTCATCTATCGTTGGCTGGGATAGAGAGGAGATAATGACCAAGGCTGCTGAACTGTCTCACCCCGAAGATGATGAATCGGTTCCCTCTAACCAGGCAGGAACTGGAAAGCAGCCCTTCCAGACAGATCTGCCTCTTTTTCCTCATATCTTTACTGCTTCAGGTCCTGAGGAATCTTCAAGTAAGGTTCTGCCTGTGCAGTCCGAAGGAGATCAACCAGGAGCTGGGGAAGGAGTAAGGAGCCTGCCTAAGGGATCCTCTGGAGTGGAAATGGAGGTCGACATAAGCCAGGCGGGGTCCATGGCCGCTTTTCTTGATGCGGCTATCCCTCTTGAGGTCATGGTAGTGATCAACGAAGTCTTGAAGGAGGATCTTGCTGATCAGCATGAGGAAACTCTGGAAGGAGAGATGGTTGGCGAGGGTAACGAAGACGGGTAACCACCTGAAGAAGGAGCTGATGGTGAGGATCAGCATGAGGGAGGGGGAGCAGCAGAGGGAAATCAAGAGGGCTCCGAAGCTTGACGCTACCTGTTCATGACTGGCTTTGATTGCCTGGAAAATGGGGTAGGCACCCCGTTTTACTCATGATTAGTTTAGTCGGTCTTTTTTTTGTAGCCCAGATTCGGGGGTTGGGCTCCCCGTTTGATGGATGTAGCCTTACTGGGGGATAGGCTTATTCGTTATTAATGAGAAACTGATATAACTTCCTTCATATTTGTTTTGATTGACCTTGATTATGAGCTTCCATCTTGATTAAGAACTTCTTGCTTTATTCCTGATCCCGACCGTGAATCAACCTTACATCTTTGATGATAATTTGTTCATACTTTAATCTGGCTTCGTAGGAAACTCTTATTACGATGATCTTAATCTTGCAGACGAAACAAATATTTATGTTTAAATCCGTTTCAGGAGAGGTAGCCAGATCGAGGCATTAGGAGGGCTGGCTAGCTATTTCCTGGTCTCGAGATCTAGATGGCAATTATGCTCTTATACTCAGGCCCTTCTTGGGGGTGGTAGCCGTACCAAGGCATCAGGAGGGCTGTCCAGCTATTTCCTGGTCTTGAGATCTGGATGGCAACTATGCTCTTACACTCAGACCCTTCTTGGGGGTGGTAGCCCGACCAAGGCTTCAGGAGGGCTGTTTAGCTATTTCCTGGTCTTGAGATCTAGATGGCAACTATGCTCTTACATTCAGACCCTTCTTGGGGGTGGTAGCCGTACCAAGGCATCAGGAGGGCTGTCCAGTTATTTCCTGGTCTTGAGATCTGGATGGCAACTATGCTCTTACACTCAGACCCTTCTTGGGGGTGGTAGCCCGACCAAGGCTTCAGGAGGACTGTTTAACTTTTTCTTGGTCTCGAGATCTGGATGGTGACTATGCTCTTTTGCTCAGACCCTTATTGGGGGTGGTAGCCTGACCAAGGCATCAGGGGTAACGAGGGGGCTTCCCCGGCTAGTCCCTGGTCTCGAGATCCTGCTGGCAACTATGCTTTTACGCTTAGATTCTTCTTGGCGGGGGGTGGTGCGGACAAGGAATCAAGGGCAGGAAGAGGGCTTCCCCGGCTCACCCCTGGTCTTGAGGCGATGATGTCAAATTTTCCAGTCGAATATGTAGATATTAATGTAGAGTATAATAGGACATAAAGAAAAAAACGCAGGCTTTATTGATGATCGGGATGTAGTACATTGTTATTAGGGATTTTATTGCATTCTAAATGGGGGTAATCTGCTCAAGAGTCCCATGCTTAGTGGTAGAACTTCCTCAAGTGATCTGCAATCCAGGTGTGGTCGATGAGTCGTCCCTCCATATCTTCGAGTTTGTAGGCTCCATTGCGAGCAACTACCTTTATCAAGTATGGCCCTTCCCAATTGGGTCCTAGGACTCCATCTGACCTTTTCTGAGTATTCGATGTCACCTTCCTGAGCACCAGATCCCCTTCTTTGAAATTCAGGACTCTGACCTTTTGGTTGAAATATCTAGCGATCTTGCTCTGGTAGATTGCCACTTTCGCAGCTACCCGGTCTTGTTTCTCTTTTAGGAGGTCTAGGTTAGCTCGGAGTTTGACCTCGTTGCTTTCATGTTCGAAGTGCTGCACTCTGAATGAGGTCAATTTATGCTCGATAGGGAGGACATCTTTAACTCCAAAGGCTATGGAGGAAGGTGTCTCCCCGGTAGCTATCCTTTTTGTAGTCTGGTATGCCCAGAAGACCTCGGGCAGCTCCACGGCCCATTTGCCTTTCTTCTTCTGAAGCTTCTTGATAGTCTTGTTGGTGGACTCCACTAACTCGTTGGTCTAAGGATGGGCTACTGAAATGAGCCTGAGGTCGATTCCCAAACCTTCACAGAAGTCTTTGAATCGGGCATTGTCGAACTGCTTGCTCAGGTCGGCTACAATGATGAGAGGGGTCCCGAATCTATAAACCACGTTGGTTTTGATGGATTTGGTTGTATTCTTTTCTGATATTCGGGAGAGAGGTCCTGCCTCGACCCATCTTATGAAATAATCGATAGCCACGATAGCATATTTAACTTGTCAAGGAGCTGTGGGAAGCGGTCCAATTAGGTCGATCCCCCACATGGCAAAGGGGTAGGGCGAACTAAGTGATGATTGTCGCTCTAGTGGTAGGTGGTTCAAGTTCGAAGTCCTTTTACATGGTTCGCAAGATCGTACAAAGCTTCTTGCCTCTTGGTGGATCGTCGGCCAATAGTACCCCATACGAAGCACTTGATACGCTAAAGCTTCTCCACCGATGTGGTTCCCGCAGTCCTCAGAATGAACCTCTCTTAATGCCCATTTAGCATCATAAGGATGTAAACACCGAAGTAAGGGGAGGGATCTACCCCTCCTGTAGAGGTATCCGTCTACCAGGCAATGTCAGACAGATAGCCTTTTAATTCTTCGGGCTTGATCGGGCTCCTCGGGAAGCTTTCCCTCTTAGAGGTAGGCAATGATTGGATCCATCCAGCAAGGCTGACGATCCAGGGAGCAGATTTCCTTGTTCGCGGTTATGCTTGGTTGGGAGATCACTTGGAGGGGAACTCCCCATGGTAAGGCTTGGCCTCCACTTACGGCTATCTTAGCTAGAACATCCGCGAGGTGGTTTTAGTGTCGAGGCACCTGATCGATCTTGAACCCCTTAAACTTATTTTTAAGCTCTAAGCTAGCCTTAGGTAGGTGGCCATGTTATCTTCTTTTGCCTGGTATACCCCAGACACCTGATTGATTACAAGTAATGAGTAGCTCTTGATATACAGGTAATCGGCCTTCAGTTCGACGACTGCCTTCAAATCGGCTAGGAGGGATTCGTATTCTGCTTCATTATTGGTGGCTTTAAACTCGAATATGAAGCAGTGACAGAATTCAGTCCCCTCTGGGTCTATTAGGACCACACCAGTTCCTCCCCCAGCTTGCCCAGATGCTCCATCTGTACAGAGGCTCCAAGATTCGCAACCTTCCGGCCAATTATCGATCTCGAAAATCTTCTCAGGGACCATATTCGATGCTGCGGGATTCGCTTGGCCTGGGAGCTCTGAAAATTCTGAAACGAAGTTTGCTAAAGCCTGCGCTTTAATCGTGGTCTTAGGCTTATATTTTAAGTCGAACTGAGTGAGCTCTAGGGCCCATAAGACTAGTCTTTCGGACACGTCCGGTCTTTGTAAGAATTGGCGGAGAGGTTGGTCCGTCACCACTGCTATTGAATGAGCTTGAAATTAGGGACAAAGCTTTCTCGCTGAGGTCACCAGAGCATAAATCAGCTTTTCCAGGAGAATATAATTTTTTTCTGACTTGGTTGAAGCATGACTCACATAGTATATAGGCCTTTGAATCCCGTCGCCACACTCCTTGGCCAAAGCTCCGCTTACTGCAGTTTCTGAGACGGCTAGGTAGATTTACAGCTCCTCTCTGGGAACCGGCTTGACTAACAATGATGGGCTTGTTAGGTATTTCTTCAAGGCTTGAAAAGCTCGCTCGCTCCTCCGGGCTCTATTTCATGTTTCTCCATTGTTGATGGCTTTGAAGAACGGGAGGCATTTATCGGTGGAGCGAGAGATAAACCTATTGAGCATTGCTACACGCCCAGTCAAAACTTGTACCTGTTTGAGTGATGTGGGGGACTCCAGGTCCAAGATAGCCTTGATTTTTTTGGGGTTGGCCTCTATGCCTCTCTCATGAACCGTGAAACCTAGAAACTTCTCCGCTGTTACCTCGAAAGCGCATTTAGAGGGGTTCAACCGCATCTGGTTTTCTGTTAGGATTATAAAGGTCTTACGAAGGTCTTGCGAAGGTCTTTCTGATGTCCTTCTGAGGTTGATTTTGTGATCATGTCGTCAATGTATACCTTCATCGTCCTTCCGATCTTGGACCTGCACAGCTTGTTAACCAGCCGTTGGTATGTACCCCCCGTATTCTTCAAGCCAAAAGGCATCACCTTGTAGCAGTACATGCCCTGCCCAGTAATGAAGCTAGTCTTGTCTTGGTCATCTGGGTGCATCTTAATCTGGTTATACCCTAAGAAAGCGTCCATGAAACTAAAAAGTTTATTTTCGGAAGTGGAGTCGACCAACTGATAGATCTTTGGTAGAGGAAAACTGTCTTTTGGACATGCCCGGTTGAGGTCGGTGTAGTCGACACACATAGGCCATTTCCCATTCGCCTTCGTAACCATGACCACGTTAGCGATCCACTCGGGGTCACGCACTTCTTTGATAAAACCTGCCTTGATCAATTTGTCTACTTCTTCCTGCACCACAACGTTCTTCTCAGCGTTAAAGTGACGCCTCTTCTATTTGACGGGCTTGACTGTTGGATCTACCGCTAATCGATGGGCGGCCAATGATACCGGGATCCCGGGCATCTCATTGTGGCTCCAAGCGAAGATGTCACTGAATTCTCTGAGAAGCCCAATCAAGCCTTCTTTCACTTCCGGTTCAAGGGTAGCTCCGACCTTGACGACCTTGGAGGGATTGTCATTTCTGATGGGTATCTTCTCTAGCCTATCTACGGGTTGCCCGCTTGCCCATTCCTTACTCTGTTCTTCCTCATAAGGCATTATGGGTTCGCTCTCTGGATGCTACGCGGGCTCCATATCTTCCTGGATTATCTGGGATGCCTCCATATCCTGGATCATTGCAACCTGTACAAACTGTTTTGCTAAAGCTGCAGGATTGGCGGACACTGTGTAGCACTTCCTAGCTGCTTGCTGGTCTCCACGTACCTCCCCCACCTTGGTTCCCACTAGGAACTTCAAGACATTGTGGTATATAGACAAGACTCCCTTCAAAGAGGACAGTAACGGTCTCTCTAAGATGGAGTTGTAGGCTGATGGGGTGTCAACCACAACAAAGTCCGTCATAACATTCTATTGGAGATGTGTGGTTTCGACGATCACTGGGAGGATCTTCGATCCCACGAGTATGATCGAATCCCCGGTGAATCCATAAAGTGGAGTTGTATAGCTATTGTAACACCATTGCTTCAGATTCAATTTTTCCAAGGTATCCTTGAAGAGGATATCTACACTGCTGCGCGTATCAAAGAGCACGCGATGGACCATGCAGTTAGCAATCTGTATCGTGATTACCATGGGATCATCATGAGGTTGCACGGTGTTGAAAACATCTGCTTCAGTGAAAATGATGTGTGCTGACTGGGAGGGCTCCGTAGGGCTTTGGCTGACCTCGAAGATACCCCCACCTTCTTCTACAAAGGGAATCTTTATTGCATGGTTTTTCTTGGAATTATTTGAGATACCGACCAATGTGGGACCTCCGCTGATGGTGTGTATCACCTGTATCTATTGCATTAAATCAGTCTATTCCCCCTTTCTCTTCTATGCGTCCTCACGGATCTCGGCTTGTACCTCTCTTCCAGTCTGAATATTATCTCTGACCTACTGCAAGAACTCAATCAAACATCCTCCCCTTATCAGGGCTTCGATCTGGTTGCGCAAATTATAACACTCTGAAGTGTTGTGGCCCATGTTTTCATGGAAGTCGTAGTACTTGTACCGGTTTCTCCTGTCGACAGGGGCTTTCATAGGTGCGGGCTTTTGGAGTAGCCCTTTGTTCCGTATAGAAGGTAAACTGTTTCCCTGGAAGCGTTCAGAAGAGTGTAATGATCATACCATTTCTCCCCTCGCATTATGGGAGTTACAGTCCTAGGAGGAGGCGAAGCTCGATGAGGGGTTTGTCTTGCTGGATACCTTTCTTGCCGAGCTAAGAGGCTGGAAAATGGTAGGTCGACCTATTGGGAGGTTTCTTCTGATTTTTCTGAGCTGGCTCAGATTTGGGGGCTTCTTTTTCTTGACGCTTTACCGTTCTCATATCATCGTGTTCCATCTTGACTTTGAGTGTTCGTCGATCTCGACCTGCTCAAGAGCCGGGTCGTAGGCCTCCTGACAAGTCTCTGAAGGTCTCTTGGCAAAGGAACGGAAAAGCTTTCCTGCCCATAGGTTCTGCCTGAAATTGGCGAGAGTCTCTTTCTCGGCGAAGACTCCCATTTGTATGACTTCTTTGTGAAAACGCTCCACGTATGATCGAAGTGTTTCACCTCACTCTTGAATCACATATTGGAGGTGTATGGGATCTTTTAGACGAGGTTTGACTCTTTGAAACTGCGAGCAAAAATCTGTTGATAACTTTGTGAAAGAATCCACGCTTCCAGCGGGTAACTTCCTGAACCAAGTTTTCGCATAATCGGTCAGGGTGTTAGGGAACATCCTGCACATGGTAGCTCTGGTAGTATTCTGGACTTCCATTTGTTGGATGAAATTCTCCAGGTGACTCAATGGATCTTCTGTTCCGGAGAACTTATCTGTTGGCATTTTAAATTTTGGTGGGAGCTTCACTTCCCGGATCCTCCTAGTGAAGTGAGCGTTCATCTCACTTAATGGATCCTTCTTATCCTCCTTGTTCTTTCCCTTTCTTATCTGCTGGATCTCTTTCTGTAGCTTTGCCAGCTGATCCCTCAGTCGCTTGTTCCCGGGTTTCTTTGAATTGACCTCGGATTCTTCACTGTCGGATCCTTCCGATGAACTAGCGACCTCGACCCGATCCTCTTCATGAGCGGGATCTACTTGGGAGGTTTGTTGACTTCCTTCCTCTTGGGCCCGGGTTTCCCTTCTTGATGCCGTCGGGCGAGGTGCCTCTCGTTGCTCTCGGGTTAGAGCATCTACTGCAGACTTAACTCGCCTAGGCTGATATTGTGATGGTCTTCTTGGAACTGGGGGCATGGGTCCTAGCCTATCCCGGATCGAAGGTTGGGGCACAGTCCTGTCGCGAGCTGGCTCTAGAGAAGGAGGTCCCAGACGGTCGAAAGCAGGCTACCTGGTCCCGGGCCTGCTCGGTTCTCCCTAATCATTCAGGTTTGTTGGTTGGACTGTGATGCCTTCAGCGAGCAGGCAGAGGCGAACGGTTTCCACGAAGGCTGCCGCTTGTTGGTCGAGCGCGTCCTGCTTATTATAGGGTGGCCAGAAGCTCGCACATTAGTTGTCTGGACCGGAGCTTGATTGCGATGTCCAGACTTCTTCCCCCTCATTGGGGCCTTTCGCGTTGGCATTGCCAAAGGTTGTTCCGAAGCCCCGGGCTGTCCTTGGGAGGAGCGGAGCCTCATGGTTCCTGTAAAACAATAAAAATGCAAACGGTTGATTTGATTTATTGGGTATGGGTGGTTCCCATAGACGGCGCCAGCAAGTGTTAACTGAAAATTTGCTCGGGATGAGAAATCTCAATTAACACCCTCGAGACCACTACCATGGAGGTGGTGGCCGGGTCGAATGTACTTTATACAGTGCTTATTAAAATGATAAAAAATACTGGTATTAATGCAATCAAAAAAGAATCAAAATCCTTTTTATTATCAGTGGTATATCGTGTACAAATATCTCTCAAATCCTCTCCATTTTTCTGGGGTGTAGTAGGGTTGTTATCGTGTACTTGTTGAAAATTGGTTCTTCCCTTAGAGGTTCATTTTTTCCTCATGTTTATACATAGTTTTGGTAGGTTAACTTTGTGATTCTCTCCTAGATTTTCTCAATCTCTTCCCTCCTTATCACGGGATTTCTATTTAAACGTCATTGACTTTGTGTTAATAACCGAGTTGAGAATATCTTGGTGTAGATCAGTTTGTTTCCTCTTTAGATTCTATTACTTGTTCTACACTCACGTATTGTTTCTGGATATGATCCAGTGTATCTTTGTATTTTCATAGCGTAATTCCTCACAGAGGTCATTGAATATTGTCTCGTACAGCGTAGATCAGTGTCCCAGCTTCGGTATTCAGGAGCTTAGTCTAGCTAGGAGCTTGGGTCTGACCTCCATTGATCTCTTGGAGCTTGATATGGCCCCCCTGCGGACATTCTTCTATGGCAGAGGGGTTTTAGCGAGCTTTCGGAGAGGTTGCGAGGTAGTCTCGACCTCGGAGAGCTTCCCTATTTCTGCTTTGATGACGCGGGCTTGATCTGATCGCGCCGGGCTCTATTCCGGGTGTTTCTGGAGCTCGCATTCATTTTTGTGAGGGGTATCATATATCGGTTCAGAAAACGTGGTCCCCCGGTGGATAACCTCGGGCCTGAAGTCAGACTAGGAGGGTGAAAAATTTCCCTTTGGTCTCTAGCCAAATTTGGCTATTAACATAAATAATAATATCAGAAGGGCTGAAGGGTAGGCAAAAACAACTCAGAACAGATCCATAAAATCCCCACAAAAAATGAAAGGGTTTAGGTTTCAGACTCGGACTAGACCCTCTAAATAAATAGTAGGTCCGGGTCTAGACTCCATCCGCTTCGGGCCCGGGGATTACTCGGACCCGTATGTGACCCGAAGTTTTGACCCAAATTATTTCTACCCAATTTTTTTTTGGATATAATTTGTGGGATTGAATTTTTATCATCCAAATCAAATAAACATATTCAACATAAATTTCCAAATCAATTAATGGCAAGTTATTTAGCATTACCATATCATTCACCATATCACCTCGTGATCAACCATTCACCATATTAACCCATGATTTGTGTGGTGATAGACAACTCATTTGCTTTTTTATTGTAATTTTAGAATTTTGATAAGTTTTAAGATCCAAGAAAATTCTAACTTTTTACAACTCATCCAATTAAAACAATAAACTCAAATATGCATTCATACAACCCATATCCAATTCTAAGTTTCTAACTACGGTTTATTTCACTTCCACTGTTTCAATATTTCTACATACATCAACGCATAAACGCATAAAGACACAAAATAGGAAAAAGGAAGAAAAAATCATAAGAATGTTAATGACTCTTCCTCGTCTATTCAACATTTTACAACCCAAAATAGTGTAAAGTAAAATTTTTAAACATAATATAAAATGAAATAATTATACATAAACATAAGAGAAAAAAATAATTATACATATATCTAAAAAAAATTACATTTTGATTGGCAAAAATTATCAATACCAAAATAGTTAGACCAGAAAATAAATGAAACATCTTTCAAAAAAGAATATGAAACAAATAAAGAAGTTCAACAATTTCGCAGGACGTTAACAAGAAAAGGGAAAGAGAGATAAAACTTTGTAATCAAACTCAAAGTAGGAGTCCACCATGTCTCAATTGACAACACATATATGTCTTTCTCACTCTCGTTGGCTTTTGTTTTGAGACTCCACGATGTCTTTTTTTATTTTAATAACAATAAAAATTACAAAATCTAACCCAATATCTTTTGAACTTGGAATCTCAGTTCATGATCTCAAAACCTACAAACCAAATCAACCCCATCTCTAATTTTTGCAATACATAGAGATGGTCTCTGTTTTGGGACTAAGAAGACGATGATATATCTGTTACCATGGAAAGTGTAGTCGACAGCGGAGTCGGGGAGCAAGAGCGGCGGGAGCCAGACTTTATAGGAGGTCGAAGAACTTTTGGTGGCGGTGGCGATGGTTATGACAACGACGGAGTTGGTTATGGCTTTTCATTTGAGATGAGAGAGAATAAGAGATGAGGGAGATTACAAACCTGATTTTTTAAAATATATAGATAAAGAAAACTGGAACAACTTCTGGTTCCATCGCCGTTAGTTCCTTCACCTTGACAGTCCTGGTTCAGCATTGGTTGTCTCAAGCCGCCCAGCAACCA
Source organism: Dipteronia sinensis (assembly GCA_033220585.1). NCBI lineage: Eukaryota > Viridiplantae > Streptophyta > Magnoliopsida > Sapindales > Sapindaceae > Dipteronia > Dipteronia sinensis. The sequence goes on from CM065645.1 coordinate 4,015,805, forward strand.
GTCACCATTGCCTTGCCCAATTGCCTTGCTCTCTCTGCTCAGCCAAATCTTTGACCTGTTTGCCACCGCAGCTACCATCTCATGTTGGTTTAGGTCCTCTTATAGCAAACATCGCATTTTTGGATCTCTTTCCGAAGCTTCAACCAATGATTAAAGTCTCTTCAATCTAAACAAATGTTTAGGCACCAACTCCTTCCATGAATGGATTATCGAACTCTGAAAAGGTCATGAAATCTTATGCTTAATTTGAAACTTCATAAGATAGATATATAGCAACCTAGAGGGGGATGAATAGGTTGAATCCAATTTCAACAATTTTTTCGGACTTTGACTGTTGCACAAAGAAACTCTCAAAGCACTTATAAAAACAAACACCAAAAAACTTTACAAGATGGTTAGTAGTAACAAGTATAAAGAACATAGCAATATAGAGTAACTACTACAATCTAAAGTAAATGGGTTCAATAAAAAAAATCAACACAAAGATTTTTTTAACGTGGTAAAACCTCATGAATGAGGAAACATCCACGGGTTGCTCTACAACCATTAGCGACACCACTTCTCATTAGTTGGAATAATGTACACCCTCAAAAATGACCTATCTGCATGATTGTCTTACAAGGAATGTCCCACTAATTGCTACCCTCGGGCCTTTTACTAATAGAAGCTCGCTCACTCGATTCCTAGATTTCTGCTTGAAATCCTAATCGAGATTCCTTTACAATATTTCACAAGGCAATGATCTAAGTGAATTGCAAATATGAAAACATGATGCAAACACAAGCAAATAGAGCATTTAGATCAAGTACACTCTATGAAGAATTAGTTATCACAATTCAAGCACACGAACATATGAAACAAATCATTATGAACATGTAATAGGAAATCTAGAATATGCAATTCCAGTCATACACAAAATATATCTAGAAACCTAAACATATAAATCAAAGCTAGAATAATAGACTTACAACAAAAGGCACAAATCTAGCTTTGAAATCAAGTGGACAAATCAACATTTGAAATCCATAACATATTCACTCAAAGAGGAACTAAATTTAAACAATTGAAATCACAATCAAAATATTCTAGTTCTAGAACATGTGATTTAAAACCTAGAAATCAACAATTAAGAACAAACACAAAATTTTCTAGATTCAAGTTCATGTTCATCAAAATTAGCTAGAAAGATATTCAATTAAAAATCAACAAAGCTAGTTTCAAAAATCACTCAAACAAGTTCAAAATAGAATCCAAATCATCCTCAACACATTTCTCATTCAAATCAAGAGATTCAAGAAATTAATCACATGAAAAGTGTAGAGAATACGATTTACTTATAAAAAGATGAACACTTGATGAAGATCAAAGTAAATCATAAAATCTGGACTTCAATCAGCTCTCTAAACACATGGGACTTGTTCTCCTTTGAAAAACGAAAATTTGGGTTCTTGAATCACCAAAATCGGATCTAAATGAGTGAGATATCTCAAAAACAAAAAGACAAAAACTTATAAAAATTTCTCTACAAAATTCAATTTAAAAGATAGGGAAATGATGTTGCGTTGGAGGGACACCGGGAAGGAGTTAAGGGCACGCCACCTCAACAGCCTGTGGAGCCGTGTGGCCTCCACGAGGGTGGAGGGGTGCCTTTCCTGTGGAGGTGACACGCCTCCTCGGGAGAGGAGATGTTTTTGCAATTTGCCACCCATCTTCCCTTTTTTTCCCTTTCCCGCTCTTCTCGCGTTCTGCGACCATTCTTCGGCCTCAGAACTCATAATTTGAATTTGTTTTCAGTTTACAAACCCTAACTCACTCACAGACATGGCATTCTACAAAACTTTAATCAAAAAATTAATATTTGACTCGATACAAAAGGACGAAAACCATCTACGATAAACACACAGAAAGTTTCTTAAAATCCAACTCGGAACTCGAAAACCTATGAATGAGTAACCGAAACATTTGAAACACAATAAGTAACAATATGAGAACATATTAAAGTCTGATATCATTAAAACAAAAAAAAATACAAGAACACACAAGTATGCGATTTCCTAGAAATAGTCCTAAAACATGCAATTTCATAAAAAAGTTATCAAAATAAATCTAATGCATGTGCATACAACAATATATGTGTGTATGTGTTATTCCATTTGAGCACAATGATGCAGGGACACAAATGTATGTGATGAGAGGGTTTTTGCCGTCAGAAAACTGTCCGTCAAAACAATTTATAAAACCTATGCGATGCGTTCACAAGTATAAATACAAGTAAAGCGATAAACACGGGTGTCGTCCACTGAGATCGGGGTAGCGGTGATAAGATTAGGATTAATATAACTAGTATGCATAAAAGTAAAATGATGGTGAATGAAAATACAATATAAACTAAACTATGAAAGCAAATAAAATGGGATGACAATGGAGTGATGAATGAATGATGATGGAACTACGGAGTTGATGGACTCGTAAGTGAATATTGGGGCAATTGCAACAAACTCTCAATTAAGCACGTTTTGACAAATGTAACCAACCTAGGGTGTATAGTGTTGGTATATATCTATAGCAAGAGGTCAACCTAGGGTGTATAGGGAAGACCTCCTACTAGAGATTAATCCCTCCTAAGCAACCAACAGTGGCTAGTTACTTAATCGGGACCTTTTCCATGAATGCTCCTCTATCTAGCTATGGCTCAACTTATTACTAATGTAGCCATCCTAGGATGTATAGTGATGGCTTCCAATTCCCTCACAAGTGGCCGACCTAGGATGTATAGTGAAGGCCACCCATTTGAGATTGGATGAGGCTTTAGGTTATCAACCGAATTCCACTCGAAGGTTAGTTCTCGTAGAATCACTAAAGTAGCAAACCTGGGGTGTATAATGGAGACTTCTAATTCTCTCACAAGTGGCTAACCTAGGATGTATAGTGAAAGCCACTAATTCAATATTAGATTAATGGCATGGTTATAGAGCCGGATTTCCGGAAATCCTTCCATTCAATTGAGCATTAGACAACCTAATTGCCTACTCAAGTAATCCAAATCAACATGCAAAGAGGGTGTATCCAAGCAAATCAATAATGGAAATCAATACAAGCAATGGAATAAAACATAGAGATAGAATAAATACAACACATAGAGTTTATTTACAAAGCCCAATATCCATCAAACAAATAACATCAACCCCATAGTGGGGTATTTTAGCTACTCATGTTCTATTACAAACAAATAAACTAAGAGAGAGTGTAGAGAGAACCCTTGAAGATTGATCTCCTTCCTTGAAGCTTGAATCCAAGTCTCCTAGTTGCCTTTGATTGAGTAGAGATGGTTTGGATGATAGGGAGATATGTTTCTAGCTTAGAATACAAGTGTTGGGAGGTATGGTGATGTTTTGGTTCGTTCTCATCCTTTTCTATTTATAGAGGATAGAAAAATAGGTCACTTAAGCTTGAAACCAGAAGCTGTCGCGCGCAGAGTGCGGGTGGAGTGTGGGTGAATTACCCGCACTGTAAAGGTTTTCTTCATCTTCAGTTCTCTGATCTGGGCAACAGTGCGGGTGGAGTGCGGTTGGATTACCCGCACTTGACTCACACTTGACCCGCACCGGAGTCGCACTTGAGTCGCACTTTACTGTCAGGTGAAAAATCCCTCATCTGTTTTGAGCAATAGTGCGGGTGGAGTGCTGGTGGTTGACCCGCACTGTACCCGCACTCTCATGTCAGGTGCAACTTTAGCTTCTCTGGTTTGGCAACAGTGCGGGTGGAGTGCGGTTGGATGACCCGCACTGTACCCGCACTTTAACGTCAGGTGCAACTCAGCTTCTCTGGCTTTGGCAACAGTGCGGGTGGAGTGCGGTTGGATGACCCGCACTGTAACTCTTTTCCTGTATCAAGTCCCGGCTATGATCATGAGTGTGGTTGGAGTGCGGTTGGAGTTCGGTTGCGACCCGCACTTGACCTGCACTTGACCCGCACTGTAGAGCTGCTTATGATCCTTTGTCTTTCCTTTTGCCCCTTTTTCTGCCAGAATCACCGAAACATGCTTCCAAACCCAGAATTACATCTATTGCCTGCAATTAGCACTAATGAGCCTATTAGACATAAAATATATAGAAAATACACACAAGAACGAGACAAAGGAATAGGAATGAGGGCCGAAATATACAACAATTTAGGCACGATCAGTATGCAATGTGTGTTTGTGTGTGTGTGCGAGCGCATATGCCTTGCAAGAGGAGAAATACCTAAACATTGTCCTCTTGAAGCCGAAACTTGCATACGAAGTTGCTTTCCTCCTCTGAAGCTCGATCCAGTCACGAACCACCTAAACAACTAAGCAATACAAACAAAGAGCATTTTGTTATGGAATCAAGCCAATATAGATCTAAAACCTAACACAAGTCATCTCCTATACCATTGCACTAATCTTTTCGATGACGAAGAAAAAAAAGTGATTATGTTGCAATCACGGTCAATCCGAAAGCCTATGAGGAGCAGTTGAAACTCTGTAGCCACTTCTTTATCGGTCGAGTTTTTTTGTCAAAAGAAGATGAACCATGGATGATGTAAGTTCCTTATTTTTTGATTGGCCTATTTATGTGACAAACCATTAATAGGGTTAATGTTGTAAGGGTAGATTTAGGTGATTGAATTTGATCGTGATCAAAGCACCCTCTAACGGGCACGTCGTTAGTGTGTCGCCAAATGATTGAACATTTAAGTTCGGCCTCGCAAGCGTGCGAGTCACAGAGACTAAAACAACGGCAAGCAATGATCATCCTGCAAGGAGTTGGGATTCACCGACCGTCTCTAGTTCTAGCTATTATTACAACACGCCGAGAGGACTCGTGTGTTGTTACGTATGCAAAAGAATGTGGAAAAGTAAATGCTAAACTAACCTAACAAACTACATAAATAAACAATATGTATGATGATACGATGGAATGGAGCGATAAGGAATATAAATGGTTACACTACGCAAATGACTCCACCATAGCAATCACATAATTTCATACAAACATGCATAGTCAATGTTGAATGTCGTGCTCACTTAATCCTCGCTAATTGTTCTCACTCCAGCAACAATCGACTATACCGATATGCAACAGCAACCTATCTATCGATGGTTGCCCAAGCTGCACTAGAGTTCATTAATAACAATGAGACACACATAGCGACAATACATGCAAAACCGCGCGCAAGCTCTACATGTAGTGGCCAACCTACTAATGCACGTTGAGTGCTTCACCTCTCGGTCCTTCACACAACAACCTAAGTTCATTCAAGTAGTGGCTAACCACTCAAAAGCTTTAAGCACTTCGAAGGGTCACCCAATCATTAACAAGCATATGCAACAAAATAGGCAACAATGCTAGGTTTATATCAATTCCCTAATGAATGAAAGTACACATCAAAAAAGAGACAAAGATACAAAGATACAAAGAAAGAAATACACAATGGATAGAAAGGAGACCCCTTATTCGTAACCGGGAATCAAACACCGGGTCTTCTTAGGTGTCAATATGAGATGTCCTCACCACTGGACGACTACAGCGTTCTCCTATCTCATGAATGCACAACCCTCTCAACAAAAGAGAGAGCTCTCTCCTTATCTCTCTAAACTCCCTAAAATGGATGGCTTAAAGTGGAAATAAACTTACTAACAACTATATGCATTAATGTTAATTGTTATCATTAAGAACATTCGATTGAATTAAGGGTTCATTCTCTTGATTAAGGCATTCACCAAAATCAATTCATCACCCAAACCCAAGCTATGGGATGAGCAATTGTGCCTTGAAACAAGGCCAATTAAGCACAAGAATAAAGAACCAAAGCCTAATCTAGCATGTGAATGCATAATCAACCAAGCTTCTTCCACTCTTTGGAACTAAAACTCAAACACTCAAATCATTCTACTCATGGCATTTAGGTTCTCTCATCAACATACAAACACTCATGGAAGTATAATTTACACTACTCCTAAATTAAATTACCTTACTCCTAATCCCATTCATGCATACATATCAATTTAGACCCTCCACACATATAAATATCATAATAAGAGAGAAATTATGCTTAAATCATAGAGTAGAACCAAACCCAAAGAATTTAAGAACAATCAATACATTTATTATACAAGTGTAGGTTCACAATATCCCCAAACAAGAAATACAAGAAATGAGTAAAAAGGAGACAACCTTTGAAGACAAACCCTCTAAAGAAGCTCATAGCTTTCCTAGCTCGGATTTGGTCCAAGAACCACTCATATTTTATTGTAATCTACTCTAAGATGGATGGAGAAGGTGTAAAATGGTGTGGTGGAGTTGTATGGTGAGCTCCCATGGAGGAAAAACCTCAATGGGAGCTTGAATTGCTCCTTATTTGGTGAAGAAGATGAAGAGATGAAGAAGATGATGTGAGGTTCGGTTTTGCGGTGTGGAAGGTGTGTAAGATGCTGGTTTCAGACCAAAATGGGGGTATATATAGTGTAGGGAGGTTAGGGCATGAAATAGGAGTGAAAGGACGAAGCTACCCTCCGAATTTCGCCAAAAAATGCAACTTGGTGCATGTGCGTGGTATGTATACGCTGTACGTATAGCGCATGTACATCGCCATGCTACTGGAATGACTTTTGGGGCTTGGCCGTAGTACGGGGCGCTGTACGTAAAGCGCATGCGTACCGCATATCTCTTCTTTAGTGGTTTCCAATAGTGCACACCGAAATGGCCATAACTTCCTCTTGAAAACCTGGAATTGCGATCTGTAAAATGTACTGGAAAGTAGACATCCGGGGCTTTCCGAAAATAGGTAGGAGGAAACGTGGTTTGATCTGGGGGGGGAGATATGGCTCCCGAAAGTTGAGTGTACTGCATAGTCATTTTCCATTTTAGCCTTTTTAACTTCCAAAACTCATTAATTAAGCTCAAATACCTTCCGTAGGGAATATGTACCTACATAAGGCTCACAAAACACATTAAATACCCAAATACACCCGAAAATGAGAACAAATGATAGGAAATGGGTGTAGAGACCCTGGACTAGTGATCGCGCAGCGGAAGAACTTTTAAATTTTTTTTTATTTCAATGAAATACTGAAACTGCGACTAGTAAACCCCCCCTAGAATCAATTTTTTGGAACAGAAAAAAACAAATGAATCGAAATCAAAACATAAAAGAGAAGAGAAGAAACAATTTTCTTCATACCGATGTAGGAGGCTCCTTCTCTTTAATACGATCTGCTTCTGGTTTGAACCACTTCACCTTCCTTGCTATCTCCCGGAATTGGTAACGGCGTGTAGGCACGTCATAGTACTTAGGAACAACAGGAGAATACAGAGAGAAGAAGAAGAAAAAAAAACAATTTATTTTTCTTTTTGGCCGTACCCTAGAACACTTCTAGGTTTTTTTTTTTCTTTTCTCTGAACGCTCAAAACTCTTTTGATCATATGTTTTTAGTGTTGTGTTATAGTTTCCAAAAACATATATCATATATATATATATATATAACTAATTAATTAAATCTTTTAAGATATTTGATATCTTTAAAGATGTTAATTATGTGTTTGATTTGAACTCAAACTCTTTAAACTCAAAATTAAATATTTAATTTAATAAAATAACATAATCATATTATCTTATTTTATTCAAAATCAAATATCAATTAACACCCTCAATTTAGTGATTAATAACATAATTAAATAATTTGATTATTTAATTTATTCAATCACCATTATTGATTAATTAAATAATCCCATTATTCAATTAATTCCAGAATAAATACGTGTCACTTTCGTAACATAATTAATTGGACAATCCAATTAATTAACAGTGACCTCTATTACCTAAAACGATCGGGCTAGTAAGGGGATCTAATGGACCCACAGTATTTTGAGCTCCAATAATTCTTAGAAATAATTAATTAAACTATTTAATTAATATTTCATGATTGTTAACTCCGGTGTTATTCCACTAAAAACCCGAAGCTGCACTCTCTCAACTGTAGATGTTTTTACACAAACCAATAACTTTCAGTGTCCATCGATATAGCTATTACATATGGTATAATCATCTGCAAGTAGTTCATAATTAGAGCTGGGTCATAATGTCCGTTATACCCCTCTAATTATATCTTTCCATTAAGTACCATTGATTCTCTAATGAACAATAAATCATACATTCCTCACGGAATTATGAGAACGCTCATATTGTTCAAGCCCCGAATCAACCCTTAAGGGAACTACCATCTACTTCTCGCAAGAATGAGTGGATTTCACTATTGTGTACAAACCTTCCCAGCCACAAGCCAAACCGCAATCCCAACATACGGAGCATATTGATCGGGAATGCAACTCCGACCTCACCCATGGTATATCAAAGATCATGATCTAACCTGAAGGAGTCGATAAGACACTCAGGTTTAAGATCACCCACATATAGCCATCATTAGTTGATATATATGAATCTCATCGTTAAACGGATTTTAGTGAGAGATTCATATAGATCATGGCCCAGTCTTATATGATCACATCATACGAGGTGCTTTCATTCTCATATCTCCATATGAATGATCTAGGATAGGATCACCGTACACTACGAAATGGACTGCAGCTGTAGATTTACCACAAATAAAGTATCCAGCTTTATTTGTTATCTACGAACTCTTTAGATTGCTCGTTTCAAAATGAATCCATCTGTATATGACAATTATATACTCAGTTTGAAATTACATCCGGCAATTTTGGATGTTAAATGCATAGGTTATACATAATATATGACATAAGAAGAATGAATTAAACTATTCTTTTATTTATGTTAACATTCTATTTATAAATTACAAGCTTTAGGGTATAAACCCCAACAATCTCCCACTTGCACTAAAGCATGAGAGACATATCTTGTAACCCCAGACCTTCTAGGTAGCCTAGAAACACTTTAGCCGGTAAGGTCTTCGTAAATGGATCAACATGATTGTCCTGTGAGGCTATCTCGGTGACGATCACATCTCTTCTCTACACTATTTCTCTATTGAGATGATACTTTCTCTCTATATGCTTCCCTCTTTTGTGGCTTCTCGGTTCTTTGGAATTAGCCACATCACCACTATTATCACAATAAATTGTAATAGGCTTATCCAGATCTGGAACAACTTCCAGATCACTCAAGAACTTAGTAGCTTCATAAGCGGCTACATATTTGGCTTCCATAGTGGAGTCAGCAATGCAAGATTGATTTATACTTCTCGACACAATGGCTTAACCACATATGGTGAATACTGATCCAGACGTGGATTTTCTAGAATCCCTATATGACTGAAAATTAGAATCCGTGTATCCTAACGGGATCAAATCCTGTATGGAATACACTAGCATATAGTTTCTCGTTCTCCGAAGATACTTGAGAATAGTCTTGACAGCAACCCTAATGATCCAATCCTGGGTTGGACAGGTACCTACTGACTACTCCCACTGCATAACAGATGTCCGGTCTCTTACATAACATAGCATACATGAGACTACCTACTGCCGATGCATAGGGTACACGTCTCAATATCCTCAACTTCTTGAGGCGTCTTAGGACACTGTTCCTTAGACAAGTGAACTCCATGCTTGGAAGGTAAATTACATTTCTTAGAATTCTAAATTGAAAAACATATAAGAATCTTGTCGATATACGATTCCTGAGATAGTGCTATGAGTTTGTTCTTACGATCCCTTATAAGTTGGATCCCTAGAACATAACTCTCCTTTCCCAAATATTTCGTTTGGGATTGGCTAGCCAGCCAGCCCTTTACATCTGACAACACTCCCACATCATTCCCAATGAGTAGGATGTCATCTACGTATATGACTAAGAAAACTACTTTCTTGTCAATGATGCGCTTATAGACACAAAGCTCATAGACGTTTTGCTAGAAGCCATATGTTTTGATCACATCATCAAACCTTATATTCCAAGATCTAGATGCTTGCTTAAGTCCATAGATGGACCTTTGCAGCTTGCAAACCTTTTGCTATTGATCTGGAGACATGAATCCCTCTGTTGCATCATATAGATGCTCTTGTCAAGATTGCCATTCAAGAATGCAGTCTTGACGTCCATCTACCAAATTTCATAATTGAAATAGGCAGCAATGGATAAGAGAATCCTAATAGACTTAAACATGACTACTAGCGAGAAGGTCTCTTCATAATCGACCCCCACTTTCTAGGTATAACCCTTGGCCACTAGCCTTGCCTTGAAGGTCTTTACCTTCCTATCTACTCATCTCTTTCTCTTGTAGATCCACTCACACCTTATGGGTTTTACCCCATCTGGTAAGTCTACAAGTTCCCAGGACTGAGTTAGAGTACATGGACTCCATCTCGAGATTCATGGTTTTAAGCCATTTCTCTTTATCAGGATCTTCCATTGCATTCTTAAATGGATCATCCACACTATCAGCAGAGACAACATCTTGTCCCTCAGTTACACCAAAATAACGTTCATGCTGTCTCACAACCCTTTGAGCTGTGAGTTGGGACACTATCCCATACTCGACCATAAAGTCTTCAAACTCTTAGTCAAGATACTCACCTCAACGATCTGATCGTATAGTCTTGATAGTCTTTCCTAACTGATTCTCAACTTTAGCTCAGAATTCTTTGAACTTTTCAAATGTTTCTGACTTCCGTTGCATTAGGTAGACATATCTGTATCTTGAGTAGTCATCTATAAAGGTGACATAATACTCATAACCACCCCTAGCTTTAACATTCAACGGTCCGCAGACGTCTGTATGTATAAGCTCTAGCGGTTCTTTAGCTCTAAGTCATTTTCTAGTAAAAGGTCTCTTAGTCATCTTACCTTCCAGACAAGATTCACAGACAGGTAAAGTGCCAACCTTTAACTCACTTAAAGGTCCACTTTTTACTAGTCTGTTTATTTTGTCAAGGTTAATATGACCAAGCTTCAGATGCCAGAGATACCTTTCGTTTTCTGGAGAATCTTATATCGTTTAGCTTTTAGTTTTCAACCTTGAACATTTCGGTGCTGAGCATTGTTGTATATATTAACGGTTTTAACACATACAAATTGTTTTTGTTAACAGGAAAATTCACTCGGAGAGTGAAATTCCAGTTAGCACCCTCAATCGCTATCGGTAGGTGGCAGAGGGGTGGGTACCTTTGGTACCGGGATTTCCCTTGCAAGGTAGTACGAGATTGAGCTTAGAACAAGGGAAATCATATGAAGAGATAATACGTATGGCATTGTTTTATTGATCACTAGAATTGTTTACAAGAGGATTGATTTTGATAACAATACTACCCTCTCAATCTCTCTTTTCTCTCTGTACAGAATGGTGATGGCGAAACTGTGTGTGTCGATAAGTGGCTAGAAAATTCTTCCAGTGATTGTCTCAAAACTCTCACTGGCTTCAGTGAACCCAAGACACGTTTCTGAAAACGATACCCCTTCTTCGTCCTTCCTGGCCTTATTTATAGACCTCCAATATTCCCGAAAATCTGATTGTATTAATGAGGATTATTTGGAGTCCTTTTTTAGACGTTGAAAGACGTTGAGTGAGGCTAAAGGTGCAGGATTTGATCCCTTTAATCATTGTCTTATTTAAACTTTGATTCGGTTGACCGTTTGGTCTTATTTATAGAGCTTCAAATGGCGTAGGAGTCAACTTTTCCTGCTTGCGTTGCTTGGAGGGGTATACTGGTTCTATTTCCCGGTGGCGCTGTACGCTGGCGTACCGGTCTGACTTTACTGGCATGGCGCTTGTTCTTCTCTGTATCTTGCTGGTGTGGCGCTTGTTCTATCATGCTGGAATCTCTTGGTTGGATTCTGGGCTGATATCAAGGTACTAGGGTACCAGGTAGATGTCGAGATACTCGGGTACCAGGTAGATGTCCATGGTACCCAGGTGTCAAATAGGAGATGCTGGGTACCTGCGAGGTACTGAACATGTGGTATCGCGGTACCTGCCCTTTCTTGAGTCGTGGTTCTGGTGCTTTGACTAGGTAGACATGTGGATGAGGAGGTAGCAGTTCCGGCCTTACTAGGTATCTGTTCTCCCTAGATCACGACATCGACGCTTCTGGGCACCTGGGAATGGTTCCTTCCAGGTAGCAACTTGGTGGAAAATTCTTCTTTAGACCCCTGCCAAAAAAGACTGTTAACAGTTTTCATTAATTCCTAAACAAATATTCAGACCATTATTTGCAATAATAACTGATTTATTATCAAAATAAACAGAATATAATTGTTCTAATAACTTAGAAACGGAAATTAAATTCCGTGTAAATCCATGAATGAAAAATACATTGTCCAACAATATAAAATTATTATTACAAAAAATGCAATCTAATTACGCCCACTGCTCATGCAGACACAACATCCCCTGAACCCACACGCATAGAGAAAGCTCCCTCCTCAAGCTGTGTCCAAGAATCAGTCCACTTCAAAGAAGAACAAACATGGTTAGTTACCCCCAAATCAACTATCCAGGGCTAAGAATCATCTTCCATTAAACACGACTCAAGAACAAGTAAATCATATTTACCTTTCGTTTTCTTCTTCTTGGCTACCTCCTCTAGATACTGAGGACAGTTCTTCTTCCAGTTCCTGACCTTGTCGCAATGGAAACATTTTCCCTTGCCCTGGTTTATGGCGGCGTCCTTCTTTTTGCTCTGGGCTTTCTTGGGTTTGGGCTTACCCTCCGCCTTCCCAGCAGACTTCTTCCTCTTTTTATTATTGGAGGAAGATGGTTTGACAACATTTGCCTCACCGGTCTTACTTTTGCTGTCCTTAGTCATGGACTCAAAAGTAGTGAGCTCATTGAGCAACTGAGTGAGACTGCACTTTAGCTTGTTCATCTTATAGTTACTTTTAAACTGATCGAAACTCTTCGGAAGAGTCGTCAGTATGATGCTCACATGACTGGGTTCATCAATGGCCCCGCTAATGATCTCTGTCGTGTTGAAATAAGACATCATGTTTAAGACATGTTCCCGAACAGATGCGCTTTCTTTCATCCGAGCAAGCATTGTGGAACGAACAGCTTCGTGCCGCTTTTGCTCAAAGGGCTTCCCGAACATAGCCTGCAATGACTCCATTATTTCGAATGCGGAAGTCATTGCTTCGTGCTTTGTGACAAGCACATCTGTCATACTAGCTAACAGATATGTTCGGGCTTTCTCATTTGATGAGACCCATTTTTGATATGCCTCACGAACAGTTCGTGCGGCATTGGCAGTAGGAGCTGGAGAACATTCCTCCGTAAGCACAAACTTTAGGTCCTTAGTAACCAAAATTGCATTAATGTTGTGTTTCCATTTAGTGTAGTTATCACCAGTTAAGTTATCATTTGCAAGTATTTGTAAGAGCGTAGATGACATGGATGAGATAAACATAAAATAAGAAATTCATTCAGTCATACATTCATAACAAGTGCGAATGGTTTGACATAAAATTAAACATGATGCATGAACATGTTTAATGAACAAGAACAACCCAAAAAGAATAACTACGCCACTATAATCTAACATACCACAAGCAAGTGCCATCTTAGGGTTGGTCAAATTCTTGCATGTTTGATCGAGACACTCTCAATCAAATGATATTCCAGAATAACTCTTATTTTTATATCACTCAACCATCGTTTATTCAGTCAGGTTTTTAATTAACCAAGTTTAATCAAAAACTTGTGAGTGTAACCCATCATTTCAGATCTCATGAGCTTAATTCAAGAATTGTCGCCTTAGGGTCGGCCAATCCAAAAAATACCCTCAGAAATCCTATCCGTTAGGAAGTCAACCTTGGTATTGATAAAACGTGTGTCTACTAACCTAGGGGGGTGGTTGAATAGGTTTTAGTTGATTTATTACCAACTTTTCGACTTAATCAATTTTAATAATGCTATCCCATATTAGTGATCAACCAATCCAAAATAAACATGCGGAAAACAATAAAAACACAAGGATTGATTTACGTGAGAAACCCTCCAACTGGGTAAAACTCATGGGCTATCCTTCTAGCAACACATGGTCCTTAAATCCACTATTTGAATGAAAGTTTACAACCTAGGTTGACCTCAAGTCACACCATACTTGGTCACTAACCCTTTCACTCTACCCAACGGGCCTTTAATAGTGATCATAGACCAATAAGCTTGTGCACTAATCCACTTAGTCACAAAACTTAACAATCAATGAAGATGTTAAACAACCTATGTGAATATGTAAAAATATTCTATCATGCAATTAATGCTAGGCAACACTAAATGCTTATCTAGGGATTTAAAGATGTCAATGAGTGCAAATCCTAGATATCAATATCTAAATGCAAGTGCATGAAGATTTAGCTAAAGGGAAAAATGGTCCTAAAAGATAGCTATCAACGAACATGCAATCTCAACCAACAAGCAAAGTCACAAACATACTCAAATCATGCTAAACAAATTAAACATGCAATTAATCAACTAATAATTGCTAACCCTAGGTAAACTAAGAACATAGAGATGAAACAAGAAGTTTTAGTTCATAGTTAATTACCTAGTCAAGAGAAGCATGAAGACCCATGAAGAATAGATGCAAGAATGGAGCTAGATACACATGGGTATGAGTTTGGTTAAGTAAAAATTGGTTCTTAGAGCTCTCTCTCTCTTGGATTTTCTTTCTCTCTCTTAAAGGTTTAATTTTCAGAGCTCTAGGTTTAAATGGTGGAGAAGATGATGTATTTATAGGGACCAAAAAATGAGCTAGTGTGAAATACCCGAATAGCCCAGTTCGGGTGACAAAGGCGACATGCAAGGCGACATGACCAAGTCGCCTTGTAAGTGGCCTAACACACTGGAGGAAAAACACGTTGCCTGAGGTGACATGTAAGGCGACATGCACAAGTCGCCTTGGAAGTCGCCTAACATACTGGAGGAAAAACACGATGTCAGAGGCAACATGCACAAGTCGCCTAACACACTGTGAGAAAATTTCAAGACTAAGGCGACATCAGAGGCGACATACACAAGTGGCATTGCATGTCGCCTAACCCACTATGCAACCCATCAACTCAAGATTTAATCAACTCAAATTGCAAGTAACTGTGTGTGAGTGCAACAATACATGCATGTCAATACAAATGCATAAGATGTGAGTGTGTGCAACTAAACCTCTTCAAAGAGAATTAAGCATGCGATATACCTTTAAAGTGCTCTTGAGAATGATAATGCCCTTGAAGCTTGATCACACACAATGAGGCCTAATCTACCCTTATAAAATCAATCCCCAATGTGGTTTGTCAACGAAATGGGCCAATCAAAAATATGAGGAACTTACAAAGACGAAAGCAAAGCAGTCACGAGGCCTTACTCGGATCTCACGGTGTTGAACTAATGATGGAGACTGCATGATATAATGTCATATATCTCTCTCCCACTCACTATTTTATAACTAGGGTTTTCTATAGTTAATGCACCTAGATTTTTACAAGATTAAATAGCTAACTTCAATCTAGTCGTCTAGCGAATTAACCTTTCTTTATTAGAATCTAATTCTAATTAACTAATAAATTATCACTATTTTTAACTCTTAAAAATCCAGTCTATTAGTAATAATTCTAATTTATGTAAACAATTTACTAATACTAGAATTATTAATGTGTATTTACCAAGTTTTAACAATTAAAACTAAACACATTATTAGGTCCAATTATAATTAGGGCTTAATCGAATTAAACCTAATATTTATAATGAACCCTACTAACCTACATAATAATGTATTAGTATTAATGAGAATTACCAATTTTCACTCCTAAAAACTAATCCCATTAACTTATAGCCAATTATGTGAATTACCCATTTTAATCAAATTAAAATTAAACACATAATATAGAAGGCTGTAATGCATGTATGACATATCAACATATATATATATATATACATATGTGTGTGTGTGTGTGTGTGTGTGTGTGTGTGTGTGTGTGTGTGTAGGCACACCTAATCTAAATGATATGCATATGTATGGTAATGCTTTAATTATCTCATAATAAAAGCATACATGAGTTGACCAAGTACAATGGGTTATTTAACTTAAAAAAATATCTAATTACAAAAGTTATCTAAGGCTTTCCTTGGTCTTCACGTAATTCTTACATTCTTCAAGTCTTTGGGTTCTTTTTATTTTGGGCTTTTAACCAAGTCCAACTTGATAATTTTTATTTTTTTTTAATGTGATCCATGTCATGAATCAAACCTAATGCCCAAGTGTTACTCTAACACTTATTGGAGGCCCAAGGCAAGAAAAAAAAAAATATATATATATATATATATATATATATATATATAGCCCAAAATCTTTTGCAAAATCAGAAACTCTAACGCCGCGAATTTTCAGCCCATTACGCTTTCGTGCATAGCAGTCATTCGTGCATATAGGCTGCCCGCACCAGTACCGCTTGAACAGTACCGCGCCAACAAAACCACATGAACAGTGCCGTGAACAGTGTCCGTCGCGCGTGTTTCCAATTTCACTCTTTCGCCTTCCGTCTTCTTCGTCCGATTTCTTCATACATATTTTCCAATTACATAGCAAAAAAATACAACAAAGAAAATACAGTAGAAAAAAAAATATTAAATTACATCCCGACATTAATATTACATAAAAAAAATTACAACCTTTAATAAGAACCCTAAAACCCATGTAACATAAAGTTTTTCGATCAACCATGTTTAAATTAAACGATTTAATTATAAACATTCAAACAATCATAAAGACAGTGCCCTACACATTCCTACATGCCAGGAGCATGGAAATCGATTCTCCTGTTCCGAAAAATTGGCTTTGATACCAATTGTAGGGACCCCAGATTACCAATCGCGCAGCGGAATAACTTTTTTTAAGAAAATTATTTCAATGAAATACTGAAACTGTGACCAGTAAACCCTAGGATCTTTTTTTCGGAACAGAAAAAAAACAAAAGGAATCGAAATCAAAACATAAAAGAGAAGAGAAGAAACAATTTTCTTCATACCTACATAGGAGGCTCATTCTCTTTAATACGATCTGCTCATGGTTTGAACCACTTGATCTTCCTGGCTATCTCCTGGAATTGGTAACGGCGTGTGGGCGTATCACGGTACTTAGGAACAATAGGAGAATACAGAGAGAAGAAGAAAAAAAACAATTTTTTTTTTGTTTGGCCGAACCCTAGAACACTTCTAGGTTTTTTTTTTCTTTTCTCTAAACGCTCAAAACTCTTTTGATCGTATGTTTTTGGTGTTGTATTATAGTTTCCAAAAACATATATCATATATATATATATATTATAAACTAATTAATTACATCTTTTAAGATATTTGATAGCTTTAAAGATATTAATTATGTTTTTGATTTAAACTCAAACTCTTTAAATTCAAAATTAAATATTTAATTTAATAAAATAAAATAATCATATTATCTTATTTTATTCAAAATCAAATATCAATTAACACCCTCCATTTAGTGATTAATAACATAATTAAATAATCTTATTATTTAATTTATTCAATCACCATTATTCATTAATTAAATAGTCTCATTGTTTAATTAATTCCGAATAAATACTTGTCACTTTCGTAACACAATTAATTGGACAATCCAATTAATTAACTGTGACCCTTATTACCTAAAACGATCGGGCTAGCAAGTGGACCTAATGGACCCACAATATTTTCAGCTCCAATAATCCTTAGAAATAATTAATTAAACCTTTTAATTAATATTTTATGATTATTAACTCTGGTGTTATTCCACTAACAACCCGTAGCTGCACTCTCTCATCTGTAGATGTTTTTACACAAACCAATAACTTTTGGTGTCCATCGATATAGCTATTACATATGGTATAATCCTCAAACAAGTAGTTCATAATTAGAGCTGGGTTATAATGTCTGTTATACCCCTCTTATTTTATCTTTCCATTAAGTACCATTGATTCTCTAATGAACAATAAATCCTACATTCCTTATGGAATTAGGAGAGCGTTCATATTGTTCAAGCCCCGAATCAACCCTTAAGGGAACTTCTATCTACTTCTCGCAAGAATGAGTGGATTCAACTATTGTGTACAAACCTTCCCAGCCACAAGCCAAACCGCGATCCCAACATACGGAACATATTGATCGGGAATGCAACTCTGACCCCACCCATGGTATATCAAAGATAGCGATCTAAACCGAAGAAGTGGATAAGACACTCAGGATTAAGATCACCCACATATAGCCATCATTAGTTGATATATATGAATCTCATCGTTGAACAGATTTTAGTGAGAGATTCATATATATCATGGCTCAGTCCTATATGATCACATCATACAAGGTGCTTCCATTCCCATATCTCCATATGAATGATCCATGATAAGATTGAACACACAATATTTTCTATGCCGTGATATGCACTATTCAAAAAAATTTATAAGAGCCCAAGATGCACTCAAACAAATATAAAACTAGTATGTGGCAAGTATGAGTATTGTTCCGCAGAGATCGAGCGATATTTATGAGTAAATCAATGCTTTAGTTAAAAATGCTAGAAAAGTAAATTGATATGGTTTTGGAGAAGAAGTAAAACTAAAATGTAAACTAAGCTTAAAATGCACTAAAATGTACTATTCTAAAAAGGTATGGATATGTGATATGTTGATTAAGGAATTGATGAATTCACTAGCAAACAAGAGGTAAAGAATGAACTCACAATGATTGTCATTAACTAATGTAACCACTCTAGGATGTATATGAGTGATTATTTACCTCTTGTGAGTGCCCAAACCATCATGTATAGCATTGGCCACCCATAATTGGTTATGCAATGAAAGAACTTCTATCACATAAGGGACACATCACTTAGTTAAAAATCACCAACCCATCATGTATGAAATTACACAAAGTGTGTCTAATACAACCTAGAGAGGGGGGGGGGGGGGGGGGGTGAATGGGTTATTTATCGATTATTACCAATTTTACGATTAGTCAATATTAATCCACAAAGCATAACCAAATCAACCAAACATACAACAACAACAATAAATGTGGAAAACAATAAAAACACGTTTGGTTGATTTACGTGAGAAACCCTCCAACTGGGCAAAACTCACAGGCTAACCACTTAGCCACTCCGGTCCTCAAATCCACTATTTGAATAATTGTTTACGACCTAAGTTGACCACCTAGTCACACTTCAAGGTTCTTAATCCAATCTATTCTACCCCGCGAGCCTTTAATAGTGATCTTAGACCAATACTTGCCAACCAACCTTTTGGTTGCAAGACTTCACTTGCTTGTGCACTACACCTTGTAGTCACAAGACTTAACTCAATGAAGATATCAATACAAGTCTAAGTGAATATGTAATGATATTCAAAATGCAATACAATGCTAGACAACACTATATGCTTAACTAGAGATTTAATGACAAATCAATAAACTACAATTATTAATGTCTAAATGAATACTCATAAAGACTTAACTAGATGGCATAAATGACATGTAATTTCTAGCTATCATAAACTACCACATTCAATCAATATAATCACTCACAATATATTCAACATATATTCACGTGGTAGAGACAATGCATTTAATCATCTAATAAATACAAATCCTAGAACAATGTCTATCATAAACAATCTCAACTAATCAATGATATAAACTTAGCTAGATGTCATAAAACACTTAGAATGCTAGCTATCAAAATCAATCACAATTAACCCAAATTAATCAATATAAAGTCTCACAAATAATTCAACATATATTCAACATATATTATTTTGTAGAGACAAGCATTTAATCATATAATAAATGCAACCCTAGAGTCAATCTATCACAAACAAACTCAGTCAATTGATAAAATGATTTTGCTAGATGCTATATAAACTTAGGTTGCTAGCAATCATAAATAAACTCAATCAAAGAGAGACCCAAGAAATTCCTTCACAAATATTCAACATATATTCAATAAAAATACCCAACTATATATTTATAATATAATCAACATACATTCAACAATACATTCATCAAAAGATAATAATCAAGCATTTAATCATGTAATAAATGCTAAACTAGGTCAAGAACATCAATATATGAAATAGAGATGAAAATGATGTTACCTAGTTAAGAACTTGAAGACCCATGTCAATATGATGATGAATGATGAAGATGATGAAAGATTGGAGTTGATTGGAGAGTTAGAAATCAATGGATTGAAGCTTTCTCTCTCTAAAAATGAGCTCTCTCTCTAGGGTTTAATTTTTGGGTTGCTGGTCCGAAATGGTGAAGAAGATGGTATATTTATACTAGGAAAAAAACGAGCTGAAGAGAAAAGATAAAACTGTCCTTAATGAAAAAAACCGAGCTGACTCACCGAAACCAATCACTGCACTGCATCTTGATATTCAAGCGGCTCAAAACATGACCAAACGACATTGACAAAGGTAGTATAATATACCGTTGCAAAGGTATAGAAGTCTACTTTCCAATAAAATTTACAGAATGAAGTTTTGATGTCTGTATAAAAATTTATAGCTATTTGAGTGACCAAATGTCAGATTCGGATAAAAACATAGTTGCCCTGTTTTTGTGGTCACTTTGGAGATTTCAAAACTAATTCAAACAGTCATGAAATATTACGAATAATATACCGTTGGAAAGATATGGGTGTCTAGTTTGTCCAGAAATTTTTAAAACTCATTTTGGATCTTTGTATAAAATGTTATGGTCACAAGACCATACAAATGTCAGTTTTAAAAAACATTTAAATCATTGAAAACCAATCTTTTGAAACTGGACACATTACTCCAAATAACCAAACCAAATCTAACACAATGCATACAACAAGAAACACAAATGCAATCATAGAAGTGCAATAACAATTAACATACATGAAGTGTGTGATAAACACAAATACACATAATCAAATAAACATACATGTAAGAGATATGGAAATGCATATGAAAGTGTGTGTGCAACTAATCTCTTCAAGAAGTCAAGTCAAGTGATATACCTTCTTGAAGCACTTTGGGAAGTTCAGAAGTTTTCCAATCACGATCACCTAAGCTACTCGTTACATAACAATCCCAATGTGGTTTTCACAACAAAATAAGCCAACCAAAAACCGAGGAACTTACAATGTATAGGTTGATGCTTAATCTATCACATGCAAACAATCCTAGGATGTATAGTCTTGATTACCCATAAAAGATTGGAATTAGGTGAGATTACTAAGTTCGGATATTACTTGGGTCATGTACCTTTGTTCAATCCTCCTATTCAATTGAGCTTAGAGAGCCAAGCATCATGTATACTTGATTCTCTACACATATAATTTCTCAAACAACTCATGAAGAGAGTCATGTACAATCAAACACAATTGCTTTTGAAATCAAGTGAAACATTGAATAGAACAAATGAGATAGATTTTAATAAAAGATATTGAGTTCATTACAAATACCCATATTTACAAATTAATCACATCAATCCCTTAATGAGATTTAGCTACTCATAACAAATGGAATACAAGAATAAAAAGGAAGGAAGTAGAGAGGACCCATGTAGAACCTTCTTTCTTCAAGCTTCAATCCACCTCCTATTTCCTTATGAGTAGCAATTGATGAAGATGATGATGGGTTTATGGTGAGAAAGGTTTTTGAGATTTAGAGAGAGAAATGAATGAATGGAATGGTGTATGGTCGTGGGTCTCTCCTTGAAAAATCAGAATTGAAAACTATTTATACTTCTTTCAAAAAATAGGCCAAAATGCTGATGTGGCGAGCTGGGTTTCCCGTATAGCACGGGTAGGTTACCCGTGCAGTCTTAATTTCCCTTCAGATTTGCACAATGTGCACAGGTATGTGCACAAGTGGATGACCTGTGCACCACTAGTGCAGTTGCCTTCTCCCGTGGCCTTGCTCCCTGGTCTGGTGAACTGCACGGGTGGGTGCACGGGTGTGACCCGTGCAGTTTGGTCTTCTCAAAATCCACCTTCCGGTGCACGGGTGAATGCATGGGTAGTGCACGGGTATGCTACCCGTGCACTTTTGCTTTCTTCCCTTCATTTGTGCACTATTTGGTCCAATTTGCCCCCCTTCATGCCTTTTTACCTGATGCCTGCAATAAAAACCAAACGAGCCATAAATACACATAAAAACGCTCAAGAACAAAACAAAGAGAAAGGATATGAGGGCCAAATGTATAACATTTTTGGCTCGATCAAATACCCCCAAACCAAACCTTTGCTTGTCCTAGAGCAAACTTCAAACAAAACCAAATATAACTCTAAATACGCAAACATGACTCGATCTAAAAACACCTAGACTCAAACAAATAAGCGGCAAGCCAACTAACTGAGAGATAAGTCAGAGATAATGGGAGTGAGGAAGATGCTAATGTAAAATGTCCTAAATAAATCCAAAGCACCACAAGAGGAAACTCGCAAGACACGAATCCCACACTTTAAGTGCCCTTGCCTTGGAAACTACTCACTCTCACGCCCTAAGCATAATTCGCTTCGACCTAAATTTTCACATGGGTTCTCTCTTATTTTTCCTTTCAGAACCTAGGTTCACACTCATGCAATATGTATGCAAAAGAATTTATGTAATAGAATCAAAGTTGTTGCACACATTTCATACGAGATAAACACTCTTTTTAGTGAAACAGTCTCATGAAAGAATCAAGTGCCATGAACGTGGAAAGAGCATGCATCGAAAAATATTCCCAAGTTAGACTTCCCCTAAGATCAACTAGGTCTTTTCCATAAGGTTGTAATGGGGTTAAGGTGATTGGTGATTAGAAAGAATGGGAATTTATGCACAATGCACTAATCAACCAAGTTAAGGCAATACATTCTACTTATAAACATTTCTCTTCTCGTGCAACACCACTTCTAAATACAAGTATACATTAAGGCGTCCAGGCTTACATAAATTCCAAGTCCAATCACTAACTACTCTTGTTATCCTTTTGAGTAGTGTTTTCAATTTAAACAAGGCAATTGAAGCATATTCCTTTTCTAATTTTTTTATTTTTATTTTCATTTGCTTCTCTTTCTTTTCTTTTCTACTCTTTTGATTGTTTCTTTGCTCTATTTTCTTGACTTTGACTTTTGCACATATTTTTACAAACAAATAAATTAGAAGTGACAATCATCAAATGGGGTTGATTAAAAGAAATAAAAACCACGTAAGGAAATATATGAATATCCTTATCATTAAAGAGTGAATCAGTCATATAGTGTTACAGGGAAAATTCACACAAGATGTGTAGTTTAATGCACAGTGAAGAGGGAAGAATTAGGCTGTAGGAGCTCCTGAGGGGCCGCCAGGTTCGGAGGTTCCAGGGAGTTTGTTTTCTTCTTCATAACCCTTGGTCAGATCTCCAAAATCTGGCCAACTGATGTCATCTTCACTGTCTTCAGCCGTGAAAGGAGAATAGTTAGCCTCAGGCAAAGGTCCAATATCAATGCCCTTAGATATTGAAACACCCTCATCAGCCACATGAAAGGTAACTAATGAGGACTTTAAAGGGATCTCCAGATGCATGATATGAGGCTCTTTCCCGATAGATTTGCAGTAAGCTCTTTATTACATCCTCTAGTTCCTTATTGCACAGAGAGACTCAGCCTTATGCTTTTCGATCGTTCGATCGTTCGATCCCATTTGCGGTGAGCCTCTCCAGTAGATCTCTCCTTACCTCAAAAAACATTCGAGCAGTAGCGAACCCACGTTCCAATTCTCTCAGCATAACTGCCTCAAAAGCAGAAGACCTTTTGTAGCGATCAACGCTTTGAACCTTAAGGGCTAGTTTGGCCTCTTGAGAGAGTACCTCCATGCTGACCTTCTGCTACTTCAGATCTTCGACCAGCCTTTCGTAACGAAGTTTGGCCTCCTCACACCCTACTGGACTTCAAGCATAGATTGTTGGGAGGTGGCCATAACTTATTTGACAGCTCGAGTTTCTACCTCATGATTAGCTGCAGCTTGTTCAGCCAGAAATAACTTTTGTTTCAGTTCAGCACTCCGCTGTTCAGCTCTGACCAGATTTGCTTCAAGCTGGGTACTTTTTGTAGTGAGTTCTGTTAGGCTGGTCGTGGCATTGTCAGCTTTAGTTTCCGTAGCAGCAACATACCTCCTCAAAGCTGCCTCAGCTGCGACACGCTGCTTCAATTTCTCTTCGAAAGACGCCCTCAACTTTGATTCACTTGCTGAGGCTGAACTGACCGCTTTCTTTCTCTTCTCAAGCTCCTTCTTCAGCTGAGAGATTTCAACAACCTATTTCTTCTGAGCCATCATGGCCCTAGTCATCTCCTCTACAACGTTGAAAAAGAGAAAGAAAACAGGTTAGGTTTATATATAAACTTGAAGTGTAAAGAATGAGCAAGAGGATGAAAAATACATACATAAATGCCGTTATTATAAATAGCGCAGACTCTTTTGGTATCACTAGCATTCCGAAAGTCAGTTCAGTAGCCCTCACCAACATAGCCTTTTCCAGCATACCTGGATTTCAGCATGTCAAGGGGATCGGCCAATGTCTCCTCCGAGCTAGGAACGCCGGCCATAGTAGGAAATATTGTCATCCCTGAGTCATGAGGTGGTTGGTCAGTCGGGACTGAATGAGGAAACCGAAACGGTTTCAGGAGCAGCCATTAGGGGTATGACGACAGTTTGCTCCTGAATTTATTCCTGACCAGTAGCTCCCGACGGGCCTGCTTCAGTACCACTTACAATGAGAGCCATGATAGCATTGGGTAAAGGCCCAGAGGGACGATTCAACCGTAAAGAGACTTTGTCAACATGATCTGTCTCATGATCAGACAAGTTATCTTCAGAAGTAGGTGGGTTGGCATATATTTTTTCGGGACTGGCTAGCCTTTCATTAGAATCTGAGTCAGTAAAGACTATCTGACATTTAAAGGAAAATTGTATTGGAGCCTTCCCAGCACAATGAGTTGGAGAGCTAGAATGGCCTTGGTCAGCTAGACAAATGGTTTGTAGGAAGACTTGATCGGCTAAAGACGGGGGTTGAGCATGGTGGGAACCAACCTCAGCAGCCGCCCGATCATTCGTTCTGGACTGATTAGGTGGTAAAGTGGCAGATGGATCTGAAGAACGATCATTTCCCTTCTTCGATCGGTGCTCCCTACGAATCAAGTCAATCAACGTATCTTGGTCTTCATCATCCTCTTCAAGAACGACTGGTCTGACTCCAGTCTGATGAGCTCCAAGGTATTTAGCTGGCTCGGATTTCTTTTTTCCTCGCGCAGCATTGGAAACAGATGAGCCTACAATAGTTTTGGTCACTTTGCTGACCGGACGATCTCCCAAAAGGTCTGGTCAGGTGCCGACCATCTGTTTCTTTAGTAATTTTCCTTTTTGAACCTCTGGGAGACTTTTTCTGCTCACCCCGATCAGAAGATTTTTTTCTCTCATTCCCGATCAGGAACTTTAGAAGACGTATTGGGGTCAGGTTTGTAAGTGTGTTCAACCATAAGCTGCTGGGGATGAGCAATCTCCTGAGCCAGCTGGGCAGCAGCCTGTGCTCGACTGACCTTATCAGGATTTTTTATTTTTTTGGCCTGTTCCCCGGCCACAATGTCCAGCTCGTACACTAAAAAAAATGTCAGAATAAGTAAAATAGAGCTTAGAAAATTATAGATTTGGGAAAAGTGAACAATACTTACAGCGTTTGCGTCAATTCGAGATCGGACTAAACAGACCCAAATCAAGAAGATCCTTCTCAGCAAACAACGCACGTCGATCCCTGGCCTCCCACGTTGTCTAAGCAGCTTTGATAACATTTTTGGCTTGATCCTCTGTTAAAGTTGCAGGAGTTTTGTTCCACAGCTCAGGACTGTAAAAATGCCTAGGAACACTATTCCTTGCCAATTCCTGCCAAGAATCGATGACCATGGTTTCACCCCATTCACCCCGAATGAAGAACCAACTGTTCTTCCAATACTTGTTAGATGAGGGGAAGCCCCAAATAAAGCCCTTGTGATCTTTGCTGGATGGAGGTGTGGGTCACTGGTTATACCCTTTGGGAATCCAATAGGTGATTGAGCTAGATTAAAGATAGAAGGTACCCCCGTTGTCTGATTGACCCAAAGTGTAGAAGTTTTGAATCTCTTGTGGGGTCGGGGGGGGGGGGGGGGGGGGTACTTGGCACCGATTTTCTTCCACAGGTGCCATAAACTCATAAGGACTCGATATGAGTTTGGTGAAAGCTGAACAGGAACGATCCCAGCGTCAGCCAGGAATCGGGCAATGAAAGGCTGAAGGGGTGGTGTGACCCCAAACATAAGCATTATCCCATAAATGGCCACTGCACCCCGAGAGGGGTTCCCGATTGCACGCTGGTCATTCAGGAAGAGTTTAGCCGATCTAGGGAGATCAAACCTTTCGCTATATTTCACTAATTCCGGTTTGTCTACCGCATTTATTTCCGAATCAAAGGCGCTGGGATGCTCTGCTGATAACTTCAAAAGAAAAGCATGTGGCACCCTAGGAACATCTCCCATTTTCAATAGTTGAGAAAGGATCTTTAAGTCGACAGCAGAAGAATCCCTAGAGCTTGACCTGCTTCCCCGACCAGATCCGGTTGTCTTCAGCATATTTGGGTATGTGTTGGGAGAAGAAGCATCTGGGTTAGCAATGTTTGATTCAAAAGAAGAAGGTTGAAATTCAGGAATAGCCACTGAATAATCAACGTTAAAGGGTACAGGATGAACTGGACAAGAAGAAAAATCTTGAAAAAATCCCCCTAATATAGATTCAATCCTAGCAATATTCTCTTTATCACCTATTGCAATGTAGTGAATCAACAATTCAACATAACGATGACAAATAGCAGGATCCATACCTGATGTTAAAAGTAAGTGGGATAAGAACTCTGACGACGGCGAAGACTTAGTTGAAACGAAGAACTTTGAGAAGATCGTTGAGGAAGAAAAGAAACTTGAAAGATGAAGAGTTTAAGAGAAACGATTGCGTGAGAGGGAAAATGAAAGAGTTTGAAAGTATTTATAAGCGGTGATGACTTCATACGAGAGTGGTGGTTGGTGTGCGAATCCTGGAGATCACGCACCGTTTGATATTTAAATCGCCGCCATCAGTTACGTCATTCGCGAACATATAAACGGGGCAAATCAAACGTTTTTGGCTGAAATTAAAAGCTAGTTGTTCACACCATTAGTGAGCATTTATGAGCTATACGACAAAAGGCTCCCGAGTTAAACATATCTCACCGAACGAATCGTTGTCATTAAGCCAATGCTTAGTTGAATATTTAAGGGGGGTATTGTTATTGGTATAATTTGGAAAGATAACACGTCAGCATGAACATTGTGTTACATGGGGACAATCAATGACATGTCAACAAATGTCAACTAAATTGAACCAACCTAAAATGATCAGAAAATAACCCTACAATATTAATCAGAGTTACTTAGATGGTCGGGTAAGGAGTACCCGACCAAGGTAATTAGATTGATCGGGTTATCAAAACAACGATCAGGGGAAACCTGAATGATCGGGTATAATTACTTGTTCAGGTGAAGATCCCTGGTTGGGGGTAAAGGAGATCTGATTGGGTTTGTAAGACGGTCGGCTAAGCGACACGTGGACAATGTCTAGATACGTTCAGATGCTTAGCATGTTGATAACATTATTATGACTCAAACACGTAAAGAAGAATCCTCCTCAAATAAGGTTACAAGAAGCATACTTTGATAAGGAAACAGATTTCCTTAAGAGTTATCAGAATTCAAAACAGGCAAAGTCCTGATGCGATTGAAACGACTTCAACAAGTCAGAGTTTTATTAAATCATTGCCACATTTCTTTTACTTGTACTAAAAGAATTAGGGTTCTATACATGTATAAATAGACCTTAAAAATACCTAATAATGGTTAACGAATCATTAGATATTCAAAAGAGCAAGTAAGGTTAAGTGTGTAATCATATTATTCATAGTGAATTCTTCTCCTCGCCGTCACCGGAAACCGTGGATGTTTCCCCGCTTTGGGGTTTTACCACGTAAAATTTGCTTGCACAACTTCTTTTATTTTTTTCAATTCATTATACAGCTGCAAACTTTGCATACTTTGTGTAACGCGTGATTGACTTTACGTAATCCAAAAATCACCGTCAACAAGTATCCAATTAGGGACTTTCTACAAAGATTGTTTTTACTTCTTTTCGTAGTTTGCATAATTCCTAGACGGATTTCACTTACACTCTATCAGGTTAGACATTTTTTCGAGGGATAAGTCATACTGTGTCCTCCACAACTATTTGTACATTTCTTTTCTTTTCGTTTCTTTTGAATTAAATTCTCTTAGATTCTCAGAAGAAGAAAATGATTGACTTTTTATTTTTATTTTATTATTATTATTTCTCTTATAAAAGGTGTTAAGAAAAGTTTAAAGGAGTAATAAAGAGATTAATTTTGGACTAATTTCAAGAAAAGTAAGTATGTAATGAATTTGTTAATACTTAATATATGATAGTGGAAGCTTTGAGATAAATTATATATGAAGTCAGCTATCCACATGTAATGAAACAAAGTAGATCGCCTCCAAATTTATTTACCTCACAACGTGTGTATCTAACCTTATATGATGACACATCCTTGTCTCCTTCATTATTTGTCTCTACTTTGAAATCTTTCCTTGTCTTAGCATACGTATTACTTACACCTTCCTTGTCTTATATTATATATACCTCTTCCTTGCTCTCCCACTACCTCTTGTTCCTCTCATACCCTAAAATACCCATCTACCATTTTCTATCTAGCCTAGAAAAAAAAAATGAATGGTTATTCAAGGATGAAAATTATTGGCACCACCAAATCAAGATCCATGGACTTTTCAGATCTTGTATCATTCCCTCAAAGCCAAAAGTCCACATCAAAAACTACCCAAAACCCCAAAACAAAAGTTCAAGAACCCAATAACCAGATCAAGAAACCAGCAACAAAGCAAGAAGAAGAAGAAGAAGAAGAAAAAGAGGAAGAAGAAGAAGAAGAAGAAGATCATCATCATCAACAAGGCAATGTGGGGGACAATGTTAATAACAAACTGAGTAGAACCAGATCAGTTTCTTCAGCTTCTGCTATGAAAAGGGCACTTTCCATGAGAAGATCTTCTTCTGTTTCAGAGAGGTATTGTAGAATCCATGATCAGTCTCTCACCTTTGCAGCATCACCCATTGATGATCATGAAGATCAAGATGTGAAGAAGAAGAAGAAGAAGCACAGCACAAGCAACAAGATCCTCAAAGCCTGTAAGAAACTTTTTCGACAGTAGAAAATTTTCCAAGTTAATTAATTAATTAAAGTCCGGTGATTTAAATTAATTTTGAATACTAGCTGTGAGGTTGGAGTGTTAATTATTTTAATGAACCTCTTTGTATCTTTTGTGGCATAAAAGTCAGCTACTCAAACCATTTCTTTTTAATTATTTATTTATTAGTTCTGTGTTGCTTCATGCAATAGTTATAGTACCACTTTTCCATCATAGCATTGTGGTAAAGGTCATTTTGTCTTACTTTTGAAACATAAGTAGATTAAATCAATTATTCAAAAACTTTGTCATCTCTTTATTAAATAGGCTAAATTGCATGAATAACCTCTGAATAATACACAGTAGCAAGTTGCCCTAGCATGTTTTTTTTAGGCATTAAACCATTGAACTATCGGAAATTGGTAATAATGGACGGAATGAAGACAGAACCCACTTCATGTCCATCTTCTCGTCAGGTGCCTTGCAAGTGTAAGGGCAAAATTGAAATAATATTTTTTTAAAAGAAATTAAATTTAAAGTTGGAGACCCGGTCTGGATCTCCTTCTAATAAAAAAAAAGTAAAAAAATAAAATAAAACCAGATCTAGTGGCCATCCAAATTGAAATTACCAACATCATCTTCATCATCATTAACTCAAACCCTAACCACCGCCGCCGGAGTTGAATTCAATACAAAACCCACAACTTTTTTATACAATCAAACACACACTTCAGCACACACTGGATCCAACATAAAAAATTCAACAAAAAAAAAAAGGATTCATATAATTCCAAAAATAATAATAATAATTGAATTAAAAACAAATGGATCTTGACGAATCTTCCATTTATCTGCTACTTCTATTCTAGATCCATCGCGGAATCGCCTCCATCCATCGATGAATCGCTGAATTTTGGGTCTTCATAGGTCGAATCGTCGAATTTCTGGGTTTCTGAAGAAGCATGTGGTAGATCCTTGGATTTTTGATTTTGGATTTGGGGTTGGATCTCTCTCTCGATCTTGATCTCATCACAAAGGTTTGTGAATTGGGTTAATGGAGAATCGGGTTTGGAGTTTTATTTTGTTTTGTTATGTTTATTTTCATTTTTGATTTCTTTTTGCAAGAAGTGGTTTAAGAGAAAATGAAATTTTCTGTGAATTGAGAGATATCTTACTCTAATTTCGGTAAGGATCTTGATGAAATCATATCATTTTTTTATGAATTTTTACCTGAATTTTTTATAGATGTTAAGTTTAATGAAATCTATCTATAAATAAAATTTGAGAATTTTTCAAGTAGTAGAACTATTTATCTCGATTTTTTTAAATATGAAGACATCAAAAAAAAAAAAACAAACCGGAGATATATAAGAAATTTTTTTTAAAAAAAATAGTTATGCTGTATATAAATATATAATACATAGTGCATACAAACAAAGGACATAACAAATATTTTGTTTTCAAAAACAATTTTCAGCTGAAACAAAAAAAACAAAAGACCTTAGGGACGTAGCTCGGCTTGTAGATGACGAGTTTGAGGCTTGAGCAAATGACTCCCAAGTCAGCAGTTCGAATCCTACAGATAGCAAAAACTTCAAAAAAAAAATACTTGATATAGATAGGTAGATAAATATATAATGTAAAAAATAAAAATAAAAACAAAAAACAAAAAGGGAAATCAAAAGAGGAAATTGAAAGAACTAATCAAAAAAATTATAGATTTATTATTTTTAGCCACTTCTAAATATTTTATTATTCTTATCGTATTTAGGGTTGAACTGAAAAAATTACCCCCCATTTTGTCTTCACTTGCAACACCCAATTTTCTCCACTCATTCTCACTCTCTCTCTCTCTCTCTCTCTCTCTCTCTCTCTCTCCACATCCAACATTTCAATTGATCGGCTTCATCGTCTCTCTCTCCTCAAGAAACATAGCAATCCTTACTTCATCGTCTCTTTCTCTTCAACCGCTATTATCATGGAGCTGATTTAGCTAAATATTTGTTCATGTTTTCTCTACTTCGAATCACTCTCTATACCCTCATCCATATCCCCAACTCTCCACTGTAAGTCTATACTTTATTAATTTTTTTGCCGAACCTTCAATTTTGTTTGTTGGGTGTGCGACCAAAGTCCTACATTGGCTAGACATGGAGATGATTATGGATATATAAGTATAGACATTAGCTCTATTGGTATGAGGCCTTTTGGGAAGTGTCCCAAGAGCAAATCCTTGCCGGCTTAGGCTCAAAGCGGACAATATCATACCAACGTGGGAATTGTTATAAGTACGAAACCCACATTCTCCACATTTGTATGATATTTTACGCTTTGGGCCTAAGCCCGCACGGATTGCTCTTAGGACACTTCCCAAAAGGCTTTATACCAATGGAGCTAATGTCTATACTTATATATCTACAATCATCCCCATGTCTAGCCAATGTGGGACTTTGGTCACACAACCAATAATCCTCCCCTCAAACAAAGGACCATCATTATCTTTATGGTCCGGGCCTCCTTCTTCAAGCGATCTCCGTCAACATCTTCCCTATACTAGGAAGATCAAAATGCTCCATCACGGTCCGCCACATCGAGAGCTCAAATTACGAATCCATCACGAGTTAAAATGGGGTCCACCAACTTCTGGTTTGGATTGACTACAACTGCTAAGTGTAAGGAAAAAACACACGGTGGAAGCAAAAAATAAGATTGGTATATTTCAAAAAAATTTCCTTTTAAAAGAAAGAACCTTAACCCTTGATTGATTAACATATAATTAAAAGTATCATACCTTTTTCACGTGACGATTGATATTGCGTCGAATTAAATCCGCTTGTGTTGAATTGAATCCTTAAGATCTTCCAATCCAATCACGAATGTGAATCACATTGGAGTGTGGACTCCCTTTCTTTGAATTGTATATCTGAGGATGGAAAACAAACTTTTTTCTTTTGTTAGTCACAATAATCCTTCTAGAGAAAAACAAAGAACGCTTGGTCACTTTTGAATTCTCAATCTATTAATCGAAAACTCGCGTGAACCTTAATTCGATATTGTGCACAAAGCTTTTTGATATAAAAGCTACTAGTACACTATAGAAAATAAAATGCTCTTCTTCTTTTTCTCTTTTGGCCGAATTCTCTATGAGTTGGAATTTTTTTTATTAAAAGCAAAAGAAAAAAATTCTTCTTCCCCAAAAGCCAAAACTACTACTTGGCCGAGTTCTATATGTATATTCATATGGTGGCCGAATTCCTTGATAGCAATTTATGTGGTGGCCGAATTCTCCTATTATAAGGAGGATTTATGTTTCACCAAAACTCTTATCAAGTTAGTAGTTAAAACCTATTCCAACTCTTAAGTGTAATATCCAATAATTGAATATTAATTTAAAATTGTGACTTTATCAATAATTTCTTAATTTGACTAGATAAATAAAATCCATTTTATTTATCTACTTATCAAATAAAGTTTTGATAGATATCAAATACTTCCTAATTTGACTAGATAAATAAAACATTTATTTTTATCTACTTATCAATAAGGTTTTTGATACTTATCATACTACTAACAATAGTATGACACTAAGAGTCATACTCCTAGTTAGAAAAAGATTTTGACTTTTAATCAAATAATTAAATAATTAATTAATTTCCATTTAATTAAATAATAAAATAAAACAATATATTAAGCTAATATTACTAACCCTTGACGCCCAAGTATATATACGTGGGCATTATATTGTTTCTCATTTTATTAAATCTATTGGACCTTAATAAAAAGTCCACATGTGAACTAGACTCATTCTTAATTACTAAAACATAGTCCACATACCTTAAATTAATACATCAATATAATTTAACAGCCCATTTATTTAAAATGTACAAATTATATTCTTAATGTATTAATGGAATGCTAAACGCACCCCATTAGGGCCGTCCAAAGATTCCTACATCCTTTGTCTGCCCATTCCAGGCCTTTTTGAAGAGTTACCGCGTGTCTTGATCACACATGACCACACCTTTCCAAATCTTTTGGATTCTGAAATCCAAAAACAATTCTAGATGGACCTAGAAATTGGTCCGGTAGAATATATCAAGTGATCCATGCAAGTTCGTGCGGATTGAGGATCTTGGTGGGCTATCTAATTTAAGCTTCTATAGACATAACCTAATCACAATCAACAAATGATTCACTTAGGTCCGATCTATTAATTTAACTCATTCCACTAAAGAGCTAAAATTGAACTCTTAAATAAAGATAGAATAAGATAATATTTCTCATTCATACCCTAGACAATCCTGTTGGAGATAGTGTATCCTCGTGAAGAATATCTGTAATCGCCAAGAGCTCATAGACCGCCTATAACTCTCCTAGTTACCATATTTACTTATATGACCACATTTTGAACTTGGATATTTTGATTTGTCTAGAAGCCATGTTTCAATTGACACTATTGAAAACTTAACGTTAAGATTTAATATCCAATACCTCAAAATATCCATATGATGATATTCTACTTATATTTAATAAATGGAGCCACGATATCCATATCTATAAATGAAGTCCTCTATCGATTAACAAATGAATACCACCAAACCATCGAGGATTGACTATGCTATATAATCGTACTTACTGACAGCTCAAATGATAACACTTGTAACCATAAGTCCATCATTTATCTCAGGATTGAGATAGACTCTCCGATTGTCCTCAAGTGAAAACTTTTATCCACTGACGGTTCTGGATAAAGTATTTCACTGTGATCCTATTCAATACACCTAGTGCACTAGATTCTTTTGCCCAAAGACACTGCACTTTGATGATTTTAGACTTATCATAACACATTTGATCCCACTCAAATGCTAGCAAAAGAATCTACAACTTTAACAAGGTAAATGTGCCCAACATTTATTTTAAGTTGTGAATATTGTTCAAGACTAACTACATAATTGTGTCTACCTCATACATATCCAGATATACAAATAATTCTTCATTTCTCATAGTCTTTTGACCTTATGGTTATTTACTTTTGACAGTTATAATAATTAAACTATAAATGCTATAAGATTTATTAAACTAGAAATCACTTTATTAATATGAAAAGATTGTCATATATATTATTACACTCTTGCTATTGAGCATAATCCTAACACTAAGTCTAGGGTCTGGCTTTGATACCACTTGTTATAAGTACGGAACACATATTCTCCACATTGGTATGATATTGTCCGCTTTGGGCCTAAGCCTACACGGATTTACTATTAGGACACTTCCTAAAAGACCTCATTCCAATAGAGCTAATATTTATACTTATATATCCACAATCATCCCCATGTCTAGCCAATGTGAGACTTTGGGCACAACCAACAATCCTCCCCTCGAGCAAAGGACCATAATTATCTTTATAGGTACGAGCCTCCTTCCTCAAGCGATCTTTCTCAACATCTTCCCTATACTAGGAAGATCAAAATGCTCCATCAAGGTCCACCTCCTTGAGAGCTCAAATTACGGATCCATCTCGAGCTAAACTAGGGCCCACCAACTCCTGGCTTGTATTGACTACAACTGCTAAGTCAGGGGTGGGTCTGGCTCCGATACCATTTGTTATAATTACAGAACACCTGCATTCTCCACATTGGTTTGATATTGTCCGTTTTGGGTCTAAGCCGGCACGATTTACTCTTAGGTCTCTACTCAAAATGCCTAATACCAATGGCACTAATGTCTATACTAATATACCCACAATCATCCTCTTGTCTAGCCAATGTGGGACTTTGGTCGCATACCCAACAATATAATGATGGTCCTTTATTCGAGGGAAGGATTGTTGGGTGTGCGACCAAAGTCCCACATTGGCTAGACATAAGGATTATTGTGGGTGTATAAGTATAGACATTAGCTTCATTGGTATGAGGCCTTTTGGGTAGAGACCCAAGAGTAAATCTGTACTGGCTTAGACCCAAAGCGGACAGTATCATACGAATATGGAGAATGTGGGTTCTGTACTTATAAAGTTATTTTTCTTTATATTTCGCAATGCGTTCTTCAAGTTGTGCGGGTATGAGCGGGTATAGTCCTGATGTATAGTCCTGATTACCCATGAAAGATTAGAATTAGGTGCGATTAATAAGTCTGTATATCACTTGGGTCATGTACCCTTGTTTAATCCTCCTATTCAATTGAGCTTAGAGAGCCAAGCATCATGTATACTATATTCTCTACACATATAATATCTCAAACAACTCATGAAGAGAGTCATGTACAATCAAACGCAAATTGCTTTTGAAATCAAGTAAGACATTGAATAGAACGAATTAGATAGATTTTAATAAAAGATATTGAGTTCATTACAAATACCCATATTTACAATTGTATCACATCAATCTCTTAGTGAGATTCAGCTACTCATAACAAATGGAATATAAGAATAAAAATGAGGGAAGTAGAAAAGACCCATATAGAACCTTCTTTTTTCAAGTTCAAATCCACCTCCAATGTGTCATTGAGTAGATGAGGAAGATGATGGTTAGACTTAGGTTTAGTGATTAGGGATAGAATTGTATGAGAGAAGGGAAGAGAGAGTGATTAAGATTCCTTTAAAGGATAAAACTGGTGTATTTATATGCTTGGGAGGCTAGGGTACGAAATAGGCTTGAAAGGACTAACTTTGCCCTTTCTTGAAATGGCTGAAAACAAGACTTTTGCATAGCTGGATCGCGTAGTGCGCTGGTTGTGCGCGGGTATGATACCCGCGCACCTACCCGCGCACAGGCTCTTCACAATCTTCTATCACCCGGTGCACGGGCTGATGCAGGTGCAGTGCACGGGTATGGGACCCGTGCACTATGTTTTTGGGCACTGTTTCTTTGACTTTTTGACTTGTTTTTCGCTCGAAAGTCCCGGTTTCTGCTTCCAGCCCCTGAAATCCATTGAATGCCTGCAATATCAACAAAAGAGCCATAAATACACATAAAAACACCCAAGCACAAGACAAAGTGAACGGATACGAGGGCCAAAATGTATGACATATTTGGCTCGATCAAATACCCCCATACTAAACCTTTACTCGTCCTCGAGCAAACTCTAAAAACAACAAAGACATAGACACTTAACACACAATCATGACTCTATCTAAAAACCTTCATAGACGTGAAAACAAATAATTCAAACTGCCGCATGTCCAACCGGTGATGAGATGCAAAGATGTGTGATAGAGAGAAGTAGACATATGCAATATAATCTAAAGCAACTCGAAGGCACTAAAGGGAAAACTCGCGCAATCACGAATCCCACACCTAAGAGTACTCTCGTATCAAGAACTACTCACTCTCATACCTCGAGCGTAATTCGCTTCGACTCTAGCCTCTCATGGAGTCTTTCTTTTCTTTCTGCTCAGAGTCCTAAGTTCACACTCAAACAAGGTATGCAAAGATGGAATTTATGCATAGAAATCTAAAACATTGCATACATGTAAATTGAAAAACGGATAATGTCTGTGAACTAGCCTAAGAAGGATTCACTTATACCATGAACGTGGAAGATCATGCTTCAACAAACATTCTCAATCTAGACTCATCATGGATCAAAAAGGACTTCCCTTTGGTTGTAATGGGGCCATGAGGTATAATGTGGTGAACAAAAAAAATATAGAAATATGAGTTCAAAAATCACCAATCATGCGTAACATACTCACGCACACCCACCAAGCTCTACTTAACATTCACTTAAACACACATTTGTGCTTCACAATGTTGTACTCCATATTGTGAGTACTTTACAATTACTTTCAAGGCTTATTCTCTTTTCTCTTTTCCTTTTGCATTGATTTTTCTTTTCTTTTCTTTTTGCTTTTTCTTTCTTTTGTTGTTTTGCACAATAACATCTAACAATTTGACACTTTGGCTCTAAGTTCACTTTTTAGCACTTTAACATTTTTGAGTCATTTCTTGCACAATTTACATAATTGCCTAATTACATGCTATTTCATATAAGAGCTTACACTTACATACACCACACACACATCACATGATTGGCAATAAAGGGTTGGTTTGTGTTTGGCTTATGGTTATATGGTTCATTGTGGTTCCAAAAGAAAGGGTAAGTGTTTGGCCGCAAAATTGGCTTTGGAGCACACATAAGGGACTAGGAATGTGTTTAGGCTTTTTTTAAGTAGCTAATTGTACACACATTGCCTAAAATCATTTCCACAACTAGTCTATCAAGGGAATGAATACATCCATCATGCAATCCACAATGTATATGAGATGTATGTTCTATGGTATGTGACACATATGACGAGAAGAGTGTTTAAAGAGTAGAATAATTGTCCACTCAATGGCTTTTTAAATAGGCTTGTGTTTGTGAACTCACGGGTGTCTCCACTATTAGAACAAGGTGCAAGAGCACCGAGTTCCCTCAACTTAAACACAAAAAGGATGGGACTAGCCCATGACATGCAAGCGAGACCCCTAAAGTGACAACTAGATGCTACACAAGCTCAACATGCATACATAAACTAGACAAGAGCACACGCTCAAAGCATCACATCCAAGTTAGTTAAAGCTCAAAAATTTTGGCCAATGCGACAAATTTGAAGAACTTGGACCAAAAATGAAAAATAAATGACTCAAAAACAAAAAGACGACTCTACAAAGGCGTCTACACCCCCAAACCAAAACCCAACATTGTCATCAATGTTGAAGACAAGAGAGCCTGGCCTAGCGGCGCGCACCTAACTCGACTCAAAACACAAACACATAGGCACTAATCATGCACAATCAATGCCCAACAAAACAAAATACTCAAAAATGGCTCATAATAAAATAAGGCATTCATGCAATTCTTACATTAACGCACAATTCAACATCAAGCATTTCTTTAATAAAAAATGACGGAGTGGGGGCATTATGACCCCCAAACAGATTATAACGATATGCACAAGACCTACACAAAATGTGAGTAATCAATAACCACCCCCAACCCAAGTGGGGCTATATGTTCAAAATTAAAAACCTGTACACTCACATATGTATTCAAAAATGAATAAATCAATAAGCTCAAAATTTTCTTTCATCCTTCACAAAGTATTATCTCATATTAACATATGTATTCATCCTCACACAAAATTATTCCATATCCACAAATATAAATAACTAACTGAAAGATAGGAAATATTAACGAGTTCAAGAAGTTCAGATTAAGTATTTTAAACCGAGGTAGTTGCACTTTTCCATCCTTGCTGAGGTTTAGCTTCCCGCCCATTTTATGAGCGCTCTTGGCTTGCTCGTCCCTCCAAGACTTGCAAGGGGCTGGTGTGTCAAATCCAAGAGATGAAGGACCTAGCTTGAAGCACATAATCTAACCAAAAATTTAGCAACCACAAAAATATAAATCTCAAATGCATCTCCTCAACATAAATCACTCTCCACCAGTCCCAAAAGCATCTAACATCCACCAAGAGTTATTAAACACCCAAAACTAAAAGTGCGGAAAATAAAGTAAACAAAGTTCACTAAACAAAAATAAAAATGGCAATTAAAAAGATTACTAAAATGAAAACATGCACGATCAGTCCTCGTCCGAAGACTCTGCTCCATCATCCACCATAGACCCCTTGCCTTTCGGATCAAGCTCAGCCATGGCCCTCTCCTCGAACTCATGCTTAGAACGCTTCAGTGCTACCTGATATTCTGCTGCATAGGCATCTATCACTGGACCTCTCTGGTACATTGCCGGTGCAGCTTTCTTCTTCCTCCTCTGATACATCATCAAATCCAAATCCTTTTATATTTCGGTGATGTTGGTCCACAAATCTTCAATACTATCCCTATTCTCTTTGATTTCTGCTATCAGGGTGGTATTCATCACATCGAAAGTCGTTTAGAGGCTTGCCATCCCAGGAATGAACGTCTGCTAGGGCACCTGAGAGTCGCCACTAGCAGCAGTAGGAGCTGGGGCCCCCTGAGTATAATCCATATGCTCATGATCGAACTCCATGTCATCACCAACATCATCTTGTGCCTGCCTGTTAGAACCTGCTGCATTTTTGTTGTTCTTCTTCCGGTCTTCCTTCGCCGACTGGTAGGGTCCCCCTCGATCTGAAGGGTCTCCCAGGTGAGAAACCCAATGTCACTCTGCTGAGACTCTAGGGGATCATCTTAAAAATCCACTCCTGCTCTCCTACAAAATTCTTTGATCAAGCATGGGAACAAAATCAACTAGCTCTCCTTGTCCATGCGGCCCACCATCAGAATGTCGGAGTGAGCAAGGTACCCAACGTCAATGTAGCTCCCACTCTGAATACAGTGCAGAATAATCGCCACCTCGAATGCAACTGATGTTCTGTGATCCCTTGGCCTTAGGGAGTGTGTGACAAAGATGTGACATAGCCCTAATTCGATCTTCAAGTTAGTATGCTTTAGGCGGTAGCTTGGAGCTACCCAAAAGGTCATAGGTTGGATAACTAAGGCATTGGCCAGATCCACGTTCTGCCTGGTGTGGAGTCTGTGCTGAGCAACACCCCCATCTAAACTGTTTTCCGCTACATTTGTTGGCCTCTCCATTCTGAAATATATGTTGATCTCAGCTGGAGTGATGCTGAATTCCCTCCCGTGAACCATTACTGGACTGTGACGCCTGAAATCATCGGGAACCATCCCTACATAAAATTCCTCTACCACACGCCTACACTAAGCTGGAGGGGGACGCGTGTATGTTTGCCAGCCCATTGCATCTATCATATGTGTGATGTCTGTGTCGGCCAATTCTTCTCTTGCAATCCCTCTTTCTTCCATCAGTTTTCGATCTCTGAACTTCTCCACTCATTTAGGAAAATCACTGTTCAAACTACATGGTGGTGGTAGCCCGGTGTCGGACTTTTTCTTGCAAGATCCGATTCTGAATTTCTTTGCAATTGTCTTTGATCTGCTTGTCATCTGCAAAGGAAAACAGTTAAGTTCAGGGGTGAATGCATCCTATATTTAAACAAGTTACGACAAAACAGAGAAGAGAATCAAGTAAGCAAAATAGGGGAACAACATGCAGTGCGCGGGTGATAGTGTGCGGGTATGACAATGCACTCAAGCAATGGCAAATGTGCAGGTGCTATTGTGCGGGTACGACAAGGTACCCGCGTAGTATCACCCGTGCAGTTGCCTAGAAGAGTGGATTTTTCATGCTTAATTCATCAACTACATGCCACAATTTCGATCCAACCTCACATTCACCCTTAATTTCCTTCAAGCATCTATTTAAATCACCATTCAACAATTAATTTTACCAAATATTTAATCTCTCCTCATGAACCCTAAAATATAAATTGTATGCACAATCATATAAATTCCAATTCAAAGCAAATCAATCCACTCCAACATGCAATATAAAATCAAACCAAACATATGGCATAAAAAAAATCAAAAATTCGTGGGTTCATACAAAGAACCAAGTTCATGCATGTGTGATAATATTTGAGAGAGAGAGATGAATAAGAATAGTGATCTAAGCAATTTAAACAAGATTGTAGTGAGAAATTCATACCTTAATGCTTGATTACTGCTCTTACGTGGGGAAGAAACAAGAGAACTACCTTGAGGGGGAAACAAAGGAAAATATTTCGTTTGAAAGTGTTGTGGTGGAGCCTCTGAAAGTGGCAGCGTATAAATAGAAGTGCAATGTACGCGGGTGTTTTTACTAATGTGTGCGGGTCTAAACCCGCGCTGTTTGACTGGCGCACATTCACTTGTGTGTTGGTTGGCTCAGTTCACGCACTTGTGCACATCTGTTTGCTGAGGATTCCTTAAATTGTGCGGGTATGAGCGGGTACACACCTACGCAATAATACCCGCGCACTGAGGCATTTGCCACTTCATGCTCTGCTTCTTCAACCTTGATCTTCTCCCACCTTTTGTTTTTCACCTCTTGACCTGCACATGCTCAAGAATACTAACTCAACTTGCCTTATTAAATTATTTGCAAAACAAACATGAAAATAAATGACACAATCTTAAAACAAATTACACAATAATTTTCTCCTAACTCAACTCTACCCTCATATAATCAAGCACACTTTAAATCAAAATATAGGGCCACGTAAAGACAAAAGAAAGTTAGATTGTGTAACTCAAAATATGCATCAAAAATGTTCAATGTGATGCTAAGGGCGGCTTAACCAAGTTGGGAAACTCATTTCTTCTTTTCAATCCAAACAAATTTAGGTAAGTTTCCATTTGTGTCATACCCCATTGTCCTTACTTGGTTAATGACATCTTTCCTTACCCATATTTTCTTTATTTTGGGTGAGCTTTTCCTATTCCTAGGACTTCTTGTTTTCCTATGTCCATTAAACTTATAGTATTCACTCTTAGCATGCTCTCTTCTTGAACAAACATTGCAAATAGGAAGTGAGTTAGAGGAACTCCGTTTTAATGAGTGACTTTGAGGTCTTTGGATTCGCTTAAGTTGTAGTGACTTGACCTCCTTCTCGGCTTTGTCTAGTTGAGCGATGAAGTCACTCTCCTTCACTTGTGCTATCTTGAGAGCCTTCTCGTTGTTTCTAAGTGCCTCTTTCACTTCTTTGAGAGCATTATCTTTTTGTACAACTTCCATTTGCATCTTCTATGACTTGAGAGCTATGTCATCTTCAAGCTCCTTCGATATCTTCGCTAAGTCCCTCAAGTCTTTCAATGCCATATTCTTTTTAGCTTAAAGTCTCTCAATTTGTACTTCAAATTCTTTGTTTCTGTCTGAGACTTCGCCATGTTTCTTCTTGGGTGTACTATTTTCCACTTGGAGCATCTTTACTTCAAGTAAGAGTTTCTTGTTTAACTCTTGAAGCTCATTCTTCCTTTTTGTTTCTAAGGTCTCCTTGCCTTCTAATTCCTTTCTTGTGAGCTGTAACTTCTTGTCAAATTCTTCCCTCATTTCTTCTTTTTCTCGGGAAATCTCCTATATTTTCTCTTAAAGTGTTCCATTCTCTTTTTTCAACAACTTCATTATCGCCATCAATTCTTTCCCTGCCCCCATCATTTCTCTACACATTTCTTCCATCATTGTGCTTTGTTCTTCTTCAAGATTTGAGGCTTGCACTGGTTTGGGAACTCCTAGGTGGAGGCAATACTCATTGGTTGAGATTTGGGGTTTAGAGTTCTCTTTTTTCTTTAATTCAAGCGAGTGCTCCTTAAAGCTTCGATTCGCTGCTCTGATGGAGTTGATGAGATTATCTTCATAAGTGGATTCTATTGTTTGGTCTGGCCATCTAGTTGTCATATAGATGTTGAAATTCTACTGGTTGTCTACTGAGAAGCTATAATTAGCTCATTTGTATGACGAGAATCTCGCATGAGCTGTCTCAACTCATCTTCGACTGAGATGCTCATTGGCTAGTAGCATGGCTTTGAATTGTGCATGTAAAACTCCATAGAATCCTGAAACGAACAGAAAAAAAAATACCAAATGAAATAAAAAGAAACAAAA
Source organism: Dipteronia sinensis (assembly GCA_033220585.1). Classification (NCBI taxonomy): domain Eukaryota; kingdom Viridiplantae; phylum Streptophyta; class Magnoliopsida; order Sapindales; family Sapindaceae; genus Dipteronia; species Dipteronia sinensis. The sequence goes on from CM065645.1 coordinate 4,058,575, forward strand.
GCAACTAAAATAATAAATAAACTAAACTAGAGCTAAATCTAATCACAACTATGTACGTCGATCCCCGGCAGCGGCGCCATTTTAAACGTTTGCTTTTTGCTGTGGTATGCAATATTCAAACAATTTATAGAATCCCAAGATGCACTCAAACAAGTATAAAACTAGTATATGGCAAGCATGAGTATCGTTCCTGAGAGATTGAGCGAAAGTTATGATTAAACTAATGCCTAAGTTAAAAATGCAAGAAAAGTAAATTTATATGGTTTTTGAGAAAAAGTAAAACTAAAATGTAAACTAAGGTAAAATGCACTAATGTAAAAAGTATGGATATGTGATATGTGGATTATGGAATTGATGAATTCAACTGGCAAACCATGGGTAAAGAATGAACTCACTTTAATTGTCATTAACTAATGTAACCACCCTAGGATGTATATGAGTGATTATTTACCACTTGTGAGTGCCCAAACCATCATTTATAGCATTGGCCACCCACAATTGTGTTGGAACCCCGTTCACTAGTAACGCAGCGGAAATAGGTTTAAATTTTTTTTTATACAGATCATAAACGATCTGGGACCAGTGAACTTAGGATCGCAATTCTTTTTCCAGAACTAATACATACAATATGTAAACACATGAAATTGTAATCAATATATAAATAAATAAAAAATTAATTTAGAACCTTACCACCGTTTGGAGGCTCCTTTACTTTACGATATGCTCCTGATCTGTTCCATTGATCTTCCTAACTATTCCCGGAACTGGTAACTGCGTGTGGGCACGTCACGTACTCAGGAACTTGAATGGAGGATTCAGGAAGAATGAACAAGAAAAACAATTTCTTTTTGTTCACTGTGCAACACTTGCATCATTTTAAATTTGCGTTGATCAATCTAAATCTATCATGCACTTGATTTGCGTTGACCAATATATACATGCGTTGAACAAATAAAAATTATATGTCAGCCTTGATCGATATATAATTTTTTCATGCACATACTTATTGCATCTGATGCAATATTTTACTTCACAGAGCAAAAGCAAACTTTTTGTCTTTTTCTCCTTTGGTGTGTTTTTCTTGTGCGCACCTTGCATGCGTATATTTCTCTCTTTTTGTTTCGTTTGTTTTTGTAATTGATTCACGCACAAAAATCGTATTTGTATTCTATACCAACATTAATATATGTGCATGCATATCAGGTTAAGGTTTTTCAAAAATATAAAACTCTTTTATATCTTTTTCAAATAACCACACCTTATCTTTTAAAATAAAATCTATATTTTATTTATCAAAAAAGATAATATGTATATTTAAATTTAAACAATTTAAATTCAAAGATATTTCAATTTATTTTATTTAATAAATGAGATAATCTCATTATCTTACTATTCAAAAATAAATAACAAATGAAACCATCCATTTAGTGATTAATAACATAATTAAATAATCTTATTATTTAATTTATTTAATGACCATTATTCATTAATTAAATAATCTCATTATTCAATTAGCTCCCGAATAAATACGTGTCACTTTCGTAACACAATTAATTGGACAATCCAATTAATTAACCGTGACCCTTGTTACCTAAATCGATCGGGCTAGCAAGGGGACCTAATGGACCCACAGTATTTTGAGCTCCAATAATCCTCGGAATTATAAATTAAACTCTTTAATTAATATTCCTTGATTATTAACTTCGGTGTTATTCCACTAAAAACCCGAAGCTGCACTCTCTCAACTGTAGACGTTTTTACACAGACCGATACAACTCGGTGTCCATCGATATAGCTATTACACATGGTGTGATCCTCCACAGTAGTTCATAATTAGAGTTGGGTCATAATGTCCGTTATACCCCTCTAATTACATATATCCTTTAAGTACCGTTGATTCTCTAATGAACAATAAATCCTATTTCCTCACGGAATTAGGAGAGCGCTCATATTGTCCAAGCCCTGAATCAACCCTTAAGGGAACTACCATCTACTTCTCACAAGAAGGAGTGGATTCCACTATTATGTACATACGTTCTCAGCCACAAGCCAAACCGTAATCCCAACATACGTAGTATATTGATCAGGAATTGCATCTGACCTCACCCATGGTATATCAAGACCACAATCTAACCTGAAGGAGTCGATAAGACACTCAGGATTAAGATCACCCACATATAGCCATCATTAGTTGATACATATAAATCTCATCAGTAAACGGATCTTGGCGAGAGATTCATATAGATCATGGCCCAGTCCTATACGATCATATCATACAAGGTACCTCCATGCCCATATCTCATATGAATGATTCAGGATAGAACCACCGTACATTACGAAATGGACCGCAGCTATAGATTAACCACAAATAAAGTACCCAGCTTTATTTGCTATCTATGGACTCTTTAGATTGCACGTCTCTTACTGTATCCATCCGTATATGACAGTCATATACACAGTTCGAGATTACATCCGGCAATCCAGGATGTTAATATATGCACAAGTTATAAAATAAACAACACAACAAGAATGAATTGAACTTTTCTTTTTATTTATTTCATAAATCCATTTACAAATTACATCTTTAAGGCATAAACCCCAACAAATTGGTTATACAATGAAAGAACATTTATCACATAAGGGACAAATCTCTTTGTTAAAAATCACCAACCCATCATGTATAGGTTGATGCTTAATCTATCACATGCAATCAATCCTAGTATGTATAGTCTTGATTACCCATGAAAGATTAGAATTAGGTGAGATTAATAAGTCCGGATATCACTTGGGTCATGTACCCTTGTTCAATCCTCTTATTCAATTGAGCTTAGAGAGCCAAAGCATCATGTATACTAGATTCTCTACACAAATAATTTCTCAAACAACTCATGAAGAGAGTCATGTACAATCAAACACAAATTGCTTTTGAAATCAAGTAAAACATTGAATAGAACAAATTAGATAGATTTTAATAAAAGATATTGAGTTCATTACAAAGACCCATATTTACAAGTGAATCATATAAATCCCTTAATGAGATTTAGCTACTCATAACAAATGGAATACAAGAATAAAAAGGAGGGAAGTAGAAAAAACTCATATAGAACCTTTTTTCTTCAAGTTCAAATCCACCTCCAATGTGTCCTTGAGTAGATGAGGAGGAGGATGGTTAGACTTAGGTTTAGTGATTAGGGATAGAATTGTATGAGAGAAGGGAAGAGAGAGTGATTAAGATTCCTTTAAATGATAAAACTGGTGTATTTATATGCTTGGGAGGCTAGGGTGCGAAATAAGCTTGAAAGGACAACTTTGCCCTTTCTTGAAATGGCTGAAAACAAGACTTTTAGACAGCTGGATCGCGTAGTGCGTGGGTATGATACCCGCGCACATGCTCTTCATAATCTTCCATCACCCGGTGCACGGGTTGATGCAGGTGCAGTGCACGGGTATGGGACCCGTGCACTATGTTTCTGGGCACTGTTTCTCTGACTTTTGACTTGTTTTTCGCCCAAAATTCATGATTTCCACTTCCAGCCCCTGAAATCTATTTAATGCCTGCAATATCAACAATAGAGCCATAAATACACATAAAAACACTCAAGCACGAGATAAAGTGAAAGGATATGAGGGCCAAAATGTATGACATATTTGGCTCGATCAGTCGCACACCCAACAATATAATGATGGTCCTTTATTCGAGGGAAGGATTGTTGGGTGTGTGACCAAAGTCCCACATTGGCTAGACATAAGGATTATTGTGGGTATATAAGTATAGACATTAGCTCCATTGGTATGAGGCCTTTTGGATAGAGACCCAAGAGTAAATCTGTGCGGGCTTAGACCCAAAGCGGACAATATCATACCAATATGGAGAATGTGGGTTCTGTACTTATAACGTTATCTTTCGCAATGTGTTCTTCAAGTTGGTGTACAATTTTATTCATATGGATTTGATGCCAATACTGCCTCTACATTTCCGCAGAGCTATCCAATCATTTAACAGATTTATTTTCGGTGATTTTGAATTTGATTTTTTTAGTTATTGTGAAATTGTTCGAATAAATTATAATTTTGTGTAGAGGGTGATGGATGGAAATTTTTATTTAAGTTGCATAGCATTTTGAGATTCAGTCAATGATGATATTGTGGAAGCCTATCAGATACCCCTAATTTCATATGTTGACAAATATATTTGTCTTGTTTCTCGCTCCCATTGTTTCAGTATTCTTCGCAATGCATTTGAGGCAAACTTTGCTTATTAGCTGACCGGAGTAGTTAACTATTTTACTTGATACTACTTGTTTTGTCAATAAATCATGTACATGATTGAATTTTGTTTGCTATTGAGAATTGCTTGCTTTATGTGGATGCTCCACCAAAAGACATGTTGATGTAAAGCTTTTTTTTTGTTGTTGCTTGCTTTACTTAGTTATAGTGCTCATTGAAAGTGGAGATTATTGCACAATTATTTGATATTAGTTTACTGTATGCAGATATCGTTTCAGCCTTCGATGCAGGGCTTGGATTTTAGACAATATAATTCAACTTTTTACGATTGTGCTGCTTGAAATGAGGGTTCAGCTTCGATCAAACAAGTATCTTTTCAACTTTGACAGATGCCTTTTTGATTATATCTTTTTACACCAAAGATAAATTTCAAGTTGATGTGGTTCTAGAAATGCTTATAATTGTTATATATAATATCGCTCGCACAATGCTTATGTTTTATTGGATTGATAACTTGAGTCAATTTGTTAATTGGATTGATGACTGGTCAATTTTAGTTTAGATAGGTTCAACCTGCACTTAAGCATGATCAATTCAATTTAATTCCAAACTAGATATGGTCAATTTGTTATATATAATATATTATATTGCTCGCACAATGCTTATGTTTCTTGAAATGCTTGTAATTGTTATATATGATATCTTTCGTACAATGATTATGTTTTATTGGGTTGATAGAATGAGTAAATTTGTTAATTTGATTGATAACTGGTCGATTCTGGTTTTAGATAGGTTCAACCTGCAGTCCTACACTCAAGAATGATCAATTCAATTTAATTCCAAACTAGATATGGTCAATTTGTTATGGTTTAATAAGAAATTTGACACTAGAACGAATCAAATGACTAAATATATTTCTTTACCTTCAGGCCTGAAAATGAATAATATACTTGTAATTGGGTGACATGCGATAATTCTATTACCATTTTCTTAATAAAATATCAGTGTTATTCTACTAATTTTTTGTTTTGAAACATGTTATCCTACTCATTTTTACAGTTGTATTTTTGTGTGTTAAAAGTTATGTCATAGTTGCATGGTGCTTTTGCATTTAGGTTGACCATCTCTTTATGATCACTTGGATTTTGGTCTGCCTATCAATTGGTTCATGTGTATTGATTGCATTTTTTTTTTGACTTTTTTGTCTTTGATAGGTATTCCCTTCCAACTCTTGTATCAGATGCAATTTGCTAGCCAACTGAACTTGGTATACCATTTCAACAACCAAAATAAAGTTGAAGTTTATGGAGGGGTTCAAATATGTACTGTAACTTAGTTCTGCTGGGTGCAAATATGTATCCGGTCACAACTGACCATGTAAACGGGTACAAGTGCAAGAAATGTGGAGGAGAAGGTCACAATGTAGCAAGTTGTCATTGTTATTGTGTTATTTATATTTCAAGACTAATTACGTTGAATTACAAGTTACCATTTCATAACTAATAACGTTTGAATTTAAGTATATTCGATTATTTGAATTAAAAGTTACATGCATGTTGTTTGAAAGTTACATGTCAATTGAATATAAATTTTGTTAATGGAAAAATCCACTCGGGGAGTGAAATTTCTGTTAGCACCCTCACCCACTACCGATAGCAGTAGCGGGATAGGTACCTTCGGTACCGGGGTCCCTTTTTATAATCGAAAGCAAGAAATAATATGATGGAGAAGAAACAAAAAGGACCAGGAGATATAGAAAGATACTGTTGTATTATCAAATATCACTATGACAGAATTACAATGCATATACTCTTCTCTCGTTTCATGCTCTTTTACACTGGGTGGTGATGGAGAAAACGTTTATGTCGATAAGTGGATATGTCCTCCCAATGATCGTTAATGAACTTTCACTGGCTTCAGAGAATTTCAGAGGAAATTCTACCGGGCATAGATCTGTTTTTCTTAGGTGATAAAAAACACTAAAAAATCCCCCCTTTCTTTACCCTTCAAGACCGTATATATATATATATATATATATATACACATAGTTCTCCCCAAAATCCCTTCAAAATCCGATCGTATTAATGAGGATTACTGAGAGTCCTATTTTAGGCGTTGAAAGGCATTGTGTGGGGCTGAAGGCGCGAGATTTGATCCCGTTAATTACTGCTGTATTCGAGTTCTGATTTGGTTGACCATTAGGTCTCATTAATGGCGCTTTATTTTGGTGATGAAGTCAACTTTCCTTCTTCGTGGAGCTTGGAGGGAAATTCTGGAATCTGGCAGAATGAGGTGCTAGTATATCAATCTGGTGGAGCTTGTTCTATTTCTTGATGGAATGGTGCTTGTGTCTTCACGATCTCCTTCGTATTGTTTGGCAGGTAAGGTATCTGGCTTGGAGGGGCTTCGGATATACATCAAGGTACTAGGTACCAGGTGGAAGTCGAGGTAGTACCAAGGCGGGTATCGAGGTACTGGGTAACTTGATTGATATCGGGGTGCCTGCGGGGTGCTGTTCGTGCAAGTTTATCATCGTGCTGGTCTTAAGTCGGTATTAGGAGCTTCAGTAGGATGAGGTACATTCCTTCGTTAGCTCGCTGAGCTGATATCCTATCTAGATAGATAGGTAGTCGAGGTCCCGACCTTGTCAAGTATCGGCTCCGTCTAGGTAGTGGTACCGATCTCGCTGGTTACTTGGAATATCTGGATGAATCGTCCTAGGTAGCTCATTGTTGGAAAATTCTCCTTTGGTCCCTTGCCAAAAAACCCTGTTAACAGAAGTCCCCCCTGACTTGAACACCGGTATTAGGTCAGGGTTGGAGTCAGGATAGATAGCACTTGGAGAATTTTTCGCAACCGTCATGTATGAGGGAATCTGTTCTTTGCACGCTGATTTAAATGAGTCTTCCACGTGGCTGACCTAGGGTAGGCCAATTTCACAAAAAAGAAATTTTTTGGGGCGGACGTTTCTCGAAACCGTTCCCTCCACGTCACCGATTGTCCCGCGACATTGATTACATTCTCTGACTGTTACAAGTAACTATCTGTTAAAAGCCAAATTTGGTCGAGGACCAAAGGGAAATTTTTCCACCCTCTAAACTTGGCTCCATACCCAAGTAACTTCTTTTGGGTGGTGAATTGTATCATTATTCCTTGTCATTTTATAAAGCACTGTTACACATATGATCAAGCTTGGCCATCACCTACGTGGTAGTGGACTCGAGGGTGTTAACTAAGATTTCTCGTCTTGAGTAAAATTTCCGTTAACACTTTCTGGCGCCGTCTGTGGGAAATACCCTACACCCAGTTAATCAAGTCAACTATTTACATTTACATTTTTGTTGTTTACAGGAACCATGAGGCTCCGCTCTTCCCAAGGCCAACATGGAGTTTCGGAACAACACTCGACGAGGCCAACGCGAAAGGCCCCAAGAAAGGGGAGGAAGTCTGGATATGGCAATCAAGCTCCGGTCCAAACAACTAATGTGTGGGCTTCTGGCCACCCTACATTGAGCCAGGCCGTGCTCGACCAACAAGCGGCAGCCTACGTGGAAACCGTCTGCATCCGCCTGCTCGCCTAAGGCATCACAGTCCAGCCAATGATCAGGGAGAACCGAGCAGGTTCGGAGCTAGGCAGCCTGCCTTTGATCGCCTAGGACCTCCTATTCCAGAGCCAGCTCGAGGTAGGACTGAGTCCCAACTTTTGATCCGGGATATGCTGGAACCCATGCCCCTAGTTTCGAAAAGACCTTCACAATATCAACCCAGGCGAGTTAAATCTGCAGCAGATGCCTTGACCCCAGAGCAACGAGAGGTACCTCACCCAACGGCATCAAGGAGGAAAGCCTGGGCCCAAGAGAAGGAGAGTAGACAAACTTCCCGAATGGATCATGTCCATGAAGGGGACCAGATAGTGGTTGCCAGTTCATCCGAGAGAATCGGCAGTGAAGAATCCGAGGTCAATTCAGAGAAACCTGGGAACAAGTGACTGAGGGATTAGCTGGCAAAGCTACAGAAAGAGGTCTAGCAGATAAGAAAAGGAAAGAATAAGGAGGATAAAAAGGATCCCCTGAGCGAGATGAACGCTCCCTTCACTAGGAGAATCCGGGAAGCAGAGCTCCCACCAAAATTTAAAATGCTAGCAGATAAGTTCTCCGGAATGGAAGATCCTCTAAGCCACCTGGAGAGCTTCGTTCAATAGATGGAGGTCCAAAACACAACCAGAGCAGCTATGTGTAGGATGTTTCCAACGACCCTAACCGATTACGTGAAAACTTGGTTCAAGAAGCTGCCTGCTAGTAGCGTGGATTTTTTTACGAAGTTATCAACAGATTTTTGCTCAATGTTCTAAGGGGTCAAACCTCATCCGAAGGATCCCATACACCTCCAATATGTGATTCAAGAACGAAGTGAGACACTTCGATCGTACGTGGAACATTTTCACAAAGAGGTCATACAAATGAGAGTTTTCACCGAGAAAGAAACTCTCGCTAACTTCAGGCGGAACCTATGGGCGGGAAAACTTTTTCGCTCCTACGCCAAGAGACCTCCCGAGACTTACCAGGAGGCCTACGATCGGGCTCTTTAGTAGGTCGAGATCGACGAGCAACTCAAGGTCAAGATGGAACACGACGACATGAGAACAGCAAAGCGTCTGAAAAAAGAAGCCCCCAAATTTGAGCCAGTTCAGAAAACTCAGAATAAACCTCCCAATAGGTCGACCTATCGCATCCCCGCTCCTCAGCATAGGCAAGAAAAATATCCAGCAAGACGAACCCCTCCCCGGGCTTCGCCACCTCCCAGGACCGTGGCCCCATAATGCAAGGGGAGAAAGGGTATGACTACTACACTCCTTTGAATGCTTCCAGGGAAATGGTCTACCTTGCTATACGAGACAAATGGCTACTCCAAAAGCCCGCTCCCATAAAAGCCCCAGCTGATAGGAGGAACTGGTAAAGTACTGCGACTTCCACTGAAGACGTGGACCACAACACTTCAGAGTGCTATAATTTGCGCAACCAGATTGAAGCCCTGATAAGGGGGGGATGCTTGATTGAATTCTTACAACAGATCAGAGATAACATTTGGACTGGAAGGGAGGTACAAGCCGAGATCCTGTGAGGACGCATAGAAGAGAAAGGGGGAACAGACTGACTTAATGCAATAGATCCAGGTGATACACACCATCAGCGGAGGTCCCACACTGGCTGGCACTTCTAATAATTCCTGAAAAAACCACGCAAGGAAGATTCCCCTCATCGAAGAAAGCCGGGGAGTCTTCAAGGTCAGCCAGAGCCCGATGGAGCCCTCCCAGTCAGCACAGATCATTTTCACTGAAGTAGATGTCTTCAACACCGTGCAACTTCATGATGATCCCATGGTAATCACAATACAGATTGCCAACTGTCTGGTCCATCGCGTGCTCATAGATACGGATAGTAGTGTAGATATCCTCTTAAGGGATACTTTGGAAAAATTAAATCTAAAGCAATGATGTTACAATAGCTGTACAACTCCACTTTATGGGTTCACTGGAGATTCGATCATACAAGTGGGGTCGATGATCCTCCCAGTAATCATCGGAACCACCCATCTCCAACAGAATATTATGACCGACTTTGTTGTGGTTGACACCCCATCGGCCTACAACGCCATCCTAGGGAGACCATTCCTATCCTCCTCGAAGGGAGTCTTGTCCATATACCACAACGTCCTGAAATTCCCGGTTGGAACCAAGGTGAGGGAGGTACGCAGAGACCAGCAGGCAGCTAGGAAGTTCTACGTAGTGTCTGCCAATCCTACAGCTTTAGCAAAATAGTGCGTACAGGTGGCATTACTCCAGGAGGACATGGAAATATCCCGGATAATCCAGGAAGAGGCCGAGCCCGCGGAGCATCCTGAGCATCCAGATAGCGAACCTATTATGCTTTATGAAGAGGAACGGAGCAAGGAGTGGGCCAGCAGGCAGCCCGTAGATAGACTAGAGGAGATACCCATCAGAAATGTCGATCCCTCTAAGGTTGTCAAGGTCAGGGCCACCCTTGAACCAGAAGTGAAAGAAGGTTTAGTTAATATTCTCAAAGAATTCAGCAACATCTTTGCTTGGAGCCATGATGAAATGCCTGGGATCCTGGCATCATTGGCTGCCCATCGACTAGCGGTAGATCAAACAGTCAAGCCCGTCAAACAGAAGAGGCATCACTTCAACGCTGATAGGAACGCTGCGGTGCAGGAAGAGGTAGATAAATTGATCAAGGCATGGTTTATTAGAGAAGTGCGCTATCTTGAGTGGATCGCCAACGTGGTCATGGTTACGAAGGCGAATGGGAAATGGCGTATGTGTGTCGATTACACCGACCTCAACCGGGCCTGTCCAAATGATAGTTTTCCTTTACCAAAGATCGACCAGCTAGTTGACTCCACGTCCAGAAATAAAATCTTGAGCTTTATGGACGCGTTCTCAGGATACAACTAAATTAAAATGCACCCGGCTGACCAGGATAAAACCAGTTTCATAACTGGGCAGGGCTTTTACTGCTACAAGGTTATGCCGTTTGGTTTGAAGAATGCAGGGGATACATACCAGCGGCTTGTTAACAAGCTACTCAATCCCGAGATAGGAAGGACGATGGAGGTATATATCGATGACATGATCACAAAATCACCAACCGCAGAAGGAAATCGCGAAGACCTTTGCAAGACATTTCTCATACTGAGAGAAAACCAGAAGCGGTTGAACCCCTCCAAGTGTGCCTTCGGGGTAACATCGGGGAAGTTTCTAGGCTTCATGGTACATGAGAGAGGCATAGAGGCCAACCCAGAAAACATCAAAGCTATCTTGGACCTGGAATCCCCAACATCACTCAAACAGGTACAAATTTTGACTGGACGTGTAGCGGCGCTCAACAGGTTTATCTCTCGCTCCACCTATAAATGTCTCCCTTTCTTCAAAGCCATCAAACAAGGGAAAAACATGAAATGGAGCCAGGAGAGCGAGCAAGCCTTCCAAGCCTTGAAAGAATACCTAACAAGCCCACCGTTATTAGTCAAGCCAGTTCTCGAAGACGAGCTACAGATCTACCTGGCCGTCTTAGAAACTATAGTAAGCGGGGCTTTGGTCAAGGAGTGTGGCGATGGGTTTCAAAGACCCATATACTATGTAACTCATGCTTTAACCAAGTCAGAGAGAAATTACATTCTCCTAGAAAAGCTCACTTACGCTCTGGTGATCTCAGCGAGGAAGCTCCGTCCCCATTTTCAAGCTCATACAATAGCAGTGGTGACAGACCAACCTCTCCGCCACTTCTTACAAAGACCAGACGTGTCCGGAAGGCTAGTCTTATGGGCCTTAGAGCTCACTCAGTTCGATTTAAAGTATAAGCCTCGGACGACGATTAAGGCACATGCTTTGGCTGACTTTGTGGCAGAATTTTTAGCTCTCCCAGATCAAGAGAATCCCACAGCACCAAATGAGATCCCTAAAAAGACATCCGAGATCGACAATTGGCCGGAAGGCTGTAAGTCCTGGACCCTCTTTACAGATAGAGCATCCGGGCAAGCTAGGGGAGGTGCTGGTGTAGTTTTAATAGACCCGGAAGGGACTGAATTCTGTCACTGTTTCAGATTCGAGTTTAAAGCCACCAATAATGAAGCAAAGTATGAAGCCCTCCTAGCAGGGATGAAGGCAGCCATCGAACTAGAAGCCGACCACTTATAAATCAAGAGCGACTCATTTGCTTGTTGTCAATCAGGTGACTGGGGTGTACCATGCAAATGGAGATAATGTGGCTGCCTACCTAAAGCTAGCTCAGTTGCTAAAAAATAAGTTTAAGGAGTTCAAGATCGATCAGGTGCCTCGACACCAAAACCATCGCGCGGATGTTCTGGCTAAGATAGCTGCAGATGGAGGCCAATCCTTACCATGAGGAATTCCCCTTCAAGTGATCTCCCAACCAAGCATAGAAACAAATAAAGAAATCTGCTCCCTAGATCGCCAGCCTTGCTGGATGGACCCGATCGTTGCCTACCTCTTAGAGGGAGAGCTCCCCAAGGAACCCGATCAAGCCCGAAGAATTAAGAGACTCTTGGTCCGATATTGCTTGGTAGACGGATACCTCTACAGAAGGGGCAGATCCCTCCCCTGTTTAGATGTCTGCATCCTAATGATGCCAAATGGGCACTAAGAGAGGTGCACTCTGGGGACTGCGGGAACCACATCGAGGGGGAAGCTCTAGCATATCAAGTGCTTCGTATGGGGTACTACTGGCCAACCATCCACCAAGACTCGATGAGTTTTGTACAATCTTGCGAGCCATGCCAAAGAACTTCAAACTTGAGCCACCAGCCATCTGAGCGACTATTGTCTCTCAGTTCACCTTACCCCTTTGCCATGTGGGGAATCGACCTAATTGGACCACTTCCTACCGCTCCCGGACAGATGAAATATGCTATCGTGGCTATCGACTATTTCACAAGATGGGTCGAGGCGAGGCCTCTTTCTCGGATATCAGAAAAGAATACGACCAAGTTCATCAAAACCAACGTGGTATGTAGATTCGGAACCCCTCTCATCATTATAGCTGACCTGGGCAAGCAGTTCGACAACGACCGATTCAAAGATTTCTATAAAGGAATGGGGATCGACCTCAGGTTCGCTTCAGTGGCCCATCCCCAGACTAACAGGCTGGTGGAATCCACCAACAAGACTATCAAGAAACTTCTAAAGAAGAAGCTACTGCTGAAAAAAGGTAAATGGGCCGAAGAGCTGCCAGAAGTCCTCTGGGCATATCGGACTACAAAGAGAATAGCTACCGGGGAGACACCTTACTCCCTAGCTTTCGGAGTTGAAGCGGTCCTCCCCATCGAGCATAAATTAACCTCATTCAGAGTGCAACACTTTGAGCCCAAAAGTAACGAGGCCAAGCTCCGGGCTAATCTAGACCTCCTAGAAGAGAAACAAGACTGGGTAGTGGAGAAAGTGACAATCTACCAGAGCAGGATCGCTAGATATTTCAACTGAAGGGTCAGAACCTGGAATTTCAAAGAAGGTGATCTGGTGCTTAGGAAAGTGACCTTGAATACTCGAAAAAAGGTCGGATGGAGTCTTAAGCCCCAATTGGGAAGGGCCATATTTGATAAAGCTAGTTGCTCGCAATGGAGCCTACAAACTCGAAGACATGGATGGATGACCCATCGACCACACTTGGAATGCAGATCACTTGAGGAAATTCTACCCTTGAGCAGAAAGTTCTCATTTAGGTGTCATTAGAATCCCTAATAAAGATGTACTACATCTCGATCATCAATAAAGTCATTTTTCCTTTTTCATCTTTATCTCAGACTATGTTCAACATTAGTATCTACATCCTTGAGTTAGGAAATTCAACATAGACACCTCAGGACCAGTGATTAGCCGGGGACGCCCCCTCGCTACCTCCTGATGCCTTGGTCGGGCTGCCACCCCCAAGAAGGGTCTGAGTGTAAGGGCATAGTTGCCATCCAGATCTCGAGACCAGGAAATAGCATAACAGCCCTCCTGATGCCTTGGTCAGGCTACCACCCCCAAGAAGGGTCTGAGTGTAAGAGCATAGTTGCCATCTAGATCTTGAGACCAGAAAATAGCTTAACAACCCTCCTGATGCCTTGGTCGGGCTACCACCCCCAAGAACGGTTTGAGTGTAAGAGCAAGCATAGTTGCCATCCAGATCTCGAGACCAAGAAATAGCTTAACAGCCCTCCTGATGCCTTGGTCGGGCTACCACCCCCAAGAAGGGTCTGAGTGTAAGAGCATAGTTGCCATCCAGATCTCGAGACCAAGAAATAGCTTAACAGCCCTCCTGATGCCTTGGTCGGGCTACCACCCCCAAGAAGGGTCTGAGTGTAAGAGCATAGTTGCCATCCAGATCTCGAGACCAGGAAATAGCTAAACAGCCCTCCTGATGCCTTGGTCAGGCTACAACCCCCAAGAAGGGTCTGAGTGTAAGAGCATAGTTGCCATCGAGATCTCGAGACAAGAAAATAGCTTAACAAGCCTCCTGATGCCTTGGTCGGGCTACCACCCCCAAGAAGGGTCTGAGTGTAAGAGCATAGTTGCCATCCAGATCTCGAGACCAGGAAATAGCTTAACAGCCCTCCTGATGCCTTGGTCGGGCTACCATCCCCAAGAAGGGTATGAGTGTGAGAGCATAAGTTCTATCTAGATCTCGAGACCAGCAAATAGCTTAACAGCCCTCCTGATGACTTGGTCGAGCTACCACCCCCAAGAAGGGTTTAAGTGTAAGAGCATAGTTGCCATCCAGATCTCGAGACCAGGAAATAGCTAAACTGCCCTCATGATGCCCTAGTCGGGCTACCATCCCCAAGAAGGGTCTGAGTGTAAGAGCATAGTTGCCATCCAGATCTCGAGACCGGGAAATAGCTTAATAGCCCTCCTAATGCCTTGATCGGGCTACCACCCCCAAGAAGGGTCTAAGTGTAAGAGCATAGTTGCCATCCAGATCTCGAGACCAGGAAATAGCTAAACAGCCCTCCTGATGCCTTGGTCAGGCTACCACCCCCAAGAAGGGACTGAATGTAAAAGCATGTTTGCCATCCGGACCTCGAGACCCGAAATATTTAAACAGCCTTCCTGATGCCTCGATCTGGCTACCTCTCCTAAAACGGATTTAAATATAAATGTTTGTTCTCATGTGCAGGATCAAGATCATCATAAAAAGAATTCTCTACCAAAGCTTGAATGAAGTATGAACAAATTATCATTACGGGTGCAGTTCTGGTTCCTATTCAAGACCAGGAATGAAACAAGAGTTTCTCAAAGCGAATCGGTTTCTTATTAAAGACAAGAGGAGCCTATCCCCTGGTAAGGCTACATCTATCCAATGGGGAGCCCAACCCCCAAGCTCGGGCTATAAAAAAAAAGCTAAACTAAATAAGAGCAAAATGAGGTGCCCACCCCCTTTTCCGGGCAATCAAGACAAGTCATGAACGGACTGCTTCAAACTTTGGAACTCTCTTGGTTTTCTTCTACCGATCCTCCTCCCTCACGCTGATCCTCGCCATCGATCCTCCCTTCAGGTAGTTGTCCATATTGGTTACCCTCTCCAACCATCCCTCCATTCAGAGGCTCCACATGTTGGTCAGCAGGATCTTCCTCTAGGACTTTATTAATCACTGCCATAACCTCTGGCGGGATAGCCGCATCAAGAAGGGCAGCTATGGACCCCATCTGGCTCCTGTCGACTTTCATCTTCATTATAAGGGGTTCCTCAGACGGGCTTCTAGCTTCGTCCCCAGCTCCTGGTTGGTTTCTCTCAGATCGAGAAGACAGAACCTTGCTTGAAGACTCCATGGGACCTGAAAAAGTAAAGACAGGAGGAGGAAATGGATGATCGGCCTAGACGGGCTGTTTGCTAGCTCTTGCCTGGCTCGAAGGAACTGCTTCGTCACCATCAGAGCGAGATAGCTCAGCAGCCTTGATCATTATCTCCTGTCTATCCCAGCCGGTAATAAATGATAGATCAAAGGGAAGAGGGATAGCTTCTGTGGCCTGAAAGGAAGCATAGAAGTATCCATCGCTAAAGGAGGTCTCCGCGTCAGCTTGCAGCTTGGTCACCTGAGTAATCAAAGCCTGGTTCTCGAGGTCCAACTTTTTCGCCTCAGCTTTCCAAGATTCCCTCTGCCTGGCCCACCGGGTAGATTGAAGACGCTCTTGATCCTAAGACTGCTTCATCCTCTCATGATCACAACGAAGCTCAGCCATCTCGATCTCGACCTTTCCTTGGTTGGAGGTC
Organism: Dipteronia sinensis; assembly: GCA_033220585.1. Lineage (NCBI taxonomy): Eukaryota > Viridiplantae > Streptophyta > Magnoliopsida > Sapindales > Sapindaceae > Dipteronia > Dipteronia sinensis. The sequence goes on from CM065645.1 coordinate 4,074,591, forward strand.
ATCTCTTCAACTAAGGTCTGAGCCTGCGTGAACAATCCCATGGCTTTCTCGGCTTCGGCTTTAGCAGCCCGATCATGAAGGAGGCTACCTGCTGGCCCATCGCTACATTAAACTTGAAGGCCTATCAAATATAAAGCCAGAGTTAGAGATTGAACAAATTGGCAGAAGCAGTACAAAGGAAATGCATTTATCTCAGCTAAGACAGCAGACCCCTTGGTAAGCAAGACGTCCACGGGCATGGAGGCCATCCTGGATATCCCACTGTCCAGATAGGACGTGATGAATTGTTCCAGGACTTTGTCCTGCTCCGTTGAGCTCGACTGAGGGCTAGAACGGCTGGAAGGAATCCCTGTCACACCCCTTCCAAAGTCCTCCGAAGCTCGGGGGGTTGGAAGCACAGCAGAATCAGAAGGGCGAATCGAGGGAGTAGCAACCTTAGCGACTACAACAGAGGGGGCAGAAGCAGTTGGACCAACAGCTTGGGGAGTTTTACCCAGAGCCCAAAAAGCCTGCGACGCCAGGTTGGCCATCTTAGACCCAGCTGGGGAGTTAGATTGAGCAAGAGTTGGTGCGACCCTATCAAATGGAAGAGGAATTCGACCTTGAGGAGAACGTTGGACGTCACGGGAAGTTGGCTCAATGACAAAACCTGTGAGTAAACAAGTCAAAAAGGAAAACATCATAACCAAGCTAATCAATAAGACAAAGTAAGGCAATTCAATGACACTTACGAGGAGTAGCGTCTGAGATCCGCAGGTATTGATTCACCCTACGATGATCGAAGGCTTCAGCGGTTGGGAACTTCAGGTTCAAGTAGTTCCTAGCTAAAATAGCCTTCAAAATAGCTTCAGATTCATAAGGCAGGGAGTCCCTGTCCCACGAGGGTTTGTCACTGAAAGTAGTGGGAACCTCAAACTCATGCCCCCCAATGAAAATCGAGCTCCCCTAATCATCCCCCGCAAGGATCCATTCTTCCTTCCAGGTGGGGTCCTTCTTCGATGCGCCAGGAATAACAAAGTTGAGCTTGTTCTTGGCCTTAGCATAAAACTGATCTCGAGGAGCGCCAGATAGGCTCCCAATCTGGAAAAGATAGGCCAGCTCCTCTGCTCCGGGCTCTCTTGTCACTTTGCTCAGCTGACATTGCTCCCTCCATAGCACGAGAAAGCCAATCAAATGCCTCTAGAAGCCGGGCGTCAACTGGAGGGGAGCAAGCTGGATGGCGTTAAGAGCTCGCCGAAGAGTCGGATAAAGGGGAAGCCTAACCCCATTCTCGAAAGCCGCCACATGAATGGGAAGCATGCCTTTGGGATGGTTGAAGAACTCATAACCCTTGGGGGGCACCGAGATGGAAACGCTGTCAGGAATACCGTACTTCGACCTCAAACGATCAATCACGACCGAATCAACGATGGAATCAGGGACAACTCTGAAGTCATAGGGAGGAAGCCTCTCCAAAGGGGGGCCGGAAGCTGGGACTCGATGCACTCCTGCGGCGGCGTCACCGCCCACTTCTTTATCAGAGTCTTCATCGGCTATATCCAAAGGATGACCAGAATGGTTAGAAAACCCGGTCCCAATGGACACATTCATGTTTGATCGCTGGCATTGCGGGTTGGGCTGGGAGTCATCGCTGTCTAAGCTCATCCTTGCATATTTCCTAGGGGCAAGGCTAAAGACCTCATCGCCGTCAACCATGGAGTCAACTGAATCATGACTAGGTTTTTGACATGATGAAGTCAATGAAGATGAGGAATGAAGAAAAAGATAGGCTTGAGAGAAAGGCTATGAGAGATAGTGTATCTTGGGAAAAAATTGAAATTCGAAAGATATGAAAAAGATGTTGAGATAAACAAGTATATATAGGCAAGAGGGCAGTAGCACTAGCTGTCGAGATCTTCGGCTAAGATCACAGAGAATCTCGGGGACTGCCGTAACGTAACCGGATTAGCTCAAAAACAAGTCAGTCAGCTCACGCCATGTCACTTGTGCAGTTAATGAGGAGATTTCCCCAAGATTCTGATAACGGTAAAGAATCTCATGGACTGCCGTAATGCAGCCGGATTAATTCGAGAATAAGTCTATCAGTTCACGCCACACCACTTGCGCAGTTAATGAGAAGATTTTCCTCAATATTCAGGTAACGGTAAAGAAGGAAAGATTTCCCAAATAAAATAAAAGAATCTGACCCCAACTCAAGCTTGACAAACTGTTGTTCAAGTCAGAAGGGACTTCTGTTAATAGCCAAATTTGGCCAAGGACCAAAGGGAAATTTTCCACCCTCTAAACCTGGCTCCATACCCAAGATCATCCACCAGGAGACCATGTTACCCGAAGCCGAGCTACGATACCGCCCCACTAGGAACAAGGACAGGCTCCAGAAATATCCAGAATAGAGCCCGGCTCGGTCAGATCGAGCCTGCATCATCAAACCTGAAACCAGAAAATCCCCCTAAAGTCGAGGTTACCTCGTAATTTCTCCGGGAGCTCGCCTATACCTAGCTGAGACAAGGGGGTGTCTATAGGAGGCCGCACCTAGCTTCGAAAGGTCAAGGGAGGCCAGATCTAGCTCTTAGATAGACGAAACTTCTCAATATCGGGGCCAGGACACTGATTGACCTCACTATCCGATGTACCACACCATGATACATGCCATATTCAACGACCCTTATGGGGATCACGCTAGACCCGAAGACACACATGATCGCATCTAAAGACGTTACATACATACATAACAACTAATAGAGTCTAAGTAGGAAACAAATTGATTTCCACCAAGATATCCTCAACTGAGCAATTAACTCAAAGTCAATGATATTTAAAGATAAAAATCCCGTCCGATAAAGAGGGGAGGGATGAGAAAATCAAGGGGGAATCAATGAGTTTAAACCTATGAAGACATTGTATAAAGGGAGGACTTCCTCCTTCTGAAAGGGAGACTACTATTCGACAGGCATACGACAAGTACCCGACTACACCCTAGAGAGAATTGAGAGCAATTTGAGAGAGATTTGTATACCGTACATGATCAATAAAGAGAATATTTTTCTTTCTTTTAGGTGGTGAATTGTGTCATTATTCCTTGTCATTTTAGAAAGCACTGTTACATATATGATCAACCTTGGCCATCACCTACGTGGTAGTGGACTCGAGGGTGTTAACTGAGATTTCTCGTCTTGAGCAAAATTTTCGTTAACACTATCCCTATTTAAACCCGGCTTCTTCACATTATGTTCACTTAAGCAAACTTTCCCGAACAAGTGTTTCAAGAAAAACCTAGCTTCAATCTTCAAAACTTCAACTTTCCCTTTTTTGAGTAACTAAACCTCGAATCTGTGAATATGTCTTCACCGGGCGGCGATAGTATTGAGCAGCTGTTTGACGGCAGCACGGTAGCCGGTGGGAGCCTTGCCCTTAGAAAAAGGGCATGCATTGACAATAACAGTGGGGACGACGTTCCTTTTCAGTGTCGACGCTCAAACTGTAACGTTGCAATCAGGACGGGCTTTTCGAACAATCCCGATGCTCCGGTTGATGTTGACCGAGAGTCGAGTGGAGAAACATGAGCTGTCGTCGGGGTAGGTAGAGACCGAGCCGGTGAAGTCACAAACATCGTGGGGAGGGTACTCGCTCTTCCTTACCAGTATAGATGCATTCCTGACTCGACTAGCTCATTGGATACTGTAGGGCGCTTGCGAAGGGATTTTAAGATCCCTAAGGATATCTCGATTGTCATTCCCCCACCTGGGTATGATGTGTATACTCCAAATCTTGGTGAACTCCCGATTCATACGGCGGCCTTCGACTGCGGAGTCAGGCTACCTCTCTATCCTACCTTGTGTAGGATGTTGTATGCTCTGCAGATTGCCCCACTTCAACTAACGCCGGGTTTCTGGAGCCACCTGGTGGGGTTCTTGGTACTCTGGAGAGAGTAGTGAGATATAGGTAACATTAGCCGGGAGCCAGGGCCAGACGAGCTCGGGTACGTGTTCCAGATTGCTGCCAACGCCTCGGGTTCAAAGTGGCAATTTTATGCTCGTGCCAAGAATAGTCTGCAGTTCGTGGTGCCAGGGGCCACGAAGAAGGATACCTCCTGAAAGGAGGAGTGGGTCATCGTCAGAGGAGAGTGGGGTAATTCGGTCCACATTGGAGGAACTGAGTTCAAGGTTTCCTACTTGCTTTAGCGGGAAACCCGCGTTGGAGAAGAGTAAGCTCTCCGCTGAATCAGAAAAGATCTTGAAGGCCATCATGGCCCGGAATTATATTAATATGGAATATCCTATCACGAAGGCCTTTGAAGGAAAGAGGGTTGATCGTTACCTCCGCATTTCCAGTGCTCTCTCAGGTAACAGAATCTCTAACTTTGCTTCTACTATATTGCTTCATTGATTCTGTAGATATTGACTCTAGCTATCTTTACAGTTTTGGCAGTATCTCCATTGGTTCCTGAGGTGGAGCTCGGCCAAGCTGGTGGTACCATTGATTCCCCTCTAATTTCCCCTGTCAAGCTTCCACCTAGTTTTGGTCTGGATGCAAGGGTTGGCATATTTGCTGGATCTGGTAAGACCCCAGTTGGGGTATTCGAATCACAGGATCCCCCTCATTCGATCTCGGTGAGGTCGTTGGAGGCTTTTACAGCCAGAGTGGGGAGGTACCAGGGTACTCCTCGTAGGGTGTAGGATACGTCACCTATCGAGCTAGTTAATGTTGCAGTTGTTACTGATGCTGATGCTTCAGCCCCCTCTGCCTCCCCCGTTGTGGCTACTGTTCGCTCTAACCCGGTCGAGAAGAGTTCTGAGCCTGCTATGGCTAGTCGAGGGGGGGCTCGGGATAGGCCACGATTGAGGTCGAAGGATAGCAGCTAGGATGAAGTCTTGGCCCACTTTGTTGCATCCTGCCCAGGTGGGAGCTTGGATGTCATGACGGCCATGCCTACTGAGCTTCTAATCAGAAGGGGATCTGCTCTTCTGGCTGAGGTAAGCTGTCTCATTTTAGTCTTTTATCCCTGTCAAGTATTGGGGATATCCTGACTAATGTTTTGTTCTTGGCAGGCGTTTAAGTTTAATGTGGCATTGAGTCAGCAGGTCGGCTCTCTCTTGGAGCAAGTTAGAGGCACTAATACTGAGCTGGAGAGGTCCATGGAGGAGCTTGCCAAGGCTGCTAGAGGAGTGGACGCTTTGAACCAGTATCTGGATAATGCTAAAAAGAAGGCGGATGAGGCGAAGACTGACATTGAGTGGATGCAGCATGCCTTGGATACTGAAATACTCAGGTCCCTTCGCCGTAAGGAGGAGAGGGAGATCGCAAAGGATAGAGCATTGAAGCTGGATAAGGAGGTTCAGTCCCTTCATGATACCGTGGCCAACCTCAGTGCTCAAGTAGACACCGCCTTTGGGGATGGCTACTTCTTTGCTGGCTACTAGGTGGCTTTAGCCTTCCCTCATCCGTTTGACATGAGCGTTATCGTGGGGTGGAACCGGGAGGAAATTATGGTGAAGGCTGCTGAATTGGCTAGGGCAACGCCCTCCGATATGACTGGACCTTTCCAGGTTGTTATGGCCAGTGAAGTGGTAAGAGGTGAAGACCAGAGTTCTATCTCCCTTCCTCTACCAAGCAATGTTGGAGCAAATCCCCATTTGAAGGCTCCTGAAGCTGGAGTGGCTTAAGCCAAAGGAGGAGTTTCTGCCCCTTTTGCTTCTCCATCAGAGTTCGTCAAGAAGGTAGAGGATCAGCCTGTTACCGATGATGGGGGGTCTACTTTGCCTATCTTATCCTCTGACCCTGCCCAGGTATAGGAGGGTTAGGCTGCTTTGACCAAGGAAGTTGGAGGAAATTCTGACCAAGCAGCAGCAGGGGAACTTCAGGGTGATCTGTCTCAAGTGGAGATTCTGGTTATGGTGGGTACCCAGGAAGCAGACGGGGTTCCATTTAGTGCTGAAGAAGGAGAAGCTTTAACTGGCGGAGTTGGAGAGAAGATGGCCAATCAGGAGCAGGAGGATGCATGATCCAGTTTGATCCCTTACACATTTATACCCAGTCAACCTTATCTTCTTGTAGCCCGTGTTCGGGAAATGGGCTACCCAGTTTTAGTAATGAGAACTTTCTTTTTTATTTTTCATTAGCTTCATACATGTGCAGTTTATTAAACCCTTGGTTGAACTTCGCCTTAATTTGGAGTAGAGTCCCCAATATAATTTTGATTCCATAAATACTTGTCCTCGGATGAATCCTGGGTACCTAGGTGTAGATTCGGCGATCCACCCTCTATTGGGCCCGATTTAGTGTAGTTGATAACGTGTTTGGTCTGAGTGGTATACCAAGGCGTCAACTGGATATGGATCGTGGTACCTGGTAATCGAGATTGCCCCGGTCCATGCCATCTTCTTGGTTACCCTGATCAAAAAACCTTCTATTTTATTAGGAATTCCCGCGTAGGAAATATTCAACGGTTCTTCCACATGTCAGTCTGAGACAGGTTCGATTGTCTTATGCATTGAACTTTAGAGGTGCACGCTTTACGAAGCTATCATTTCCCATACACCGGATGTCGTGTCTCATTAATGACTTTGTCCTCTCATTCCCGATACTCAATCTCTCCTTCTACAAATACTTCTACCTCCTTGACAGTTCTTCATACTACCTATTTACCCTTTTAGAGGAGCAGCAAATCCCAATGTATCGATCAATGATCGCCGTGTTAGTTAACATTGTGGGAGGATGAGGAGATGTAACCTCTGTGACTGGTAGGATGCTTGATATTATGGAAGGAGCTATGCTCGGTGGACTAAACTACCAGAGGAACAGGAATGGTGGCGATTCCCAGGGTCATGATGAATGGTGGGCTCTGATGCTGCAGCCTTGCCAATGGTGTAGACATTACCCAAGCGAGTTGCAGCTTCGTGCCCCGTTGCATCTTGGACGTGGGGGGTTTCATGACTGTCCTTATGCCCCCCTTATTTATGCTGACTCCAACAAGGCCTCTGTTCCTACCTCCAGGGTTCGTGGCAGCATCATCAACATAAGTTCTAATTAGGATCGATGTCAATAGGTAGGTAGATCAAGAAAGTAGGCGAGAAGTTAAAGAGGAAGCTGGTGTTTCTGAACTTCTAGTTTATTTTCTTGTCATTTTCTCTCTTGTATCTTGTATGTAGCTTAAAATAAAGGCTGGGTCCCCTGATTTGATCAATGAAAAGGAAACCTATTTCCATCTATATCAGTTGACTGAATTCTATTGCACGCTTCTGATTGTAGCATAAATTCGAGCAATAGTCCCCAGCATAAACTTGACTTAATCAATACTTGGTAACCCGAGGAACCTGATGAGAAGTAAAAGTAGATGACCGGTACCATGGTACCTAGTCAAAAAATCTCAGGACCTTTGGCAGCCTGGTAGTAATTTAGTCGAAAGCAGTCTGAGTGCTGGAGATCCTCATTTCTCTGAGGACCATGGTACTTTAGCGGGGAAATCTGTAAAATCTGGGTACCTCACACTCCAGTTCTAAGAATCTTGGTTCCTTGATGATGGTGAACGTACCAGCAAATAATCTTACAGTCTAGGTACCTTGCATTCCAATTTTAGGAATATTGGTACCATTGCGAATATTTTGGTGAAACTAGATACCTTGTATTCTCATTCTAAGAATATTGGTATCGTAGCGAATGAACCTCGTGAATCTGGGTACTTCGCATTCCTGTTTGCAGGGATCTTGGTACCTTGACAAATAACCTGGTACCTAGCCTTCTTGTCTCAAGGAACCTAGGTCTCTAGGTGGAATATTCCGGCGAACCTGGGCACCTCGCATTCCCGTTTATCGGGATTTTGGTGCCTTAGCGAACATGATGGAGAATGTGTTGGCAACAAGACCCTGGTAGGAGACTAAGGCCATGTTAGAACCTAGGTCTTTCTTAGTGGGGGGTAGTACCCGGCCAAGGACCTTTATCTGGCAAGTGACCATGCCCTTACTAACCAGACTCTTCCTAGCGGGGGGTGGCACCCGGCCAAGGCAGTAGGAAGGCCATACGGTTCTTTCTTGTCTTAAGGCGATCATTGGCGAAAATAAAGCGATCAAGCTGGTAACAAGTTCTTGGTAGGTGACTAAGGCCACTTTAGCACCAAGTCTTTCTTAGTGGGGGGTGATGCCCGGCCAAGGCCTTGATCTGGCTGGCAACTATACACTTATTATCCAGACCCTTCTCAACGGGGAGTGGTACCTGGCCGAGGTCTGATCCGTCGGGCAACATTACACTTACATACCGGATCCTTCCTAGCGGGGGGTGGTGCCTGGCCAGAGCATCAGAAACGCCATGCTGCTTATCCTAGTCTCGAGGAGATCCACCTGGAGGGATTAATCCGGTCCAGGGCATTAGAAGTGCTATGTAGCTCTTCTTGTTTTATGGCGATCCTCCTGGAGGGTTTTGTCAAGTCCAGGGCATCAGGAGTACTATGTAGCTCTCTCGGTTTTAAGGCGGTGATCATGGCGGATTCAATTGGTGACATAAAGCAGATAGATGTAGATAAATGCAGACAAAAGTAGATGGATAAAGGATCCTTCTTTATTGATGATCAAAAAAGTGTTAGGATTATGCTCAATAGCAAGAGTGTAATATTGTAATTGACAATCTTTTCATATAAATAAAGTGATTTCTGATTCTGCAAAATCTTATAGCATTTATAATTATAATTGTCAAGGTAAATAATCATAAGGTCAAAAGACTATGAGATATGAAGAATTGTTTGTACATCCGGATATGTATGAGGTAGACACAATTCTTTAGTTAGTCTTGAATAACGTTCACAACTTAAGTTAAAGGTTGGGCACCTCTATCTTGATAAAGTTGTAGAATTCTTTTACTAGCATTTGAGTGGGATCAAATGAGTTATGATGAGTCTAAAATCATCGAAAGGTTTTCGAGTAAAAGAATCTAGTGCACTGGGTGCATTGAACTGGATCACAATGAAATACTTTATCTAGAACCGTCACTAGATATAAGTCTTTTCATTATCAGGACAATCGGAGAGTCTATCTAAATCCTGAGATAAATGATGGACTTATGGTTGCAAGTGTTATCATTTGAGCTATCAATGAGAACGATTATATAGCATAGTCTATCCTCGATAGTTTGGTGGTATTCATTTGTTAATCAATAGAGGACTTCATTTATAGATATGGACATCGTGGCTCCATTTATTAAATGGACATCGTGGCTCCATTTATTCAATGAGAGTATAATATCATCATATGGATGTTTTGAGGTATTGGATATTAAATCTCAACGTTGAGTTTTCAATAATGATTATTGAAGACATGGCTTCTGGACAAGTCAAAATATCCAAGTTCAAAATGTGGTCATATGAGGAAATATGGTAACTTGGAGAGCTATAGGCGGTCTATGAGCTCTTGGCGATTACTGATATTATTCACGAGGATACACCATCTCCTATAAGATTGTCTAGGGTATGAATGAGAAACATCTCCTTATTCTATCTTTATTTAAGAGTTCAATTTTAGCTCTTTAGTGGAATGAGTTAAAATTAATAGATCGGACCTAAGTGAATCATATGTTGATTGTGATTAGGTTATGTCTATTGAAGCTTAAATTTAGATAGCCCGCCAAGATCCACAATCCACACATACTTGCATGGATCACTTGATATATTCTACCGGACCAATTTATGGGTCCATCTAGAATTGCATTTAATATATTAAGAATATAATATGTCTATTATTTATTTAATGGGATGCACTATTATATTAATATATTAAAAGGAAACATGCGGGCTTGTTTCTTTTAGTAAGAATAAGTCTGGTTCACATGTGGGCTTTTATTTAAAGTCTAATAGATTAAATAAAATAAGAAAAATAATATTAGGCCCATATATATATATGGTGTGGGCGGCAAGGGTAATAAAATAGCTCAAGATATTATTTTATTTTATTGTTTTGATTAAATGGGAATTAATTAATTATTTAATTAATTAATAGTTTAAATCAAAATCTTTTCCTGATCAGTAAATTAAATACTATGTGTTGGATTAGGGTTGGAATTCTTTTAAGTGATAGGAGTCCTAATGTGGTAAGGATTAAGTCCACATACACTCCTTATTATACAAAGAATTCGGCCACCACTAGTCCTACAAGGGTTAGGATTCTTGAATTGATAGGAATTAGGGAAAAGGACAATTACTTTTCAAGTAAGGAAATTAACCAACCCTAGATTTCCTATTCAATGAATTCGGCCAACCCTACTTGGTGAAGGAGAAAATTCGGCCAACCTATAAATATAAGGTTATGAATTTTCGGCCACTAAGAAGCAAAATATAGAGAGATTTTTGTTTGTTTTGAAAATAAAAATCCTACTCTATACACATAGATTTTCGGCCAAGAGAGAAAAAGAAAATAAGTTCTCATTCGATAGTGCACTTACAAGCCTTTAACATCAAAAGGTTTTGTGCACACTTTCGATATAGGGTTATGCGAGTTTCAATCATATTGATTGTGAATTCAAAAGTGACCGGAACTATTTTTTTTAGACTCTTGGTGTTTTACTATTGAAGATCAAGATCAGAAATTCCATACATCCATTCTAAGGTAAGCAATTCGAAGAAAAAGGGAGACCACACTCCTAGGTGATTCACGTACGTGCTAGGATTGAAGATCTTGCGGATTACCATCGACGTAAGTCAATCGGATCACGCGACAAGAGGTATTTAACTCTAACCGTATATTTGAGTTTAATTAATTAAAGGGTTAAGGTTCAAATCTTTAGAAAAATTTTAAACTATACGAAAATTATTTTTTTCGCCTTCCGCTGCGGTTTTAAGCAATTTTTCCCTACAATTGGTATCAGAGCCTTGGTTGTACCCTTAATTAATTAACGTATATATACGTGAATCTATTTCTTTTTATTGTGATTATGCATGTTTTAGAAAGAGATGGCACTCTAGGTATTCGCATATATAATTACATGTGGAATGTATGGATTTATATATGTTGTTATAAAGTGAATTGTTATTGCTCGATTTTGGTCCTAGAATTTCAATGTATTTTTTGTTTCGGAATTGTAACAAGAAGGGTGGTCTATTATCGCCATAATTCCTTCTTAGTAGTTGCTAAGTTCTTATTAATTTTATTGTAAAAATACTGCATTTTTTTATTGTATTAAAATTTAGTGCAGTTTTTTATTGTATTAAAATAAGTGCAGTTTTTTATTTGTAAAAAAATACTGCAGTAGTTTAAATAATAAAAAAAATATTTCTGCAGTATTTTATTGTATAAAATAAGTTGTAATATATTCAAGATTCGAAGACTCGAAGATTTGAAGAAATTGGAGCATCCGGAACCGAGCTTTGCACCCGCGCGCACCAAGACAACAAGCGCGCACGCAACCAAACGTGCTGCTGCGCTTGTTGCGGTGCAGCAGCGCGCGCAACCCATGCATGGGCGGGCCATGCGGCAGCTCATGCCCTTGCATGGGCTAGGCGTGCGCATGGGCTGCTTGGTGATCTTCGGGTGCGCTAGTTACGTGCACGAGATGGTCGCTTGAAGTCTTGTTCGCCAAGAAAGGAGTTTTTTGTATTCCGTACAATTGTAATTTACATGCTTTTCTAGGATGGACCAAAATTGTGGCTATTTATTTTTATGTATAAATATTACAATATTTGTTATTGTATGATAACATGTCATATAGAATAAGTGTGCCACTCATATATCTCTTTTGGTATGAACATGCATTGAATGATTTAGGTATCTAATTGGCATCTAGATAACTTGGTAAAATCATTCTTTGGAATTTAATCACACGCCTTAAATAATTGAGTGGGATGAAGGTGAGTTAGAGCACCTATGGCCTCCAAGGTTAGTTGAGCTTTATTATTTATTGGTAATCCCCCTGAGGGGCGTCCATAAATAGAATTTAGTAAAATACTTCCTTATAAGGATAGACTAGACAATTGACTCAAACGAGATCTACTCCCAGAGGAGGGATTTTCGTGAGAGAAAATTGAGGGTCGATATCTTGGTAACACACTCAATGTAATTTTATTAATATCCTCCCAAGAGTTTTTGTTAATAAAATTGCAAGGCTAAAATTGAAAACGTTGGTTGTTATGTTAACAATTAGGTGGGACCTAGTCCAACTAGTAAATGGTGCGAACTCCCGAAGGAGGCGTAACATTTATGGGTGTTGGATCACCATTGAATTTTTCACGATTGAGTTATTTAATTAATTCAAGATAAATATTCGAAAGTGCTTTATCATGATTATTTACTTATATATGCTTTTTGTTTTATTCAGAAATCATGACCCCATCACTTATGAACATCCTGAAAGATAACACTTTAACTGGAGATAATTATGTCACATGGAAAAGGAAAATTGGGTTGTTGCTGCAAAGTGAAAAGCATAAGTTTGTTCTAACTACTCCTAAACCACCTGCTCCTAATAATGAATCAAGTATTTTGCAAAGAGATGAGTATGAGCAGTGGAAGACCTCAGATGATATGGCCAAATGTTACATTATGGCTACTATCTCCGACGTGTTGCAACAGCAGCATGAAGGAATGGGGTCTGCTGCTGATATTATGATGTCTCTGGAAGAGATGTTTGCTATGAGGTCTATAACGACTAAGAGAGAGGCAGTGACTGCTTTTATGAATCTTAGGATGAAACCTAGACAGGCTGTGAAAGATCACATGATGAAAGTCATAGCACATCTAAATATTGCAGAATTAAATGGCGCTGAGATAGATGGTGAGACCAAAATTGACATGGTTGTTAACTCACTATCAGATTCCTTTGATCAGTTCAAGTTGGACTACACCTTGAACAAAAAGGAATACACCTTGCAGGGCCTGATGCAAGATGTTCAAAGCGTTGAAAAGATCCTTGTGAAAAGCAAAGGTCAAGAGATTCATATGGTTGGAAAAGTTGCTACTGTTAAGACCCGTCAGAAGGTCAAGAAACAAGAGAAGAAAAAGCAACTTGGGCCTACCAAGAAGGAGACCAAGAAAGTAACCAAGATCAAAGGGATATGCTTCCTTTGTGGTGAAAAGGGATATTGGAAAAGAAATTGCCCAAAGTCCCAGAACAAGAAGGAAGAAGGTAATATTAATTATCTTGAAACATGTTTTCTGGCAGATTCTACAGATTCTTGGATCATAGACTCTGGAGCCACTAATCATGTTTGTTATTCCTTACAGGGGTTCCAAGAAAGGAGAAGGTTGAATAAGAACGAAATCAATTTGCGCTTGGGCAACGGATCGTTAGTGTCTGCAAGTGCAGTGGGAGATATTAGAGTTATTATAGATTCTAGTAGGCATTTAGATTTAATAGACGTTTATTATGTACCTCAATTCAAGAGGAATTTAATTTCAGTTTCTTGTTTAAATAAATGTGGATATTCGGTTACTTTTAATAAAGCTTTTATTATTAGTAAGAATGACAAAATTGTTTGCAAAGGTACATTGGAAAATGGTCTATTCTTTTTGCATAGAAATATCTCTCACTCGTTAGACACAGAAATAACGAAACCTAATCATAAAAGAGTAAAATTATCAAAAGATGAAACCTACCTTTGGCATTTACGCCTAGGTCACATTAACCTTAATAGGATTAAAAGATTGGTATGTGACGGACCTTTAAGTGACTTAAAGGTTGATGATCTACCAACTTGTGAATCTTGTTTGGAAGGTAAAATGACCAAAAGGCCATTCAATACCAAAGGTGCAAGAGCCACTGAATGTTTAGGACTAATACACACTGATGTATGTGGTCCTATGAGCATTCAAGTTAAAGGTGGATATGAGTACTTCATCACCTTCACAGATGATTACTCAAGATTTGGTTATGTGTATCTCATGAGACATAAGTCGGATGCTTTTGACATGTTCAAAGCATTTAAAGCTGAAGTAGAAAATCAGCTTGAGAAACACATAAAAATCTTGAGATCTGATCGTGGTGGAGAATATCTATCTGGTGAGTTTCAGCAATATCTTATTGATAATGGGATAGTTTCTCAGTTTTCTGCACCAGGTACACCTCAACAAAATGGGGTAGCAGAAAGGAGAAATAGAACTCTTTTGAACATGGTTAGGTCTATGTTGAGTTATTCAACACTTCCTATTTCTTTTTGGGGATATGCTCTACAAACTGCAATATATATTCTAAACGTGGTACCATCGAAGTCGGTTCCTGGAACACCATATGAGTTGTGGACTGGGCAAAAGCCTAGTTTACAACACATAAGGATATTTGGTTGTCCTGCACATGTGTTAAAAAGAAAGACAGAAAAGATGGAGTCCCGTTCGGAAACATGCATATGTGTAGGGTATCCAAAAGAAACTAAAGGATATTATTTCTATAGTCCTTCAGATCTAAAAGTGTTTGTTTCAACAAATGCTACATTTCTGGAAAAGGACTATATGAATGATTTTGTTCCTAAAAGTAGAATTGTCCTGAATGATATGTCAGGAGATACAATTCCACAAGAGGTTTCACAACCTAACCCAATTGTAATTTCCACTCCAACACAAAATCAACAACCTACCATTCCTCATCGTAGTGGGAGGGTTAGAACCCAACCTGAAAGATACATCGGTCTAGGAGAATCTGTTGAGAATCTCCCTGATGACGATGATCCCTACACGTACAAGAAAGCAATGGAGGATGTTGATTGTCACCATTGGCAAAAGGCAATGCAATCTGAGATTGAATCCATGTTCGATAACAAAGTCTGGTCCCTTGTAGACTTGCCTAAAGGGATAAAAACCATTGGGTGCAAGTGGGTATACAAGAGGAAAAGAGGTATGGATGGAAAGGTGGAAACTTTTAAAGCTAGATTGGTAGCTAAAGGTTACACACAGAAAGAAGGTATCGATTACGAGGAAACCTTCTCTCCTGTGGCCATGCTTAAATCCATTAGGATACTCTTATCCATTGCAGCATCTTTAGATTTAGAGATTTGGCAAATGGACGTCAAGACAGCTTTCCTTAATGGAAGTCTTGACTAGGGATAGGCATTTCCCCCACGGGGCCCCATCCCTATTTGCCCCCACCCCCATTTGGGGGCAAATTTAGCCCCCTTGTGGGCGGGGGTGGGGGAAAATTTTACCCCCAAAACCTAAATGGGGATGGGGGTGGGGGGACCTACCCCCACCCCCATTTCCCCATTTCTTTAAATGAGGGTGGGGCCCCATTCCCCCATTTCCCCATATGTATAATATATATATTTAATGATTTTTAATATTTAAAAAAAGTAACTTTAACTTTATTATTTTTGGTTCCACCACTAATTGACTATCAGACAGTTGAATGTACTTAGTTTTTTGTGAATTTGTTTTGGCTTTTATGTGTAATACTAAATTACTATAATTATTTCTATTAATTTTGAACAATTATATGGA
Source organism: Dipteronia sinensis (assembly GCA_033220585.1). NCBI lineage: Eukaryota > Viridiplantae > Streptophyta > Magnoliopsida > Sapindales > Sapindaceae > Dipteronia > Dipteronia sinensis. The sequence goes on from CM065645.1 coordinate 4,089,989, forward strand.
TTGGATATCGAAACATGGTGATTTGTAGGATTGGAATCATCGAATTTCGAATTCAGAATTATAAATTTCAGATTTCGAATTTCGGATTGCAAAATATTAGGATTAAAAATGGGAGAAATGGGGGACGGGGGTGAAGGCAGGGGAACCTCCCCCCAAACACCCCCATCCCCACTTCCCCCAAATGGGGTTTAGGGGCGGGGATGGGGGGAGGTTTCATAAATGGGGATGGGGGTGGGGGTACCCTCCCCCGCCCCAATGGGGCCCCACGCCCATCCCTAGTCTTGAGGAAATCATCTATATGATGCAACCAGAAGGATTCATTGAAAAGGGCTGAATGGAAAATGTATGCAAGCTGCAGAAATCAATTTATGGATTAAAGCAAGCATCCAGATCCTGGAACATAAGGTTCGACCAAGCTGTAAAAGGTTTAGGATTTTTACAGAACCTTGAAGAACCTTGTGTATACAAAAGGATCAAAGGTGACAAGTTGGTTTTCCTTATTCTTTACGTAGATGATATATTACTTATTGGAAACGATGTGGGAGTATTGACATCAGTAAAAGAATGGTTAGCAAAACAATTTGATACGAAGGACTTAGGAGAAGCAAGTTTTATTCTAGGTATCCAAGTAATAAGGGATAGAAAGAATAAAACGATTGCACTATCCCAAGCTTCATACATAGACAAAATCTTGTCTAGGTTTTCCATGCAAGATTCCAAGAAAGCTATGTTACCTTTTAGGCATGGAATCAAACTTTCTATGGAACAAGTTCCTAAGAATGAGCATGAAGAGCAATTCATGAGTAGAATTCCATATGCCTCGGCAGTTGGAAGTCTCATGTATGCAATGCTCTGTACTAGACCAGATATTTGTTTTGCTGTTGGCATAGTTAGCAGGTTTCAATCGAAACCTGGTCTTGATCACTGGACGACAGTCAAGCATATTTTCAAGTATCTTAGGAGAACGAAAGATAATATGCTTGTATACTCTGGAGGGGATTTAATCCCCGTTGGGTATACAGATTCTGATTTCCAATCGGATTATGACTCTAGAAAATCCATATCAGGATCTGTGTTTACTCTTGGAGGTGGAGCAGTCATTTGGAGGAGTATCAAGCAATCTTGTATTGCTGACTCCACCATGGAAGCAGAGTATGTAGCTGCATGCGAAGCTGCCAAGGAGGCTGTTTGGCTTCGCTAATTCTTGATTGACTTAGAAGTAGTTCCTAGCGCGAATAAACAGATCACTATCTACTGTGACAACAGTGGAGCAGTGGCTAATTCGAAAGAACCAAGAAGTCATAAGAGAGGAAAACACATTGAAAGAAAGTATCATCTTTTAAGGGAGATTGTTCATAGGGGAGACGTGACGATTACCAAAATCGCGTAGGCAAAAAATCTAGCAGATCCCTTCACAAAGGCTCTACCTCAGAAAAGTTTTGATGGGCACCTAGAGAACATGGGAATGAGAGATATAACACATTTGCTATAGCGCAAGTGGGAGATTGTTCGGATTATGCTCAATAGCAAGAGTGTAATATTGTAATTGACAATCTTTTCATATAAATAAAGTGATTTCTGATTCTACAAAATCTTATAGTATTTATAATTATAATTGTCAAGGTAAATAATCATAAGGTCAAAAGACTATGAGATATGAAGAATTGTTTGTACATCCGGATATGTATGAGGTAGACACAATTCTTTAGTTAGTCTTGAATAACGTTTACAACTTAAGGTAGAATTCTTTTTCTAGCATTTGAGTGGGATCAAATGAGTTATGATGAGTCTAAAATCATCGAAAGGTTTTCGAGTAAAAGAATCTAGTGCACTGGGTGCATTGAACTGGATCACAATGAAATACTTTATCTAGAACCGTCACTAGATATAAGTCTTTTCATTATCAGGACAATCGGAGAGTCTATCTAAATCCTGAGATAAATGATGGACTTATGGTGGCAAGTGTTATCATTTGAGCTATCAATGAGTACGATTATATAGCATAGTCTATCCTCGATAGTTTGGTGGTATTCATTTGTTAATCGATAGAGGACTTCATTTATAGATATGGACATCGTGGCTCCATTTTTAAAATGAGAGTATAATATCATCATATGGATGTTTTGAGGTATTGGATATTAAATCTCAACGTTGAGTTTTCAATAATGATTATTGAAGACATGGCTTCTGGACAAGTCAAAATATCAAAGTTCAAAATGTGGTCATATGAGGAAATATGGTAACTTGGAGAGCTATAGGCGGTCTATGAGCTCTTGGCGATTACTGATATTATTCACGAGGATACACCATCTCCTATAAGATTGTCTAGGGTATGAATGAGAAACATCTCCTTATTCTATCTTTATTTAAGAGTTCAATTTTAGATCTTTAGTGGAATGAGTTAAAATTAATAGATCGGACCTAAGTGAATCATATGTTGATTGTGATTAGGTTATGTCTATTGAAGCTTAAATTTAGATAGTCCACCAAGATCCACAATCCACACATACTTGCATGGATCACTTAATATATTCTGCTGGACCAATTTATGGGTCCATCTAGAATTGCATTTAATATATTAAGAATATAATATGTCTATTATTTATTTAATGGGCTACACTATTATATTAATATATTAAAATAAGACATGTTGGCTTATTTCTTTTAGTAAGAATAAGTCTGGTTCACATGTGGGCTTTTATTTAAAGTCTAATGGATTAAATAAAATAAGAAAAATAATATTAGGCCCATATATATATGGTGTGGGCGGCAAGAGTAATAAAATAGCCCAAAATATTATTTTATTTTATTGTTTTGATTAAATGGGAATTAATTAATTATTTAATTAATTAATAGTTTAAATCAAAATCTTTTCCTGATCAGTAAATTAAATACTATGTGTTGGATTATGGTTGGAATTCTTTTAAGTGATAGGAGTCCTAATGTGGTAAGGATTAAGTCCACATACACTCCTTATTATATAAAGAATTCGGCCACCACTAGTCCTACAAGGGTTAGGATTCCTGAATTGATAGGAATTAGGGAAAAGGACAATTACTTTTCAAGTAAGGAAATTAACCAACCCTAGATTTCCTATTCAATGAATTCGGCCAACCCTACTTGGTGAAGGTGAAAATTCGGCCAACCTATAAATATAAGGTTATGAATTTTCGGCCACTAAGAAGCAAAATAGAGAGAGATTTTTGTTTGTTTTGAAAATAAAAATCCTACTCTATACACATAGATTTTCGGCCAATAGAGAAAAAGAAAATAAGTTCTCATTCGATAGTGCACTTACAAGCCTTTAACATCAAAAGGTTTTGTGCACACTTTCGATTTAGGGTTACACGAGTTTCAATCATATTGATTTTGAATTCAAAAGTGACCGGAACTATTTTTTTTAGGCTCTTGGTGTTTTACTATTGAAGATCAAGATCAGAAATTCCATACATCCATTCTAAGGTAAGCAATTCAAAGAAAAAGGGAGACCACGCTCCTAGGTGATTCACATACGTGCTAGGATTGAAGATCTTGAGGATTACCATCGACGTAAGTCAATCAGATGCACGCGACAAGAGGTATTTAACTCTAACCGTATATTTGAGTTTAATTAATTAAAGGGTTAAGGTTCAAATCTTTAGAAAAATTTTAAACTATACGAAAATTATTTTTTCGCCTTCCGCTGCGGTTTTATGCAATTTTTCCCTACAAAAAGAGAATACAAGCACTCACGATTACTGACATCTTCTAACATTCGTTTCAGGGTGATCCTGGCTAATTTTCACTGCATGACTTATGGGTAAAATCTCTTGAAGTGATCAGCATTCCAAGTGTGGTCTACAGGGTGTCCATTCATGTCATCCAACTTGTAGGCCCCACCTTGGATCACCATTTTTATCAGGAAGGGACCTTCCTAATTAGGTGACATTACTCCATCCGACCTCTTCTAGGTATTCTGAGTAACCTTCCTAAGAACCAAGTCCTCTTCTTTGAAGCTTCGGGCTCTTACTTTCCTGTTGAAGTAACGAGCAATCCGGTTCTAGTAAATTGCTACCCTTTCTGCAAACCTGTCTTGTTTCTCCTCTATGAGGTCCAAGTTGGCCCTCAGCTTGTCTTCATTCCCATTAGGGTCAAAATGCTGAACCCGGAAAGAAGTGAGCTTATGCTCTATAGGAAGGATAGCTTCTACCCCGAAAGCTAGTGAGTAGGAGGTCTCTCCAGTAGCAGTGTTTTTGGTGGTGCGGTAAGCTCATAGCACGTCTGGGAGTTCATCTGCCCATTTCCTTTTCTTCTGTTAAAGTTTCTTCTTCAGGAGCCTCTTGATAGTCTTATTTGTGGCTTCTACCAGGCCATTAGTTAGAGGGTGTGCTACAAATGCAAAGCGAAGTTCAATCCCCAGATTCTTACAGAATTCCCGGAACCTGGCATTATCAAACTACTTACCTAGATCGGTGATAATGACCATCGGGGTACCGAACCGGCAGACCACATTTTTCTTGATGAATTCTGTTATATTTGCTTCAGTAGTTCTGGAGAGGGGTTCTGCTTCCACCCACCTGGTGAAGTAATCAATAGCCACGATCACATGTTTCTACTGACCTGGCGCAGTTGGGAGAGGTCCAATCAGATCTACTCCCTAGAAGGCAAACAGATACGGCGAGCTGATGGTAGATAAACGCTCTGGAGGTAGGTGATGCAGGTTGGCCATTTTCTGACATGGTCCACAAGACTGTACGAACTGTCTTGCATCATGGTGTAAGGTTGGCCAGAAATATCCCATGCGTAGCACCTGGTAAGCCAGTGCTTCTCCCCCGATATGATTTCCACAGTCTCCTGAATACACTTCTCTCAAAGTCCAGTTAGCATCATCAGAATGTAGGCATCTAAGCAAGGGGAGTGACCTACCTCTGCGGTAAAGGTGCCCCTCTACCAAGCAGTATCAGACCGAGGTTCTCTTGATCTTGCGAGATTGATCAGGGTTTTCAAGGAGCTTTCCTGACTGAAGATAATCCGCGATGGGATCCATCCAGCATGGAAGTCGTTCCACGGGGTTGACTTTCTTGGCTTCAGTTATGCTTGATGTAGTGATTACCTAGAGTGGTACTCCTTTCGTTATTGCTTGTCCTCCACTTGCAGATATCTTGGCTAGGACGTCAGCTCGATGATTCTGCTATCTAGGTATCTGCTCAATCCTGAAGCCTTTGAAGCGGGGTGACAGCTCATAAACCTTCTCGAGGTAGGTTGCCATGTTATCCCATTTGGCCTGGTATAGACCTGTTATTTGATTAACTACCAACTGCGAGTCACATTTGGTAAGGAGGTAATCAGCCCCTTGCTCTACTGCTGTTCTCATTCCTGCTAACAAGGCTTCATATTCAGCCTCATTGTTAATGGTACTAAACTCGAATCTGAAACAGTGACAACACTTGACTTTTCCTGGGTCGGTTAGAATGATCCCACCTCCACTTCCTGCTTGATTGGATGCCCCATCGGTATATAAGATCCAGACTTCTCGATTGGTAGGCCAATCCGCAGGCTCTTGCTCCTTCTGAGGAGCTTGATTCAGGCTCGGGGTAGCCTTCTGATCGGGGATTGACTGAATTCTACCACGAAATCCACCAAAGCCTGGGCCTTGATGGTAGTCCTGGCTTTATACTTAATATCGAACTGGGTGAGCTCTAGGGCCAACAACACAAGTCTTCCCGATACATCTGGCCTTTGAACAAATTGACGCAGATGTTGATCTGTGACTACCACGACCGTGTGAGCAAGGAAATAAGGGCGGAGCTTCCTGGTAGAAACTACCAATGCGAAGGCGAGCTTCTCTAGGAGAATGTAGTTCTTTTCTGATTTGGTTAAGGCGCGGCTCACATAGTAAATAGGGCGCTGGACCCCATCTCCACATTCTTTTACTAATGCTCCGCTGACAGCGGTTTCAGATACCGCCAGGTATAACTGTAATTCTTCTCATAGTACTGGGCTAGCTAGCAGAGGTGGGCTAGCGAGGTACCTCTTCAATGATTGGAAAGCCATCTCCCTAGTCCTAGTCCCATTTCATGTTCTTCCCTTGTTTGATTACCTTGATGAATGGGATACACTTGTCAGTGGATCATGATATGAAGCGATTCAGGGCTGCAACTCGTCCTGTCAAACCTTGCACTTGTTTGAGCGAGGTGGGAGACTCAAGATCTAGGATGGCTTTGATCTTCTCGGGATTAGCTTCAATCCCTCTCTCATGGACCATGAACATGAGAAATTTCCAGGCTGCGACTCCAAAGGCACATTTAGCAGGATTCAACCGCATCTGATTTTTTCTGACTATTTGGAAAGTTTGGCGGAGGTGGTCCTGGTGATGTTCAGCTACCTGAGACTTCATGATCCTATCATCGATGTTTACCTCCATTTACTTTCCTACCAATCCCCTGAATAAATGGTTGACCAGACACTGGTAGATTACCCCAATGTTTTTGAGCCAAAAGAGCATGACCTTGTAGCAGTACAGGACTTGCCCAGTTATGAAACTGGTTTCATCCTGGTCAGCCGGATGCATCATAATCTCGTTGTATCCTGAAAAGGCATCCATAAAGCTTATGAGCTTGTTACCCGCGGTTGAATCTACCAGTTGGTCGATTTTCGGTAACGGGAAGCTGTCTTTCGGGCAGGTGCGATTGAGATCCGTGTAGTCAACGCACATGCGCCACTTCTCGTTTGCTTTGGTCACCATGACTACGTTGGCAATTCCATTCGAGGTACCGAGACTCCCTGATGAATTCTGCCTTTAGTAGTTTGTTTACCTCCTCTTGTACCACAGCATTTCTTGCTTGGTTGAAATGCCTTCTCTTCTGTTTGACTAGCTTGAAGGTGGGGTCTACCACTAACATGTGAGCTGCTAAGGTAACAGGTATCCCTGGCATCTCCTCATATGTCATTATATTCTCGTAGGAGCTTTATTAGATCTTCATTTACCTCCGCCTTCAATGTTGAACCTATCCTGACTACCTTGGAAAGATTGTCCTTCCTGATAGGTATCTCTTCTAACTCTTCTGTAGGATGGCCACTGGCCCATCCCTTCTCTTCCTCCTTCCTGATCTCTATATCGGGGAGCTCTGGCATGGATCTCTTCCCGACTGAATTCGTTTCATCTTCAAAATCTTCCTCTGAGGACTGGTGATCTTGATTAATGGTTATCTGTACACATTGCTTAGCCAGCACTGCTGGGTTGGTTGACACTGCATAGCACTTGCTTGCAGCCTGCTGATCCCCTCGCACTTCGCCCACCTTGTCTCTTACTGGGAATTTCAGGACGTTATGGTATATTGACAAGACCATTTTGAGGGCAGACAATTAGGGTCTTCCTAGGATGGCGTTATGGGCGGACGGGGTGTCTACCACAACGAAGTCTGTCATCAGGTTCTGCTTGAGTGGAGCTATTCCTACTATTATTGGTAGGATCATAGACCCGGTGGGAATCAGTGAATCTCCTGTGAACCTGTATAATGGGGTAGTGCAGCTGTTGTAACAAGGTCTCTTTAGGTTGAATTGCTCCAACGCACTCTTGAAGAGAATATCAACGCTGCTACCTGTTGTAGGGAAAAATCGATATAAAACGCAGCGGAAGAAACGAAAAATAGATTTCGTATGGTTTTAAAATTTTTCTCAAAGTTGAACCTTAACCTTTTAATTAATTAAACTCAAATATATACGGTTAGAGTTAAATACCTCTTGACGCGTGATCCGATTGACTTACGTCGATTGGTAATCCGCAAAATCTTTTCCGATGCCCGTGAACAGTACCCGTGTGAACAGTACCCGCGTGAACAGTGATCGTGAACAATACCCCCGCCGTGAACAGTGATCGTGAACAGTACCGCGAAGATCTTCTAATCTGAACACGTACGTGAATCACCTAGGAGAGTGGTCTCCCTTTTTCTTTGAATTGCAAACCTGAGAATGGATGAACAGAGTTTTCTTTTTCTTTTGTTAGTCACAAAACAATCAAAAGAAGACAAAAATTATTCCAGTCACTTTTGAGTTCTCAATCTAATGATCGAAACTCGCGTGAACCTAATTCAATGTTGTACACACAAGCTTATTGATGAACAAGCAATCAGTGTACTATCAAAGAATAATCTCTTCTCTCTTTTATGTTTAGTAGAATAAAAATTATCCTTTTCTATGAATTGAGAAGAAGAAGAAAAATTGAATCATTCAATCAACTATCGTGGCCGAATTCTATATGTGGTATTATATAGGTGGCCGAAATTTTGCTTCCTCTTCTATTTAGGATTGCCGAAATCTTCCTCTAAATGGACTAGGGTTGCCGCAAATCACATACCAAAAAGAGTTTGTGTTGCACCCTAATTTCCATCAACCTTTAGACTTCAAAACCTAATCCAACTCATTGATATTTTTATTCTTTTATTGACTAAATAAAAAGACTTCTTATTTGATTAAATAAATAAAATTATTTATTTATTTTCTTATCAAACAAGTCTTTTACTTTTAATATACTACTACCAATAGTATAACTTTAGGAAATATATTTCCTGATCAGAAAAAGATTTGTTTCTTAATTAAACAATTAATTAATAAATTAACTAATTCTTATTTAATTAAAACAATGAAACAAAATAATATATTAGGTTAATATATACACCTTGCCGCCCCACTTATATAAATGGGTCATATATTATTTTCTTATTTCATTTAATCCATTGGACTTTAAATAAAAGCCCACATGTGAACCAGACCTATTCTCACTAAAAGAAACAAGCCCACATGTCTCCTTTTAATATATTAATATAATAGTGCAGCCCATTAATTAAATAATAGACATATTATATTCTTGATATATTAAAAACAATTCTAGATGGACCCTTAAATCGGCCCGGTAGAATAAATCAAGTGATCCATGCAAATACGTGTGGATTGGGGATCTTGGCGGGCTATCTAAATTTAAGCTTCAATAGACACAACCTAATCACAATCAACAAATGATTCACTTAGGTCCAATCTATTAATTTTAACTCATTCCACTAAAGAGCTAAAATTGAACTATTAAATAAAGATAGAATAAGGAGATGTTTCTCATTCATACCCTAGACAATCTTATAGGAGATGGTGTATCCTCGTGAATAATATCAGTAATTTCCAAGAGCTCATAGACCGCCTATAGCTCTCCAAGTTACCATATTTCCTCATATGACCACATTTCGAACTTGGATACTTTGACTTGTCCAGAAGCCATGTTTTCAATAATCATTATTGAAAACTCAACGTTGAGATTTAATATCCAATACCTCAAAACATTCATATGATGATATTATACTCTCATTTAATAAATGGAGCCACGATGTCCATATCTATAAATGAAGTCCTCTATCGATTAACAAATGTATACCACCAAACTATCGAGGATAGACTATGCTATATAATCGTACTCATTGATAGCTCTAATGATAACACTTGCAACCATAAGTCCATCATTTATCTCAGGATTAAGATAGACTCTCCGATTGTCCTCTTTAATGAAAAGACTTATATTTAGTGACGGTTCTAGATAAAGTATTTCATTGTGATCCAGTTTAATGCACGTAGTGCACTAGATTCTTTTACTCGAAAACCTTTCGATGATTTTAGACTCATCATATTCATTTGATCCCACTCAAATGCTAGTAAAAGAATTCTACAACTTTAACAAGATAGAGGTGCCCAACCTTTAACTTAAGTTGTGAACGTTATTCAAGACTAACTAAAGAATTGTGTCTACCTCATATATATCCGGATGTATGAACAATTCTTCATGTCTCATAGTCTTTTGACCTTATGATTATTTACCTTGACAATTATAATAATAAATGCTATAAGTAATTGTAAGAATCAGAATTCACTTTATTAATATGAGAAGATTGTCATTATAATATTACACTCTTGCCATTGAGCATAATCCTAACACCTGTGTCAATCAAGACACGGTGGACCAAGTTGTAGGCTATTTGAACAGTGATGACCATGGGATCATCATGAGGTTGCACGGTGTTGTATACGACCTCTGTTAATAGCCAAAATTGGCTAAGAACCAAAGGGAAATTTTCCACCTTCCAGACCTGGCTCCATGCTCGAAAGTTTCCACCAGGAGACCATTCTACCCAAAGTCGAGCTACGATACCGCCCCGCGGGAACAAGGACAGGATCCAGAAACATCCGGAATAAAGCCCGAAATGGTCAGATCAAGCCCGCGTCACCAAATCCTCCCGAAGTCGAGGTTACCTCGTAATTCCTCCAGAAGCTCGCTTATACCTCACTGATACAGGGAGGTGTCCATAGAAGGTCGCACCTAGCTTCGAAAAGTCAAGGGAGGCCAGACCTAGCTCCTAGCTGTATGAAGCTTCTCAATATCGGGGCCGGGACAATGATCAACCTCACTAACTGATGCACCACACCTTAATACATTCTACGACCCCTATGGGAATCATGCTAGACCCGAAGATACACAGTATCGCATCTATAGACATTATACACGTGCAGAACAAGTAATAGAATCTAAAAGAGGAAACAAATTGATTTCCACCGAGATATCCTCAACTGAGCAATTAACTCAAAGTCAACGATATTTAAAGGTAAAAATCCCGTCCGATAAGGGGGGAGGGATGAGAAAATCAAGGGAAAATCAATGAGTTTTAACCCTATGAAGACACTGTATAAAGGAGGGACTTCCTCCTTCGAAAAGAGGAGACTACTATTCGACAAGCATACAACAAACACCCAACTGATCACCCAGAAAAAAGTCAGAGCAATTCGAAAGAGAGATAGAGAAATATATATCATATATTATCAATAAAGAGAGATTTTTATTCCTTTTGAGTACCTAACGAAATTGTTATCTCCATATCATTTCATTAGGCATTGTTTGATACACATATATATTCTACCATTGGTCATCACCTACGTGGTAATGATCTTGAGGGTGCTAACCGAGATTTGTTGCCCCGAGCAAGCTTTCTGTTAACACTTTCTAGCGCCGTCTGTGGGAAACAGCCCTATACCCAATTAATCAACTATTTGCATTTACATTTTCATTGTTTTACAGGAACTATGAGGCTCCGCTCTTCCCAAGGCCAACATAGAGTTTCGGAGCAACCCCCGGCGAGGCCTACGCAAAAGGCCCCAAGAAAGAGGAGAAAATCTGGATATGGCAGTCAAGCTCCGATCCAAACAACTAATGCGCGGGCTTCCGGCCACCCTATAGTGAGCCAGGCCGCGCTCGACCAGCAAGCGGCAGCCTTCGTAGAACCCGTCCGCATCCGCCTGCTCGCTGAAGGCATCACAATCCAGCCAACCAACCTGAATGATTCAAGGAAAGCCGAGCAGGCTCGGAGCTAGGCAGCCTGCTTTCGATCGCCTGGGACCTCCTCTTCCAGAGCTAGCTCAAGGGTAGGTCGTGGCCCCAACATTCGATCCGGGATAGGTTGGGACCCATGCCCCCAGTTCCAAAAAGACCTTCACAATATCAACCCAGGCGAGTAAAATCTGCCGCAGATGCTTTTATCCGGAAGCAACGAGAGCCATCCCATCCAACTACATCAAGGAGAACCGCCCGGGCCCAAGAGGAGGAGAGTAGACAAACTTCCCAAATGGATCCTATCCATGAGGCGGACCGGATAGAGGTTGCCAGTTCATCAGAAAGGCTCGATAGTGAGGAATTTGAGGTCAATTCAAAGAAACCAGGGAACAAGCGACTGAGGGATCAGCTGGCAAAGCTATAGAAAGAGGTCCAGCAGATAAGAAAAGGAAAGAATAAGGAGGATAAAAAGGATCCCCTGAGCGAGATGAACGCTCCCTTCACTAGGAGGATCCGGGAAGCGGAGCTCCCACCAAAATTCAAAATGCCAGCAGATAAGTTCTCCGGAACGGAAGATCTTCTAAGCCACCTAGAGAGCTTCGTTCAACAGATGGAGGTCCAGAACACTACCAGAGCAGCTATGTGCAGGATGTTTCCAACGACCCTAACAGATTACGCGAAAACCTGGTTCAGGAAGCTGCCTGTTGGCAGCGTGGATTCTTTCACGAAATTATCAACAGATTTTTGCTCGCAGTTCCAAGGGGTCAAACCTCATTCGAAAGATCCCATAAACCTCCAATATGTGATTCAGGAACGGAGTGAGACACTTCGGTCGTACATGGAACGCTTTCACAAGGAGGTCATACAAATGGGAGTTTTCACCGAGAAAGAAACTCTCACCAACTTCAGACGGAACCTATGGGCGGGAAAGCTTTTCCGTTCATTCACCAAGAGACCTCCCGAAACTTACCAGGAGGCCTACGACCGGGCTCTTGAGCAGGTCGAGATCGACGAACAACTCAAAGTCAAGATGGAACACGACGACATGAGAACAGCAAAGCGTATGAAAAAAGAAGCCCCCAAATTTGAGCCAGTTCAGAAAAATCAGAATAAATCTCCCAACAGGTCGACCTATCGCATCCCTACTCCTCAGCACAGGCAAGAAAAATATCCAGCAAGACGAACCCCTCCCCGGGCTTCGCCACCTCCCAGGACAGTGGCCCCCGTAATACAAGGGGAGAAAGGGTATGACTACTACACCCCTTTGAACGCTTCCAGGGAAACGGTCTACCTTGATATACGAGATAAAGGGCTACTCCAAAAGCTCGCTTCTATAAGGCCCCAGCGGACAGGAGGAACCGGTACAAGTACTGCGACTTCCATGAAGACATGGGCAACAACACTTCAGAGTGTTATAATTTGCGCAACCAGATTGAAGCCCTGATAAGGGGGGGATACTTGATTGAATTCTTACAACAGATCAGAGATAACATTCGGACTGAAAGGGAGGTATAAGCTGAAATCCGTGAGGACGCAGAAAAAAGGAAGGGGGAACAGGCTGACTTAATGCAACAGATCCAGGTGATACACACCATCAGCTGGAGGTCCTACACTGGCTGGAATCTCCAATAACTCCTGGAAAAACCACGCGAGGAAGATTCCCCACATCGAAGAAAGCCGGGGGATCTTCAAAGTCAACCAGAGCCCGATAGAGCCCTCCCAGTCAGCGCAGATCGTTTTCACTGAAGCAGATGTCTTTAACACCGTGCAACCTCATGATGATCCCATGGTAATCACAATACATATCGCCAACTGTCTGGTCCATCGTGTGCTCGTGGATACAGGTAGCAATGTAGATATCCTCTTCAAGGATACCTTAGAAAAATTAAACCTGAAGCAACGTTGTTACAACAGCTGTACCACTCCACTTTACGGGTTCACTGGAGATTCGATTATACCAGTGGGGTCGATGATCCTAGCAGTAATCATCGGAATCACCCCTCTTCAACAGAATGTTATGACCGACTTTGTTGTGGTCGGCACCCCATCGGCCTAAAACGCCATCCTAGGGAGACCATTCCTCTCCTCCTTGAAGGGGGTCTTGTCCATATACCACAACGTCCTAAAATTCCCAGTTGGAACCAAGGTAGGAGAGGTACGCGGCGACCAGCAGGCAGTTAGGAAATGCTACGCAGTGTCTGCCAATCCTACAGCCCTAGCAAAATAGTGTGTACAGGTAGCATTAGTCCAGGAAGACATGGAAACATCCCGGATAATCCAAGAGGAGAAGGAGCCCGCAGACCATCCTGAGCATCCGGAAAGCGAACCTATTATGCCTTATGAGGAGGAACGGAGTAAGGAGTGGGCCAGTAGGCAGCCTGTAGATAAACTAGAAGAGATACCTATCAGAAATGACGACCCCTCCAAGGTTGTCAAGGTCGGGACCACCCTTGAACCAGAAGTGAAAAAAAGGACTAATTGATCTTCTCGGGGAGTTCAGGGACATCTTCGCTTGGAACCATGATGAAATGCCTGGAATCCCGGTGTCATTGGCCGCCCATCAACTAGCAGTAGATCCAACAGTCAAGCCCGTCAAACAAAAGAGGCGTCACTTCAACGCTGATAAGAACGCTGCGGTGCAGGAAGAGGTAGATAAATTGATCAAAGCAGGGTTTATTAGAGAAGTACGCTATCCCGAATGGATTGCCAACGTGGTCATGGTTACGAAGGCGAATGGGAAGTGGCGTATATGTGTCGATTACACTGACCTCAACCGGGCTTGTCCAAAAGACAGTTTTCCTTTACCAAAGATCGACCAGCTGGTTGACTCCACATCCTGAAATAAACTTTTGAGTTTTATGGACGTATTCTCAGGATCCAACCAAATTAAAATGCACCCGGCTGACTAGGATAAAACCAGTTTCATTACTGGGCAGGGTTTGTACTGCTACAAGGTGATGTCAGTTTGCTTTGAAGAATGCGGGGGCTAGATACCAACGGCTGGTTAACAAACTGTTCAAGCCTGAGATAGGAAGGACGATGGAGGTATATATCAACGATATGATCACGAAATCCCCAACCGCAAAAGGACATCGGGAAGACCTTCGCAAAACTTTCCTCATACTGAGGGAAAACCAGATGTGGTTGAACCCCTCCAAATGTGCCTTTGAGGTGACATCGGGGAAGTTTCTGGGCTTCATGGTTCATGAGAGAGGCATAGAAGCCAACCTAGAAAAAATCAAAGCTATCTTGGACTTGGAATCCCCAACCTCACTCAAACAGGTACAGATTCTGACTGGACGTGTAGCGGAGCTCAACAAGTTTATCTCTCGCTCCACCGATAAATGTCTCACTTTCTTCAAAGCCATCAAACAAGGGAGAAACACGAAGTGGAACCAGGAGAGCGGTCGGGCTTTCCAGGCTTTGAAAGAATACCTAACAAGCCCGCCGTTGTTAGTCAAGCCAGTTCTCGGAGATGAGTTACAGATCTACCTGGCTATATCAGAAACTACAGTAAGCGGGGCTTTGACCAAGGAGTGTGGCGATGGTTTTCAAAGACCCATATACTACGTGAGTCATGCTTTGACCAAATCAGAAAGGAATTACATCCTCTTGGAAAAGCTCGCTTATGCTCTAGTGATCTCAGCGAGGAAGCTTCGTCCCTATTTTCAAGCTCACACAATAGCAGTGATGACAGACCAACCTCTCCGCCAATTCTTACAAAGACCAGACGTGTCTGGAAGGCTAGTCTTATGGGCCCTAGAGCTCACTTAGTTCGATTTAAAGTACAAGCCCCGGACCACGATTAAGGCACAAGCTTTGGCCGACTTCGTGGCAGAATTTTCAACGATCCCAGATCAAAAGGATCCCTCAATACCAAATGAGATCTCTGAAAAGATATCTGAGGTAGACAATTGGCCTGAAGGCTGCAAGCTATGGACCCTCTTTGTAGATGGAGCATCCGGGCAAGCTGGGGGAGGAGCTGGCATAGTTTTAATAGATCCATAGGGGACTGAATTCTGTCACTGTTTCAGATTCGAGTTTAAAGCCACCAATAATGAAGCAGGGTATGAAGCCCTCCTAGCCGGGATAAAGGTAGCCATCGAACTAAAGGCCGATTACCTGAAAATCAAGAGCGACTAATTGCTTGTTGTCAATCAGGTGACTGGGATGTATCAGGCAAAGGGAGATAATATGGTTGCTTATCTAAAGCTAGCCCAGTTGCTAAAAAATAAGTTTAAGGGGTTCAAGATCGATCAGGTACCTCGACACCAAAACTATCATGCAGATGTTCTGGCTAAAATAGCAACGAATGGAGGCCAATCCCTACCACGGGGAATTCCCCTCCAAGTGATCACCCAACCAAGCATAGCCACAAATAGAGAAATCTGCTCCTTGGATCGCCTGCCTTACTGGATAGACCCGATTGTTGCCTACCTCCTTGAAGGAGAGCTTCCCAAATAGCCCGACCAAGCCCGAAGAATTAAAAGACTCTCAGTCCGATACTGTATGGTAGACAGGTACCTCTACAGAAGGGGTAGATCCCTCCCCTTACTTAGGTGCTTACATCCCGATGACGCTAAATAGGCATTGAGAGAGGTCCACTCTGGGGACTGTGGGAACCACATAGGTGGGGAAGCTCTAGCATATCAGGTGTTTCGTATGGGGTACTATTGGCCGTCCATCCACCAAGACGCAAGGAGTTTTGTGCAATCTTGCGAGCCATGTCAAAGAACTTCAAACTTGACTAACCAGCCACCCGAGCGACTATCATCTCTTAGCTCGCAGTATCCCTTTGCCATATGGGAATAGACCTAATTGGACCACTTCCTACAGCTCCCGGACAGATGAAACATGCTATAGTGGCTATCGACTACTTCACAAGATGGGTCGAGGCAGGGCCTCTTTCTCAGATATCAGAAAAGAATACGACCAAGTTCATCAAAACCAACGTGGTATGCAGATTTGGGACCCCTCTCATCATTATAGCAGACCTAGGGAGGCAGTTCTACAACGCCCGATTCAAAGATTTCTGTCAGGGATTAGGGATCGACCTCAGACTAGCCTCAGTGGCTCATCCCCAGACTAACGGGCAGGTGGAATCCACCAACAAGACTATCAAGAAACTTCTAAAGAAGAAGCTACATCATAAAAAAGGCAAATGGGCCGAAGAGCTACCAGAAGTCCTCTGGGCATACCGAACTACAAAGAGGACAGCCACCTGGGAGACATCGTACTCCCTAGGCCTTTGGGGTTGAAGCAGTCCTCCCCATCGAACATAAATTGACCTCATTCAGGGTACAACAGTTTGAGCCCGAAAGTAACGAAGTCAAGCTCCGGGCTAATCTGGACCTCTTAGAAGAAAAACAAGACCGGGTAGCGGAGAAAGTAGCGATCTACTAGAGTAAGATTGCTAGATACTTCAACCGAAAGGTCAGAGCCCGGAATTTCAAAGAAAGAGATCTGATACTTAGGAAAGTGACCCTGAATACTTGGAAAAGTTCGGATGGAGTCTTAAGTCCCAATTGGGAGTGGCCATATTTGATAAAGCTGGTTGTTCGCAATGGAGCTTACAAACTCGAAGACATTGACGGACGATCCATCGACCACACTTGGAATGCATATCATTTGAGGAAATTCTACCCTTGAATTGGGGGTTCTCAAGCAGAATACCCTCATTTAGTTTTCATTAGAACCTCTAATAAAGATGTACTCCATCTCGATCATCAATAAAGTCATCTTTTCTCTTCCATCTTTATCTCCAGCTATATTCAACATTAATGACTACACCCTAGAGTGGGAAACTCAACGTGAACACTTCAAGACCAGGAAATAGCTAAATAGCTCTCCTGATGCCTTGGTCGGGCTACCACCCCCAAGAAGGGTCTGAGTGTAAGAGCATAGTTGCCATCCAGATCTCGAGACCAGGAAATAGCTAAATAGCCCTCCTAATGCCTTGGTCGGGCTCCCACCCCCAAGAAGGGTCTGAGTGTAAGAGCATAGTTGCCATCCAGATCTTAAGACCAGGAAATAGCTAAATAGCCCTCCTGATGCCTTGGTCGGGCTACCACCCCCAAGAAGGGTCGGAGTGTAAAAGTATAGTTGCCATCCAGATCTCGAGACCAGGAAATAGCTAAATAGCCCTCTTGATGCCTTGGTCGAGCTACCACCCCTAAGAAGGGTCTGAGTGTAAGAGCATAGTTGCCATCCAGATCTCGAGACCAAGAAATAGCTAAATAGCCCTCTTGATGCCTTGGTCGGGCTACCACTAATTGGGCCAAATATGTACTATATTTAGGCCCTCAGATCCCTACCTTATGTTCTGTTTTGGTGCGTTTTTGTGTCTCTTATGGGTTGTATTGTGCTTATTTGAAGGAAATGATGCAGAGACAGGCTTGGAAGCATATTGTGGTGATTCCAGCAGAAAAGGAGCACAAACAGGTCTATAGTGCGGGTCCAGTGCGGGTCGCAACCGCACTCCAGCCGCACTCATATGCATAGCCTGGGCAGAATGCAAGTACAGAGATAAAGTACGGGTACAATGCGGGTCAGCTAACCGCACTCCACCCGCACTAATGCAAAACCAGAGAAACTGCTCAGACACCTGACATTAGAGTGCGGGTTCTGTGCGGGTCAGCAAACCGCACTCCACCCGCACTTGCACCAAGAACAGAAGAACAGAATCGCACATGACACTAGAGTGCGGGCACTGTACGGGTCATCAAACCACACTCTACCCGCACTTGCATCAAGAACAGAAGAGCAGAATTGCACCTGACATTAGAGTGCGGGTACTGTGCGGGTCATCCAACTGCACTCTACCCGCACTGTTGCTCAAGACAGAAGGTAGATTTTGCACCTAAGAAGGAAGTTCGGTCAAAGTGCGATGCCAAGTGCGGGCCAAGTGCGGGTCAAGTGCGGGTAATTCAACCGCACTCCACTCGCATTAATGTCCTGATCCGAGAACTGAAGTTGCAGGCAACCCATACAGTGCGGGTAAATCACCCGCACTCCACCCGCACTCCGAGCGCGCCAGTCTGATTCTCAAAGCTTAAGTGACCTATTTTTGTATTTAGTATAAACATAAAAGTATAGAAACGTTTGAAGAGCTTTTGACTCCGTTTAGGACAGATTTAGCATTCTTAGATCTAGTTTCTCTGTCTACCTCTCATCCTCACATTCTCTACTCAACTTCAAGGAAGTTAGGAGAGTGGAGCCACTTTAAGGAAGGAGATGTTCTCCAAGGGTTATTTCTTTCTCCTCTCTACTGATTTCCTAGTTGTAATGAGTAGCTAAATCCCCTCTAAGGGGTTGATGGAGTAGTTAGTTTAATATTGGGCTTGTACATAAACTTGATATTATATTGATATTCATGTCTATCTTCCATTGATCTATTCTTGTTATGAATGTTTATCATTGATTTCTTGTGTAGATACATGATCTTTGCATGATGTCTTTATATTATGTATGAGTATTGCATCTAGATATACATCCTATTTAGTTGTTTAATGCTCTAAAGAATAGACGAAAAGTCATGAATTCCGACTCTTGAACCGCGGTTTTAATCTAACCTCGATCATGTTTCCGGCACTATACATCCTAGGTCGGAATCCGTGAGAGAGTTAGAAGTCATCACTATACATCCTAGGGTGACTATTTGTAATCGGTTGAGTCAATGTTAGGTAGACGAGCTTCATTTCTAAAATCCGGTAAACAATCAACTCTATACATCCTAGGTTGGTAGTTTACAAGGATTAATCCCTAATAGGTGGTCCGCACTATACATCCTAGGTTGGCCACCTTCTAGGGATAAATAATCGACTCTATACATCCTTGGTCGGTTACCGTGAAGAGCCGTGTTATTGACAAGTTTGTTACATTGCCCAGTATTTGCTTTCGAATTCATTAACTCCTTAGTTTCCATCATCTATATATCCTTCACTCCATATTCCCCTTTCATTTTATTAACTTATTTAATTTAGTGTTATTTAGAGTTGGTTCACAATCTACATTTTCACCAATTCATGTTTTGATATTATATATATATATATATACATACCATTACTTTAGTTTTAACTAATTTGGCTAACTCCACTCCCTGTGGACGACACCCACTTGCCGCTATATTTATGTTTGTAAACTGATTTAGGCTTTGTGAGGTTTCTTAAAATATTATTGACGGACTGATCTTTTAAAACGACATAAGGGAAAAACGCGTTCTGTCAAATGGCGCCGCTGCCGGGGAGCGGCATGTTAGTTTAATTAGTTTTGCTTAAGTAAGGTTTATAGTTACTTAGTTGTTTTTACATATATATTTATCCTTATACTTATGTGTTTGTATAGTTTTACGTTTGGGTAGTTTTTGTTTCTTGATATCCTAGGTCCATGGCTGCCCCCTGGAACAATTCAGGATCCGAGTACGAACTCAGTATTGACCCATATAACCAAGACTAGGGATGTGATCAAGATTTCCAAGAGGGCTACAATGTGGGTGAAGAGCTTTCAACCGAAGAGAGACTAGCAGTTTTGCTAACAGGACTACTTACAAGAGAATGAAGAGACCACATTAGTAGAGCAGAGAACGAGAGAAATTGTGCAAGCGGCACAGATTCCAGAAGAAATTAATGCAAGCCAGCTGAATATGGGAACATTTGATGAATGGATAGGAGAGGTCATGCAGTCAGCCAACCAGGATACACAAGAGGTCCAGATGCTACAACAAGCACATTTAGAGAGTTGGGAGACATACATGTGGAAGAATGATAGGCAATCAAACGAGATGGATGCATCTATTCACAGGATCGAGTTTCAGATAGGTCAGTTGGCTGAATTATTACAGGAAAGAGAAAAAGGAAAATTCCCAAGTCAACCGGAACAGGCTAGTGCAAGGACAGTCCTCAGAAGCGGAAAGGTTTTGGGAGAAAAGGATAAAGATACCGTCACAGAAGAAGAAGACGAGGCGGTTGATACGGAAGTGAAAAATGAGAAAGAGTTAGAAAAAGAGAAAAATGTCCGGGTAGCAGACCCAGAACCAAGACCTCAGCTCCATAAATCATCCAACCCCTATGTACCGCCTATACCGTTCCCAGGGAGGCTGAAAAACTCTAAGTTGGAGAAATCACATCAGGAAATCTATGATCTCCTTTCCAAGGTAACCGTCAACTTACCACTGCTAGATGCTATTGAGAAAATACCGGCTTATGGTAAATTTTTCAAAGACTTGAGTAAAGATAAAGAGCGGTTCAGACCGAAACAACAGGAGCATCTAAATGAGAATGTCAGTGCAGTAATTCAATGGTCATTGCCCCAGAAAATGAAGGACCCAGAGAGTTTTATAATTGACATTACGATTGGCGGGTCGAATCGCGAAAGAGCGATGTTGGACTCAGGAGCAAGCATTAATCTCATGCCATTCTCGGTCTACAAGAAGCTGGGTTTGAATGACCTCAGCAAAAACCACTATGTCCCTTGTTTTAGCAGATGCTTCTGCAAGAAGCCCTAAGGGCATTGTCGAAGATGTGTTAATACAGATTGAAAAGTTAATCATACCTGCCGACTTTGTGGTGATTGACATGGATGAAGGAAGAGACGAAAGAGATGTGAAGTTACTTTTGGGGAGACCTTTCATGGCAACCGCTAGGGTAGTAATTGATATGCATTCAGGGAAGCTGACCATGAAGGTAGTAGACGAAACCGTGGAGTTCAAAATTTTTGACTTTTTATCATACCCAGTGGGTTCCCATGACTATAACACTGTGGATTTCTTAGAGGAGGAGTTGGATACCACTATTGAGGAGGAATTCGAAAGAGAAGGAAATGCAGATGACCTGGTACCATTAGAAGAACTCCCTAAAAGAGTTGAATTGAAAGCACTCCCGTCGAACTTGAAGTATGTGTTTCTCGACAAAGAAAGGTTGAACCCAGTGATCATTTCTGCAAATTTGGAGGCAAGTCAAGAAGAGGAACTACTTGGAGTGTTGAAAGAGTACAGAGAGGCCACTGGTTGGTTCATAGATGACATTAAGGGAATAAGTCCTACCATGTGTATGCATAAGATTTTGCTAGAAGAGATCGCCAAACCGACACGGGAGGCACAAAGGAGGCTAAATCCGATCATGCAGGAGGTAGTAAAAAAAGAAGATATTGAAGCTTCTTGATGCAGGTATTATCTACCCTATTTCAGATAGTAGATGGGTTAGTCCCATTCATGTCGTCCCAAAGAAATCCGGAGTTACAGTAGTGAAGAATGAGAGGAGTGAGTTAGTAGCACAAAGACTCCAGACAGGGTGGCGCGTTTGTGTAGACTACCGAAAGTTAAATGCGGTCACCAAGAAGGACCATTTTCCCTTATCTTTCATCGACCAAGTCCTAGAGCAGCTGGCAGGGCATCAGTTCTACTGTTTCCTAGATGGGTATTTCGGGTACAATCAGATAGTTATCGCTCCAGAAGACCAAGAGAAGACCACTTTTACCTGTCCCTGTGGAACCTATGCCTTCCGAAGAATGCCTTTTGGCCTTTGCAATGCACCAGGTACGTTTCAAAGGTGTATGGTTTCGTTGTTTTCAGATATGGTGGGGGAGATTATTGAAGTCTTCATGGACGACTTCTCAGTATTCGGGGACTTGTTCAAGTTATGCCTTGATAACTTATCGTTGGTGCTTCAAAGATGCATGAAAAACAACTTGGTTTTGAATTGGGAGAAATACCATTTCATGGTACAACAAGGGATTGTCTTGGGTCACATAATATCTGAAAAAGGAATTGAAGTAGACAAGGCAAATATTGAAGTTATCAAGAGCTTACCACCTCCTCGCAATGTCAAAGACATCCGGTCGTTTCTTGGTCATGCAGGTTTCTACAGGAGATTCATCAAAGATTTTTCAAAGATCTCTAGACCACTATGCTTGTTGCTACAAAAGGACAAAGAGTTTGTGTTTAGTTCAGATTGTGCGGGGGCATTTGAAACTTTAAAAGAGGCTTTGACCTCATCTCCAGTAATTGCCTCACCAGTTTGGGATTTACCATTTGAAATAATGTGTGATGCTTCTGACTTCGCTGTAGGTGCAGTTTTGGGTCAAAGGGTTGGCAAAGACCCACATGTCATATATTACTCATCCCGGATTTTGAATGACGCACAGATGAACTATTCGACAACAGAGAAGGAATTATTAGCGGTCATTTTTGCTCTTAGAAGTTCAGGCAGTACTTGGTAGGTGCCAAGGTTGTGGTATACTCAGACCACGCAGCTTTGCGATATCTGCTCCAAAAGAAAGATGCAAAACCTAGGCTGATTAGGTGGGTGTTGCTGTTACAGGAGTTTGATTTAGAAATCCGGGACAAGAAGGGGTGCGAGAATGTGGTTGCAAATCATCTTAGCAGGATAGTATATGAGAGTCATATAGATGGGGATGAGATTTCGTTGAGAGAAAATTTCCCGGACGAACATCTGTGGGCAGTGCAGGATAAGGAACCATGGTATGCAGATCTGGCAAACTATCTGACACATGGGGTTTTCCCCCCTGAGCTAGATTGGCAGGGCAAGAAAAGGTTTGCTAGGAGATCAAGAGAGTACTTCTGGGATGAGCCTTACCTTTTCAAACACGGGGCAGATCAAGTGATTACGAGGTGTGTGCCGAAAAATGAGCAGTGTGATGTGTTGCGATTCTGCCATGACTTACAGTGTGGAGGCCATTTCAGCGCAAGGAAGACAGCACTAAAGGTGTTGCAGTACAGGTTTCTTCTGGGTATCACTGTTTAAAGATGCTTATCAGTTTTGTGTGTCTTGTGATAGATGCCAGCGCACAGGGAACATTGGTAAACGGAATGAGATGCCACAAACAGGAATTTTGGTGGTTGAAGTATTTGACACTTGGGGTCTTGATTTTATGGGGCCGTTCCCACCTTCTTGTGGGAACAGCTATATTTTAGTGGGGGTCGACTATGTTTCCAAATGGGTTGAGGCAGTCGCCACAAAGACCAATGACAGTAATGTGGTGGTTAAATTTGTAAAGGAACATATCCTGACCTGATTTGGGATCCCAAGGGTGATCATTAGTGATGGAGGGAGCCATTTCTGTAACAAAGTCCTAGGAAATCTGTTGAAGAAGTATGGAGTGCGTCACAAGGTGGCCACACCATACCACCCTCAGACATCAGGACAGGTTGAAGTCAGTAACAGGCACATCAAGCAGATTCTGGAGAAGACAGTCTCCTCCACTAGGAAGGATTGGGCATTGAAACTATCTGACTCCTTATGGGCGTACCGAACGGCTTTCAAAACTCCTATTGGGATGAGCCCGTATAGGTTGGTTTTTGGTAAAGCTTGTCACCTTCCAATAGAACTGGAATATAAAGCTTGGTGGGCAATCAAGAAGTTGAATTGGGAGTATGACAAAGCAGGTGAAGAAAGATGCAATCAGTTGAACGAGTTAGATGAGTTCCGATTGGAAGCCTATGAGAGTTCACGACTCTACAAGGAAAAAACAAAATCTATTCATGACAAACGATTGGTACTGAAGGAGTTCCAACTGGGCATGCTGGTGTTACTTTATGAGTCTCGTTTGAGGTTGTTTCCTGGGAAGTTGAAATCAAGATGGTCAGGCCCACATCGCATTATTAATGTCTCTCCAAATGGAGCTGTAGACATTCAGAATTTGAGGAACGATGGGATATTCAAGGTTAATGGGCATAGGCTAAAACCGTATTTTGGACCGGAAACCTGCTGCAAGGGTGTTGGGTCCATGGAACTTGCTGACCCCTAGCACATCTATCATTTCTGAGCACCGGTGAGAGGCAGCCTGCTCAGGTCATTTTTAAATTGTTCGCCTTCAGAGTTTTATTTCATTTAGACTTATTTTTCTTTTCTTTTCGCATTTAATTTTCGTTGGTAGAGTTGTTGTGTGGTTTTAAGCTAGGTTGTGCATCTTTTGGGAAGCACACAATAACACGCATGGACATCGACCGATCTTCCTTCTAAAGGGAGTTTTTCTACCTTTGGTTTTGTACTTAAGTTTTTAATGAATGCGAGTTAGTTTTTGTTATAATGAATGAGCTTGGTCGGATGTATGTCTAGATTCGGTTTGGGGGTGTTGATCCCTCATTCCGCCATTTATTGCAATTATGCTTATTCTTTCCAACAATGGGGACATTGTTGAGTTTTTGTTTGGGGGTGGGCATCACGCCTCCGCCGTGAACAGTTTAGTGATGCCCCCGCCGTGTACAGTTTAGTGTCAAATTTTTCAATTTTGTCGCTTGTCCATTTTTCAAACTGTAATCCAGTATGGGTATGATGCCTCTAGAGTGTGTTTTTGACGAGTTTCTTATATGTGCTCTGACCTTGTGATATAGTTTGGTGCCACTTAAGGCTTAGCTTGCACCATCATGGGTTAGTCCCACCCGTTGGTATGAAGTATTGGGGACTCATTGTTCCCATGTCTTGTTCTAATAGTGGAGATACCCGTGAGATCACAAACACAAGCATGAAAGTGCGTTTTCTGAGTGCATTATTGATTATTCTTAAACACGCCTCTCGTCATGTATGTCATGTGCCATAGGACTTGCATTATTTTGTGAATGCGTGATGGATGTTTTCATTCCCTTTTTAGATGGTTGTGGAAGTAATAGTAGGGAATGCATGTTTATTGAAGCACCTCTATAGCCTAAACACCACTTACCATATTGTGTGTTCCAAAGCCGATTTGAGGCCAAACACTTACCCTTTCATTTGGTACCACATTCAACCATATACCCAATAGCCTAAATACATGCCTACCCTTGTACTAATCATGTTAGGATGAGAAATGGTAGGGAGAAAAAGGGTTAAAATGGTCCCACAGTGGGTAAAATGAGATAGATGTTGAAAATATGAAAGAAAAGGGTAAGTTATGCACTCGAAATGCCTAAGAAAGGGAAAATGGTAACAACTCAAATGGAGTACAACATTGTTATTTGGAAATTGTTAAAAGAAAAATTTGAAGAAAGATTGTACTTGAAGTGCCATAATGAGAGTGTTTTATGCTAAAAACTCCCAAACGGAATGCAAATGTGGGTTAAATGGTTTCCTAGAGGGTTGCATTTACAGCAAGAAAAGAACATGGTGTGGGAGTAGGGATTTATTCTAGCATGATTGGTGAGTTGAACTCCTAAATTTCCATATTCTTTTTTGTGTAAACTCATTCAACCCCACAGCCACACTATAACCGGTTGAAAAGCCCTATTTGATCCATGTAAGTCTAGTTTGGGAATGTAGGTTGAAGCACGATCTTTCGCATCCATGGCATGGTGACTCATTCCTAGGATAGTTCATTGCTTAAATCTTATGCAGAATCTTCTTTGCATACTTGTTGTGTGGAACTTAGGACTCTTGAGGAAAGAAAAGAGGGAATCCATGTGAGCTTTAGAATTGAAGCAAATTATGTTCAAGGTATGGGAGTAAGTGGTCCTAAATTCATGAATGCCTTTAGGTGTGGGATTCGTGTTCGTACGAGCCTCCCTTGGGTGTCTCCAAATTGCTCTTGATCTTGTGCATATGTTTTTCTCCTCTCTATCACATCTGTTTGTATCATATCACACATGGGACTTGCGACATTGTTGATGTATTGTTTAGGTATTTTGAAATTACTTTCAGCTAGCGTCTTACTGTTTTTAATAGATTTGCTCGAGGACGAGCAAAGGTTTGGTTTGGGGGTGTTTGATCGGGCCAAATATGTACTATATTTAGGCCCTCATATCCTTACCTTATGTTCTGTTTTCGTGCGTTTTTGTGTCTCTTACGGGTTGTTTTGTGCTTATTTGAAGGAAATGATGCAGAGACAGGCTTGGAAGCATATTGTGGTGATTCCAGTAGAAAAGGAGCACAAACAGGTCTATAGTGCAGGGTCCAGTGCGGGTCGCAACCACACTCCAGCCGCACTCCAGCCGCACTCCAGCCGCACTCATATGCATAGCCGGGGCAGAATGCAAGTACAGAGATAAAGTGCGGGTACAGTGCGGGTCAGCTAACCGCACTCCACCCGCACTAATGCCAAACCAGAGAAGCTGCTCAGACACCTGACATTAGAGTGCGGGTTCTGTGCGGGTCAGCAAACCGCACTCCACCCGCACTTGCATCAAGAACAGAAGAACAGAATCGCACCTGACACTAGAGTGCGGGCACTGTGCGGGTCATCAAACCGCACTCTACCCGCACTTGCATCAAGAACAGAAGAGCAGAATTGCATCTAACATTAGAGTGCGGGTACTGTACGGGTCATCCAACCGCACTCTACCCGCACTGTTGCTCAAGACAGAAGGTAGATTTTGCACCTGAGAAGGAAGTGCGGTCACAGTGCGATGCCAAGTGCGGGCCAAGTACGGGTCAAGTGCGGGTAATTCAACCGCACTCCACCCACACTAATGTCCTGATCCGAGAACTGAAGTTGCAGGCAACCCATACAGTGCGGGTACAGTGCGGGTAAATCACCCGCACTCCACCCGCACTCTGAGCGCGCCAGTCTGATTTTCAAAGCTTAAGTGACATATTTTTGTATTTAGTATAAATAGAAAAGTATATAAACGTTTGAAGAGCTTTTGACTCCGTTTAGGACAGATTTAGCATTCTTAGATCTAGTTTCTCTCTCTACCTCTCATCCTCACATTCTCTACTCAACTTCAAGGAAGTTAGGAGAGTGGAGCCACTTCAAGGAAGGAGATGTTCTCCAAGGGTTATTTCTTTCTCCTCTCTACTGATTTCCTAGTTGTAATGAGTAGCTAAATCCCCTCTAAGGGGTTGATGGAGTAGTTAGTTTAATATTGGGCTTGTACATAAACTTGATATTATATTGATATTCATGTCTATCTTCCATTGATCTATTCTTGTTGTGAATGTTTATCATTGATTTCTTGTGTAGATACATGATATTTGCATGATGTCTTTATATTATGTATGAGTATTGCATCTAGATATACATCCTATTTAGTTGTTTAATGCTCTAAAGAATAGACGGAAAGTCATGAATTCCGACTCTTAAACCGCGGTTTTAATCTAACCTCGATCATGTTTCCGGCACTATACATCCTAGGTCGGAATCCGTGAGAGAGTTAGAAGTCATCACTATACATCCTAGGGTGACTATTTGTAATCGGTTGAGTCAATGTTAGGTAGACGAGCTTCATTTCTAGAATCCAGTAAACAATCAACTCTATACATCCTAGGTTGGTAGTTTACAAGGATTAATCCCTAATAGGTGGTCCGCACTATACATCCTATGTTGGCCACCTTCTAGGGATAAATAACCGACTCTATACATCCTAGGTCGGTTACCTTGAAGAGCCGTGTTATTGACAAGTTTGTTACATTGCCCAGTATTTGCTTTTGAATCCATTAGCTCCTTAGTTTCCATCATCTATATATCCTTCACTCCATATTCCCCTTTCATTTTATTTACTTATTTAATTTAGTGTTATTTAGAGTTGGTTCACAATCTACATTTTCACCAATTCATGTTTTGCTATTATATATATATATATACATACCATTGCTTTAGCTTTAACTAATTTGGCTAACTCCGCTCCCTGTGGACGACACCCACTTGCCGCTATATTTATGTTTGTAAACTGATTTAGGCTTTGTGAGGTTTCTTAAAATATTATTGACGGACTGATCTTTTAAAACGACATAAGGGAAAAACACGTTCTGTCAACCACCCCCAAGAAGGGTCTTAGTGTAAGAGCATAGTTGCCATCCAGATCTCGAGACCAAAAAATAGCTAAATAGCCCTCATGATGCCTTGGTCGGGCTACCACCCCCAAGCAAGGTCTGAGTATAAGAGCATAGTTGCCATCCAGATCTCGAGACCAGGAAATAGCTAAATAGCCCTCATGATGCCTTGGTCGGGTTTCCATCCCCAAGAAGGATCTGAGTGTAAAAGCATAGTTACTATCCAGATCTCGAGATCAGGAAATAGCTAAATAGCCCTCCTGATGCCTTAGTCGGGCTACCACCCCCATGGTGAATTTTTAAAACAAATATTTGTTTTCGTGTGCAGGATCAAGATCATCATAATTCCCTACCAAAGTTTTAATGAAGTATGAACAAATTGTTGCTGCGGATGCAACTCTGGTTCCTATTCCAGACCAGAAATGAAACAAGAGTTCTCAAAAGCGATTCAATTTCTCATTAAAGATAAGATGAACCTATCCCCCGGTAAGGCTACATCAATCCAACGGGGAGCCCAACCCCCGAGCTCGGGCTATAAAAAAAAATTAAAGCTAAGCTAAATAAGAGTAAAACGAGGTGCCCACCCCCTTTTCCGGGCAATCGAAACAAGCCATGAACAAACTACTTCAAGCTTTGGGACTCTCTTGGTTTTCCTCCGCCGGTCCTCCTCCCTCATGCTGATCTTCGCCATCGACCCCCCCCCCTTTCAGGTAGTTGTCCACCTCGGTTAGCCTCGCCAACCGCCCCTCCATTTAGAGGCTCCATCTGATCATCAGCAGGGTCTTCCTCTAGGATTTCATTAGTCACCTCCATAACCTCAGGCGGGATAGCCGCATCGAGAAAGGCAGCCATGGACCCCGTCTGACTCCTGTCAACCTCCATCTCCATTGTGGGGGGTTCCTCAGGCGGGCTCCTGACCTCTTCCCCAGCTCCTAACTAGTCCTCCTCGGATCGAGAAGACAAAACTTTACTGTAAGACTCCCCGGGACCTGAGGTAGCAAAGGAAGGATGAGGAAATGGAGGATCTGTCTGGGCGGGCTGTTTTCCAGCTCCTGCTTGGCCTGAAGGAACCACATCGTCGCCATCAGGGCGAGATAGCTCAGCACCCTTATTCATTATTTCCTGTCTATCCCAGCAGGCAATAGATGACAAGTCAAAGGGAAGAGGGAGAGCTTCTGCGGCCTGAAAGGAAGCGTAGAAATATCCGTCGCTGAAGGAGGTCTCCGCGTCAGCTTGCAGCTTGGTTACCTGAGCAATCAAAGACTGATTCTTGAAGTCCAGCTTTTTAGCCTCAGATCTCCAAGAATCCCTCTGTCTAGGCCGCCAGATAGACTAAAGATGCTCATGATCATAAGAATGCTTTGTCCTCTCATGGTCACAGCGAAGCTCAGCCAACTCGATCTTAACTTTTCCCTGGTTGGAGGCCATCTCTTCCACTAAAGACTGAGCCTGCTTGAGCAATTCCCTGGCTTTCTCGGCTTCCGGCTTCGGCTTTTACAGCCCGGTCACGAATGAGGGCTACTTGCTGGCCCATCGCTACATTAAATTTGAAAGCCTACAAAATACAGAACTAGAGTTAGGAACTGAACAAATTAGCAAGAGTAGTGCGAAGGAAATGCAATTACCTCAGCTAAGATAGCAGACCCCTTGGTAATCAGGACATCCACATGCATGGAAGGCATCCTAGAGATCCTACTGCCCGGACAAGACGCGATGAATTATTTCAGGACTTCGTCCTGCTCCGTCGAGCTCGACTGAGGCCGGGAATGGCTGGAAGGAACCCTCTGCGACACCCTTCCCAGAATCCTCTAAAGCTCGGGCAGTTGGAAGCACAGTGGAATCAGGAGGTCGAATCGAAGGGGTAGCAACTTTAGCGACCACAGCAGAAGAGACAGAAGCAGTCGGACCAACAACCTGGGAAACTTTACCCAAAGCCCGGAACGCCAGCGAAGCAAGATTGGCCATCTTGGAGCCCAGCTGGGGAGGTAGATGGAGCAAGAGCAGGTTCGACCCCAGCGAAGGGAAGAGAAATTATAGCTTGAGGAGAGTGTGAGGCATGGCGAGTAGCTGGTTCAACGACAAAAACTGTGAATAAGCAAATTAAAAAGGAAAATGTCAGAACCAAGCTGAGTAACAAGACAAGGCAAGGCAATGACACTTACGAGGAGTAGCGTCTGAGATCAGCAAGTATTGGTTCACCCTATGAGGATTGAAGGCTTCAGCAGTAGGGAACTTCAGGTTCAAGTAATTCCGGGCTAAAATAGCCTTCAAAATGGCTTCAGACTCAGAAGGCAAGGAGTCCCGATCCCACGAGGGTTTTTCACTTGAAAGCTGTGGGAACCTCGAATTCATGCCCTCCAATGAAAATCGAGCTCCCCCAGTCATCCCCCGTAAGAATCCATTCTTTCTTCCAGGCGGGGTCCTTCTTCGAAGCCCTAAGAATAACGAAGTTGAGCTTGTTCTTGGCCTTAGCATAAAACTGGCCTCGAGGAGCGCCGGACAGGCTCCCAATCTGGAAAAGATAAGCCAGCTCCTCTACTCTCGGCTCTGTCGTCACCTTGCTCAACTGAAACTGTTCCCTCCATAGCACAAGGAAGCCAATCAGATGCCTCCAGAAGCCAGACATCAACTGAAGGGGAGCAAGCTGGATGGCGTTAAGAGCCCGCCGAAGGGTCGGATGAAGGGGAAGCCTGACCCCATTCTTGAGAGCCGCCACATGAATCGGAAGCACTGCCTCTAGAGGGGTTGAAGAACTCGTAACCCTTGGGAGGCACCGAGATGGATACGCTATCAGGAATGCCATACTTCGACCTCAAGTGGTCAATCGAGACTGGATCGACGATGGAATCAGGGACAACCCTGAAGTCATAAAGAGGGAGCCTCTCCAAAAAGGGGCCAGAAGCTGGGACCCGATGTTCTCCTGCGGTGTCACCGCCCACTTCTTTGTCGGAATCATCGTCGGCGATATCCAAAGGATGGTCAGGATGGTTGGAAAACCCAGTCCCAATGGGCACATTCCTATTTGACCTCCTGCGTTGCGGGTTGGGTGGGGAATCGTCGCTGTCTAAACTCCTCCTAGCCCGTTTCCCCAGGGCAAGACTAACGACCTCCTCGCCGTCAACTATGGAGTCAACTGAATCATGACTGGTTTTCGACATGGCGAAATCAGTAAGAAGGAAGAGAAAGATAAGAATGAAGAAAAAGACAAGCTTGAGAGAATGGTTATGAGAGAAAGTATGTCTTGGGAAAAATTTGAGTTTGAAAGAGGTGAGGAAGTCATTGAGATAAATAGATATATATAGCCAAGAGGGCAGCAGCACGAGCTGACGAGATTTTCGGTTGAGATCGCAAAAAATCTCGGGAACTACCGTAACGTAACCAGATTAACTTGGAAACAAGCTAGTCAGCTCACGCCACGTCACTTGTGCAGTTAATGAGGATATCTCTCCAAGATTATGGTAACGGTAAAGAACCTCGGGGACTGCCGTAACGCAACCGGATTAATTCAGAAGTAAATTGGTCAATACATGCCACGTCACTCACGTAGTTAAAAGAGAAGATTTTCCCAATATTCTGGTAACGGTAAAAAAGGGAAGATTTCCCAAATAAAGTAAAAATCTGACCCCAACCCCGAGCTCGACGTCTGGTGTTCAAGTCAGATGGGATTTCTGTTAATAGCCAAAATTAGCTAAGAACCAAAGGGAAATTTTCCACCTTCCAAACCTGGCTCCATGCCCGAAAGTTTCCACCAGGAGACCATTCTACCCAAAGCCGAGCTACGATACCGCCCGGCAAGAACAAGGACAGGATCCAGAAACATCTGAAATAGAGCCCGGAAAGATCAGATCAAGCCTGTGTCACCAAATCCTCCCGAAGTCGAGGTTATCTCGTAATTCCTCTAGAAGCTCGCTTATACCTTGCCGATACAAGGAGGTGTCCATATAAGGTCCACCTAGCTTCGAAAAGTCAAGGGAGGCCAGACCTAGCTCCTAGCTGGATGAAGCTTCTCAATATCGGGGCCGGGACAATGATCGACCTCACTAACTGATGCACCACACCTTAATACATTCTACGACCCCTATGGGAATCATGCTAGACCCAAAGATACACAGTATCGCATCTATAGACATTATACACGTGCAGAACAAGTAATAGAATCTAAATGGGAAACAAATTGATTTCCACTGAGATATCCTCAATTGAGCAATTAACTCAAAGTCAACGACATTTAAAGGTAAAAATCTCGTCCGATAAGGGGGGGAAGGATGAGAAAATTAAGAGGAAATCAATGAGTTTAACCCTATGAAGACACTGTAAAAAGGAGGGACTTCCTTCTTCGAAAAGAAGACACTACTATTCGACAGGCATACAACAAACACCCAACGATCACCCAGAAAAAAGTGAGAGCAATTCAAAAGAGAGATAGAGAAATGTATATCATATGTTATCAATAAAGAGAGATTTTTTCCTTTTGAGTACCTAACGAAATTGTTATCTTCATATCATTTCATTAGGCATTGTTTGATACACATATATATTCTACCATTGGTCATCACCTACGTGGTAATGATCTTGAGGGTGCTAACTGAGATTTGTTGCCCCGAGCAAGATTTCTGTTAATAACCTCTTCTGTAAAGATGATCTGTGCAGCAGGAGGAGACCGAGGTGATCCTCTAGTAACCTTGAAAACATTCTGGCCCGCTTCTACTCCGGGAACTTTCCTGGCGTGGTTCTTTCGAGCAATGTTGGAGGTTTCTACCAAGGTGGGACCCCTACTGATGGTGTTGACAATGTGGACCTGCTCCATCAGATCCTTCCCTTTTGTTTTCTTTCCTTCTTCACATGCTTTAATATGGCATGCACCTCATTCCCGGTGCATATGTTATCGCGTACTTGTTGGAGGAATTCCTCCAAGCAACCTCCTCTAACCAGGGATTCCATTTGGTTCCGCAGACTATAGCATTATGAGGTATTATGACCTACATCCTCGTGGAAGTCACAATATTTGTAGCAGTTCCGTTGATCGACTGGTGCCTTTATTGGACTCGGCTTCCTGAGCAGTCCTTTGTCGCGGATGCCGAGGTAAATAGTCTCGGGAGATACGTTCAGGGGGGTATAGTGGGAATATCCTATTTCCTCTTTGTCTATCAGTGCTACCTCCTTGGGTGGAGGTGTGTCTCTGGGCGGAGTCCGCGGAACTGGATACCGATTCTGCAGAGGCTGGTGGGGTGGCGACTGATACGTAGATTTGTTGGGAGGTCTGTTCTGATTTTTCTGAACCGGTACAGGCTTGGGTGCCTCCTTCTTTTGGCACTTGGCATTTCTCATATCATCGTGCTCCATCTTAACTATGAGCTGTTCATCTATCTCGACCTACTCTAGAGCTCTATCCTAGGCCTCCTGGTAGGTCTCCGGGGGATGCTTGGCAAAGGATCTGAATAGTCTGCCTGCCCAAAGATTTCTTCTGAAATTGGCCAAGGTCTCCTTCTCTGCGAAGACCCCCATCTGGATTACTTCTTTGTGGAATCTCTCCACTGTAGGCTCTGAGCGATTCACCCCGCTCCTAGATCACGTATTGGAGGTGAATGGGATCCTTGGGGTGAGGTTTGATGCCCTGAAACTGGGCACAGAAGTCAGTAGTCAATTTGGTGAATGAGTCAACGCTCCCAACTGGTAACTTCCGAACCATGTCTTGGCATAGTCCGTTAGCGTGGTTGGGAACATTATGCACATAGAGGCCCTGGTAGCATTCTGGACTTTCATTTGGTGAACAAAACTTTCTAGATGGCTTAGGGGATCCTCGGTCCCAGAATATTTGTCGGTTGGCATCTTGAATTTGGGAGGTAGTTCTGTCTCCTTGATCCTCCTAGAGAGGGGAGCATTCATATCTCCCAAGTGGTCTTTCCGGTTTTCCTGGTGCTTGCCCTTCTTCAACTCTTGGATTTCTTTCACCATTTTGGCAACCTGGTCTCGGAGACGTTTGTTGCCATCATTCCTAGATTCAACCTCAGAGTCCTTATCGTCTGGCCCCTCCGATGTCGCAGAAGCTTCATACTGATTCTCTCCCTGGGAAGGGTCTTCTCTGGTGCCCCTGTTACTACCTCCTGCCACTGAATGAAGGTGTCCATTGGTCGCTTCCTGTTGAGGCTGTCTGGAATAAGCTTCTGGTTGGACCAGGTGGTGGCGCTCTCTAAGCGGGAGATCGATGACGGATCTCGCACGTCGGGGTTGATAACTTGTAGGTTGCCCTGGAACCAGGGGCATGTGCCCGAGTCTATCGTAGACCGATGGTACTGGGGGCATAGGCCCGAGTCTATCATGGATCGGTAAGGGAGGTGGTAGTCCCAACCTATCGAAGGGAGGTACTCTGGTACTTTACCGATTGGCATCTTACATGGGATCTGGTACCGCGGGCTGACTGGTACTACCTTGAGCGACCATTCGGAGGTGAATGCTCTCTATAAAGGCCGCAACTTACTGGTCTAGATTGGTAGGTCCAGCTGCTGGGGTAGTAGGTACCTAGGGGTAATCCGCAGCGGTAGATGACGGCTTCGAGGCGGGTTTCGATCCTTTCCCCCCTTCTTCGGTTTCTGGCCCTTTCGGGTTGAAGCGTTTGACTGATGTCCCGACGGATCAGGATGATCCTGAGAGGATCGGAGCTTCATTTTGATGGTATAGCAAGAAAATGTGGCACACTGGTTTCTTTTGAGGGTGTGGTGTTTCCCACAGACGGCGCCAAAAAGTGTTACCGGAAAAATCCACTCGGGGAGTGAAATTTTTGTTTGCACCCTCACCCACTACCGGTAGCAATAGCGGGATAGGTACCTTCAGTACCGGGGTCCCTTTTTATAATCTGTTAACAGTCATTTTTGGCAGGGGTCCAAAGAAGAATTTTCCATTCAGCAGGTACCTGGTAAGACCTAGATCGGGACCGATACCTAGATACCGGGGATGCTGTACACCATGAACCGGAAGGAAGTTAGTACCACGTCTCACAGTCTACAAGGTACCAAGCAAGGCTATACCATGATACCTTCTACCTGGTTCCTAGGTACCACGATACCTCCTACCTGGTACCTAGGTACCGCGACATCTACCCGGTACCCAAGTACCTCGATATCAGTGCAGGATCTAACCAGAATGTGTATCCTACCCGCCAAGTAAGAAGAATGGAACCAGGAAGAGGTACCAGAATGCTAGAACAAGCATCATGCCAGCGAGCACTCTGGTACACCAGTGTACTATACTACGGGGATACAGAGTCAGAATTCTCCTTTAAGCAACGTAAAAGAGAAAGTTGACCTCTCTGGTAAATTAATGGAGATAATCAACACCATTAATGAGGGAATCAGTCAACTCCATTAATGGCCATTCACAAAGCCATTAATGAGGGAGTCAACTTCATTAATGAAGATAATCAGACTCCATTAATGAAAAGATATTCAACTCCATCAATGAGAAGATATTCAACTCCATTAATGAGAAGATATTCAACTACATCAATGAGAAGATATTCAACTCCATCAATGAGAAGATACTCAACTCCCTTAATGAGAAGATATTCAACTCATTAATGTCGATAAACCAATGGAGTGGGCAACAAGGATGAACAGATATAAATATAACAAGTCACTCTCTAAGAAAAGGGTCGATTCCTCAATATTTCTCTAGTCGGACATTTCTCCAACAGGAGGTTCGAACAATAGACACAGTCCAACAGCCCTCAAGTATCTCCATATCTCCAAAATGTCTCCGGTCCTAGATTTCGCCAACTTCTCCAATAGGAATATGAGTTCGCCATCGCCTGGAGTGTAAAAGGGACCCTACCCGAATTCCATCTACACCACCATTGTATCGACTGCTATGTATGTCAATTTTCTCCAGAATTGTATCGGTACTAAGTGGTACCCCTCCAACTATGACCTATCAGGTCTCAGTTTGTACTAATGTAAGCTCTCCAGAGCACCTCTCGTAATATATAAATATAAAGAAAGGTCTTTCTCCTTCCTATGGATACTGCCTAGGGGTTTTTCAGCATGTGATCAATCGTGATGCTTTTTCTCCCTAGGTCAGTCCACCACTACTAAAAGAGCTGTCATTCTCCCATCTATCTCCTTATTATGAATGCATGTATGTGTGCTAGGCACCGACCATGCTGGTCCTAGCTCTCATGTACCTCTCCTGGCTCATTATCTAGGTCGGGGGAATTATAGAGGGCACCTAGAGAGGTGACCAGGTACCAGGATCAGATACCAGGACCGGGTACCAGCTTACTGCACCAGATGGGCTGGATGATTGTTCTCCTACTTACCTTACCTCTCTTGCGGTATCTACCCCGTTTGAGGACGTTGATCGATCAAATACCTCTCATTCACTCTTACCAGAATCACGGTACGAAGTACCTACCCACCCGCTGCAACCTCTGGGTAGCGTGTCGAGGGTGTTAATTGAGATTTCGCTCCCCGAGTGATTTTTCCATTAACATAATCGAAAGCAAGAAATAATATGATGGATAAGAAACAAAAAGGACTATGAGATATAGAAAGATACTGTTGTATTATCAAATAACACTATGACAGAATTACAATGCATATACTCTTCTCTCGTTTCTCGCTCTTTTACACATGGTGGTGATGAAGAAAACGTTTATGTTGATAAGTGGATATGTCCTCCCAATGATCGTTAACGAACTTTCACTAGCTTCGGAGAATTTCAGAGGAAATTCTACCGGGCATAGATCTCTTTTTCTTAGGCGATACAAAACATTCAAAAATCCCCTATTTCTTTCCCTTCAAGACCGTATATATATATAGTTTTCCCTAGAATCCCTTCAAAATTTAATCAGTATTAATGAGGATTACTGAGAGTCCTATTTTAGGCGTTGGAAGGCATTGTATGGGGCTGAAGGCGCGGGATTTGATCCCATTAGTTACTGTCGTATTCGAGTTCTGATTTGGTTGACCATTAGGTCTCAGTAATAGCGCTTTGTTTTGGCGATGGAGTCAACTTTCCTTCTTCGTGGAGCTTGGAGGGAAATTCTGGACTCTGGCAGAATGAGGTGCTAGTATATCAGTCTGGTGGAGCTTGTTCTTTTTCTTGATGGATTGGTGCTTGTGTCTTCACGATCTCCTTTGTATTGCTTGGCAGGTAAGGTATCTGCCTTGGAGGGGCTCTGGATATACATCGAGGTACTAGGTGGAAGTCGAGGCAGTACCAAGACGGGTATCGAGGTACCGGGTGCCTTGATTGATGTTGGGGTGCTTGCGGGGTACTGGTCATGCAAGTTTATCATCGTGCTGGTCTTAAGTCAGTATTAGGAGCTTCAGTAGGACGAGGTACATTCCTTCGTTAGCTCGCAGAGCTGATATTCTATCTAGATAGATATGTAGTCGAGGTCCCGACCTTGTCAAGTATCGGCTCCGTCTAGGTAGTGGTATCGATCTTGCTGGTTACCTGGAATATCTGGATGAATCAATCTAGGTAGCTCCTTATTGGAAAATTCTCCTCTGGTCCCTTGCCAAAAAACCCTGTTAACAAATTTACATGCCAGTTTTATTCCAAGTTACATGTTTAAAGGTGTATTCCAAGTTAAATGTCAGGTGAAGTTTAAGTTACATGCCAATTGATGTTCAAGTTACATGACAGTCTGCATTGCAATTTACATGCCAAGTGAAGTCCAAGTTATATGTCAATTGATCATCTAGTTAATGCCAATTAAGTTATATTCCAAATTACATATCAGGTAAGGTCCAAGTTATACGCTAGTTAAATTGAAAAGTTACATGCCAATTGATTCTCATGTTACATGTCGGGTAAAGTCCAAGTTACAAGCTGGTCATTGCAATTTACATGCTAGTTGCATTGCAATTTACATTCATTCTGAAAGCAAGACAAATATCAGCTGTGATTTGTTAAGTTTTATTCCAAATTACATGTCAATTGGATTCAAAGTTGCATCCTAGTTTTCTTGCAAGTTACATGCCGGTTAAATTGAAAGTTACATAATTCTCCATTTACATGCCAGATGCATTGCAATTAACATTCACAAATATATAAAGAAACTTCTCAACTTATTTGAGAGTATAATATTATAATGTTGATAAAACATAAAACTAAACTTTACATTTTTCAAATTGAACTTAATAATTTTCCAGGAAAGAAGAACAACTTTAACTCTGTATCTAACATGTTTCTGGTACACTATAAAAAATAATTTACAGATTTTGCTCTAGCTACAAATGAAGACACCACATTTGTCATTGTTTTGTTATGTGGATACTTCTTTGAACCTAAGTATTATATGAATCATCAACGGAATCACATAATGGAGGTTGCACTCCAACATCACAATGGAGATAGCAACTATTGTTCAAAGCCTTCCTTCATATAGTAATATACCCCTCCTTTATAAGCTCCCAGCAAATGCTAGTAGTAAGGTCCTCCATTTATATGCACATAAGCAAAAAAATAAGAATTTGTGAAATACAAAGGCATTTCTAATATTTAACTATATTGAGTTGCTAAATATAAAAGTAGATGATGGCCAATTTGAAAATTAACCAAAAAAGATCAAACAAAGGCATTTCCCATATCTTTGTAAGAATATATAAGATCAAACAAAAAAATCAATATATGTGAAGGCAACAAATAATATATATGATCAAACAAAAAGATCAATAAAAAAAAGGTTACACACGCTGTGTGCAACTAATTGATTCAACTAAATCGATTTGACTGCATTATATATTGAATGACTTGAAAATTTTTGTTTGAATCTTGTAAGCAAGAGGAGAAGTCCTTGTTCATGTGTCTAAAGACTT
Organism: Dipteronia sinensis; assembly: GCA_033220585.1. Lineage (NCBI taxonomy): Eukaryota > Viridiplantae > Streptophyta > Magnoliopsida > Sapindales > Sapindaceae > Dipteronia > Dipteronia sinensis. The sequence continues at coordinate 4,128,847 of CM065645.1, forward strand.
ATAGTAATGTTAATCCATGCTAAAACATTATTCTGATCGTATCATTCAAAAACAGAGAAGAAAAACACAATTATAAACCAAAAAACAGAGCACTTATAAACAGACAGAGACCATTCATTGGCACTCTTATTGTCACCAGTTGCAGGGTTTTTCCACCATAAACAATAGTGTAATCAACCCTATAAGTTCTTCATATTTTGATTGGCTTATTTCGTTGACAAACCACATTGGGGATTAACTTTGTAAGGGTAAATTAGGCCTCATTGAGTGTGATCAAGCTTCAAGGGCATCATCTTTCTCAAGAGCACTTCAAATGTATCTCACTTGTTTAACTCTCTTTGAAGAGATCTAGTTGCACACACTCACTTGCATGCATTATGTTCTTATGTTCATGTAATTAAATGATGCATTGTATGCCACTTATCACACTCCACACTTGCACTTTTTGCACATATCTTAGTGTGTTGAGTTTGCCCCGAAAAGAGAATTTCTTCTATTAGCGCCGCCTAGACCGCTTGGCAAGACATGCTTGCACCGCAGCATACAGAGCGGTATACCTCAGTAGGATCATGCTTCTTGCACCGCTTCCTGTGCACTTGCACGTATAGCGGTCCAAGTCGCGGTGTTGTCCAGTAGGCCACTGTTGCCTATACCGCGGCCTGCGCACCTGCATGCACAGCGCCCTACACCGCGTTGTTGTCTAGATGGTGCACTACTATGTGTACCCCTGTCTGGACACTTGCCTGGGTCGCTGTCCATCTAGCGGTATTGACTGGATTTTGTGCCCTAAGTTCAAAACAGGCGCAGTTTTGACTAGGGCTCCTATATATATTCTCTCTTCTTCCTTGCTCGTTTTTGTGAGTTCAAGAAGCCATTTTTGAGAGGCCAAGCTTCCTTTAGAGAGAGAAACTCCCAAGAACTCATCTTTACTCAACCAAACACAAATCCATGTGCATCTAACATCTTACAAGCATCATCTCATCATGGATTCTTCTTGCTTTCATTGACTAGGTAACTTGAACATGCCCTAAATCTCTTTGTATTTATTTATGTTCTTGTTTGCCTAGGGTTAGCTCTTTTATGTGAATTTATTGCATATCTTTATGTTTAATGGCATTTATAACATGTTTGAGTTGTTGTTTGTTGGTTGAGAGCTTTGTTCATTGATATCTAGCATTTAGGACGATTTTACCCTTCTAGCTAAATCTTTATGCATTTGAATTTAGATATTAATATCTAGGATTTGCATTTATTTACATCTTTAAATCCCTATATAAGCACTTGGTGTAGCCTAGCATTAATTGCATGATAGAATATTATCACATATTCACATAGGTTGCTTTATCTCTTCATTGATTGTTAAGTTTTGTGACTAAGTGGATTAGTACACAAGCTTGTGGTCTATAATCACTATTAAATGCCCGTTGGATAGAGTGAAAGGGTTAGTGACCAAGTAGGTGTGACTTGAGGTCAACCTAGATTGTAAACTTTCATTCAAATAGTGGATTTGAGGACCGTATGTGGTTAGAAGGATAGCCCATGAGTTTTGCCCAGTGGAGGGTTTCTCACGTAAATCAATCCTTGTGTTTTTTTTGTTTTCCGCATGTTTATGTTGGATTGGTTGATTGCTAATATGGGGTAGGATTATTAAAATTGATTAAGTCGAAAAGTTGGTAAGAAATAAACTAAAACCTATTCACCCACCCCCCCCCCCCCCCCCCCCCCCTCTAGGTTGTATTAGACACACTTTGTGTAATTTCAAACCCTGAGTAATTTAGATGGATAGAAAGTAAAAGAAAAGCTTCAAATAAGATACATTTACAACCCAAAAGTTACTCATCATGACTTGTTGAGTAGATTAGAAACCTAATTCTAGCTGCAGTTAAACTAATTTGTTTCTTAATAATGTTGTGTAGATTAACAACCTAAACTAACTGCCTTGTAATCAAGGATAAACAACCAATATGTTTTTAAAGAAACTCTATTTTTGAAAAAGGGAAGTCAAATAACCTTCGCCATCTAAAAAAGAAATTAGTTCCAAATGTTATAAATAAAATACATATCATAATGTTTGCACTGGTGGATTGAATGGGTGTGTACAGTGACATGGTTCCAACATTAGAGAATTCCAGCATCATCCAAATGCAGATAAAATGAAAATTAATTAACCTAAAACCAGCACAAGAAAGACGAAACTCCATCTAAACAAATAATTGCAATTTGACAATAAACTGAGAGACAAATCTAAACATTGTAAAGACCAAACTCCAATTAACTCACTAGTAGCTAAAGACGACGTCGACGAGCGAGGGCGAGGCTGTCGACGAGCAAGGATGACGACACCGACGGCAAGAGCAGTGGCTTCGACAAACGAGGGCAGTAGCAGCGACGGACGGTAGCTAAAGACGACGTTGACGAGTGAGAGCGACGGCATCGACGGCGAGAGCAACGATAACAATCTCTCTTTTTTTCTCTTCCTTTCTCTCTCTCTCCCTCTTTCTCTGTTTGTTTCCGGATACAATTGAACCCTAACAAAACCAAGGAATAAATTATCGGTATTGGTATCGGTATCGATATCGGGCTTCTAAATTTATAGATATATCGGGGATATTATCGATATCGGTGGATATTCGGTAAAAAATTAAAAAAATGATGGATATTTACATCTAAAGTTAGAATTTTTTTTGTGAAACTTTAGGATAAGCTTAAACAAGTAATTATACATCAAATGAATCATATTTCAACGATAAATTAGCATAGTTATGAGTTTATTATAAATTATAACATAGATAGAGTCTGTATATAATTTTTAAAATTGAGTATTTAATAGAATAATATTTTGTTTCACTTTTACAATATTATATACAATATAAAGAGATTAAATATTTAATAAAAAAAATTATCATTAAAAAATATATATAGTTCCATACTTCCAAGATTCTATCATAAATCATAATTCATACGTAATAATATATTGCATGTCTGAAATTTATAACCAAAATGAATTCCTTGCTGGTTCAAATACATAAGATACATTTCTATCTTGATTCGAACAATAATTTTCCAATGAAAATGTGCTAGTTATAGGCCACACATATGTCGCTTGATCTCTTCCAACTGATCTATGAATTGGGTAGTTTGGATTTACCCAACTTTGTGGCTATTGTTGATCTGCATGCATAGGTATTGCATATGGCATTTGTGGAGAAGGATAATCAAATATACTGCAGCCACCATAACTACTATAATATGATACATGAGAACCTGACTTTGTCTGCGAATCACCCAAAGAACTATTTTCTATGTTCATACTCATTAAAAAGAGAGTCATATTCAAAGAAACTTCATCAATTTGATTTGTTCCTTCATGTTGTCTACCATAATTTTGATCAAAATTATCTACATGAGCATCTCAACCTGCCGCACTAGCATTCCAACCCGTTGCACCAGCATCCCAACCTTCAACATGAACATCCCAACTTGTTGCACCAGCATCCAAACCTCTTGCACCAGAACCCAACCTCCTCCCTCATCTCCATTATCCTTTCCTCCACTATTTCCATTAGAGGTATGTTGGTCATCGGAAGGGCTGCTAATAGTAACTCCACGATCTACACCAACTTCTTCTCTAATCACTTGTTCAACATTTATTCCCATGTCTCGAGCATGAGAAGCAATTTATGGATCAGGATTTCCCTCATCATCATCCAAATAGGCAAGTCTAACCCAATCAAAAAAAGATTCTCATTATCGTCCCCTGCTTCAGCAGCTACTTGAAGTAGATCCATAAAATCAGTTTCATCTACTTTATCTTTTTCAGCTGCCATATCCTTAAGTTTCAACTTCATATTATAATAACAATAAACAAGTTGTTCAAGCTTAGAATATGCAAGACAGTTTCTTTGTTTTGTGTGGATTAAAGCAAATGTTGACCAATTTCTTTCGCATGCAGAAGATGATGATGTTTGTGACAGTATGCGAACTGTTATTGTACGCAATGATGGAGCACAATTTCCATATATTACCCACCAATCAGCTGCAATAAAAATTATTAAGTATTATAAGTATGAATACCATTTCAAAGATATTATTATTTATTATTATTACATAGATTTTTGTAATAAAACTTATGTACTCGGTTGCATTTTCCTTCTAGCTGTCATGGCTGCTCGTTCACTAAAACTTTTCTTTCCATCCTTAAAGTATATGAGCCACATTCATGACTTATGGGATCAGTATGTAAATAATATATATAAATATGAGTATATGACACAATACTCTCATACAAAGAAGTTATAATATTGGAATTATAAAATTGATTGTGAGTCGTAACTTTTTATCTCATTTCCAAAATTAGCAATTCCTGTAGCTTCAGGGTCTAATTGCATATAGACAATATATACAGCTTTCAAAAGATCTGAATTATCCATAATATTGTCTCTATATTAGTACTTTGGGTTCAAGTAGTAAGCTAGAAGAATAAAAAATAATAATTTTAGTATAAATAATCAAATACTATACTAAATATTAATTATGAATGACAAACAATCCGAAAAAAATTTACCTGTAGCATGTAGTGGGTGATTAATAATTTAAGTGTTTAAGATTAATATTTTGAAGAAAAATAATTTGCAAAATATCCCTGGATTTCGGGATGAAATTCATAATATTTCGGGAATATCGGAAGATTTTTACGGATATTTCGAAATCGACCGGATATTTACTAGATATTGGATATTACCCATGTTTCGATATTTACTAGTTATGGATATATCGGTGGATATATCAATTTTAAGTTCCTTGAACAAAACAAAACTTTGTTATTTCAACCCTCCAGTTTTTTTTATTTTTTAATTTTAATTTAGGGGTAATTTTGTCATAAAATGGTCAAGAGTAATGAAAACAATAAAATATAAATCGGTGGCTAAAAACAATAGTAATGAAAACAATAAAATATAAATCGGTGGCTAAAAACGATAGAGCGATAGATTTGTTCGATAAATTTGTTGGCTAATGAATTCACCCCAAATCAAATAGAATAAATAGAAGAGAATTGCAGAGAAACATATAGAGAGACCAAGAAATTCTCTCGTTTTGGCTATTTTTACAATATCCGAAAAATCCAATCTCCCCTACATTTTCTCTAACTCACTCACTTCAATTCTCTTCAATGTTTCATATTTGTTTATTTTTCTTGTTGGGGTTTCTGTTTTAAGACAATGCTTCCTGAATCTTCGCACATTCAGTGGATTTGTTTGTTGAAGTGTTAATTGAAAAATAAAAATTGGGCCTGGTTTGATTTGTGGAATTCGTGATTGGGTTCTGAGAAAAAAACGAATTATTATTTTGTTTTTTAGAGTTTGGTTTTTAACATGACGAATGACGGTGGAGATGAAACAGCGTTGTCTTCGCCGCGGAGCCGGGTCAAATTCTTGTGCAGCCATGGCGGGAAAATCTTGCCGAGAGCCGTGGATGGCAACCTTAAGTACGTGGGTGGCGAGACACGTGTCGTTGCATTCCCACGTGACATCAAACTCTCCGGTACATTTCTAAATTTTGTAAATATTATTGTTCTCTGTTTTTTGATGTCTCTTGTTGAAGTTTTGTGAATATAAAATGATTTAGATGTGTCTCAACTCTCAAGTGAATTGGGTTTGTGAGAATGTGTGATATTAGATGTTCTGGTGGGAACGGTTTTGATTTGAACATTGTTGCCAATGGTCTGGGGATATGTTTCAATGACTTGACTGTGGAGCTTTTTGCAATTATAAATTGCAAACGACTAATCCGATGAAAATGAGGTAGCGGTGTTGTGTTTGATGGAGAGAAGAAATGCTTGTGTTGAAACTTTATTTTCTTCGGTTCAAGCTCTAGATGGATAAAAGTATTTGGAAATGGTTGATTAAGGCCTCAACTAAGTAAGTTTGTGGTTGGTGGCTGGGTTGATGAATGGAACCTAACTCACAATTGTGGGTTGTTGTGGTTAATCGAATATGCGGAGAGAAGAAATAGTGTTTAATCTTTGTTTGCATAGTTTTGAGCTCAAGATGGATAAAGTATATTCGATTGATCATTGTCAAAATATTTGGAATAACAAAATCGATTCTGATATCGATGGATAACCGATCTTACTGGAGCTTTTTCATAAAACGGTTGTATGATGTTTCGTTAATTAATACCATCCTGTCACTGGTTTTGGTGTTGCTTTTATGTTTCACTGCTTGACCCTAGCTGAGAAAATGTTCCTTGATATGTCATGGAATTGTGAACGGGCCTTTAACATTGACAAGAGATTCCAGAACAAGCTAGTTACTATTAAGGAGGCTTTAATAACTTATTTAAACATTTAGTGTGGACATGGTGTCTCGTTAATGACCTACTCTTTTATGATCCTCCGTGTGTCACTTGTTTCTGTAGATTGAACTAACTATTATGGATTGTTTGTGCTAGACTCATTGGTTTTGTTTTGTGTTAGAACTCTCACATAACGTGTTTGACAGCAGATAATTTTACTGGTCTAAACATAGCACTTAAAGTGTAAATTTTAGGTGTTGCCTAGTCATTGAAGGAACTCTTGGCTTATGTCAGCACATTTATTTTTTGCAGTGCAACAGAAAACGACAGTTAAGCTTTTCCCAGAGTTTTTATGTTTGATTTAGTGCAAATTTTTTGCTGAGTGTGTAATTCAAAATTTAAAAATTGAAAGAGTTCCAAGCCTGAGTATCATAAAGTTGTCAGCAGCGAAACAGTGCTTATATGTCACTGTGATAGTTACTTCATTTATTGGATTGCAAAGGATAGTAGCCGTTAGAGTTCCAATTATGTTTGTTTAACTTTCTGTCAAAGTAATATGTTACCTGATTGTGTCATGTTTTATATATTAATATATCAACTTTTTACCTTACAAGTTCCATTTTCTGTTTCTTGTTTGTAACATGCAGAGCTAATGAAGAAGCTTAGTAGTGCTACTACTACTTCTACGATATCTGATGGGGATGTGGTTCTCAAGTATCAGCTAATTCCTGAGGAACTTGATTCCTTGGTTTCAGTCAGAACTGATGAGGATCTCAAGCACATGTTTGATGAATATGATCGTCATGAAAGCGAAGGCACTCCAAAGCTGCGAGCATTTTTGTTCCCCTCCACTCCAGTCTTAGTTGAGAACCAAACAGGGTCTGTGGATCCTCAAGTGATTGAACAGCGTTACATTGACGCGATTAATGGCATAGTCCGTACAACTGGTAATGGGAGGCTCACCCCAATCAATGCAAGTCGTGCTTCTTTTAGCATTTCATCAGCTTGCTCTTCCCCGAAATCCACCTCCCCGGAGAGCTTCACTGTCGAAACGATTCCCCAAGAATTCATCATGGTGGATGGCTACCAGAACAGTCGACTTACTATGCATAAAGTAAAAAGTTCCCCTAGTCTTTACAGTCTCAACAATCACCACCATCAAAGCAGCAGTCCAAGCAACCACCACATCTATCAACATCCAGGACATCATTACTACCAGAATTACCAGCAACACCTCCCACATTCTTACCAAACTCACAGATCACCACCTCCTGTGACACTGGGGCAGCAGGACTTTGTTAGAACTCCGATTGCTCATGGTCCAAACCCCTACTACACACGAAGCCATTCAAGTAGAAGCCATTTCGCAACTGGGAGCTATAACAAATACGGGTACTTGGACGAGTCAGCTTATGGGCTTAGGAGGGCTGATAGAACAGAGAGTCTTCCGCATAGCCCCAGGACAGGTACTATGCGAGAGAGCAGGGGATCAGTTCATAATATGGAGATGATGAATTGAAGAAAATGTACAGATGATTTTCCCTCTTCTTCATTCTATACATAATTTTGTGTTATATTTGTGTCTTGTAAATGCCACATTTAAATAGGTTTTGCGGATGTTATCTTTCTGTGTGGATATTGTACAGTTATAGAAAAAATGATAGTAGAGTTACCGTTTATATGTTCATGGATTTTATTTGTCAAAGTTGTATGCACAGGAATCATTCATGCTATATAGCACAAAATTGGTATTGGTTTGCCATACGTAAAAATAGAATGGTCAAAGCCACGTCAGCAAAAGTGGATAACGACAAAATATGATTCAAAGTTAGTTAACAAAAGGATGACATGGGCAGTCGACAAATGACAAGAGAAAGAAACAGGACATGAACGGTTTCTCTTAGAACTTGGTGAGCAAGTTTACTGCTCTTAGATAAACCAAGGATAGAAGAATGACAACGATAGGAAGACACGTATCTACCTAGGAGTGGCATGTCAGACCTTGCACGCAATCACATGACCCTACAGACTTGATGTGCCGTAAAGATGGTGCAGTGATAAGTCCCAATGGAGCAGAAAAGACTAAGGAGACCAAGGCTGGCATCTCCCAGAAGTGTTGATCTCTGATTGGCTAGATGGATGAGGTACAAATGTACCATGTCCCTACATAGGGAGAAGGTGAAATGTGCACCTCTCATCTCCTAAAAGAGACCCCGGTGCTACAACACCCATTCCTCCCCTATATACGGAAAGCGAGGGTTACGCACAAAGAAGAACCAGAAGATATGAAAAACCCTAGAATCCTTTTCTTGCCTGTACACAATCGTCCCTCCGACCACTGGCTGGAGGAAGAGAGACAAAAATAGAAGACAGAGCATGGGATAAAGAGGCACAACACATAATGGGCCCTCAGGAGAGAAGTATTACTCCTTATTTATATTCCTCATAGATTATTATCCATATCCGAGCTTAATACTTAGAGATCTAGCAGATGAAGCTATCTATAATGATATGGAGAAACATCTACTGCCTTTCAGGCATTTTAGGGGAAACAGTATTCTACGGTCAAGATCCGGCGAGAGATGCCGTCACGACATAGGGCATCTACCTCAGGTAAATGGGTTATCTTCCCTATTGTTTACATATGATTATATGTCCCTAGTTATAAATATCCTAGTACTAACTTGAGACATCGAATCAGAATCGGGCAAAACGCTCGATTTCCATACCGAACTTTTATGTTTTATGAGGTATTCTACAAGATTCCTTCAAGAAGAGAAACCCACCGCAAGTTGGTTCCCACCAAATGGAATCCTCAACATTCTGTCCTCACTCGAGTGGCCATGACACGGACCATCAACACAAGATCGGGTTTGACCATGTCCAGCTGGTCGTTGAAAGTCCACTTTATCTTACGTGGCGAGAAGTTCTTTAACTTTTGATCGTTGATGAGATTTCACCGTCAACGGTTTCAATACGCTAAATGCTTGAAAAGTCTTTGCTTAGGTGGTGGGAGTTTTAAACTAAAAACTGAGCTGCCTAAACAATCATTAAAAGACCATGGGCAAGGGCCAAAATGAGGCAAATCCAAAGCAGATTAGAGCAAAGTCTCCATTGGAATATATGTATAGGGTAATCCATGATCCTTTTTTTTTACATAGGATTTGACACACTTTTGTGTTCATTAGATACTAGGTGTTTGAATGGTCCAGTTTAATGGTCATTAATATACTTTCCTATTTTCTATTAGTATTTTTATTTTCTCTCACCTTAAATTTTAATATTTCATTTCATTCTCTCTCTTTATTTAAATTTCCTTTTTTCTATCTTATCTTTTTTTTTCTTTTACATATCAACAGGAAACTGTTAACATGTTTATTATTTCAATTTTTTTTCTCTCTTCACTTTGATTTATTTTTATTTGTACTTATATACAATTGTTTCCATTTCTCACCGTGTCTATTTATCAATCAATAATGTTATCTATATTTCTAAAAACAATTCTATAATATTATATTAAAATTTAAATATAACGAAAATAAATCCATATTCTTTAAATGATAAATTTAATTGACAAAAAAAGCTTAAATAAACTAAAATCAAAAACTAAAATCAATATTCCACTTAAATATCTTTTATAATATAAATTAAAATCGGTTCAGTATTCAAACAATCCAGAAAAAAAAACTAATTAACAAAGTCATAGTGTACAACACTTTCAATTCCATATATATATATATATATATATATATATATATATATATATATATATATATACACATTTTGATAAAGGTGAAATATAAAGAAATATGAAGAAAGAAAAAATAAAGGGGAAAAAGGATTTAAGAAAGAATGTCACATAGAGTGAAATGAGGGAGGAAGAAAAAAGGAAAGATAAAAATAAAAATTAAATTAGGAAAGATAATGAAATATAACATTAAAATTTAGGGGAGAGAATGGAAAAAAATAGGAAGTAAATAAAAACATTAATGGAAGAAAGAGAAAGAACATTAGACAGTATTAAATCTAGACCATTCAAATGCTTAGGATTTAATGGACAAAAAAATGTGTCAAATTTTGTGTAAAAAAATAGGGTCATAGATCATACTCATATATACGGTTTTTCTCTAGTCAGTTCGATCTTACAATAATAAAAGTTATGACGAACCATCTTAGCCTTTAAATTAATCTAAGGGATAAATCTTTTTGAATTAAATTTAAAAAAAAAAAACTTAAAAAGAGAAGAATTTCTCTCTCTTAAGTTTTTAACCATTAAACAATACGTATTAAACTCTCAAATCTTCTCCAAAATCTTTAATTACCATTTAAAATATCTCTCCTCCGTTACATTTATCTAACTTTTTGTATCCATTCTTTGTCGAGCAATCCAACTGTTTAGAGAAAAAAAAAACTTAGGAATAAACTTGATTAATTCAAAAATATTTGTGGAAATAGAAGAAAATAATCTTTCTTAGGATTGCAAGAGTAAAAATGTCCAACTTTAATAATCCTTCTTAAAGGTTACTTTGCACGGAATAGCCCCTAATGGCCTAAAATACCCTTCCCACTTAAAGGAACCGTAATGACCTAATTACCCACAAAAATTTCGCTTTCACGAAACAACCTTTACAATCCAATTCATTTGGGATTTTCCTCCCAAACCACCGTCCCTTCTTCAATTCTTCATCCCCCCCCCCTTGAAATCTAGGTTCTTCGACTGATCAAACCCAAACCCCAATCTTTCAGTTCTTCATCGCCCACCTCTTCTCTTGAAATCTGGGTTCTTCGACTGCTCAAACCCAAACCCAAATCTTTCAGTTCTTCATCGTCCCCTTCTTCAATTCATTTTGGGACATGGGAAGATCAACAGAGCACAACATTAGCTGGTAAGACTATCTGAATCTCTTAATTTTATCTGGGAAAGACTAGCTAGTAAGACTAGCTGGTAGACTATGTGAAACTTGAATTATTGTTGCATAATGAGGAATATTCATTTTATTGGGGTGCTTGTGATAATGAAAAAGCATAACTTTTGTGCTATGATCATCTGAAAATTTGTTGTTTTTCTCTTTCTCACATGAAATATACAGGAGATGATTGGTTACGACAATGTGTTTTTGGCAATTTAAGGATTTTGAAGAATTTCAAGAATGCTTAACTGGAAGTTTATTGTCTATCATTTTGTTTTTTTGCTGTCGAATGAACAGAATGCTGCAATCAAATTGGTGACTGGTTTGATTTTTTGCTTCTAGACGAAATCAAGACTGCCAAGGTCTGTCTCTCTTAATTTTATCTGGGTTTGATTTGACTTTTATTTATCCATGTTAATTTTTTTAAGACATTGTGTTTCACACTGTCAATGTTGTTTATGATTTTCTTGCGGGCCTCTTTTTGGTTTGGTTTATCCTCTGTGAGTACCTTAATTCTTTTTCTGTCTTTTTATTGTTATGATTATGATGAAGATAGTGACGTTTTTGTTGGCAACATATGGGCTTCGATACGAGTAATTGAGGCAGATGATTCAAGTTCATCAGATTGTAAGAATTTGGTGGCTTACTAGGTTCTGTTTTCTTTGATTTTCCTTTTCGAACAGGCTTTTCATAATCTACTTCTATGTTGATTTTGCTACTCTCTTTTTTCCATGTACCTCTGTTTTTTGTGGCTGATTTAAGTAAAAACGCATTTTAAAATATGTCTGCATATTCTTGGCAATGAGTATATTACCCATATGCGGCTGGCCAAATCGAAATTTATTAGCAATTTAGAAAAACAAGTTCTTTTTTGCTCACCCACATCTTGCATGTAATCTGAGCAATCGAATAGACTTACCAATATTATAATCTAATCTTTCGGTTCATTCAATTTAAGTGGAGTGATACCAAATTCGGATGGGTGACTGATTGATTGTAGGTCAAAGACTCTAATTGATATGTGCCCCTTATCCATGTTTTATTCTAACAATTTTACAAAAAACTATTTAAGTCGGTCATTTGTGATCTTAAATTTTCACAAACTTTTTTTCTTTGATGGTGATAACTTAGAATAAAATCTGGTTCATCATATTTATTACCAGTCCTTAAGCTTGCTTTTCATTTAGACTTCTTAATCTTACAAAATTGTGGACTAGTAGCACTTAGGAATTTGAAGTAAATGGTTGCATTTATTGCAAATAGCCGCAGTTAGTAAACTTTAGGAATATAGTTCTTCAAACTACAAATATTTTTCATCTGTGAATAATTTACGAATTCAGCTATTGATATCAATAACATTTTAAAATTATATGCCATTTAGATTTTCAGTTTTATTGATGATGCATGTAATGAAGAAATACTTGTCATTGTCCTGACATCCTACAACAAAAGTAGAGATAAAATTGTCAGGTATGCTCTATTAGTTACTGAATATTTGCCATTATCTTTCAATATATAAGAAATGCATGTCTTTCCTTTATATACTTGTCTCTCTCGTTAAACCTTTCAGTGTTGTGCATACAACATTTGACTATTAATCTTACTGGCAGCAAACTCACTTAATTATTATAATAAGGTTTAAAAAGAGTAGATTCAAATATTCTATTGGCTGCGAAGTTCTTCTCATGGCCACTGTTTAATAATTTACATGGCTTATTTTAAACATTGCAGTCATATGACTACACTCAGATTCAAGTTTTGATCTATAGGTGTTGTCTCTTATATTAAAAAGAAAAGCACATAAAGAGAGACACAAAGATGATATAAATGGTCTTATGGTTATACTTGTATCTATTTGTTGATCTTCATAGCGTCCCACCTAATAGTCAAAACAAAAGGAACTGTTTTTTTTTAATTAGTAGAGGAAGGAGAAAAAACAATTTTAAGGATGGGGAGCATTGAGGGCTTTGATAGTTAATCTCATTGACGTCCTTAGTGAAGCATTAACACCCATCTATTAAGAGTAATGAATACTTTCCCCATGTTTACTAACACTTTGATGAATTCCGTCTCTTTTCGATCACTCACATATTCACAATTTAATGTTACTGAGCCTGTGCCCTTCTATTTTTGGTTCAGCATGCCCGGTTCTAATATTTAAATTTAAGTTGTTTTTAACATTTGAAAATTTGTTTTGTAATAATAGGGTATCTCTACGGACATGATCTCCTTAGATGTGAGAAAGCTTTTAGGGCTCCATGTCCAGGGCTTGAAACCCCGTTCAGGACTTCAAATCCCTTTTCGGGGCTTCAAATCCCTTTTCAGGGCTTCAAATCCTTGTCAGAGGCTTAAAAAAATTCATGCCCAGAGCTTCAAAAACAATGTCCAAGGCTTAAAACCCCTGTTTAGGGCTTTAACCCTTGTTCGGGGGTTGAAATCCTTGTCCAATGCTTAAAAAATACATGCCTAAGGCTTCAAAAACAATTTCCAGGGCTTCAAAATCTAAGTCCAGGACTTCAAAATCCAAGCAAAGGGCTTCAAATCCTTGTCTAGGGCTTCACGTAAAATATCAAGTTTATGAGATATTATATATTTTCTTAGTCCGAGTTCTATCTGAAGTGCCAAGATAAACCACCCGAGCCCAGTTTGAATGACACAGACGAAGTAATCATTCATACTTCTGAAGAACCTCTCTTGGACGGTTAAAAACCTATCTTATAACTATTTTCTTATATTCCCACTTTGAAATATTATGTCCTTTAAGGTTAAAATAATCTATCTTGTAATCTTGTATGTGTTGATATGTACTTGATTTAGAAAATGTATATAGTTTTAATCTATGTTATCTTGCTAGGTTTGACATATGGTCGGCTGAGCAACACGCAGACAACTTCAAGACACTTTTAGAATCATGACACGTTAATAGCATGGAATTCAATGCAATCACGACTCAAATACTCAGAGGAAGAACCTCATTGGAATAAGATGTCTAGAAGCATACTCTGATAAGGAAACAAATTTCCTTAAAGATATCAGAGTCCAGAATAGGCAAGAGACTTGTTGTATTTAAAACATGATAGTACAAAACGGGAAAGAAGAACAACGCGAGGTGTACTCCAAGAATTAGGTTCTATGCATGTATAAATAGACCCTAAAAACACCTAAAAAGAGGTTGGAACGAATCATTAGATACTCAAGAAAGCGAGGGAGGCTGAGGTTGTAACAATTTATCCATAGTCAATTACTTTCTCGCCGTCACCGACAACCGTGGTTTTTTCCCTTCTGGGTTTTCCACGTAAAATCATATTTGCATGATCTCAATTATTTATTTTTGTTCTATTGTGCAATTGTCAATTCAACATACTTTGTGTGACATGTGATTGAATTTACATAATCCCAAAAATCACCGTCAACAGAGGGTTTCTCACGTAAAACAACTCATGTGTTTTCAGCGTTTTCCGCTTAACTTGTGTTTGCTTATTGATTGCTAATATGGGGTAACTTTTTAATATTGACTAATTAAGGAAAGTTGGTCTTGATTAAAACCTATTCCCCCCCCCACCTTCTTCTAGGTTAGGTTAGATAAACTTTTGTGTATTTTCAATTGGTATCAGAGCGGGTTCCTATATATACTTAGCTGATCCTTGCTCTTGCCGTGTGTGTCTTGCATGTTTGCCTTTTGTTTATTGCATACATTAGCATTCATCTCATTCATACCCAAACACTATGGGGGGAACGGAGATGGACATGTGGGAGCCTCAAGCATAAGACCTCATTTGCTCAATAGGGTGAACTATGCCTTATGGAAAGGTAAGATGGAATCCTATCTTTTTCAAATAGATGACCGTGCATGGATGGCAATTGAAGACGGCTACACTCCTCCAACAATGACCGTTGAAGATGGAAGTGAAGTCTTCAAGCCTAAGTCTCAATGGAGCACACAAGAATTTGAAGCATCCAAGTGGAACAACAAGGCAATGCATGCCATCCTTTGCGCCATGGACGACAACCAATACAAGTTGATTCAAACAACTAGTAATGCAAAAGAGGTATATGAGATTCTAGAAACGACTCATGAAGGAACCGAAGTAGTCAAAGATTCCAAGCTCCAAGTCCTACAAATGCAATTTGAGATGATTATGATGAAGGAGCTTGAGTGCTTCAACGACTTTCAAGTGAAGTTGATGGACATCGTCAATCAAAGCCATAAATTAGAAGACCCATATTCGGATAGGAGAATCAAGCAAAAGATTATGAGGTCACTTCCAGCAAGGTTTGAATTGAAGGTGATGGCACTTGAGGAGAGTAGTGAGTACAAGAACATACGACCAAGTGAAGTCATTGGAAGGCTTCTAGCTTATGAGTCTAGATGGGCTCCTACACCTACACCCCCAAGAAGAAAAATAGCATAGCCTTGAAGACATCCAAAGTAGAGAAAGAGGATGATGACTCAGATGAGGAGATGACCCTTATGGTGAAAAGATGTTTATCAAGTTTGAAAAGAAGGGGTTTGGATCCAAAGCAAAGGAAACGAAGAAAAAGACTCATTTCATGAAGGTTGAGCCAAGTCAAGACAAGCCCACAAGGAAAGGGATCTAATGTTTTGAATGTAGAGGGTTGGGACACATCTCCACGGATTGTAGCAATTTGAAGAACAAGAAGAAAGGAAAGGCAATGGCCGCCACTTATAGCGATATTGATGACTTGGAAGAGGAAGGAGGATCCTTAGATGATGAAGACCATGTGACAAACTTTATTGCCTTCGCATTCTCTCTCAAGAGTAAGGAAGCAATAGATGACCAAGAGAAAGACAAACAAGTTGACGATGACCCAAGTGATGATAGCTCTTCACCTCAATCTACAAATGGAAATGTGGAAGGCATGAACCTTGAAGGGTTCATTGAGCACTTTCAAAGCTCAATATTGAAGATGAAGAAAGAGATTCTAAGGCTAAAAGAATAGAATCTCAAGCTCTCAACCGAAGTAACTCACTTGAATGGACAAGTGAATATAGCAAAGAGGAATGAGGCATTAATGGAAAATGAGCTTGAAGAAGCAAAAGAAATTATTGCTAAGATGACTTCAAGCACGAAGAAACTTGACCACATGTTAGGTGTTGGCAAGATGCCTAGTGATAACAAAGATCTTGGTTATGAAGATGACAAGAAGACCTTATCCTCAAACAAGACCGTGTTCGTCATGGACATCAAAGAGTCTTCACCTCCCACAACATCCTAGGAGGAAGATTGAACTAGGAGAGTGCTCAAAAACTGTCCAAGTGAAGACAACATCAATAGTACAAGTTCAAACTCAAGCTCAACCCATGTGAGCTTATCAGGTAAACACGTGTGTCTAACTGCTTTATCCGACTACTCTATACCGGTCGAACCCTATGGTAACGACAAGCAGTCAACATAAGAAAGATAGATGAGCAGTTTCGTCGTAGATTTAGTTCATCTAGAGATGTGAAAGTGATAGGTGCAAATGTTTTCTCAAAGTATCAGCTGACACATACGCTCAACGGCTTTCTGGAAGTGAGGGGTATGTCACCGTCGCGTCACTCGCAGTCACCATTCCCACACCATTGGCCAGTACCAGCGACTAGTCTTTGGGCTACCTGGAACTAGATAGCCATAAATAGGCATGCATGCATGCTTAAGCTCTTGTTTTTCCTCTTCTGCCATGGCAATTTACTCACTTTGGACGACTACAAGGCCATATACCTTGGTATAGTACATGATACACTTTTCATGGAAAGAGTTTTTCCAATTCCAACAAATTGTCGTTTTGGATTTCAAAATTGCTCGAATCTGATAATGTCTTTTTGAAAGAAAAGAACATTGAAAGGGCTTCATCCCTCTTTTCCGAGGGGCATCGATTTATTATGTTGTAGAAGCGAACTCATTCGAACCGGGGTACGAGGACCTAGAGGGGGGTGAATAGGTTTTAGTTGATTTAATCAATTTTAATAAAGCTACCCCATATTAGCAATCAAACAATCCAAAGTAAAATACGGAAAACAATTAAAACACAAGGAATGATTTACGTGAGAAACTCTCCAACTTGACAAAACTCACTGGTTATCCTTCTAGCCACACACGATTCTCAAATCCACTATTTGAATGAAAGTTTACAACCAAGGTTGACCTCTAGTCACACCACTCTTAGTCACTAATCCTTTCACTCTACCCAACGAGCCTTTAATAGTGATTATAGACCAATTGCTTGTGTACTAATCCATTTAGTCACAAGGCTTAACAATTAATGAAGAGATTAAGCAACTTATGTGAATATGTAGAAATATTCTATTATGCATCTAAAGCTAGGCTACACTAAATGTTTATCTAGAGATTTAAAGATGACAATAAATGCAAATCTTAGATATCAATATCTAAATTCAAATGCAAGTAGATTTAGCTAGAGGGCAAAATGGTCCTAAATGCTAGCTATCAACGAACATGCAATCTCAACCAACAAACTAAGCTACAAACATATTCCAATCATGCTAAACCAAAGAAACATGCGATTAATCAACAAATATTTGCTAACCCAAGGTAAAACAATAACATAAAGATGAAACAAGAAGTTCTAAGTCATATTCAATTACCTAGTAAAGAAGAGCATGAAGACCCATGAAGAAGAGATGCAAGAATGAAGCTAGATGCACATGGGTATGAGTATGGTTGAGTAAAAATGGGTTCTTGGGAGTCTCTCTCTCTATAAAATCACCTTCTCTCACTAAGAAATAATTCTGGACTTCTTAGATGAAATGTGGAAGAAGAAGGTGTAATTATATGAGAAAAGACGAGCTGTTGGTGAAAAGACAAAATTGCCCTTTAATGGCCATTCGGCGGTCAGGTTCAGCGGTCAGGCCAATAGTCTAATTGTTCACAGAACATCAGGTCTGATTCGGCGGTTTGGTTCGGCGGTAAGGCCAGCCGCTGAATCAACCGTAAAATGACACCACAACCATCAGGTGTCAAAAGACAGTTAGGACAACCGCCGATTCACAACAGGGGGGAATCTTCACTAGATGATCAACACTTTAAAACAAAGCACACCAACGTGCGAGGGCGAACGTATCCAAACACATGGCATGAAATGATCAACATAAACACAGATTCACACTTAAGACCAACAAACAAATGCAAGATCAATGATCATACAATAAGTGTGTAGTAAACACAAATATGCAATCAAATCAACACACATGCAAGAGATATGGAAATACATATGAAAGTGTGTGTGTGTGCAACCAATCTCTTCAAATGGTTAAGCACAAGTGATATACCTTCAATGAGCTCTTGAGCTTGAGTGCTTGAATTCCATTTAAGCTTGATCATGAATGATGAAGGCCTAGTCTACCCTTACAAAGTAAGTCCCCCAATGTGGTTTGTCAACGAAATGAGCCAATCAAAATATGAGGAACTTACAATCTTCATCTTATGCTATTTCGTGACAAAACCACCACTCACAATTCATCCTCACAAAAAAAGTTATTCTACATTACAAAGAGATACCTAGATACTAGATCTTCAAATCTTTAAGCTCTTGTAGAATAGCCATCCCTACAAGCAATGAGACTACACTTTGCAAAAAGATAAAAAAAAATTCTAAGCATTTGCATTAACGAAAACAATAAACCATGCTGAAGTACAATGCAAATTGTCCCCCTAAATGGGTTACTCCCCCTCAAAACATAATTCTCCCCTAATATGCAACTCACATAGCTACCGATACTACTCCCCCTTTTTGTCAGGTGATAGGTAAAGGAGTATCCCCCAATTGAGTCACTTTAGCAAATAGAGCTATTTGCAAGATAAATGTATAATCATATACAACAACTTAATGCAACATAATTAATTGAGAGATACTCAAGGATATTTAATTTGAAAAATAATGTGTGAGTTTGTTGCTTTGGATGCAAAACATGCAACATCAAAGTTCAAGCAATGGTATTTGGCAAAGTGAACATCAAAAGAGTTTCCAAAGGAATTCAAACCAATTTGTACCATTTTTTCATAAATAAACAAGATATAGCTTTAAAACTTTGTAACACACACAAGCAACTATGTCAATCCTTAATGGCCAATCAAGACATGGACATAAAATCCTTATTAATTGAATGGATATAGTATCCTTATTGGTTGTTGTCTTGCTCAACCATTAAAAAGAGAGACAATGTTAAATTGGATGGGATATCTTTATTTATTGAATGGACACAAGGTACTTATTGAGTTTAGCCTTATCAATTGCTCCCACACACATTTGCACACATATAACTCATGCATAATATTTTAGTATGTCAAAATCAAGTTCACATGTCATGGAGATAAATTATAGGTCATTCAAATGTACATCCCAATCAATTCTCCTAGCCAAAAATTCATGTTTGAACATAAATGTGATATGGATTACAAACAAAGCAAAGACACATTTATTGAATAAAAAGCCATATAACTATATGAGCACAACCATAATGCTCAAGCAATTAATGAAGAAGCATAAAGTTGATCAAATTTTTGCTTATTTTAACTATGCAAAGTTGCTCTCTTTGCTTGAGCTCCCCATATGTGGTCAATCACCAAAACACATCAAGGTATATGACAAATCCCAATAGACCTATTAAATGCCATGAACCTAGTTGAATCTAAGGGCTTTGTGAATAGATCCGCTAGTTGATCCTTTGTTCTAACATGTTCAAGTGCAATACATTTGTTTTCAACTAGCTCCCCAACTAGCTCCCTAATATAGTGATGTCTAATGTCTATATGTTTAGTTCTAGAATGCTGAACCGGATTCTTTGAAATGTTAATGGCACTCAAGTTATCACAATTAAGGGTTAGAGTACCTTGATCAAAGCCGTAATCTACAAGCATTTGCTTCATCCAAAGGAGTTGTGTATAAGCACTCCCAGCTGCTATGTACTCTGCTTCAGCTGTAGAGAAGGAAATGGAATTTTGCTTCTTTCAAAATCATGAAACCAAGTTGTTTCCTAGGAAGAAGCAACCGCCCGATGTACTCTTCCTATCATCACAATTTCTTGTCCAATCTGCATCACTAAAGCCAACTAAGCTAGCATTAGTGTCAAAAGAGTACCATATCCCATAGTTGGATATCTCATTCACATATCAAATGATTATGTTCATAGAAGAGAGATGAGACTTAATGGGATCCGCTTGGTACATAGCACACATACTAACACTAAAGGCTATATCTGGATTACTTGCGATTAAGTAAAGCAAGCTACCAATCATGCCACGATAAAGACTTTGGTCCACACTTTTGCCACTAGCATCCTGCTTAGTTTCAAAGTGGTACTCATGGGTGTGTCACAACATTTGGCATTCTCAATGCCAAACTTCTTCACTTGGTTCTTAGCATACTTAGCTTGGGATATGAAAATCCCATTATGCAATTGCCTGATTTGCAAACCTAGGAAGTAATTAAGCTCCCCAACAAGACTCATCTCAAATTCATGAGATATGACATCAACAAATTGTTGGACTTTGGATTTGTTGGTGGAACCAAACACAATATCATCAACATAGTTTTGAGCTATAAATAACTCATCTTTGTTTCTCTTGATGAATAAGGTCTTGTCAACACTACCTATAGAGTAGTCATTGTCAACAAGAAATTGAGTGAGGCACTCATACCAAGCCCTCGTTGCTTGTTTCAACCCATAGATAGCCTTCTTGAGGCGATAGACATGATTGGGTGGTATAGATCCAAGAACCCCTTGGGTTGCTCACTAAACACTTCCTCTTGCAAGAAGCCATTGAGGAGCAATAAGCCATTGATGAAGGCACTTTTAATATCTATTTGGTGCAATTTGAACTTGTGCAGACATGATATGCACAAGAGAAGTCTTATGGACTCAAGACGAGCAACCGGAGCAAAAGCCTCCTCAAAATCGATACCCTCAATTTGAGAGTATCTTTATGCTACAAGTCTAGCACCTTATTACGCACAATGTTGCCATCCTCATCTGATTTGTTCCTATACACCCATTTGGTGCCTATGACATTGGTGTTCTTGGGTCTAAGAACTAGAGTCCAAACCTCATTTCTTTCAAATTGGTCTAGCTCTTCTTGCATAGCAACAAGAACCCAAAACTTATAATTTCAGGCTTCATCAACCCTTTTGGGTTCAATTTAAGAGGTGTAACAAGTATGACTAATTTGATTAGCTATTTGACACCTAGTCCTAACACCCTCATTCATATCTCCAAGAATATCATTCTTGTTGTGGAGACGTCTAACCCACGAAGTGGGTTCTTTCGAGTTCAAAGATGAATCTCTATCAAGAGGTTGAATGACCTCTTCATCATAACTTGACTTCACATTAATTGGAAGTCTCATCATTCTTCTCCAAAGGAGAGTCATGAACCATATCAACCTCCTCAACATGGTCACTAGTTCTAGGCCTACAATCATCTATGACAACATTGTATGGAAAAATACGAAAACGCAGCGGAAGTAAGAGAAAACGCAGTGGAAGCGTGACTAAAACGAATTTAGTATAGTTTAATTTTTTTTCAATATTTGAACCTTAACCCTTTAATTAATTAAAAATACATATATTCAAAAGATATCATACCTCTTGTCGCGTGATCCGAACACGTAGCGTCGATGGTAATCCGTAAGATCTTCCAATCCGATCACGAACGTGAATCACCTAGGAGAGTGGTCTCTCTATTCTTTGAATTGCGTACCTGAGAATGGAAAAACGAAATCTTCTTTCTTGATCGTTATTCACAAAAACTCCAAGAGCCTAGAAAGATCGTTCCGGTCACTTTTGAATTCAAAATCGTTATGATGAAACTCGCGTAAACCTAAATCGAAAGTGTGCACAAAACCTTTTTATGTAAAGGCTTGCAAGTGCACTATCGAATTTAGAACTATCTTTCTCTCTTCCTCTTGGCCGAATTTTCACTATGTTCTAGAGTTGAAATTTTTTTTTATTCAAAAGCAAGAGAATAAAAAATTCTTTCTCTAAAAAAAAAAACTTTCTTTTCAGTCACTATTAATTCCGAAATTAATAATATATATAGGTATACAAATCCTTTCCTAAAGAGGATTTACTTGGTGGGCAAGAATCCTATCTCTAGGTGGATTTATTTGGTACCAAAGAATCCTTTTTCAAAAAAAAAAAATTTATTTTCCACACCAAGACTCCTAATCCAACTCAAATAGTGTATTTGTGATTATATTAAAGACTTCCTTATTTGATTAGATAAATAAATTCTTTATTTATCTACTTACCAAATTGAGTCTTTTATATTTATTATACTACTATAATAGTATACTACTAGGAAACATAATTCCTAGTCAGAAAAAGATTTTGATTTTAATTAAATAATTAATTAATTTCCATTTAATCAAACAATAAAATAAATTAATATTTTAGGCTATTATTATAGCCTTGCCGCCCATACAAAAAATATGGGCAAAATATTATTTTCTTATTTTATTTAATCCATTCAGGCTTTAAATAAAAGCCGACATGTGAACCAGACTCATTCTTACTAAAAGAAACAAGCCCACATGCCTCTCATTAATATATTAATATAATTTGAACAGCCCATTAAATAAATAATGTGCAAATTATATTCTTAATATATTAAATATAATTCTAGATGGACCCATAAATTAGTCCGGTAGAATATATCAAGTGATCCATGCAAGTCCGTGTGGATTGGGGATCTTGGCGGGCTATCTAAATTTAAGCTTCAATAGACATAACCTAATCACAATCAACAAATGATTCACTTAGGTCCGATCTATTAATTTTAGCTCATACACTAAAGAGTTAAAATTGAACTCTTAAATAGAGATAGAATAAGAAGATGTTTCTCATTCATACTCTAGACAATCTTATTAGAGATAGTGTATCCTCGTGTATAATATCAGTAATCGCCAAGAGCTCATAGACCGCTTATTGCTCTTCTAGTTACCATATTTACTCATATGACCACGTTTTGAACTTGGATATTTTGACTTGTCCAGAAGCCATGTTTTCAGTAGACATTATCAAAAACTCAACGTTGAGATTTAATATCCAATACCTCAAAATATCCATATGATAATATTGTACTCTCATTCAATAAATTGAGCCACGATGTCCATATCTATAAATGAAGTCCTCTATCGATTAACAAATGCATACCACCAAACTATCGATGATAGACTATACTATATAATCATGCTCATTGATAGCTTAAATGATAACACTTGCAATCATAAGTCCATCATTTATCTCAGGATTAAGATAGACTTTCCGATTGTCCTCATAATGAAAAGACTTGTATCTACTAACGGTTTTAGATAAAATATTTCATTGTGATCCTGTTCAATGCACCCAGTGCACTAGAATCGTTTACCCCGAAGACCATTTCGATGATTTTAAACTCATCATAACTCATTTGACCTCACTCAAATGCCAGCAAAAGAATTCTACAACTTTATCAAGATAAATGTGCCCAACCTTTAATTTAAGCTGTGAAGGTTTATTCAAAACTAACTAAAGAATTGTGTCTGTCTCATACTTATCCAGATGTACGAACAATTCTTCCTTTCTCATAGTCTTTTGACCTTATGATTATTTACTTTGACAATTATCATTATAAATGCTATAAGATTTTGTAAAACCAGAAATCACTTTGTTAATATGAAAAGATTGTCAATTACAATATTACACTCTTGCTATTGAGCATAATCCTAACAATCTCCCACTTGCGCTATAGCAAGTGTGTCATATCTCTCATTCCCGTGTTCTCTAGGTGCCCATCAAAACTCTTCTGAGGTAGAGCCTTTGTGAAAGGATCCGCTAGATTTTCTGCTGACGCGATTTTGGTAATTGTCACGTCACCCCTATGCACAATCTCCCTTAAAAGATGATATTTCCTTTCAATGTGTTTACCTCTCTTATGACTTCTTGGTTTTCTCGAATTTGCTACTGCTCCACTGTTGTCACAGTAAATAGTGATCTGCTTATTCGCATTAGGAACTATTTCCAAGTCAATCAAGAATTGGCGGAGCCAAACAGCCTCTTTGGCAGCTTCGCATGCAGCAATATACTCAGCTTCCGTGGTGGAATCAGCAATACAGGATTGCTTGATACTCCTCCATATGACTGCTCCTCCTCCTATAGTAAACACAGATTTTGATGTGGATTTTCTGGAGTCAGAATCCAACTGGAAATCAAAATCTGTATACCCAATGGGAATTAAATCCCCTTCAGAGTATACAAGCATATAATCTCTTGTTCTTTTGAGATACTTGAAAATATGCTTGACTGCCGTCCAGTTATCAGGACCAGGTTTTGATTGAAACCTGCTAACTATGCTAACAACAAAACAAATGCCTGGTCTAGTGCAGAGCATTGCATACATGAGACTTCCAACTGCCGAGGCATATGGAACTCTACTCATGAATTGCTCTTCATGCTGATTCTTAGGAACTTGTTCCTTAGAAAGTTTGATTCCATGTCTAAAAGGTAACATACCTTTCTTGGAATCTTGTATGAAAAACCTAGACAATATTTTGTCTATGTATGAAGCTTGGGATAATGCAATTGTTTTATTCTTTCTATCCCTTATTACTTGGATACCTAGAATAAAACTAGCTTCTCCTAAGTCCTTCATATCAAATTGTTTTGCTAACCATTCTTTTACTGATGTCAATACACCTACATCGTTTCCAATGAGTAGTATATCATCAACATAAAGAATTAGGAAAACCAACTTGTCGCCTTTTATCCTTTTATATACACAAGGTTTGTCAGGATTCTGAATAAATCCAAAACCTTTCACAGCTTGATCGAACCTTATATTCTAGAATCTGGATGCCTGTTTTAATCTATATATGGATTTTTGCAACTTGCATACCTTTTTTATTTGGCCATTTTCAATGAATCCTTCTGGTTACATCATATAGATGCTTTCGTCAAGATTTCCATTAAGGAAAGCTGTCTTAACGTCCATTTGTCAAATCTCTAGATCTAAAGATGCTGCAATGGATAAGAATATCCTAATGGATTTAAGCATGGCCACAGGAGAGAAGGTTTCCTCGTAATCGATACCTTTTTTATGTGTGTTAACCTTTAACTACCAATCTAGCTTTAAAAGTTTCCACATTTCCATCCATACCTCTTTTCCTCTTGTATACCAACTTGCACCCAAATGGTTTATCCCTTTAGACAAGTCTACAAAGGACCAGACTTCGTTATTGAGCATGGATTCAATCTCAGATTGCATTGCCTTTTGCCAATGACGACAATCAACATCCTCTATTGCTTCCTTATAAGTGTAGGGATCATCGTCGTCCAGGAGATTCTCTACTGATTCTCCCAGACCGATGTATCTCTCGGGTTGTTTACCAACTCTCCCACTATGACAAAGAATGGTAGGTTGTTGATTTTGTGTTGGAGTGGAACTTACAATTGGGCTAGGTTGTAAAACCTCTTGTGAAATTGTATCTCCTGACATCTCATTCAGGACAATTCTACTTTTAGGTACAAAATTATTCATATAGTCCTTTTCTAGAAATGAAGTATTTGTTGAAATAAATACTTTTAGATCTGAAGGACTATAGAAATAATATCATTTAGTTCCTTTTAGATACCCCACAAATATACATGTTTTCGAACAAGACTTCATCTTTTCTGTCTTTCATTTTAACACATGTGCATGACAATCAAATATCCTCAAGTGTTGTAAACTAGGTTTTCGCCCAGTCCACAACTCATATGGTGTTTCAGGAACCGACTTAGATGGTACAACGTTTAGAATGTATATTGCAGTTTGTAGAGCATATCCCCAAAAAGAAATAGGAAGCGTTGAATAACTCAACATTGACCTAACCATGTCTAAAAGAGTTCTATTTCTCCTTTCTGCCACCCCATTTGTTGAGGTGTACCTGGAGTAGAAAACTGAGAAACTATCCCATTATCAATAAGATATTGCTGAAACTCATTAGATTGATATTCTTCACCACAATTAGATCTCAAGATTTTTATGTGTTTCTCAAGTTGATTTTCTACTTCAGCCTTGAATGCTTTGAACATGTCAAAAGCGTCCGACTTATGTCTCATGAGATACAGATAGCCTAATCTCGAGTAATCATCTGTGAAGGTGATGAAGTACTCATATCCACCTCTAGCCTGAATACTCATAGGACCACATACATCAGTGTGTATTAATCCTAAAAATTCAGTGGCTCTTGCATTTTTGGTTGTGAACGGCCTTTTGGTCATTTTACCTTCTAAACAAGATTCACAAGTTGGTAGATCATCAACCTTTAAGTCCCTTAAAGGTCCGTCACATACCAATCTTTTAATCCTATTAAGTTTAATATGACCTAGGCGTAAATGCCAAAGGTAGGTTTCATCTTTTGATAATTTTACTCTTTTATGATTAGGTTCTGTTAATTCTGTGTCTAACGAGTGAGAGATATTTCTATGCAAAAAGAATAGACCGTTTTCCAATGTACCTTTGCAAATAATTTTGTCATTCTTACTAATAATAAAAGCTTTATTAAAAGTAACCAAATATTCAAATTTATTTAAACAAGAAACTGAAATTAAATTCCTCTTGAATTGAGGTACATAATAAACGTCTATTAAATCTAAATGCCTACTAGAATCTAAAATAATTATAATATCTCCCACTGCACCTGCAAACACTAACGTTCTGTTGCCCAAGCGCAAGTTGATTTCATCTTTATTCAGCCTTCTCCTTTCTTGGAACCCTTGTAAGGAATAACAAACATGATTAGTGGCTCCAGAGTATATGATTCAAGAATCTGTAGAATCTGCCAGAAAACATGTTTAAAGATAATTAATATTACCTTCTTCCTTCTTATTCTGGGACTCTGGGGAATTTCTTTTCCGATGTCCCTTTTCACCACAAAGGAAGCATTTCCCTTTGATCTTGGTTACTTTCTTGGTTTCCTTCTTGGTAGGCCCAAGTTGCTTTTTCTTCTGTTCTTTCTTGACCTTTTGACGGGTCTTAACAGTAGCAACTTTACCAACCGAATGAATCTCTTGACCTTTGTTTTTCACAAGGATCTTTTCAGCGCTTTGAACATCTTGCATCAGGCCTTGCAAGGTGTATTCCTTATTGTTCAAGGTGTAGTCCAATTTGAACTGATCAAAGGAATCCGATAGTGAATTGACAATCATGTCAATTTTCGTCTCACCATCTATCTCAGCACCATTAAGTTCTGCAACATTGAGATATGTTATGACTTTCATCATGTGATCTTTCATAGCCTGTCCAGGTTTCATCCTAAGATTCATAAAAGCAGTCACTGCCTCTCTCTTAGTCGACCTAGACCTCATAGCAAACATCTCTTCAAGAGACATTATTATATCGGCAGCAGAATCCATTCCTTCATGTTGTTGTTGCAACACTCAGAGATAGTGGCCATAATGTAACATTTGGCCATATCATCTGAAGTCTTCCATTGCTCATACTCATCTCTTTGCAAAATATTAGATTCATTATTAGGAAGGGGTGGTTTGGGAGTAGTCAGAACAAACTTATGTTTTTCACTTTGCAGCAACAACCCAATTTTCCTTTTCCATGTGACATAATTATCTCCAATTAAAGTATTATCTTTCAGGATATTCATAAGTGATGGAGTCATGATTTTTGAATAAAACAAAATTATATATGGGTAAATA
Organism: Dipteronia sinensis; assembly: GCA_033220585.1. Lineage (NCBI taxonomy): Eukaryota > Viridiplantae > Streptophyta > Magnoliopsida > Sapindales > Sapindaceae > Dipteronia > Dipteronia sinensis. The sequence continues at coordinate 4,156,740 of CM065645.1, forward strand.
ATCATGATAAAGCACTTTTTAAAACGTTACGCCTCCTCTAGGAGTACGTACCATTTACTAGTTGGACTAGGTCCCACCTAATTGTTAACATAACAACCAGCGTTTTTAATTTTAGTCTTACAATTTTATTAACAAGGACTCTCGGGAGGATATTAATAAAATCACATTGAATGTGTTACCAAGATATCGACCCTCAATTTTCTCTCACGAAAATCCCTCCTCTGGGAGTAGATTTCGTTTAAGTTAATTGTCTAGTCTATCATTATAAGGAAGTATTTTGCTAAATTCCATTTATGGACGCCCCTCGAGGGGATTACCAATAAATAATAAAACTCAACTAACCTTGGAGGCCATAGGTGTTCTAACACACCTTCTCCCACTCAATTATTTAAGGCGTGTTGATTAAATTCCATAGAATGATTTTACCAAGTTATCTAGATGCCAATTAGATACCTAAATCATTCAGTGCATGTTCATACCAGAAGAGATGTATACGTGACACTCCTATTCTATATGACATGTTATCATACAACAACAAATATTGTAATATTTACGGAAATATAAATAGCTACAATTTTGGTCCATCCTAGAAAAGCACGTAAATTACATTTGTTTGGAATACAAAATATTCTTTCTTGGCGAACAAGTCTTCAAGCGGCCATCATCCACTTCCTCACCCCTCGACTGCCACCTTTGGGCGTGCACACCCCTTGTGTCCATAAAGGGCCACCATGCGCAGCCCATTATGCCCAAACGACTATCATGCGCAGCCCATGACACATAAGTAGCTGCCGTGTGCAGCCTATGCACCTAACAAGCGTAGCTACGAGCTAACATACACGGACGATTGTTGCCATGGTGCGCATGGTACCAAGGTTGTTCCGATTACTACCTCTTCCGCTTCTAATTCTTCAACTCTTTGAATCTTCGAAATTTGAATGTATTACAACAGATTTTACACAATAAATTACTGCAGTATTTTTTTTTTAATTCACTGCAGTAATTTTTACATAAGAAAAACTGCACTATTTTATACAAAAAAAAAACTGCAGTATTTTTTAATACAATAAAAAAATAGAGAATCTAGCAACTACCAAAAAGGAACTTATGACGATAATAGGCCACCCTTCTTGTTACAATTCCGAAACAAAAATACATTGTAATTCTAGGACCAAAATCGAGCAATAACAATTCACTTTATAATAACATATATAAATCCATACATGCCACATGTAATTATATATGCGAATACCTAGAGTGTCATCTCTTTCTAAAACATGCATAATCACAATAAAAAGAAATAGATTCACAAAAACGCAGCAGAGGTAAGAGCAAATGCAGCGGAAGCGCGACTAAAATGAATTTAGTATAGTTTAAAATTTTTTCCATATTTGAACCTTAACCCTTTAATTAATTAAACATACATATATTCAAAAGATATCATACCTCTTGTCGCGTGATCCGAACACGTAGCGTCGATGGTAATCCGTAAGATCTTCCAATCCGATCACGAACGTGAATCACCTAGGAGCGTGGTCTCCCTACTCTTTGAATTGCGTACCTGAGAATGGAAAAACTAAATCTTCTTTCTTGATCGTTAATCACAAACACTCCAAGAGCCTAAAAAGATCGTTCCGGTCACTTTTGAATTCAAAATCGTTATGATGAAACTCGCGTAAACCTAAATCGAAAGTGTGCACAAAACCTTTTTATGTAAAGGCTTGCAAGTGCACTATCGAATTTAGAACTATCTTTCTCTCTTCCTCTTGGCCGAATTTTCACTATGTTCTAGAGTTGGAATTTTTTTTTATTCAAAAGCAAGAGAATAAAAAATTATTTCTCTAAAAAAAAAACTTTCTTTTCTGTCACTATTAATTCCGAAATTAATAATATATATAGGTATACAAATCCTTTCCTAAAGAGGATTTACTTGGTGGGCAAGAATCCTATCTCTAGGTGGATTTATTTGGTGCCAAAGAATCCTTTTTCAAAAAAAGATTTCTTTTCCACACCAAGACTCCTAATCCAATTCAAATAGTGTATTTGTGATTATATTAAAGACTTCCTAATTTAATTAGATAAATAAATTCTTTATTTATCTACATACCGAATTAAGTCTTTTATATTTATTATACTACTATAATAGTATACTACTAGGAAATATAATTCCTAGTCAGAAAAAGATTTTGGTTTTTAATTAAATAATTAATTAATCAATTAATTAATTTCCATTTAATCAAACAATAAAATAAAATAATATTTTAGGCTATTATTATAGCTTTGCCGCCCACACACAAAAAATATAGGTAAAATATTATTTTCTTATTTTATTTAATCCATTCATGCTTTAAATAAAAGCCCACATGTGAACCAGACTCATTCTTACTAAAAGAAACAAGCTCACATGCCTCTCATTAATATATTAATATAATTTGAGCAGCCCATTAAATAAATAATATGCAAATTATATTCTTAATATATTAAATACAATTCTAGATGGACCAATAAATTAGTCCGGTAGAATATATCAAGTGATCCATGCAAGTCCATATGGATTGGGGATCTTGGCCGGCTATCTAAATTTAAGCTTCAATAGAGACATAACCTAATCACAATCAACAAATGATTCACTTAGGTCCGATCTATTAATTTTAGTTCATACACTAAAGAGTTAAAATTGAACTCTTAAATAGAGATAGAATAAGAAGATGTTTCTTATTCATACCCTAGACAATCTTATTGGACTTAGTGTATCATCGTGTATAATATCAGTAATCGCCAAGAGCTCATAAACCGTCTATAGCTCTCTTAGTTACCATATTTACTCATATGACCACGTTTTGAACTTGGATATTTTGACTTGTCCAGAAGCCATGTTTACAATAGACATTATCGAAAACTCAACGTTGAGATTTAATATCCAATACCTTAAAATATCCATATGATAATATTATACTCTCATTCAATAAATTGAGCCACGATGTCCATATCTATAAATAAAGTCTTTTATCGATTAACAAATGAATACCACCAAACTATCGAGGATAGACTATGCTATATAATCGTACTTATTGATAGCTCAAATGATAACACTTGCAATCATAAGTCCATCATTTATCTCAGGATTAAGATAGACTCACCGATTGTCCTCATAATGAAAAGACTTGTATCTACTAACGGTTCTAGATAAAATATTTCATTGTGATCCTGTTCAATGCACCCAGTGCACTAGATTCTCTTACTCTAAGACCCTTTCTATGATTTTAGACTCATCACAACTCATTTGATCCCACTCAAATGCCATCAAAAGAATTCTACAATTTTATCAAGATAAAGGTGCCTAACCTTTAATTTAAGTTGTGAACGTTTATTCAAGACTAACTAAAGAATTGTGTCTGCCTCATACTTATCCAGATGTACGAACAATTCTTCCTTTCTCATAGTCTTTTGACCTTATGATTATTTACTTTGACAATTATCATTATAAATGCTATAAGATTTTGTAAAACCAGAAATCACTTTATTAATATGAAAAGATTGTCAATTACAATATTACACTCTTGCTATTGAGCATAATCCTAACAATCTCCCACTTGCGCTATAGCAAGTGTGTCATATCTCTCATTCCCGTGTTCTCTAGGTGCCCATCAAAACTCTTCTGAGGTAGAGCCTTTGTGAAAGGATCCGCTAGATTTTCTGCTGACGCGATTTTGGTAATTGTCACGTCACCCCTATGCACAATCTCCCTTAAAAGATGATATTTCCTTTCAATGTGTTTACCTCTCTTATGACTTCTTGGTTTTCTCGAATTTGCTACTGCTCCACTGTTGTCACAGTAAATAGTGATCTGCTTATTCGCATTAGGAACTATTTCCAAGTCAATCAAGAATTGGCGGAGCCAAACAGCCTCTTTGGCAGCTTCGCATGCAGCAATATACTCAGCTTCTGTGGTGGAATCAGCAATACAGGATTGCTTGATACTCCTCCATATGACTGCTCTTCCTCCTATAGTAAACACAGATTCTGATGTGGATTTTCTGGAGTCAGAATCCAACTGGAAATCAAAATCTGTATACCCAATGGGAATTAAATCCCCTTCAGAGTATACAAGCATATAATCTCTTGTTCTCTTGAGATACTTGAAAATATGCTTGACAGCCGTCCAGTGGGAGTAACTTCCATCAATGAATGTCGAACAGAACTCGACCTCCATTGGAGGTCGAAAGGAACTCGATCTCTTTTTGGTAGATGAAGAAGACGACATATAAAACAAAATTGGCAACAAGCTAAGTCTTAGTAGAAAAAACGAAGAACTATATTTGAAAATATTTCTAGAAAAGAAGTCTCAGATTCAAGATTTTTTTTTTTAGAATTAGTTTGGTCTTTCCAATACTTATGTAGGAAAAGCTTGAGCACATTTGATTCAGTGGAATGACTTCTAAAAATGTCAAATTTTTTAAAGACGTAGCGAGGCGGCGGAGGAGGGGGATTGGCTCCCCCTCTTCCCCGAGCCCCATCTCCCCCAAAGGTTTGAACGCTACCCCCATAAATCCCCCATGTGGGGAAGACTTTATTCTCTCTGCCGCCCCCTTTCTCCCCCCATTTTTGTGTGTGTGTGTGTGTGGGGGGGGGGGGGGGGGGGGGGGGGGGGGGGGCTAAGCTTGAAGGGAAGAAGAGGTGGAAGGAGAGAGAGGCAGCCCTCACTATACGTCCTTTGTCCTGTCTTGTTTTAGCCCGTGTTTATCGGGCTGTATTGATACTCTATGGTTATTTAGTACTACTTCTGTTCTACTTCACGTAAATGCCCATACAACGAGGATTCTCTTTTCTCGTGTATCACATTACGGTAGTGGAAGAATTCAATTCTTCCTTAGTCAACTTGGTCATAGAATTCGTTTTGACATTGTTGAAGTGATTCCTTGATCTTTGGAATGGTTGATCCCGTCTTAATCTCCGGCCGGGACCTGCTTTGTCCTCAGGCTTCGCCTTCGGGGTTCCTTTCCCAATCAGAGGTCGAATAGACGACCAATCGACCTCCATTGGATGTTTGTTCAAACTCAATTGATGGCTCTATTAATGGAGGTTTTGGAAAAAGAAATTCAAAGAAAAAAATATAGAATGAAGTATAAAGTAAAAATGAGGGTATTTTTGTCCATCACCATACTTCAATGCCATTTAAACAAGAATTATTAATGGAGTGAAAGTTTCAAAGATGGAGATGTAAAGAGTGCAATATATTTAAGGAACCCTTTCTCATTGTCCTTTGAGGAAGTTGCAAGAAATGATCATAAAGTTTATGAGTTTATTGTTTTTAGCAAAATATTTATTTTTTATTATACTTATCATTTTTAAGTTTGAACTGACAAGTATACCCTTCCTTTTGTCTTTACTTTACCCAAAATTTTCCCCTAAAATTTTGCTCCCTTATTTCCAAATCCCTCCATTTTGTTTTTCATTTCAAATATTCTCTCTCTCTCTCTCTCTCTCTCTCTCTCTCTCTCCCTCTCCCTTTGCGTGTTGAAATCAAAGGAACTGGGCAAGAGCAACTTCATTTTTATTCGTTAATCGGCAAGACGAAGTGGCAACAACAGCGACAAGACGAAGTCACACGAAATTTCTGGGCAAGAAATAATAAAAAATATAAAATTGGGGTTTTGGCTCTTGTTAGGGTTTCAGACAGCAGAAAAAGAAAGAGAAAGAGAGAGAACGAGAAAAAGAAAGAAAAAGAGACCCCGTCGTCCATCGCCATCACCCCCCCTCTCGCCTATCGACGTTGCCACCTGCAGCGATTGTCCTCCCGAGCCCGTCAGTGCCACGCCTTTGCCTTAACTGTTTTTCTCTCGTTGACGACTCCACTTGGAGCGACCTTACATTTAAGCTCATCAATGCCACGCCAAGTTTTCGATTTTCCGGTAAGTTCTTACATAATACAACAGTTAATCACTGTCATCATTTAGAAAAAATAGGTTTTCTTAAAAAAAAAATAAAATTATATTGTTGTGTTGGATCTAAGTTAATTATCTGGGAGGAGTTTTGATCTTCTTTTCACTGTTTTCTTGGTCCGTGGTTCTATGTTCCTGTTTGATCTTCTTTTGCATTTGGGTTTCTGGTGTGGCTAGGGTTTCAATAGTTTGTTTTGTTGTTTAGTTTCTTTTCTGTTGTACTAGGCTGTGCTGCTCTATTTTGGTGTTGGCTTTGTCTTCCCAGCTAGGCTGCCTAGTTCTGTGTTCCGGTTACTGCTTGGCTGCTTTGGCACAACATGAATCGTATCTTGTATGGTGGAGTGGTCAAATAGCTAGGAGATTGATGGAGTAGGGCTGGTGAACTCATTGCAGATTTCAAAACTGGTGGAAATGTGGTTGGTTTACACAGGACATGTCTCAAATGAGTTGAATCTGATGTGTTAGGAGTGGTGGATTTATGTAATTAGACCAGTTTCTCTTGTGCAGATGTAGATAATATAGTGTTTGATATTTTGCCTCTGAAATCTAAGTTTACAAATGTGAAAACTGTTCATATTTCTTGGAATCGCAACAGAGTCTCTCACTCAAGTTGCTAGGTTTGCAGTTGGTTGTGTTAGCTCTATTTGTTGGAGCAATTCATTTCCAGATTGGAACTAGTGTCAAGTGTGCATCTGTTCAAGCTGACATGTAATTTCGAATTGCACTGGCATGTAACTTCAATTTGCACTGCATGTAACTTCTGACATGTAAAAATACTGGACTTCGTTTTTGGAACTAGTGTCAAGTGTGAAATATGTTCAAACTGGCACGTAACTTCAAATTGAACTGGTATGTAACAATACTGGACTTTGTTTTTGAAACTAGTGTGTCAACTGTGAAATCTGTTTAAACTGGCATGTAACTTCAATTTGCAATGGTATGTAACTTCAAATTGCACCGACATGTAACTTCAAATTGAACCGGCATGTAACTTCTGACATGTAAAAATACTGGACTTCATTTTTGGAACTAGTGTCAAGTGTGAAATATGTTCAAACTGGCATGTAACTTCAATTTGCACTGGCATGTAACTTCAAATTGAACTGGCATGTAACTTCTGGCAGTAACAATACTGGACTTTGTTTTTGGAACTAGTGTGTCAACTGTGAAATATGTTTAAACTGGTATGTAACTTTGAATTGCACTGGCATGTAACTTCAATTTGCATTGGCATGTAACTTCAAATTGAACTGGCATGTAACTTCCAGCATGTAACAATACTGGAATTGAATTTCATCAATGTACTAAATTCAATACTAAAATTTGGTCTTCAAAATAAATTCATTCAATACTGAAATTTGGTCTTCAAAATAAATTCATTTAATACTGGAATCTAACTTAATAAACTCTACAATACAAAATATAGTATTTCACCTATATATATAAGAATTAAAACATCATTGCTAAAACCTAAGATGTACCACCAACTTCCGATGCCAATGGACATTCTAGTAGTTTTACATGCTAGAAGTTACATGTCAGTTGATAATGAAGTTACATGCCAATTAATAATGAAGTTACACGCCAGTTCATTTAATTGCCATAATTGGAAGACTGATTTGAAAACAAAATTCCAGTAGTTTTACATGCTAGAAGTTACATGCCAGAAGTTACATGCCAGTTGGTAATGAAGTTACAAGCCAATTAATATGGAGTTGCATCTTAAATTAACATATTGTATTGTTATTGTATAATCTTTTTTCATATGTCAAGTTTCGAGACTCTTTAAGTCTATATGCATGCATGTATTTTACAGTTTTGCATAAATAAGACGGTTTATAGTGTCGAAAATGAGATCGTAAAAACCATATCATGGAGCTTCTTGATATTCCTCTTAGTATGTTCCTCATTTACAAAGTTGGACAACGAAAATTTCAGCTGACACTAGTATTCTAATCGATTGCAACATAGGCATGACTAATAGGTCAAGTCATTTGGCAATACAAGACTGTGTCTTCTTCACATCTGTGCCTTATTTCTAATCTGTTTTCTCTCCACCAGCTCTCATGCTTGGGGTGCACAAGTTTTCTTGGTGGCTTTAGAGGCAGCCAACAGCTTAATCATTGAAGAATTCATAAGGACTCATATTAGTAGTTCAGCAGTAGTCACCTTTCAAACTTCGCGTTAAGCACACCATTAGACCAGCAGCTCCTTTACTAAGCTATACCCAAGTCATCCCCAGCAACCTCGGTCTCATCAGTCTGGGTACCCTGCGGTAACTCAATGTTTAAACCAGACAATAGAACATATACAATTACAGTAAGCGATAAAGATATTGAAGGTGAAAAAGAGAAGTTTGTTTGACACTATGTCTTTCTCCTAAATCAGAAGCCTAAAACCAAAAGGATAATTTCCAAAACAACGGTCCTTGAACTCAAGATGCAGTCCCTAACACCTAACCTAACTTTCAAAAACAAAACAAAAAAAAAACAGCTAAGAAAAGATGAAAGATCAAAAAAATATTTCAACATACCTCACCAACAACTTTTAAACCCATTTCAACAGCTACCTTTCGAGTTCCTCCCTCCTCAAAAATGAATGAAGTTTTTCTACAATGTGGGGAGATAAAACATCTCATGTTCTCTACAAGCCTCAAAATATGTAATTGCAAACATAATTTTCATTAAAAATGAATAAAAGATAACCGACAGCAGCATTCACTTCATTTCAGGCAAAGATTCAGATAAAATGCAGATTAAAGAACATTGAAATTCCAACATGGTTCGCAGTAATCTAACTGGGATATAGTTGCAGCACCATGAATAAGAACATAACATCGAAAGGGATATAGGAATTTGAACAAGGGATATTTATGTCAAGCCAAATCAAGATTGGAAATACAACCTTGAGCTTGATTTGACAACAACCTTGAGCTTGATTTGGCAACATTACAGATAAGATCAATTAGACATAAGATCCAATGTCCATCTACCATTGCAGCAATATCGATACAAACTGAAAAATAACAAAGACCTATATATCATTCATTGTTGAATACCTCAAATCAATAAATCAGACAAGGTAGAAAATTTATGAAAATTTTAAATTCTGCAATTTTAAATGAAGGTAAGCTATTTTGCAATTATGTCAGGTTAATACTGAGCCACTATACAATTAATTTCCATGAGAACTGCAACAATTTCATAGACATCTGCAACTTATTTTCTTAACAAGAGCCAAGGTTTTATTGATATCCCAACATCTAAGAATATCAAATGGAATTTTGACATCAAACAAATAACAAACTCTGGTCCCAAGTCCCGACCAATGGTGACTTTTATGCTCCATACTCTAGCCCTTCGTTTTCTTCTAAACAATTTGCATATACCAAGATACCATTAGCAAACAACACACAATCAATTATACCACTAAAATTAAATTGACCTATCCATGGTTCATGAGTACTTGGAATTATATATAGGCTCTGGCCAAATCAGAATAACAAACATAAATTGCATACCCTTAGATAGCTTCTGAGACGGCGTTGACGACAAAGAGCAGAGGACTGTTGCTGAAGACGGCGTCGATGAAAGGTGCGGCGGCGGCGAGATGTGCGACGACGCCGAGAGGTGCGGCGGATTCGGGGATAGCGGCGGCGACGGCGAGAGAGATGGTGATCTCATATGTTCCTTTCTCTCTCTACAGTGACGGCAAGAGAGATGCGAGCCGACAGCGAGCGGCAGCAACGGCAAGAGAGGTGCAAGGCAACGACGATCTCTTCTCTTGCTTTCTCTCTCTTTCTTTCTTTTTTACTTGATTTAATTTAACCCTAACAAAAGAACACTGATCATTTCAACCCAAATAAAACAAAACCTCGTTTTTACCACCCACTTACTTCTTTTCTTTTCTTTTTTTTAAATTTCAAATTTAGGGGTGTTTTATCCAAAAGTGATGAAAACATTAAAAAATAAATTTGTAGCTAAAAACAATAAACCGATAAAATTTTTGGCTCTTTATGAATTCATCCCTTGTCCTTTTTTTTCTTTATAATATTAATCTATGCCCTTAAACCATTAAATTACTGTAAAAAACAAAAGTTAAACACTATATTTATTATTTTGTTTGATCAATAAATACAGTGTTTTAGTTTCCTATAAAAGTATTTTCTTTTTGTTTTAACCTTTACCCTTTGGATCTATAGAGCCATCAATGGAGTTTGACCTGCTTTAAGGGGCAGCAGGGTCATTTGACCCTTTGTACCTGTCATATTTCACTTTTTCAACATAAATCATAAGATAAGGATTAAACGAGCAATTTTAAAAATCAGGGGACCAAATTGACTATTAGATCAAACTAGAGGGGTAAAAATGAATTTCACCTTAAATTATATATAAACAAGTTATAAACTTATAATATGTAAATATCTTATCAAATTATCCGATCAATGGTCCAAAAGGCCCATACAATTAAAAGTATGAGTAAAATGTTCATTAGACTCAAAAACATATTAAGCCAAGCCGGAAAAACAGGTTTGAGTCTGATCGAGTCAACTTGATTTTACGAATCAATCCAATTCAAAAAAGAAAACCGAGTATATACAAGTCATGGGCGTTTTTTTACCGAAAACCCAACCGATCCAACTCACACCTGGGGGCTGGGGGTGGGCATAGTTCAATTCGGTTTTCAGTTTTGGACAAAACCGAACTGAACCGAAAATATTTCGATTTTTAAAAATTAAAACCGATTGAAACCGATTAAGAATAACTAACTGAACCAAACTGAACTGATTTTAATCGGTTCGGTTCAATTCGGTTTTGGGCCTAATGGCCCTGATGAGTTTAATGAGTCTTTTCACAAATTTTCAAAAGGCCCAAATTCAAATCTAACTAATAATATTCGGTTCATTATTCATTCACACAAAAAATTCAAAAATGAAAATTTTGTACTTTTTTTTTATAACTGTAATGTCTTTAAAAATAAAATTCAAACAGAAAAATATCTAAATATAGTACATAATTATACATTCCAAAATAAGAAATCGAAACTCCAAATCTAAAATTACAAATAAAATTCAAAATAATAATCCAAAATGCATAAACAAATATAGCTCAAATACTAATTATTCAACTTCCAGGTTCACCACATGAATAAAAGCATTTCGCTCAAGTAAGAATTGCGTCTGAAACTAATTAAGACAGCTGTGTGGGCAGCACTCCCGCAGTGCGCCTGTGAATCTGTGATAAGTCAACATAGTCCAAGATAAAATTCCAAAATTTAGAATCAAAACAAGTTAATGCAGTCCAATATACAGTTCACATGATTTTAGTCTTAAGTTAACTGCAATATAAGCTACTAATGACAATCTAGCAAGATCAATCCCTTAGGCATTAGGTCGAGCAATAAATGGTCTTGACTGGAGTTGGAGTAGAGTCGTCGGAGCAGATTTTAGGTTCAGATCTTACTAATTAAAATAAATAGCAAAGGCACTTGAGGTACAAAATTGAAAAAATAAAATAAAATCAATGTTACAATACAAGACCCAAAACTGAAAAAATAAAACAAACCTAACCTGTTCCGGATGGAGAGAGAAGGGAAGAAGAAGATGTTGAGATGACTGAAGATTGACGAACTCTCGATGATAGAGAAGGGTATCTGTTGGTTAGGGGAAAGAGGAGAGCGGTGCTTAGAGTGAGAGTTTGAGAGAGATGAGAAAATAGAAAATGAGTAGGATTTTATTTTATTTGTTCTTTTATACAACGGTTTCGGATCAAACCGGTTTTGTAAAACCAAAACCGGTTCAAAACCGAAATCAATTCGGTTTTATAATTTTAAACCGGTTTGAACCAATTATGATTGGTGAACCGAACCAATGCTCTTTTCAGTTCAGTTTCGAATCGGTTCGATTTGGTTTTGGTGCCCACCCCTACTCGCACCCGCCCCTCAATTAAATGTATCCATCTTATTCAATAACACATCTATAATGGGTAGCAAGTTATGATGAAACTTGTGAATAATTGATTAAATTTAAAGACTTTAAATAAATTGAAATATATGAATCTAATGGTTAATAGCTGTAGAACTGATATAAATAAAATCAGTTCGGTTTGAGAAAAGAAAAACTATATATATAAAAGTTTATCTTTAACTCACCGGTCAAGATTAATTAATTAATAAAACCTCTAAATATGTATAGAGTCGTGGAGAGGGGAGCTATATTAATGCTAACACTACTAGAGAAGTAGATTCTAGCAAGGTTACAATCCAAAATACAGCCATAACTGAAATTTCAATACACTTATTAGTAATCTGTTTCAAATCAATTGCATGCATATGCATGTGATATGGTTGAGTTTGTCCGGAAAGTATCCAGCAAAGTTAAACCTTTAATGGTCAAATCACTATCAGGCTGGCTGGGATACAAATAAATTGATTAGGGATAGAGTTACTTTATAACCAATGAAATAACGAATTCGAAGTTCAAAGGAATAATACATGAAAGAATCGAGATCATTGATCGACATGTTAGCTATATTGAACTCATCTAGTGAAGCAGACAACCCAAGTACCCAACTGAGATGCCAATAGTTTAGCACATACCTAGCAGTCCCCCAAGGTTCTGACGGACAAAATGGGAGAAGTTGATCAGGACTGCAATATCTATCTACTGCAGAGATCCAGCAGTTAAATCAGTTATCCGTCATTCATATATGTGGGGTTATCTTCCAGTCTTGGCACGTTTCAGTCCTGCACTGTTAAAGGGTGACATACTAGGACTCATACTTGGGCTCATGCTCGGGCTTTCTTCCCTTAATGTACCATTTAGCATTGCTAATTCCCGTAGTTGTTGCTTCTTATAATGGTCCAAGGATTCATCCTGCATACGGAGATGAGATTCATCAAGTTTGGGTGTGAATGGATTTCAGAATTCGGGCCAAGAGACAAATCCCCCATGTAAAGTGACTCACATGAAATATAGTGTGGAGAGGGAACCTATCCTACAGGTAAGGCTAAGGGAAATGAACATAAAAAAGTTCAGAAAAATGGACATAGTAATAAAAAAAATCTATACAGTACCACAGGCTTCAAAAGGTTTTCTAGTATCGCCACTGCATGATCCAAGCGAGAATTTATTACATCCTCTGGAAAATCAGCCTCCACTAAAACATGCAGCGGCTCATTAAGATGCTCATAACCAGGTTTATCTTTTAGTTTCTCCTCCTGAAGCAAAAAAAATCAGAAATCGTCAAGAGAATTCAAGATGGCAAAAAATACAAGAGGCGTCATCATGAGATGAGGCCATTAGAACAAAGCATGACTACCTCCAACAAAACCTATTTCCTTTAACAAAAGTTCTGCAACAATATGATAAAGTTTCCTATTTGTAATACAGTAAATGACTTGTAATGCCCACTTCATAATCATTCTAATGCAAGAGGATGTGGAATTGATAACAGAACAAATTTGTTTTCAACAAGAAACAAAATTTTCAAGATATTTATCTACTAAAACCACTAAATAATTTTATTTTATTTTTGAGAAAAAAAAAAGCCCAAAAATTAACCAGCCACAAAGGGAAAAAAGGGCAAGTTTTATGATTTGAGTTATGAGAAACCAAGCTATTGACTTGCATATATGAACTAGCTGCCAATACATGAACATTATTTATCTGAAAATCGTAATAATATTTAGTGTGCTGGAAAAAAAAATCAAAAAGCTAACAGCTACAGCGTTTCAAGTTGTACTAGTCCAAATGAGACAAAAGTGACATTTATTTAAAGACAGATATGACACGAATCTAACTCCAGCACCTCTCTCTGTTCATTATTGAATTATGTTTTAATACCTTGGAGACCTTATTAATAGATGCATGTATTTGCTCATGGTATGACTAATCATACCATGAGCAAATACCTTTACTTTATATAACTACACTGAAAGTATTTGAAAAAAAATATATGGTATTATTATTTTAATCACAATAACTACTGCTGCTAAACATAGATACCAACGTTGCTATTGAAACTTAACTTCCATTATCAAAAAAATAAAAACAACACAAGGCGGTTTAAAAATAAATTTGTGAAGGAGACGCACATCACCACCAGATTAACTTGGACAAGTGCTATTATTGGCATCACCTACAATTTAAAATGTTCCTACTTTAGCAAGATTGAGCTAATAATGAAAATAGCATAAATGAGAAAAATAAAACCCATTTAATACATAAATCATGCAATGCAACTGTAATTAAACATGCAAACAAAAATCTGAAACAAGTTACAAAATCTATGAGAAAAAAGCAGTTTTAGACTATAAAACTTCTAACATGCTTTAAGATTTCAATCCCACCTCAACTTAATCAGTAACGAAGAAATATTTTAAGATGAATCGTACCTTAATAATATCCTTTACAGAACCCTGCCCTCTAATGAATACCCTACATTCTGTCAGGGCTTCAACTCTTTTCAGGGAGTTCCCACGTGGTCCCAAAATTCGGCCAACAAAATTATACTGTTTTACTTAAATGTTAGAAACTAATTATATGGGGAAAGAAACCAAATTAGAACTAACTTCAAAATCAAAAGCCATATGTTAACTTACATTAGGATATTTGTCCACAGGAACATCAAGTCTAACAACTCTTTTTACAACAGGTGTAGTTGGAATTCCCGGCACTCCAGGCCAGCTCATTGAAGGAGTTTGAAAAGAAGCCATTCTTTGGAGATGACCATTTTCCTAAATTAATACATCTACATTAAGAAAATTTCTATCTTTTTATATATGAAGAATTCTAATCGAATTTTTTCATATGATGAAGCATGACCTTTTACAATAATAAAGAAAGGAAAATTTACAAATATATGAAATAAAGAAACTTATTTTGTTAAGCATAAAACAATAGGGACATATACAAGATACATAAAAAATTATGAAGAAAAAAGGATAAAAAACAAAACAGGCTCCGACTAGCCTAGTTGCTAAATGAAGCTCAAAGTCTAAAAAGATCAACGATAAAAAAACCAGGTAATAATACTCTCTGGAGCAGAACCTCTCTACACCAACTTCAAGCTTAAAATGTTCAACTTATCTTTTACTCCAAACAGTTCATGGCACCTGACATAAGGTGACCCGCAAATATGCCTCCGTTGACCAGTCAATAGATCCTGCCATCCAACGATTGCCTAATGGCTAATGGAAAGACAAAACTCAAGAAACCTCCAATACCAGGCAGGTCTACTTGGAACAGAAAATAAAAGTGCTTCTCTGTTTCATTGCTGACATCACAAATTACATCGACTCAGATAGTCCTATTTCCTAGACAACGTTGTTAACTATTGGAAGAAATCAAGGCCACCTATGTACAATAAAAGCAACTTTAGATGGTACCGGAGCTTCCCAAATATAATTTTACAGAAAAACTAATCAACTGTTATCCATAACATTCATCCTGTATAAAGGTTGCCAATTGTCAGAAGGTATTGTAACATGACCACCAGACCTACAACTAAAATGGCACAGGTGTTCAAATATAGTTTATTAAAAAAAATCCCATTGCTCTCAACCAATGTTTTTTAAAAATATTTCATGATAGAAAATCACGAATAATCACATAATATCTTATTCAGTCACAACCTCAAAAGCCAGCATACCTACCATTATAAGACAGGAGACAAGAACTCAAGGCCTACTTCCCAAGCTTAGATGTAAAAGAAGATAAGTCACCAAATTAATATTTTCACCCAATTTCAAGAAATAAGTCATTTGGAACTGCAGTAATCAGTTTTGGGCATCAAAAGAATTAGCCTTAAGCATGGACACAACTGAGGAACTTATTTTTGCTAAGCTGACTGATTAGATGATATACTGCAGATAACGTCAGGGCAGTCAATTAATCATTTAAGTATAGAGAACCAACGTCCATATGCTGGAACAGAAACAAGTTGAAAAAGAAGATACTCTGAAATTCTTTTAGGAAAAGAACATATCAAATCCAGTGAACAGAAGGAGGTTATTGTATCATGAATAGATGCATATACTAGTCTGCTAAATTATCAACAATAGCTGACACTGGAAAACATCAATAATACACTGTCAACAATATAAAAAAAATTGACAGCGGCCGAAATACCATGTTCATTATCAATGCAAATGAAATATGACACATTCAGACTTCCCAAGTACGATATAAAATTCCATGGCAAGCAAGAAACCATAAAATTGGTGTTACCTCAGTTTGCATAGCAGACAACCCCTCCAAATCAATTGGTCTTCCATTTGGATGACCTAATGACCTGAATGGATTATCATGATCAAACCTTTCATGATCAACAATACTTGGATTGTAACCTACCCGTCTGATTTCTGCAGAGACACAAGATCATAAACGAAGTATGTATTACAAATTACAGTCAATTACAATCAATAACACCCACTAACTGCAGTTACCAACTTCCGAAATCTCTGTTTATTAAATTATTAAATAATAAGTCTATGTTGATCAATTATAGTTCGACATTTCAAATACATATTTGGCATCAGCAAGGAATTTGGTTATATTAGCTATACCGTCTTCAAAAATTTCGACAGATCCATTGTTGGTATTATCATAAAACCACAGCTAAAAACAGCTAGGCATCAGCAAGGCATTTGGTTATAGACTTATAGTAGCTATAATGTCTACATAAATTTTGTCAAATCCATCACTGGTATTACCATAAAATCACTACAATTGTCAGCATAATCGCAACCAGAGAAAAAAGTCACTTCAAGAATTGTCTAACAGTAACTGGAACCTAAATGACATGACAATGAATACATAAGAAAAATTTAGTTCCACGAACTTCAATTTCTAAAAATGGGTAAACAATAGATTTAAGACTTAAAGGTCAAGATATTATCTGTGACTCCTTGTGTTCTCAGCCTAAGTGAATACATGTTTGTAAGCGTAGGCATGCAATTAGGTGTGCTGCAGGTATACATTTATATTATTTAAAAGCTTTTTTCTTTACAATGCAGAGGTAACACAATATAATTAATATCAACAACAATCCACAGGAATCATATACTACAATAAAGGTCAGAATGAAAATTCAAACCTTGATTTAGAAGCCTGTTGCATAGTGGCAAAATTTGCATAAATGGTCCTAATTTGTGTTTCTCTGCCAATAATTCAGCCAAATATCTGCCATCATTAAACCAGTCAAATACCTAGGACCAACCATGATACCTTCAAATAAAGAGGCATAATTGGTTGCACAACAGGATTATTGAATGATTTCTCATAGGATTCAAGTTTTCAACATAACAAGAATAGTTTGCTTAGTGTTAGTTTAAAGGCTGTAAGTTTATAATATTTATTGCATATCTTACCATTCTCATTTATATAAAGTAGGTAATAATAAAACTTATCAAAATATAATTTCTAAAATCATGAGCCTCTATTTGAATCTCGAGAAGTGTTGTAGGAGAGAAGGAAACCCAAAATGTTCGACAAAAGTTTCCTCTCCAGAAAATGTTTAAAATTCAGACCCTACTCTGTCATTCTCAAGTTAAATAAGTTAAGTTTTTAAAATTATGTCATTCTTAAGTTAACGAGGTTTTGTCTGTTCTGCTAAAAGGGAGACAAAACAAAAATAATACTCCATTCAGTTGCTAAACAGAAATGGAAAAAGAGAAACAATAAAGGGATATAGGTTAAGGGTTAGTACTTCCGTCCAAAGAAAATGAAAATGTCAATTCAACTAAGTTGTACACAATTACTTAGGCCAATGGAGAAGTAAAATTAGTTTTTTTTCTTCGTTAAATTTCCAATTACAGTGTGAATCTCTGAAACAAAAATGAACTCCACACAAATCAATCTTCTGTTGAATAAGAGATCATATGAGCATGGAAAACATTTAACTATGCTTACTGCCAAAATTTTCGATTTTCATTGGTTTTCAAAATGAATCGGAATATATGAAAAACAAAAACATACTCACAAAAGAGAAAACAATAATAAAAAACAGAAACATCAAAAGAACCCATCAAGAAGCTGAAACAAAACATGCCAGCACATTCAAAACCACAAATTATAGCACAAGACCCACATCAAAAATCACAAGTATTAAGACATCAATTTTCACAGCAATCAACAAAAAACCCCCACCAAAACTAAAACAAACACTACCCACAAAACCAACTGCAACAAAAACAAATATCATCCGATTCAAACATAAATGAATAAATGCTTTTGGTGAATAAAAAACTGACCTTTCACGATCTATGGGCAGAGAAGAGGACCTATGTGGAGAAGCATGGACTCCAGCCGGTGGGTACTGGAAGTAGCTTCCTGGTGGGATTCTCTCTCCCATAGATTACTGTACCAAGTCAAACATACATCAAATAATCAGGAAAAAACAACATGAAAAATATAAAGGAAAAAAATAACTAGTAAGGTAACATCAATACACATATCTAGAAGAGACAAGAGAGGGACTTACTTGATGAAGAAATGGAGTAGGCAGAGAGATGGAAAGGGAGAGATAGATGCAAGTGTTGTTGCAGTAGTGATGGGGTTTACTCTCTGGCTTTTTATTCATGTGAAATTTGTGTACGGGGTTCAAGTGTGCTCAAGTACAAAATGCCCTACTAAACAGTAGTTTTCTCTAGGGATAGGAGGTAATCTTGTTACGAGAATGAGAAGCCGGCATCACTCTCATGTGTTGGTAACATGTTTGTGTTTTTTTAAATACGGGAAAGTCATGGAAATCAAATTACCTTCTAATGGGTAATGCGAAACTCATCCAATAGGTGGGTTTCACGTTGCTCTTCATCTAATTTCTATTAATTTCTATTAGGAGACCCACTCTCATTAAAAAAAACAAATTATTATTATTCTTTTTCAATTGTTTTTTCCTTCAAAGTTGTTTTACTTTTTTTTTTTACCTTCTATTTTCTTCTTATTTCTTTTTCTAATTTTTTTTCTAGTTTGTGATTTTTGTTTCCTTTTATTTTCTCCTCTTCATCTATTTTCTTGTTCTTCTCTTTCTATTTTTTTTTCTGGTTTGTGACCTCCATTAAAGGTTTTCTCAGACCTCCATTGGAGGACGCCCAAACCTCCATCAGAAAATTCATATCTTCGACAATTGTCTGTGTCTTTGTTCTTTGATTTTTTGGTTATGATATAGAAGAAGATTTTTGAGTCTTTGTACAAATTTATTCTTTTTGTTGGGGATGTCTTTGAATCTGGGTTTTGACTTTTGATTTTAACCACTTTGTTTTTTTTTCCTCTGTTTTTTTTTATAATCTATTTCTCTTCTTTATGACCGATTCTCATTTGATTTCACTCAAAAGTCTCTTCGTATTTTTTTGGGGGCCTTGTAAAAGTGTCCACTTTGAAGTTTGAAAGTGCAAAAATGTCTTCCCAATGTTTTTCTTACATAAATGTCTGGTATTGAAGTTTACTTTACATGAATTGTCCTTGTTGGACTAAATTACCCTCCACACATAAAGGAGGGGTGTAATGTCAATAATACCCATACACATTTATGTTTCCCGAAAATACCCTTCCTTCCAATTTCCCTCCTCCTATCCATGAGAATTGAATCCCCTCTCTCTATTTCCAATTTCCCCCAACTTTGTTTCATCCCTTCTTCTCTTCAACTGCATTTCTAGATTCTTATTACTCCTATTCCGAATAAACTCGTCCTTAACTCTTTTCAACTCAACCGATTCCAAAAACGATTTACAAACCCTAAAAACAGAGAGATAGTGAGTGATAGAGGCGATGGGGACGACGGGTGATGATGGGTTTCTCTCTGTAGTGTTCATATGTTCGTGTTTAAGCTCGAGTTTGAGTCATTGCAGAGATAGAAGAAGACCATTCTGTGTGAGGAAATTGAAGCTGCTGTCTGTGTGAGGAATTCAAAGAGGGATCCTCAACATTCTTGAGAAAGGAACGATTGTCTGCTTCTCCGGGTTCGAATCGTCATATGAACCCATCGGCTGCAGGTGAGTGTTTCGTTAAATCTGTTGCATTGGAAGCTTTGAAACAGATTACAGCTTTTTATTAAACTTTTGCATAGTTTAGACTCTGAGCTTAAAATATTTGTGATGATCATGATTATTTGTTTATTACAACTTCAAGCAACTAGAAAAGCAACATGTATCATTAATAAACTAAAAAGTGAAAATGTTTAATTTTTGCCAACTAACAAGGTTGGAAGGTTTAAGGAATTGTACTATGTTTAGGGAAGAATGATTACTCTACAATTGAATATTGCCTTATTTCTTTCCAGGGACTTAAATATTCCAACCACATTCAACAACATAACACACATAGCGCATACATTGAGAAGGACCATGGTTTACTAGGCTCAATAGTTGTTGGTGTTGTCTTTTGTTGAATAAAGAAAATCAGGGATCATATATTGCTTGATTGGGATGAGTATTTAGTTGTGATGAATACATGTGTGTAGTGTTTAATGTCGGGCATTTATGGGAACTTTGTTTTTTCGGGCTTGGTAATTCTGTCCAGTGCTTTAAATGTCTTCATTATATGTTCTGAAATTTGTTTTAGAGATTTCAGAATGCCAAATTGAAGTGCTTGGTAAATCTGTCCAGTGCTGCTGTGTGGCCCCTTTGTTATTTTCCATGGCATTTGTTGAAGTGCTTTTGTTGAATTGATGCTAGCTGTGTGGCATTTGTTGTTTTCCATGTCTTGAAGTGATGCTACCCCACTGTGTGGCATTTGTTGTTTTTTTGGCACCCTTTGTTGAAGTGCTGCTGCTTTGTGGCATTGTTTTTATAGGATTGATAACTGTGTCCAGGGCGTGAAGTTCGAGTCTTGGGCTTGAAAAAGCCTTGTGCAGGGCTTGAAAATCCTTGTGCAGGGCTTGAAAATCCTTGTGCAGGGCTTCAAATCCTTTTACAGGGCTTTAAAAATCAACTGTTTTACTTACACCATTTTGTTATATTTCTTCATTTTAATATCTTTGTTACTTGAACAACATTTCCAGGGTTTATGGGTACGATGGATGGGTTCATAGTGTACTGCGATAGACATTGGATTGATGACCAGGTGATGGGTCCAATTTCGTTTGCATGTCATGACGACAAATATAGTAAATTGTTGGAAACAATATGTCACCGGATCGAGGTTAGTAATGAAAGATTCCGGATAAGCTTAAGTTCAGAGCTTTTATCGCCGAAAGGGGGTTGTACATTATCCATTATGAGCGACAGTGATGTATCCTGTTTGCTTTGTCATAATCGATCCTTGTCCTTGTGGACTGAAATTAAGGTTGAAGTCGTAGAAAGATCTGTACCGCCGAAAGCAACTGAAAATGTATCTCAAACTCCGATGAAGTCAAGAAATACAACAAACCAGTCATGTATACCTTCGGCATGTAAACCCTCTGGTATTTCAGAATCCCCAATTAGTACTCCATATTTACCGTCAGTGAGTGGTAGCAACCAGCCATTTGGGCCAGTGCCTTCCCCCGGATTTACATAGGCCGAGAAAGATCAGAGGACTCCAGCATCGACTACCAAGCATGCAGAGGCTGAGGTGGATGATTCTGATAGTTTTGATACCTCTGATACCGAGGATGAGTCTAGCAGTGACGGGCATGCGTCAACAGACTGTAGAGAAGTTGAAACAAATGGAGTACCTAACAGTTCTACACCTCTACGATGACACGGTGGACAATACCGGGGTCAGAACTATACTCAATTCAACCCATTAGATCAAAAGAATTGTTTCAAGACAATGGGGACTTTAGTGAAATATACAATGGACAGATGTTCAAGGACAAGAAAACCTTGAAAGGGGTTCTAGGGTTCAATGCATTGCAAAAGAGGTTTGATTACATGGTTCGAGAATCGAATCATACACAATTCATCGCAATATGTAAAAAGAGAGACTGTCAATGGGTTTTTAGGGCAGGGAAGTCGAGAAATGGGACGTACTGGAATGTTAAGTCCATTGACTCTGAGCACACATGTGGTGATAATGGAAACTACAACGTAGATTTTCACAGTGTAAGTTCCCATGTAATAGGGTAACTGTTTGCAAGAAAGTTTGTCGATCCAGGGCGTAACATTCCGACCTAAAGATATAATGACTGACATGAAGGATAAGCACGGCATAAACCTCGCCTACAACAAAGCCTACAGATCTAATGACCGCGCTTTACATAGTGTTTTCGGTGATCCGTGGGAGTCATTTAAGACATTGCCCGCATACTTTCACATGTTGGAAAAATCTAATCCGAGGACGAAAACCAAGATTGAAACCGATAGGAAAAATCGGTTCAAATATGGATTCATGGCACTTGGGGCTTGTATTGTTAGGATTATGCTCAATGGCAAGAGTGTAATATTGTAATTGACAATCTTCTCATATTAATAAAGTGAATTCTGATTCTTACAATTACTTATAGCATTTATTATTATAATTGTTAAGGTAAATAATCATAAGGTCAAAAGACTATGAGACATGAAGAATTGTTCATACATCCGGATATGTATGAGGTAGACACAATTCTTTAGTTAGTCTTGAATAATGTTCACAACTTAAGTTAAAGGTTGGGCACCTCTATCTTGTTAAAGTTGTAGAATTCTTTTACTAGCATTTGAGTGGGATCAAATGAATATGATGAGTCTAAAATCATCGAAAGGTTTTCGAGTAAAAGAATCTAGTGCACTAGGTGCATTGAACTGGATCACAATGAAATACTTTATCTAGAACCGTCACTAGATATAAGTCTTTTCATTAAAGAGGACAATCGGAGAGTCTATCTTAATACTGAGATAAATGATGGACTTATGGTTGCAAGTGTTATCATTAGAGCTATCAATGAGTACGATTATATAGCATAGTCTATCCTCGATAGTTTGGTGGTATACATTTGTTAATCGATAGAGGACTTCATTTATAGATATGGACATCGTGGCTCCATTTATTAAATGAGAGTATAATATCATCATATGGATGTTTTGAGGTATTAGATATTAAATCTCAACGTTGAGTTTTCAATAATGATTATTGAAAACATGGCTTCTGGACAAGTCAAAGTATCCAAGTTCGAAATGTGGTCATATGAGGAAATATGGTAACTTGGAGAGCTATAGGCGGTCTATGAGCTCTTGGCGATTACTGATATTATTCACGAGGATACACCATCTCTTATAAGATTGTCTAGGGTATGAATGAGAAACATCTCCTTATTCTATCTTTATTTAAGAGTTCAATTTTAGCTCTTTAGTGGAATGAGTTAAAATTAATAGATTGGACCTAAGTGAATCATTTGTTGATTGTGATTAGGTTGTGTCTATTGAAGCTTAAATTTAGATAGCCCGCCAAGATCCCCAATCCACACGTATTTGCATGGATCACTTGATATATTCTACCGGGCCGATTTAAGGGTCCATCTAGAATTGTTTTTAATATATCAAGAATATAATATGTCTATTATTTAATTAATGGGCTGCACTATTATATTAATATATTAAAAGGAGACATGTGGGCTTGTTTCTTTTAGTAAGAATGGGTCTGGTTCACATGTGGGCTTTTATTTAAAGTCCAATGGATTAAATGAAATAAGAAAATAATATATGGCCCATTTATATAAGTGGGGCGGCAAAGTGTATATATTAACCTAATATATTATTTTGTTTCATTGTTTTAATTAAATAAGAATTAGTTAATTTATTAATTAATTGTTTAATTAAGAAACAAATCTTTTTCTGATCAGGAAATATATTTCCTAAAGTTATACTATTGGTAGTAGTATATTAAAAGTAAAAGACTTGTTTGATAAGAAAATAAATAGTTAATTTTATTTATTTAATCAAATAAGAAGTCTTTTTATTTAGTCAATAAAAGAATAAAAATATCTATGAGTTGGATTAGGTTTTGAAGTCTAAAGGTTGATGGAAAATAGGGTGCAACACAAACTCTTTTTGGTATGTGATTTGCGGCAACCCTAGTCTATTTAGAGGAAGATTTCGGCAATCCTAAATAGAAGAGGAAGCAAAATTTCGGCCACCTATATAATTCCACATATAGAATTCGGCCACAATAGTTGATTGAATGATTCAATTTTTCTTCTTCTTCTCAATTCATAGAAAATGATAATTTTTATTCTACTGAACATAAAAGAGAGAAGAGATTATTCTTTGATAGTATACTGATTGCTTGTTCATCAATAAGCTTGTGTGTACAACATCGAATTAGGTTCACGCGAGTTTCGATCATTAGATTGAGAACTCAAAAGTGACCGGAATGATTTTTAAGTGACCGGAATGATTTTTTGTCTTCTTTTGATTGTTTTGTGACTAACAAAAGAAAAAGAAAACTTTGTTCATCCATTCTCAGGTTTGCAATTCAAAGAAAAGGGGAGACCACGCTCCTAGGTGATTCACGTACGTGTTCGGATTGGAAGATCTCGTGGTACTGTTCACAATCACTGTTCACGGGGGGGGGGGTACTGTTCACGATCACTGTTCACGCGGGTAATATTCACGATCACTGTTCACGCAAGTACTGTTCATAATCACTGTTCACGCGGGTACTGTTCACGGGCATCGTAAAAGATTTTACGGATTACCTATCGACGTAAGTCAATCGGATCACGCGTCAAGAGGTATTTAACTCTAACCGTATATATTTGAGTTTAATTAATTAAAAGGTTAAGGTTCAACTTTGAGAAAAATTTTAAAACCATACGAAATCTATTTTTCGTTTCTTCCGCTGCGTTTTATATCGATTTTTCCCTACAATTGGTATCAGAGCCTTGGTTGTACCTTTTAATTAATTAACGTATGTGTACGTGAATCTATTTCTTTTTTATTGTGATTATACATGTTTTAGAAAGAGATGGCACTCTAGGTATTCGCATATATAATTACATGTTGAATGTATGGATTTATATATGTTTTATAAAGTGAATTGTTATTGCTCAATTTTGGTTCTAGAATTTCAATGTAATTTTTGTTTCGGATTTGTAACAAGAAGGGTGGTCTATTATCGCCATAATTCCTTCTTGGTAGTTGCTAGGGTTTTATTTTTTTTGTTTTGTATGTAAAATAAGTGCAGTATTGTTTTTTGTAATCAGCTACAGTATTTTTTATTTGTAAATCTTACTGCAGTAAAATAAATAAAAAATAAAAAAAAATTTGCTACAGTAATTTATTCGTAATATGATGTAATGTATTCGGGTATTGAAAATTCGAAGACAAGAAGAAAAACGAAGCAACCGGAACCGAGAACGAGCACCGTGCGCACCCTAGGACTGGATTGGGCTGCGCATGGCAAGCCCAATCCTTGGTGGGCTGCGCACGGCAGCCTTGTGTGGCCTTATGGGCTGCGCAAGGCAGCCCCTTTGTGGGGTTGTGGACTGTGCACGTCCATGGGAGGAGGCCGAGGGATGAGCGTATGATTGATGGCCACCTGAAGATCTTGTATTCCTAACAATTGTAATTTACTTGCTTTTCTAGGATGGGCCAAAATTGTTGCTATTTAATTTTTGCTTAAATATTACAATATTTGTTGTTGTATGATAACATGACATTTTAGAATAGGAGTGCCACTCATATATCTCTTTTGGTATGAACATGCATTGAATGATTTAGGTATCTAATTGGCATCTGGATAACTTGGTAAAAATCATTCTTTGGGATTTAATCACACGCCTTAAATAATTGAGTGGGAGAAGGTGTGCAAGAACGCCTATGGCCTCCAAGATTAGTTGAGTTTTATTATTTTTGGTAATCCCCCCAAGGGGCGATCATAAATGGAATTTAACAATATACTTCCTTACAAGGATAGACTAGACAATTGACTTAAACGAAATCTACTCCCCAAGGAGGGATTTTCGTGAGAGAAAATTGAGGGTCGATATCTTGGTCACACACTCAATGTAATTTTATTAATATCCTCCCAAGAGTTCTTGTTAATAAAAATTACAAGGCTAAAATTAAAAACGCTGGTTGTTATGTTAACAATTAGGTGGGACCTAGTCTAACTAGTAAATAGTGCGAACTCCCAAAGGAGGCGTAATATTTATGGGTGTTGGATCACCGTTGAATTTTTATGATTGAATTATTTATTTTAATTCAAGATAAATTTTTAAAAGTGCTATTATCATGTTATTTACTTATATATGTTTTTGTTTTAATCAGAAATCATGACCCCATCACTTATGAACATCCTGAAAGATAACACCTTAACTGGAGATAACTACGTAACATGGAAAAGGAAAATTAGGGTTGTTGCCGCAAAGTGAAAAACATAAGTTTGTTCTGACCACTCCTAAACCACCCCTTCCTAATAATGAATCTAATGTGATGCAAAGAGATGAGTATGAGCAGTGGAAGACTTTTGATGATATGGCAAAATGTTACATTATGGCCACTATCTCCGACGTGTTGCAACAGCAACATGAAGGAATGGAGTCCACTGCTGATATAATGATGTCTCTAGAGGAAATGTTTGCTATGAGGTCTAGGACGACTAAGAGAGAGGCAGTGACTGCTTTTATGAATCTTAGGATGAAACCTGGACAATCTGTGAAAGCTCACATGATGAAAGTCATAGCACATCTCAATATTGCTGAACTTAATGGTGCTGAGATTGATGGTGAGACCAAAATTGATATGATAGTTAACTCACTGTCAGATTCCTTTGATCAGTTCAGGTTGGACTACACCTTGAACAAAAAGGAATACACCTTGCAGGGCCTAATGTAAGATGTTCAAAGCGCTGAAAAGATCCTTGTGAAAAACAAAGGTCAAGAGATTCATTTGGTTGGTAAAGTTGCTACTGTTAAGACCCGTAAGAAGGTCAAGAAACAACAGAAGAAAAAGCAACTTGGGCCTACCAAGAAGGAAACCAAGAAAGTAACCAAGATCAAAGGGAAATGCTTCCTTTGTGGTGAAAAGGGACATTGGAAAAGAGATTGCCCAAAGTCCCAAAAAAAGAAGGAAGAAGGTAATGTTAATTATCTAGAAACATGTTTTCTGGCAGATTCTACTGATTCTTGGATCATAGACTCTGGAGCCACTAATCATGTTTGTTTTCCTTGCAGAGGTTTCAGGAAAAGAGAAGGTTGAATGAAGATGAAGTCAATTTGCGCTTGGGCAATGGAACGTTAGTGTCTGCAAGTGCCCTGGGAGATATTAGAGTTATTTTAGATTCTAGTAGGCAATTAGATTTAATAGTCGTTTATTATGTACCTCAATTCAAGAGGAATTTAATTTCAGTTTCTTTTTTAAATAAGTTTGGATATTCGGTTACTTTTAATAAAACTTTTATTATTAGTAAGAATGACAAAGTTGTTTGCAGAGGTACATTGGAAAACGGTTTATTCTTTTTGCATAGAAATATCTCTCACTCGTTAGACACAGAAATAATGGAACCTAATCATAAAAGAGTAAAATTATCAAAAGATGAAACCTATCTTTGGCATTTACGCCTAGGTCACATTAACCTTAATAGGATTAAAAGATTGGTATGTGACGGACCTTTAAGTGACTTAAAGGTTGATGATCTACCAACTTGTGAATCTTGTTTGGAAGGTAAAATGACCAAAAGGCCGTTCAATACCAAAGGTGCAAGAGCCACTGAATGTTTAGGACTAGTACACACTGATGTATGTGGTCCTATGAGCATTCAAGCTAGAGGTGGATATGAGTACTTCATCACCTTCACAGATGATTACTCAAGATTTGGTTATGTGTATCTTATGAGACATAAGTCGGATGCATTTGATATGTTCAAAGCATTCAAAGCTGAAGTAGAAAATCAGCTTGAGAAACATATAAAAATCTTGAGATCTGATCATGGTCGAGAATATCTATCTAGTGAGTTTCAGCAATATCTTATTGATAATGGGATAGTTTCTCAGCTTTTTGCACCAGGTACACCTCAACAAAATGGGGTAGCAGAAAGGAGAAATAGGACTCTTTTAGAGATGGTTAGATCAATGTTGAGTTATTAAACACTTCCTATTTCTTTTTGGGGATATGCTCTACAAACAGCAATATATATTCTAAACGATGTACCATCTAAACTGTCCCTAAAACCCCACATGAATTGTGGACTGGGCGAAAGCCTAGTTTACAACACATGAGGATATTTGGTTGTCCTACACATGTGTTGAAAGGAAAGACAGAAAAGATGGAGTCCCGTTCGGAAACATGTATATTTGTGGGGTATCCAAAAGGAACTAAAGGATATTATTTCTATAGTCCTTCTGATCTAAAAGTATTTGTTTCAACAAATGCTTCATTTCTAGAAAAGGACTATATGAATAATTTTGTGCCCCAAAGTAGAATTGTCCTGAATGAGATGTCGGGAGATACAATTCCACAAGAGGTTTCACAACCCAGCCCAATTGTAAGTTCCACTCCAACACAAGATCAACAACCTACCATTCCTCGTCGTAGTGGGAGGGTTAGAACACAACCCGAAAGATATATCAGTCTAGGAGAATCTGTTGAGAATCTCCCGGACGACGATGATCCCTACACGTACAAGGAAGCTTTGGAGGATGTTGATTGTCGTCATTGGCAAAAGGCAATGCAATCCGAGATTGAATCGATGTTCAATAACAAAGTCTGGTCCCTTAAAGACTTGCCTAAAGGGATAAAACCCATTGGGTGCAAGTGGGTATACAAGAGGAAAAGAGGTATGGATGGTAAGGTGGAAACCTTTAAAGCTAGACTAGTAGCTAAAGGTTATATACAGAAAGAAGGTATCGATTACGAGGAAACCTTCTCACCTGTGGTCATGCTTAAATCCATTAGGAAACTTTTATCCATTGCAGCATCTCTAGACCTAGAGATTTGGCAAATGGACGTCAAGACAGCTTTCCTTAATGAAAGTCTTGACGAGAGCATCTACATAATGCAACCAGAGGGATTCATTGAAAAAGGCCAAGAAGAAAGAGTATGCAAGTTGCAAAAGTCCATATATGGACTAAAGCAAGCATCCTGATCCTGAAACATAAGGTTCGATCAAGCTGTAAAGGGTTTTGGATTTATTCAAAACCCTGACGAACCTTGTGTATACAAGAGGATCAAAGGCGACAAGTTGGTTTTCCTCATTCTTTATGTTGATGATATACTACTCATTGGAAACGATGTAGGTGTATTGACATCAGTGAAAGAATGGTTAGCAAAACAATTTGATATGAAGGACTTAGGAGAAGCAAGTTATATTCTTGGTATCCAAGTAATAAGGGATAGAAAGAATAGAACTATTGCATTATCCCAAGCTTCATACATTGATAAAATCTTGTCTAGATTCACCATGCAAGATTCCAAGAAAGGTATGTTACCTTTTAGACATGGAATCAAACTTTCTAAGGGTCAAACACCTAAGAATGTGCATGAAGAGCAATTCATGAGTAGAGTTCCATATGCTTCGGTAGTTGGAAGTCTCATGTATGCAATGCTCTGTACTAGACCAGATATTTGTTTTGCTGTTGGCATAGTTAGCAGGTTTCAATCGAAACCTGGTCCTGATCATTGGACGGCAGTCAAGCATATTTTCAAGTATCTCAAGAGAACTAGAGATTATATGCTTGTATACTCTGGAGGGGATTTAATTCCCGTTGGGTATATAGATTCTGATTTCCAGTAGGATTCTGACTCCAGAAAATCCACATCAGGATCTGTGTTTACCATTGGAGGAGGAGCAGTCATATGGAGGAGTATCAAGCAATCTTGTATTGCTGATTCCACCATGGAAGTTGAGTATGTTGCTGCATGCGAAGCTGCCAAAGAGGCTGTTTGGCTCCGCCAATTCTTGATTGACTTAGAAGTGGTTCCTAGTGCGAATAAGCAGATCACTATACACTGTGACAACAGTGGTGCAGTGGCTAATTCGAAAGAACCAAGAAGTCATAAGAGAGGTAAACACATTGAAAGGAAGTATCATCTTTTGAGGGAAATTGTTCATAGGGGAGACGTGACGATCACCAAAATCGCGTCAGCAGAAAATCTAGCGGATCCTTTCACAAAGGCTCTACCTCAGAAGAGCTTTGATGGACATCTAGAGAACATGGGAATGAGAGATATGACACACTTGCTATAGAGCAAGTGAGAGATTGTTAGGATTATGCTCAATGGTAAGAGTGTAATATTGTAATTGATAATCTTCTCATATTAATAAAGTTAATTCTGATTCTTACAATTACTTATAGCATTTATTATTATAATTGTCAAGGTAAATAGTCATAAGGTCAAAAGACTATGAGACATGAAGAATTGTTCATACATCCGGATATGTATGAGGTAGACACAATTATTTAGTTAGTCTTGAATAACGTTCACAACTTAAGTTAAAGGTTGGGCACCTCTATCTTGTTAAAGTTGTAGAATTCTTTTACTAGCATTTGAGTGGGATCAAATGAATATGTTGAGTCTAAAATCATCGAAAGGTTTTCGAGTAAAAGAATCTAGTGCACTAGGTGCATTAAACTGGATCACAATGAAATACTTTATCTAGAACCGTCACTAGATATAAGTCTTTTCATTAAAGAGGACAATCGGAGAGTCTATCTTAATCCTGAAATAAATGATGGACTTATGGTTGCAAGTGTTATCATTAGAGCTATCAATGAGTACGATTATATAGCATAGTCTATCCTCGATAGTTTGGTGGTATACATTTGTTAATCGATAGAGGACTTCATTTATAGATATGGACATCGTGGCTCCATTTATTAAATGAGAGTATAATATCATCATATGGATGTTTTGAGGTATTGGATATTAAATCTCAATGTTGAGTTTTCAATAATGATTATTGAAAACATGGCTTCTGGAAAAGTCAAAGTATCCAAGTTCAAAATGTGGTCATGAGGAAATATGGTAACTTGGAGAGCTATAGGCGGTCTATGAGCTCTTGGCGATTACTGATATTATTCACGAGGATATACCATCTCCTATAAAATTGTCTAGGGTATGAATGAGAAACATCTCCTTATTCTATCTTTATTTAAGAGTTCAATTTTAGCTCTTTAGTGGAATGAGTTAAAATTAATAGATCGGACCTAAGTGAATCATTTGTTGATTGTGATTAGGTTGTGTCTATTGAAGCTTAAATTTAGATAGCCCGCCAAGATCCCCAATCCACACGTATTTGCATGGATCACTTGATATATTCTACCGGGCCGATTTAAGGGTCCATCTAGAATTGTTTTTAATATATCAATAATTTAATATGTCTATTATTTAATTAATGGGCTGCACTATTATATTAATATATTACAAAGAGACATGTGGGCTTGTTTCTTTTAGTAAGAATGGGTCTGGTTCACATGTTGGCTTTTATTTAAAGTTTAATGGATTAAATGAAATAAATAAATAATATATGGCCCATTTATATAAGTGGGGCCGCCCACACCATATATATATAGCCCCAATATTATTTTTCTTATTTTATTTAATCCATTAGACTTTAAATAAAAGCCCACATGTGAACCAGACTTATTCTTACTAAAAGAAACTTGCCTACATGTCTCCTTTTAATATATTAATATAATAGTGCAGCCCATTAAATAAATAATAGACATATTATATTCTTAATATATTAAATGCAATTCTAGATGGACCCATAAATTGGTCCGGTAGAATATATCAAGTGATCCATGCAAGTATGTGTGGATTGTGGATCTTGGCGGGCTATCTAAATTTAAGCTTCAATAGACATAACCTAATCACAATCAACAAATGATTCACTTAGGTCCGATCTATTAATTTTAACTCATTCCAGTAAAGGGCTAAAATTGAACTCTTAAATAAAGATAGAATAAGGAGATGTTTCTCATTCATACCCTAGACAATCTTATAGGAGATGGTGTATCCTCGTGAATAATATCAGTAATTGCCAAGAGCTCATAGACCGCCTATAGCTCTCCAAGTTACCATATTTCCTCATATGACCACATTTTGAACTTGGATATTTTGACTTGTCCAGAAGCCATGTCTTTAATAATCATTATTGAAAACTCAATGTTGAGATTTAATATCCAATACCTCAAAACATCCATATGATGATATTATACTCTCATTTAATAAATGGAGCCACGATGTCCATATCTATAAATGAAGTCCTCTATCGATTAACAAATGAATACCACCAAAATATCGAGGATAGACTATGCTATATAATCGTACTCATTGATAGCTCTAATGATAACACTTGCAACCATAAGTCCATCATTTATCTCAGGATTTAGATAGACACTCCGATTGTCCTGATAATGAAAAGACTTATATCTAGTGACGGTTCTAGATAAAGTATTTCATTGTGATCCAGTTCAATGCACCCAGTGCACTAGATTCTTTTACTCAAAAACCTTTCGATGATTTTAGACTCATCATAACTCATTTGATCCCACTCAAATGCTAGTAAAAGAATTCTACAACTTTATCAAGATAGAGGTGCCCAACCTTTAACTTAAGTTGTGAACGTTATTCAAGACTAACTACAGAATTGTGTCTACCTCATACATATCCGGATGTACAAACAATTCTTCATATCTCATAGTCTTTTGACCTTATGATTATTTACCTTGACAATTATAATTATAAATGCTATAAGATTTTGCAGAATCAGAAATCACTTTATTTATATGAAAAGATTGTCAATTACAATATTACACTGTTGCTA
Organism: Dipteronia sinensis; assembly: GCA_033220585.1. Taxonomy (NCBI): domain Eukaryota; kingdom Viridiplantae; phylum Streptophyta; class Magnoliopsida; order Sapindales; family Sapindaceae; genus Dipteronia; species Dipteronia sinensis. The sequence goes on from CM065645.1 coordinate 4,189,347, forward strand.
TTGAGCATAATCCTAACATCTAAATCCTATATTAATATGGATTGTCAATAAGACTTGAACCATTGTCCTTTTTTAAAGAAATAAAAATAATCTCCATTATTTTATTCTTTTACTCTTGTCAAGATTTGAACCTACAACCTCCAATTAACAATTAATAATTCTTAATTATTACTTTGTCAATAAGATAATCATATTATTTAATTATATTTAATTAATCAATTAAATCATTTATTAATTAAATAATCATATTATTTAATTAATTTCCAGAATAAATCCAAGTCACTTTCGTAACATAATTAATTGGACCATCCAATTAACCGTGAACCTTTTTACCAATAATCGTAAAGGGCTAGCAAGCAAGACTAATAGACCCACAGTTTTGAGCTCTAATAATACTTAGAAAAAATTAATTAAACTCTTTAATTAATATTTCATGATTATTAACATCAGAGTTATTCCACTAAAAATCCGAGGTTGTACTCTCGTAACTGTAGATGTTTTACAAAAACCAAAATATCAGTGTCCATCGATATAGCTATTACATTTGGTATGATGCTCCACAAGTAGTTCATAATTAGAGCTGAAAATATACAAGCGTGTGTCTAAACAACATAGAGGGGGGGTGAAAGGGTTGTTAATCGATTATTACCAACTTTTTTGATTAGTCAAAGTAAGGACCTCTATTTTTGTGATTGGCCTATTTCAAGACATACCACATTAGGGGATATTATGTAATGGGTAGCTTGGGTTTTCTTGATGATTATCAAGGCAAGCTTCCAAACATCTTTATGACTTCAAGAGCAAAAGCTTCAAAGGTATATCACTTGACTTTGATTCTTGAAGAGTTTAGGTGCACACACACACACACACACACACACACACACACACACACACACATACACACACTTGCATTCATATTTACTTATCTTGCATTTGTGTATCATTGCTATATGCATCTTGGTCTTTCATCACACTTCACACTTGCACAACATTCACATAAGTTAGGTGTGCTTGAACATGTGTTTGAATGCCTGGAAAAGAGAATTTTTCTCTTAGCACGGCCTAGACCGCTTGTCAAGCTCTGCTTGCACCGCGGCACATGGAGCAATATTCTCCAGTATGTCATGAGCAGTGTGGACTGCGACCTGTGCACATGCGCGCACATTGGTCCTAACCATGGTGTTGTCCAGACAATGCACTGCTGTGTGTACCGCGGTCTGGACAACTTGCCCGAGCCGCGGTCTGCCTAGCGGTAATAATAGGGTTTTGTTTCCCAAGTTCAAAACGATGTAGTTTTGACTAGGGCTTCATATATATTTTACCTCTTCTCCTCTTGGCCGACTAAGAGCTTAGAAAATCATATTTGAGAGAGAGGTTAGAGCTCCTAAGGAAAGAAAGCTTCAAACTTTGTTCTTTGACTCTCAAAACCCAAAATCCATGCATCTACGACATCCACTGCATCAATCACACATGGGTCTTCGTTAATCTTGACTTGGTAAGTAAGAACAAACTTCTCATCTTCATTTATTGTTCTTTAAGTCCAAGATTTCGTTTTTAATGCATATGATTTGTAGAAATCATCTTTGAATGCATTATTGTGTTTATTGATAACATGATTGGGTTTGTTTTGTAATAGCTTAATTGATTATGTCATTTTTTCCTAAAAGCTAGGTCATAAACATTCATTTGTGATTTATTGATAACTAGGTTGATAGATTGTCTTTTAATCAACTAGTTAAGCTTATTGAATGTTTATGCATGTTTTGTGTAACAATTAGTTTGTTGGAAATTCTCTACACAACTAATTGAGTTTTTTTGTTTTTGATAGACATAGGTCTAAGACTTGCATTTATTGTATGACTAAATGCTTTGTCTCAATCATATGAATATATGCTAAGTATATGTTGAATACATTGTGAGCATATCTATTGATTCATTGTGATTGTTTGTGATAGCTAGGATTGTTGTTACTGATAACATCTAGCTAAGTCTTTATGCTTCGCATTTAGACATTTGACAACTTGGATTTGTTTCTACAAACTCCTAGTTGAGCAATTTGTGTTGTCTAGCATAATTTGCATTGAGCATCATTTACATGATCACATAGATATAAAATTCTCTTCATTAAGTCAAAGTCTTATAGCTTCTAGGTGAAGTTGCACAAGCATTGAAGTCTTGCAACCAAAGGTTGGTTGGCAAGCATTAGTTGCCAAGAGCCACTATAAAAGGCTTGCGGGTAGATTAGGAGGTGCTCACGCCAAGAGTAGTGGATCAGAGGATATCACTAGGGATTGAACCAAGAGTGGTGAGTGGTAGTGTCCATAGCCTGAGGTTATCGAGAGTGAGAGTCTGTGTATCACTTGAGGGTGTAACTAGTCCCGTGGTTTTTCCCGTTTTGAGGGTTTCCACATAAAAATCAAGTGTTCTTTCATTTCTGTTTGATTGTTTGGGTTAATTGTGATTAATATTGACTAATCTGAAAAATTGGTAATTAATTGGATTAACAACCCATTCAACCCCCCCCCCCCTCGCTAGGGTGTTTAGACACATACTTGAGCTGTATTTTCAATTGGTATAAGAGCGGGTTCTTAGACATACTTAGGTGATCCTTTCTCTTGTTTTGTGTGTCTTGCATTTGTATGCATTTTGATCATTGCATTCATTTACATTCATTTCATTCATTAAACACTATGAGTGGCAATGAGATGTTAGAGGGAGATTTGACCTCCAAAGTTGAGAGGGAGGAAAGTGACTCTAATGAGAAGATGACTCTCATGTGGTGAGATTTGGGAGACTCATAAAATCTCATAAGAAGGGCATGACCTCCATAGTGAAGGAGGAGAAGAAGTTGACCTTACTGGAGAAGGATGAAACAAGTAATGATAAATCCTCAAGGATAGATGACCGATGCCTTGAGTGTGGTGGATTTGGCCACATTTAATCAGTGTGTGATAACTTGAAGGACAAGAAGAGATGGGAAGCTATGATTGCTACTTGGAGTGATAGCGAAGTTGAAGTAGTTGAAGCAAGTTCCACAAGCACAGTTGACTGTGAGAACAAATACTGTGCTTTTCCTGTCTCCTACCAAGAAGAATCTAAAGCCGTCACCAAATGTTCATCACTTAATGGATTCAAGAAGGGTGACTTAGAGAGTGGAGACCAAAGAGAAGAAAGCTTGAGAGAAGCTAGCTTTGATAGGTATGACCTAAGAAAGGTCAAGTGGGAGAAGCTTTGATCAAGAGAGCACTTGCTCCGGAAACTCAAGTGATAAGGTGATGAATTATCATGAGTTCATTGACTACCTTTAAAATTGTTTGAAGGAGAAAAAGGAAGAAGTTCTAAGGTTGATGGAAGAAAATCTCCAACTAAGAACTAAAGTGACTCACCTAGATGAGGAAGTGTCACTTGTTAAAGTGAATGAAGTGATGTTGGAGAAAGAACTTGAAGATACAAGAAATACACTTGCTAAGGTGACTTCAAGTTCGGAAAAGCTTGATCAAATGTTGAGTATTGGAAAGAAGCCAAATCATAAGAGAGGGCTTGGCTTTGTAGATGATAAGTCCATGCCATTCTCGGACAAGACAACTATTGTGAAGGAATGTATTCCTAAGTTGCCTCTTCCATCTGGACATCCGATGAAGACTTCCATCGATAACTCCTTAAAGACGGACTTGTTGATTTATCCAAATATGAGAAGGAGATTGAAGATTGCCACCATCGGATGAAGGCTATGAAAGAAGAGCTTGCTAACAAAGAAAACTCCTTGAAGATTGTCAAGGAAAGAGAGATAAGGTGCCTTTAAGAATTAAATAAGGCCAAGGTCAAACAACCTCAAGCTCAAGGAAATGGAAAAACTTCATCCAAGCAATCTTCCACTCAAGGAAAGTCCATACAAGCCTTGGTGACTCAACCAAAGCCTAGGCAATCCAAGAAGAAAGGAAAAGTCCTTGAAAAGTCCTTGAAAAGTCAATCACCTCTTCCAACAAGCCGACTATCAAGAAAAGAGTTTACCATAAGTGGCATGCTCAAATAAAGAGACAAGATTAACTGGCTCAACCACCTCAAGAAGCTAGACCACAAAGGTGCCACCAATCTACTCAAGCTTTAAGGAGAAATCAACCTGATACACCGTCAAAGACAACCAACATGGCGATGCCTCGATGAGATCTCAATGTTATGGTATAAATTCTTACTTTGTACCTACTTGTCATTATTGTGGTATGATTGGTCACTTAAGACCAAATTGCTTTAAATACATTAAGAGGTGTAAACAGGGCAAGTTGAAAAACAGTTGAAAAACAGGGCAAGTTTGTGTAAACCTAGGAAATTTAGAAACATGTCTATGACCACTAAAAATGATAAAGTGGAACCTATGTGGGTTAGAAAGAATGAATCTGCTTGCCTTAGTGCCCATGTGATACCCGTAGATGCAACTAGGTCCATTTGGACTTGGTAGGTCTATAGGGGCTCATGTCTCCCATTGACTTGGTTGAAATTGACCCCATGCGGGGAGCTCAAGCAAAGAGAGCGAACTTGCATGATTTACTATGTGCAAAAAGTTGATTGATTAATTTTATGCTCTTTTGTAATTGCTTGAGATTCATGGTTGAACATATATGCTTATATGGTATTTTACCATTGCTTTGTTTGTAATCTATGTCATATTTTGGTTCAACAATGTATTTTTGGACTAGGAGAATTGTCTGGAAAAGTTGTTAGGTTTTATATTTGTGTTGGCTTGATTCTATAACAAAACTCTCTTTCTTTATAATGACTAGTTGCTTAGGTGGTTCGTGATTTATGTGAGCTTCAAAGATGAAAAGCGACTTCTCATGCAAAGCTCGTCTTCAAGAGGATAAGTGCTTTCTTGGATACTAAGGTATTGAGATTCTTCTTCCTCTGTCAAGGCGTAAGGACACACACACACATTGCATTCATTTATGTCCCTGCATCATTGTGCAAAAATTGGTATAACATATTCACACACTTATTGAAGTATGCACATGCATTAGATTTAATTTGACAACTTTTGTAAAATTGCATGTTCTAGGACTATATCTAGGAAACATCATACTTGTATATTCTTGTGTTTATTTGTTTGTGTTTTTATGTTATTGAACTTGAATTTGAGCTTATATAATTCCTCATTGAGTTCCGGTCATTTCGGTTACTCATTCATTAAGTTTCGAGTTCAAAATAGGAAGTTAAGAAACTTTTCATGATTTTTTCGTACATGGTTTTCATCCTTGATTTTCAAGTTGAATTCCATATGTTTATGAAATTTTTCTTGATTTCCTTGTGCATAAGGGAGTCCCGGTTCATAATCCAAAAAATGGATTTAAAATTAGAGTTCGGAGGCTGAAGAACGGTCGAAGAACACACGATTGCACGAAGGGGAGTTAAAAGGCAAATAGGGGAGCCTTGCACCTCTCCCCGTGGAGGAGCATGGCCTCCAAGGGAAGAGCTAACTTCTGCCCCCATGGAGGCCACACGCCTCCACGGGAAGTAGAGGTGGCTGCCCTCTATTGTTCCTCAATCTTCTTATGTTTCCCTCTTCTTTAAATACTACTTTCTCTCTCTTTTTCAAACAAGAAGTTGGTGTGGAAAAACTTGTGCAGAAAATTCTCTCAAAATTTTTTCACATTCCAAACACCATAACTCTCTCAAATCAACTATAATTTTATATTTTCAAAAGCAGAAATTGTTGGTCTTAAAGAGAGAAACAAGTCCCAAACATTTTCAGATTCAAACAATGCTAAGATATTTCGTGATGGTCTGATTTCTACTCGTGAGTCATTGTTTGTAAGTGAATCAATTTTTCTTTCATTTTTCTTTTATGAACTACTTGATGAATCTTCTTATATGATTTGAGAAAAATGTTTAGAATGATTTTGATTCTAATATTAGGACTTGCTTGATTAACTTTAGAGATTAGTTCATGTGTTTTGATTGAATATCATTTTTGCTAGTCTTGAAGAATATGAGTTTAAATCTAGAATCACTTTGTGTATTTGATCTTGATTGTTGGTTTCTAGATTTGATCACATGTTTTAGAACTAGAACTACTTGATTGTGATTTTGATTTTTCAAAACCTAGTTCTTATTTTTGTTTTTGTTTGTTGAATATGTTGAATACTTCAAGTGTTAACTTGTTCACTTGGTTTCAAAGTTAGTTGTGTGATTTTCATTGAAAAACTTGTTATACTAGCTTTGATTGATATGTTTAGGTTTCTAGATATTTTTGTGAATAAGTTTGAATGCTTAATCTAGATTTCCTATCACATGTTCATAAGGATTAGTTACATTTGCTTGTGAGCTTGATTTGTGCAAAAACTAATTCTTCATAGAGTGTGTTTGATCAAATTGCTCTATTTGCTTGTGTTTGCATCATTTGCATTCACTTAGATCATTTGCCTTGTGAAGAGGTTGGAAGTCTCAAAATTGGAGAGTGATTCTTCGATTTGAGCGTGGAAGTCACATTTGGATAGTGATTCTTCAATTTGTACATTGGAAGTCTTGGCTAGGGTCGGGGTGATCTGGATAACTAAGCATGGAAGTCTTTTCTAGAATCGGGAGGACTTGGATAGACAAGGAAGAAATCTTCCTAGAGACGTGAGGTCTTAGATAGGAAGTCGGCATAGTAAGTTCACTAGGCCCGAGGGTAAAATAGGTGTAGATAGCTTGGAGAGTGAACCTTGTGTTGATTGCCTCTTGAGTGTGTATCTCCTATTTGTCATAGTGATTTGCTTTTTTTTTTTCCTGTGGTTGTGGTATCAACCCGTGGATGTTTCCTCATTTTGAGGTTTTACCACGTAAAAATCATTTGTGTTGATTTTAGCATTTTAATTACTTTACTTACTTTGACTTGTATTGTTTCAACTCTTGATTAATTGATCTTATATTGTCTTGTTGAATCAATATACTTGTTAAAGCTTCTTTGTGAAATTGCATATCTTGTGAAGAACAAGAAATTGCAAACATTTTGATAATATACCTATTCAACCCCCCTCCCTCTAGGTATATTTGACACTATAAGTGGTTAAGGGAATATCAAAAGTACATTTGAATGACATATAATTTATCTCCATGACATGTGAACTTGATTTTTATGACATGCTTAAAATGATATGCATGAAATGTTTTTGATTGCTTATATGCAAAATATGTGTGAAAGCAAATGAGAAGACTAAAACCAACAAGGATCTAGTATTCATTCAATCAATAAGGATTTCATATCCAAATTAGTCTTTGATCGTGCCAAAATTGTGATACATTTTGGCCCTCAATTCCATATCCTTTAGCTTGTTTTCGAGCATGTTTTGGTGTCTAATGGCTCGTTTTTTAGTGATTGCAAGCATTTAATGGATTTCAAGTGTTGGAGACGGAAACCGAGACTTTCGGGAGAGAAACAAATCAAAAACTAGAGGAAAATGAGCCCGAAAGCATAGTGCACGGGTCCCTTACCCATGCACTGGGTGAAGAGCATGTCATAAAGAGTCGTCAATGCACGGGTAACTGCACGGGTATTACCAGTGCAGTACATGTTCCAGCTCGGCTCCAGACGCGTTTTCTGCCATTTTAAGAGGGGCAAATGCATCCTTTCACACCTATTTCGTACCCTAGCCTCTCAAACCTATGAATACATCACTTTGCCACAAGACCCATCATCCATTCATTCAATTAATACATTCATTCCATACTTCATCTTCTCTACCAAATCAAGAGAGAGAGGAGCTTCCAAAGGCATCCATGGACCACCACCACATACTACCATCATCATACATCTTTGAGAAAGATTCGAGAGGAAAGAGCACCCTACCTTGTTTATGAGGAGGAGGAGCTTCAATGGAGCTTGGAGATCAGAGATGATAATTAGTCCACTCTCCGAGCTTAGAGATCCGAGATTGACACCCTTGGGTTTCTTCTTTTTACTCTTCTATTGTATTTTTTTTATTTGATATGTATCCCCATTTGGTAAATATGTAAACCCTAATACTAGTTCCATTTATTTAATTAACTTGTATTTGATTTCTTCTTGTATTGTCTTATTCAATTGCACATAATTTGACACTTGACTTGTATTAAGTAGGATTGACAACCCAACTCTTGATGCATGTTAGGGATAGATCTTGTCTTTATATTCATGGCATGTAGAGTAGAAATTGGTATGTGTTCATGATTGGGATTATGAGTAAATTAATGCAATTTAGGAATATATTAATTAAGCATCCCATGATTGCTCATATGTTAATGGATTATTCGAAATGCATGTTTTGGATTGACTTGAGTGCTTTTGTTTTGTTTGGTGGAATTCATAAAGTGTATACACTGATGCCATTGTGGGTTTTGGTTCTATAAACCTACATGCTTATGCGACCCTTGAGCATTGCTCGTACGATACACCCTCGGAGAGTAGCACTCGGGTCGCGACTCTTGGTGATTGCTCGTGCGATACACTCTCGGCGAGTAGTGGTCGAGGGTCCATTTACGCTTAATGTCTCCATTGGTTGTTGCTTACACGTGACAAGTGAGTAGCGATTGGTGGTTGATCTTATGTTAATCTCTTTTATATATGTGCTTAAACGCAGTGCTTAGTAGTTGCTCATGCGATACATCCTCGATGAGTAGCTTTAGAGGACTAGTCGACTCTCCTATTTCCATATCTAGAGGTCGTACTTAAGGCTAGGTTGAACCCAATATAGGAGTGTCTTTGCATGTTAGTTATTTTAGGTGGCGTGAATGTTTTGGTGGTCATGAGTACCATATGTATCCATTTTCTTGCATCTCTCCTATCCGCCATTTTATATTTATCATTTTAATTACCATTCTCTCCCTTCCATGTCCTTTTATGTTTTCTTGTTTTTTTATTTTCATTGCTCTTGTTCTCATACACGCACACACACACACACACACACTCAAATGCTAAACTTCACGCACACCACTCTCACCCTTGCCATGTTCTTATTTACATTGTTTTCAATAATCATTAAAACAAGAGACAATCGATAAATGACACCTCCCTGTGGATGATACCCTCGCTTACCTGCTTTACTAACTTTTCAAAACTTTATAGCACATTGCGTAGAAATTTTTATAAATAGATTTGTGATCCGCAATTTGGTAACGACACAAAAAGCGAGTATCAAAATGGCGCAGCTGCCGGGGAGGTGGCCTGTCCGTTAATTTTTTCTAGTTTTAGCAAATAATGTAGTAATGTAAATATTTTGTTAGTTTTCTTTTGTTGGTTGTGTGTTTGTTATTTTTCTTTTGTTCAAAGCATATGCATGTATGTTTGAGTTGTTTTTGTGCAAGGAAAGATAAATTTTCAGGTTGGCGAGCTAGCAAATCAAGGTTGGAATGGTGACCAAAAATCGAGGAAGCCAAGATCTCACAACTCAGAGGAACAATGAGTGCAATAATTGCACTCCAACAACTTCACCAAGCAACACAACAGCGCAACAAAGGCCTCAGTGGTTAATGCAACCAAGGACGCAAGTATTGCCGAGAGGGCATCAAGTGGAAAAGAGGTCAGAGCGCGGCTAGAGGTAGTGTCTCTGCAAACTTCTTCCTAAAAATTGGATTTTCGGTATTGACTCCTCTCACTATTTCTATCTTTTTATATTACCTTACTTATGAGGGCATAGCTTAAACGTTTCTGAGTAATGTTCATATTGTCGAAGCATGTGTGAGTGAGTTGATGATTGTACACCGATGTATGTGCTCAAATGCTTTGGGAAGGGTTTGATGTTATTAGTTATGCTGGTGGAATTATTGTTGACTGTGCTTATTGATTCAAATGATATGCTTGTTTTCATTTTTATTTACTTTTGAGTGTTATGATTGCACAATTTATTTTTCTCTTGTAAACTAAGTTCTTATCCCTCAATTTATTATTATGAGCATGAATGTATGGGATGAGCTAGGTTTGGGGGGGGGGGGGGGGGGAATCTATTGTGGAATTGTTTAGTTGGTTTGAGTTTGTTTTTCTTTAATAAATGGTATTTCGACATGTATTGATTGGTTCTTTGTTGCCTGAACTTTCTAATGGGTTCTTTGAGTGTGTAGATTGTCTATAGCTTCTCTAGGAAGCAATTTTTGCAGCTTGTGCTTTCAGCGAGGTTTCTTGATCTCCTGGGAGGAAACAAAGATAACTTGCGAGTCTTGGAGGGACAAGCAAGCCAGAAGTGCTCATACAAAGAGCGAGAACCCCATCTTCATGAAGAAGAGCATGCAAATTATAGTTCGAAGAGCCGAAGTGCCACAACAAAGTCTTGCCCAGACGATAAATAGAGTGCTTGTGGGAGGCAACCCACCTAAGTTTGCATTTCTAATTTTTCTTTTTCTCGTTTTTGTTTTATTTGCATTATGGAATAATTGGTGGAGATTTTTTTGTGGAACTTATTTGGTATAGCATTTTTGATAGATCACTTGTAAATGATGATATTTGATTTTTGGATATAATTGATTTATTCTTTTGTTGATGAATGAGCCGAAGGCTCTTATGGATGATTGCATGCGAGTGTACATATTAATTGCCATATATAGCCCAACTCGGTTTGGGGGTTCTGAGTGCATGCATTATTTTTGTACGGGTCTTGATGCATATAGTTAGATTCGGTTTGGGGTATGCCCCAATTCCGTCATTTTGGTAGATGTGTGATGTAGGTTTTGAGCATGAACTTATGTGCCTTTGAGCTTAATTGATAATTCAATTGTTTGCCTATCTGTGAGCCTTGTTTGAGTCATGTTAGGTGCACGCCGCTAGGCCGGACTCTCTTGTCTTCAACATTGAGGACAATGTTGGGTTTTGGTTTGGGGGTGTAGACGCCTTTGTGAGTTGTCTTTTTATGTCTTGAGTCTTTTCTGTGTGTCAATTTTTCAAAAACTTGCTGCTTAGCTAAAATTTTGAGCTTAAATTAGCTTGGTGAGATACCTTGAGCATAGTGTTTATGGCGAATTTGTGTATGCTTAGTGTGCTTGTTCATAGCTCTTAGTCATTTTAGGTGTCTCACTTGCACTTCATGGGTTAGTCCCATCTTTTGGTGTCCAAGTTGAGGGACTTGGTGCTCAAGCGCCTTGTTCCAATAGTGGAGATACCCTTGTGAGTTCACAAACACAAGCCGAAAGCATACAAATACGAGGGAAAATGTTTTTAAATCTTTAAACACTATTCAAACACCATGCACAGTCTCATAGAACATACATCATATATGTGGACTACTTACCAAAGCTTGTATTCCCTTTTTAGATGGAATGTTGGAAATGATCCTAGCCAATGTGTGTGCATAACTACTAAAATAGCCTAAACACATTTCCATGTCCCTATATGTGTGCTCCATTGCCAATTTTGCGGCCAAACACTAACTGTTCATTTCATACCCACAACATAACCATATAGCCATATAGCTTAAACACATGCCTTGCCTTTGTTGTCAATCATGTGAGGATCTGTAGTTGTGGAAGTCAAAAGAAAAAGCTATAATATGTAAAGATAGCGTGTACTTAGGCAATATCTGTAAATGTGCAAGGCAAATGGCTCACAAATGTAAAACTGCGAAAAATGTGCACTTATGAGCTTAAATTGTAAAAATGTAAATTGTGCAAACAAAAAAAAAGCAAAAGAAGAAAAAAAGAATGCACAAAGAGTCTTGAATGTTAAATGTAAAGTACTCACAAAGTAGAGTAATCATGTGTAGCACAATCTAATGAAAGTTAAGCCTAGACGCTAGTGTTTAAGAGAAGCTAATAAAGGTGCTCAAGGAATATAAAGCAGCAATTGGATGGACCATAGCGGATATTAAGGGAATAAGCCCTTCCATTTGCATGCACAAGATCCTGATAGAAGAAGATGCAAACGCCTCCAGAGAGACTCAAAGAAGGCTCAATCCCAACTTGAAAGAAGTTGTACGGGAAGAGGTCTTGAAACTACTCAATGTGGGTATTATATATCCAATATCCTACAGTAAGTGGGTGAGTCCGGTCCATGTTGTTCCTAAGAAGTCAGGAATCACAGTCGTTGCCAATGAGAATAATGAGTTGATTCCCACAAGGAAGACAACGGGATGGAGAGTGTGCATAGATTACCGCAAGCTCAACACGGCAACCAAAAAGGATTACTTTCCTTTGCCGTTCATTGACCAGATGCTTGAGCAATTGGCGGGACATGCTTATTATTGCTTCCTGAATGGATTTTTAGGATACAATTAGATTGCTATTGCTCCAGAAGATCAAGAGAAAACGACGTTCACATGCCCCTTCAGCACCTTTGCATATCGAATAATGCCTTTCAGGTTATGCAACGCCCCTGCCACTTTCCAGAGATGCATGATGTCAATTTTCTTCCGACATGTTAGAGAAATTTATCGAGGTATTTATAGATGATTTTTCTGTTTTTGGTAACTCTTTTGACCATTGCCTTGATATTTTGACTCTTGTCTTGAAAAGATGCACGGAGACTAATTTGACACTACGTTGGGAAAAGATCCATTTTATGGTTAAATCTGGAATAGTTTTAGGGCATGTTATTTCTGAAAAAGGGATAGAAGTAGATCGTGTTAAAATTGAAGTGATTGCAAAAACTTCCACCTCCCACTTCGGTGAAGGGTGTGAGGAATTTTCTTGGTCATGCAGGTTTTTATAGGCGTTTTATAAAAGATTTTTCAAAAATTAGTCGTCCCCTATGTAATCTCTTGATCAAGGATACTGCATTTGTGTTTAATGATGAGTGCTTGCATGCTTTTGAATCTCTGAAAAGTAAATTGACATCTACTCCAATAATCATGCCTCCTGATTGGTCTCTTCCTTTTGAATTAATGTGTGATGCATCTGACTATGCTGTAGGCACTGTTTTAGGACAGCAAGTAGATAAATTGCCACATGTTATTTACTACACTAGTCACACTTTGAATGATGAACAATTGAATTACTCCACCATTGAAAAAGAATTGCTTGTTGTTGTTAGTGCCTTAGAAAAATTCTGATCATACTTGATAGGATCTAAGGTCATTGTTTACTCTGATCATGCTGCATTAAAATATTTGCCAACCAAAAAGGAAGCGAAACCGAGATTACTCTGGTGGATCCTTTTGTTGCAAGAATTTGATTTGGAAATCAGGGATAAGAAGGGCAGCGAGAATGTAGTGGTGGATCATCTATCTCGATTGGTAGAGGATGATGGAATGGAGAAGCATACTGAGAAATTTCCCATCAATGAAAACTTCCCAGATGAACAGTTATTGGCAGTAGGTGCCAAAGATCCGTGGAATGTGGACATTGTGAATTATCTCGCAAATGGAATCATACCACATGATATGAGCTCACAAGCAAAGAAAAGATTTCTCTCCATCACCATACAGTATTTTTGGGACGAGCCATACCCGTTCAAATATGGTGCCGATCAAATCACTCGGAGATGTGTCCCTGAAAAAGAGTAGCAAGATGTGTCGAGATTTTGCTACAACCTTCATTGTAGAGGGCACTTTAGTGCCAAAAAGACTTCTGAAAAAGTTCTTCAATCAGGTTTCTTCTAGACCTAATTATTTAGAGATGCTTATTCTTTTTGTGTTTCCTGTGACAGGTGCCAGAGGATAGGAAACGTTGGAAAAAGAGATGAGATGCCACTTACAAACCAATTGGTTGTGGAGATATTCGATGTATAGGGAATCGACTTCATGGGACCTTTCCCATCCTCATATGGGTACAATTACATCTTGGTTGTTGTGGATTATGTCTCAAAGTGGATTGAAGTAATCGCAACCAGGACAAATGACAGCCAAGTGGTGGTGAAGTTTGTCAAGGAGAACATTTTCACTAGGTTTGGGACTCCTCGTGCAATCATAAGTGACGGAGGGAGCCATTTTTGTAACAAAGTCTTTGCCTCATTAATGAGAAAATATAGTGTCAAACACAAAGTGGCAACCCTGTATCATCATCAGACATTGGGGCAAGTTGAGGTGAGCAATAGGCAAATTGATCAGTATCGGGGACGATTAGCTGCCGTACTCGGGATGGATGGATGGACGGGAGGAGTGGAACCAGATGGTAAAATTATATCAGCAAGATCTTCGGGTTGATGCAGCCTTCTAGAATATTTTTACTTCGTATTCATTGATGCCGACTCAACATCGGACGGAGTTGTTTTATGAGCCAGCTAGATTATTGCATCATCTGGTATCGGGCAGGCCAATTGATATTGGTCGAGTAATTTTTAGAGATATTTGTCATAGTGGGATGGATGATACTCTTTCCATGGTTTTCCCTTGTTTGATTACAGTTTTTTGTCGAAATGCGGGTATTGATGTGGACACAGGTTTGGAGGATCATACACCGAGTGTGATGGGTCTTAGTCATTGGAACAATCTGTTTCATTCTCGGGGGTTGCCTACTATTGGGCCATACGGAGAGAGGAGACGTCGCCGTGAATCACGTGAAGCACGTGAGGCTCAGGTAGCTCAGGATGCTCAGATGGAGGAGCAGCAGCTGCAGATTGATACGTAGATTCCAGATGCGCAGCTAGGACATGCACAGCCAGATGTTGGTCAGTTTGATTCTTTCTTGCAGGCTTTGAAGGCACATATGGACTCGCGCTTAGGAGAGTTGGAGAGGCGAATGAACTAGCGCTTTGATGGTGTTCAGGCTAGTATAGAGGATGTACGCTCGATGGTTAGCCGGTTTTCTGTGGCTAGTGGAAGTGGTGCACCTTTCCAGACTTCTGTTCCTGGAGCAGATTTTCATGCAGGAGGAGGTTTTGGATCATATCAGTAGGATTTTGGATATGGAACTCCTGAGATGCATTATCGTGATGAGAATCGGCAGTGTGGCTAGGACTCAGACCAGGGAACATAGGTTTTGCATTTCTCAGATGAGGATGGCGGATCGTAGAGAGGATATGCATTTTTCCTTTATTTTTCTTGTTTTTCTTTTTTTCTTTTGACTTTATTTTCTTTTGGTTTTAGTTGTTTATTATTTTTGTTGGATATTTTTGTTCCTTCTTGAGGATTTTCTAGACTGTTTTCCATTATTTTCTATCTTTAGTTTACCAGGTTTATGTTATGTTTTTCACCCCTATTTTTATTATTTATCACCATTGGGGACAATGCTGAGTTTGGGTTTGGGGGTGTTTATTTTGAGTTAAAATTTTAATTTTCTTGTGAAGCCATGATAAGATACTTTGATTTGTGCCCTTGAGATAATATGCATTAATCACTGAGTTTACACTAACGTCTTGCCACTTAGAGTATTGCACTGCATTTTTTAAAAATTATGACATGCTCTTGATGTGATAGTGGATAGGATGCTTAGTTGGATAGACATGATTAATAGTGGATACTGCCCTTGTTAGTTTACTTAGCCAAAAAAACGTACATAAATGATACATTATGAGGGATTCTTTTGTTTCTACTCCTAAACACTCAGTAGGTTCTTAGCATTAGATTTGATCTCTATAGGTTATACATTGAACATCATAGAACATTCATCATTAAAAGATTTCACATGTTTTTTTTATCTTGAGTAAGACGAACCAGTGGAAGTGATGATTAGACTACGTGTGTTTGAACCATTTAAAAGACCTTAAATGTTTCCTACCCTTGTGTGTGTGCTATGTAGCCCTGTCTTTAGCCAAATACTGAATAAGGCTTTTTATTTCTTCACCACATTATCTGTAACCCATGTAGCCTATATTATAGCCATACATTTTAGCTTGGGATCATACTTTGAGAAAGTGAAGAAGGTGTGATAGTTTTGTTGGGATTATGCTCAATAGCAAGAGTGTAATATTGTAATTGACAATCTTTTCATATTAATAAAGTGTTTTCTGAATTTTACAAATACTTATAGCATTTATTATTATAATTGTCAAGGTAAATAATCATAAGGTCAAAAGACTATGAGATATGAAGAATTGTTCATACATCCGGATATGTGTGAGGTAGACACAATTCTTTAGTTAGTCTTGAATAACGTTCACAACTTAAGTTAAAGGTTGGGCACCTCTATCTTGATAAAGTTGTAGAATTCTTTTACTAGCATTTGAGTGGGATCAAATGAGTTATGATGAGTCTAAAATCATCGAAAGGTTTTCGAGTAAAAGAATCTAGTGCACTGGGTGCATTGAACAGGATCATAATGAAATACCTTGTCTAGAACCGTCACTAGATATAAGTCTTTTCATTATTAGGACAATCGGAGAGTCGATCTTAATCCTGAGATAAATGATGGACTTATGGTTGCAAGTGTTATCATTTGAGCTATCAATGAGTACGATTATATAGCATAGTCTATCATCGATAGTTTGGTGGTATTCATTTGTTAATCGATAGAGGACTTCATTTATAGATATGGACATCGTGGCTCCATTTATTAAATGAGAGTATAATATCATCATATGGATGTTTTGAGGTATTGGATATTAAATCTCAACGTTGAGTTTTCAATAATGATTATTGAAGACATGGCTTCTGGACAAGTCAAAATATCCAAGTTCAAAATGTGGTCATATGAGGAAATATGGTAACTTGGAGAGCTATAGGCGGTCTATGAGCTCTTGGTGATTACTGATATTATTCACGAGGATACACCATCTCATATAAGACTGTCTAGGGTATGAATGAGAAACATCTCCTTATTCTATCTTTATTTAAGAGTTCAATTTTAGCCCTTTAGTGGAATGAGTTAAAATTAATAGATCGGACCTAAGTGAATCATTTGTTGATTGTGATTAGGTTATGTCTATTGAAGCTTAAATTTAGATAGCCTGCCAAGATCCACAATCCACACGTACTTGCATGGATCACTTGATATATTCTACCGGACCAATTTATGGGTCCATCTAGAATTGCATTTAATATATTAAGAATATAATATGTCTATTATTTATTTAATGGACTGCTCTATATATTAATATATTAAAAGGAGACATGTGGGCTTGTTTCTTTTAGTAAGAATAAGTCTGGTTTACATGTGGGCTTTTATTTAAAGTCTAATGGATTAAATAAAATAAGAAAAATAATATTAGACCCATATATATATATATATATATATATATATATGGTGTGGGCGGCAAGGCTAATAAAATAGCCCAAGATATTATTTTATTTTATTGTTTTGATCAAATGGAAATTAATTATTATTAATTAATAGTTTAAATCAAAATCTTTTCCTGATCAGTAAATAAAATACTATGTGTTGGATTAGGGTTAGAATTCTTTTAAGTGATAGGAGTCCTAATGTGGTAAGGATTAAGTCCACATACACTCCATACCACACAAAGAATTCGGCCACCCTAGTCCTATAAGGGTTACGATTCTTAAATTGATAGGAATTAGGGAAAAGCACAATTCCTTTTCAAGTAAGGAAATTGGCCAACCCTAGATTTCCTACACAAAGAATTCGGCCAACCCTATTTTGAGAAGGAGAAATTTCGGTCACCTTATAAATATAAGGTGATAAATTTCGGCCACCAAGAAGCTTGAGTGAGAGAGATTTTTGTTTGCTTTGAAAAATAAAAATGTTACTCAATACACATAGAATTTCGGCCAAGAGAGAAAAAGAAAAATAAATTCTCATTCGATAGTGCACTTGCAAGCCTTTAACATCAAAAGGTTTTGTGCACACTTTCGATTTAGGGTTACACGAGTTCCAATCATATCGATTGTGAATTCAAAAGTGACCGGAACTATTTTTCTAGGCTCTTGGTGTTTTGGGATTGAAGATCAGGATCAGAAGTTCCATACATCCATTCTCAGGTAAGCAATTCAAATAAAAAAGGGAGACCACGCTCCTAGGTGATTCACGTACGTGCTAGGATTGAAGATCTTGCGGATTACCATCGACGTAAGTCAATCGGATCACACGACAAGAGGTATTTAACTCTAACCGTATATTTGTGTTTAATTAATTAAAGGGTTAAGGTTCAAATCTTTAGAAAAATTTTAAACTATAAGAAAATCTACTTTTCGCCTTCCGCTGCGGTTTTAGTTAATTTTTCCCTACAAGTTTTACACGTGATTTTTGTGCATATTTCGATAAGGAGCCGGTGAAGGAAAATAGCTGCATTCAATCCAAAAGTGTAAGTTTGATAATTATGAATTTCTATGTAATTCTCTGATTCATTCAAAAAAAAAAGTTGCCACCAAAATAAATGGTGTGTTAAAAAGAATCAGAGAATAAATTTTTAATGAGTGCAATATGTCAATTAGATTGCAAAGTTTTATCAACTCAAGAGGAGTTTTGACAAGAAGGAGAATGGTGATTTTTGAAGATTTGGACAGAAATAAGTGGTAATATTCCACTTAAAATGAAATCGATGAAGACCAAGAGATTTGTGTGAAATCGTAAAGGTAAACTGAAGACTCTCATGGTATGGTCCTAGGTTTTTGAATTCCAATTTTCTCATTCTTTCTAAACCTTCACCCAATGGCCCCATTACAACCTTAATGAAAGTCTAACTGATTTGCTAGTTATCCTTGCTATGAAAGTAGAAGTACATCATGTGATTATCTTGTTCATAATGTTTGATTCTTTTCGTGAGATCTTTTGCATACATTCAAGCGTTATTTTTATCATATATTCATATGCGATTATATCTTGAAAATTTCTTGAGCATAACTTCTATCGCATATGCTTGATAAGTGTATTTGCCTAGGTTCTGTGTGAATTAATGAGTGATATCCTGTGAGAAGTAGAGTCGAGGCGAATTACATCTATGGTATTTAGCAAAGGCAACTTTGAAGCTAGAATGTCTTGATCGTGGGCTTTTCATTAAAATTAAGCAATGCATTCAAATTTGTGGCATCATTTTAGTCTTTACTTATTGGCTTTTGCATGCATTGTTTCAATATAGGCACATTTCGAATTATTTTGGATGATTGGTATTTACAGGATACGTTCGTGGGCGTCGTAGCTGTAAACCCTCAAGAGACAACACTCCTCATACTAGGGCCGCGTAGAGGATTAAAGGCTTGTAGCATGTGCTCAATTCTATTATGTACCCTACTAAAGTGACTTAGTTAGGATTTATATTTATAGGATTAGTTTTTAATTTTTGTTTCCTTAGTTTTGCTAGAGGACTAGCAAAAATTAGGCTTGGGGGTATTTGATCGGTCTTAGTTTATATATGTTTTTCATCCCTATTTCCTATGTAATCAGCTCGTTTCATGATGCATTTTAGGTTATTTTATGAGTTTGTTGAGCATGTGTAGGTCACATTCCCTTAGAAGTGGTATTCATTGATTCCTCCAAGGAAAGGTGTCTAAAAGTGAAGAAAAATGGCAAATATGTCAACTACCGCTGTGTAGGTCACTCTCTATGCATGGTATCATATGCGGTCTATCTAGATGTACATTCCAGTATGCAACTCTTTGTCAACCACGGTTCATACAGCTTGGCAAGCAAGGCATCAAATGCGGTCCATAACGCGCTAAAGGTCAGAAGGTACACTGATGCCCAGGCATGTGTCTGTTAAGCGGTACAGAGAGCGGTTGTGCGTATTCCGTGTTTTTGGAGAAATCTTGAAGCCCTAGTTTGAGAGAAGCATATAAATACTTCTTATTCTTTTAGAAGAAAGAGAGAACCTATAGTTTCATATAATTCCTTACACACAATTCTATTCTTTCATCCATCTTTACACATAGAAGATTCGAAGATGAAGAAGAATTCAACTATTGAAGACTCGAAGAATTCATTGAAGATCACAATGGGTTTTATCTTTTCTTTCTCTTCTCTTTTTTGTTTTCATGATGTGTAACTGAATTCCATACTAGGGAATCAATGTGAATCTCTATGAATGCTCTTGGTTAGAATTGACTATATTTTAATTAATTCAAGTTTTGATTCATTCAATTCATTCTACGTCTTAATTCTTTATTTGTGTTAATGCATGATTATACGCTGGCATGAATTTAGGTTTATGATAATTTAACAATTGAGTTTGGAGTGTTGATTTACACACAAGTCTTAATTAATATTCAATTGAATGAGTAAAACTGATCTTAGCATTGATTTATGCAAGTAGGTTTTGGTTCATTAGTTCTTGCACTTAATGGGTTCTTTGTTATAGTTTGCGCCATTGATTTATGGGTAAATTATGATTGAGAACACTTGATTCATCCCAGGATCATACGGTAACAATCATAATTAAGATAAGAACGAACCCTTAACTTGATTAATATATTTTTCATAAGTCAATTAGAAACATTGAGTAGACATAGTAGGGGAGCATTGATGACCTAGTGCTTTATTTCCATTGATCACAACCAACTTTCTTTTAATTGCTTTCTTTAGCTTAATTTAGTTTCGTTTTAGTTTAATAAACCAGTCAATAATCTCTTTGGTTACTGTTAACAGCCTTTTTTGGCAGGGGTCCAAAGAAGAATTTTCCATCTACCTACAGCCTAGTAGAACCTAGATCGGGATCGGTACCAAGATACCAGGGATACTCGACACCATGAACCGGAAAGAGGTCAGTACCACATCTCACCTATTACCAGGTACCTCGCAGAGCCAGCACCGCGGTATCTCCTACCTGGTACCTAGGTATCGCGACAACTACCCAGTACCTCGGTACCATGACATCTACCCGGTACCCAAGTACATCGATACCAGTCCAGGACCACACTGGAATATGTATGCTACCCTCCAAGCAAAAAGAATGGAACCATCAAGGTACCAGCAAGCTAGAACAAGCGCCACGCCAACAAGAGCAGACCGGTACATCAAGGTACCGTGCCATCAGAGTACAGAGTCAGAACTTTACTCTGAGTGACGTAGAAGAGAAAGTTGACCTCTCCGACTATTCACAACGCCATTAATAGAGATAGTAAACCCTATTAATTTACCCCATTAATGAAGATAGTCAACTCATTAATGGCAATTCATAACGCCATTAATGAGGGAATCAGTCAACTCTTTAATGGCCATTCACAACGCCATTAATGAGGGAATCATTCAACTCTAATAATGGAGATAATTAGCCCCATTAATGAGAAGATCAGTCAACTCTTTAATGGCCATTCCCAACGCCATTAATGAGAAAATATTCAACTCCATTACTGCCAGGTCAACTTTCCTTTGATTGCAAATTAATTAATGGAGTGGGCAGCAATAATCAAAAGATATAAATATGACAAAGCACTCTTCAAGAAGGAGGTCGATTCTCTAACATCTTCGAGCTCATATCTGATATCTCCAATCTCCAACCCGAAAAATGGATGCTCAATTTAATCCAGAAATCTCGAGAGACACCATAGTCTATCAATGGAGGACGGATTTCATCCCCTTTTCCAAAAATACAGTCACCGTCACCTACAAAGAGTTTTCACCATCATGGTACAGAAAAACACTTACTTATCTCCTACAACACGAGTTCGCCATCGCCTGGAGTGTAAAAGGGAACCTGCCTGAATTCCCTCTACACCACCATTGTATCGACTACTATGTATGTCAATTTTCTCCATGAATGTACCGGTACCGAATGTACCGGTACCAAATGGTACCTGTTCAACTGTGACCTACCAGGTCTCAGTTTGTACTAATGTAAGCTCTCTAGAGCACCTCTCGAGATATATAAATATAAAGAAGGGTCTCTCTCCTTCCTATGGATACTGCCTGGGGGTTTTTCAGCATATGATCAATCGTGATGCTTTTTCCCCCTAGGTCAGTCCACCTCTACCAAATGAACTGTCATTCTCACATATATCTCCTTATTACGCATGTATGTGAGCTAGGCACCGACCCGCTGGTCCTAGCTCTCATGTACCCCTCCTTGCACGTTTTCTAGGTTGGGGAATTATGGAGGGCACCTAAAGAGGTGACCAGTGACCAGTTACCAGGATCAGATACCCAAACCGGGTACCAGCCTACTGCACCAGATGGGCGGGATGATTGTTCTCCTACCATGATACCTATCTCACTTTCACCTTACCAGAACCACGGTACGAAGTACCTACCCCCCGCTGCGACCTCCAGGGTAGCAGGTTGAGGGTTTTAACTGAAATTTTGCTCCCCGAGTGGATTTTTCTGTTAACAGTTACTTTTAGTTTAATTAAAATTAAAATTAGTTTTCAATCAATAAATCGCTTTTCCTCGTGGGAACGATCTCTACTTGCCGCTGTACTTATCTTCACAATTCGTGCACTTGCGAATGAGTATTTTATAACACGATTTTACACATCAGTTGTTTATCTCTTCTGTAAGAGTTAAGTCTTATGACTACGGATCCATAAAATGCCCGTTGGGTAGTAGTGGTGGGTTAGTGACCGAGAATGGTGTGACTAGATGACTAGAGGTCAACCTAGGTTGTAAACATCATTACATATAGTGGATTTGATGATCGTGTGTGGCTATAAGGATAGCCAATGAGTTTTGCCCAGTTGGAGAGTTTCTCACGTAAATCAATCGACGTGTTATTTATTGTTTTCCGCACTTTAAATTGTCTATTGGTTGCTTTTTTTTGGGTAATTTTTAATTTAGACTAATCAATAAAAGTTGGTAATTAACTTGATTAAAACCTATCCTCCCTCTCTTCCAGGTTAGTTAAGATGCACTTTGTGAATTTTCAGTTAAGATTTATGTTTATGAAGTTTTAGGAATGGTGGGACAAAAAATTAAGGGTGCAATTTCCTACCCTAGTCTTGTAATCTTAATTGAAAATTTAATTATTTTTTAAAAATAAATTTTAATATAATATATATGCATGTTGGTATTAATGTAGGAAAATCCAAATGCTTCTAAATTTCAAACAAAAGGCATGAGAAATGTTGACCAATTAAATATTTTATTCAAAGATGTTGCTAGAAGGATCTATGGCACCATATATATGGTTTATAACTACTTATGGTGAATATATAAATGAAATCGATAGGATGAATGGAATAGAAACAAATATTAATGAAAATTTAGATAATACCGATAGGGATGGCACACTTGGGACTACTCCAGAATCTACTTTACAAGGAAATTTAAGGAAACGAAAAAAAATATTTCAAGCTAAAGAAGGATCTGTTGTCACATTATCCAAACAATTAGATCGATTATGTGATTTAGTTGATGGTACGAATGATGAATCTAGCATTGCAAACGTGATCGAAATGTTACGTGGCATTCTAGAAATTGAGAGAGGAAATGAGCTTTTTATGTAGGCAGTTAGAGTTTTTCTTAAGAAAGAGAACAGAGAGACGTTTGTTGCAGTTAAGGATCATGACCTACAAATTATGTTTCTAGAGCAAGCTTAGAATAAATTTTTAGGTTTGGTCTTGTATTTTATTTATGTAATGAATTGCTTTGAGATTATGTTTATCTATTAGACAATTACTATTTGATTTATGTAATGCACTTGAAGTTTTTTTTTCTTTTCATTTTTTCAAATGAAAGTTGATTGATGTTATTGTTATTTTTTTCATTAAAATTATGTTATTATTGTATTTGTTTGATGAAGTTTAAAATTTTTATAATACATTCATATTTTTCAGATATGGATGATGATTATGAAGCTTTTGAAAATCAAGGTGATGATGACAATTTTTTTTTACAAATGATAAAAATTGGAGTTGGTTTATATGTTGATCGCACCAAAATTGTGCTATATTTTGGCCCTCATTCATTGTTCTTTGCCTTGTTTTCTAGGGCGTTTCATGTCTTATAGGCTCTTTTGGTATGTTTACAAGCAATAGGTGTAATCCCGGTCTTGGAGAAGAAAGTGGAGAATTCAGGTGAAAAGCAAGTTAAAAGAAGCTAGAAGGGAGGCTGCAGTGCGCGAGTCCTTACCCGCACACTACCAGCGCAGTCCAAAGCATCAGAACGTTGCTGGTCCACACAAGCACACCAAACCACAAACCTGAGATCAGAAATCATCCAAAAATGAACAAGTGCCCAAATCGCTGGTACTGAGCTAGAAGATTTGGAGTTCTGAAGATTGCTAGTGCGCGGGTCACTACTCGCGCACTACGCGCGTTTTGAAGATGCCACATCAGCAATCAAACCTATTTTTGGGAATCCTATATAAGGATTCATTTCTGACTTCAGCCACACGCCCACACTGATATTTTACATCATTTTCTCTCTCTAGATCTAGGAACCTAACTCTCCCATCATCATCCAAACCCATATCATTTTCCTTTGATTTCTACTCATCAAGAACACTAAGAGGATTGGATTTGAAGCTTCAAGGAAGGAGAATCTCTACATGGGTCTATTCTCTATCTTTTCTCTTAGTTTTTGCTATGTACTGTTTATGATCATGAGTAGCTAAATCCCCACTAAAAGGTTGATGTGATTTATTTGTGAACCTTGGGCTTGTAATGAACTTTATCTATATTTCAATCCATTATTATGTTTAATTCTTTGATTTAATTGATTTCAAAACAAATGGGTATTAGATTGTACACTCCTCTCATTGCTTGTCTGTGGAGAATTGATTTGAGTAGATGACTAGGTATACACTCTATTTGATTTTCTTAAGCTCAATTGAATGGAAGGATCAAACAAGAGTACACTCCTCATGTGAGATCCGAACTTAATAATCTCAATTTTTATCTAATCTTAATTCGGTAATCAATTCTATACACTCTAGGTTGATAACTTATGAGGGATTAATCACCAATTCTATACACTCTAGGTTGGTAACTTTATGAAAAGATTAGTCCCTTAATTTGATAGATGTGCATTCATGAACAATTACTTGTGGGTGGCCATACTATACACTCTAGATTGGACAACCATAAGGGATATACAACCAATTCTTTATACTCTAGATTGGTTATAATAGATTAATGTTCATTCATGAGAGCTTGTAATTTGCCCATTATTTACTTATTGGATCCATCATTCCTTAGTTCATTATCATTCAATCACACACCTACTAACTTAGTTACACTTTAGTTTTAATATTAGTTTCTTGTAGGCTTAACTTAGTTAATCAATTTTCCCAACCACTCTCATATTTTACTTTTATTGCATTTTTAGCATTAGAGTGCGACTTAATCATTGCTTGTTAGATCGATCCTTAAGGAACGATGCCCTACTTGCCACATACTTGTTTTCATATAGTTGAGTACATTTTGGGATTTATATATTTTGTTTTGATATTGCATATACGGCAAATGCGTGTCATAAGTTCACCATTTTATTAAGTACAATTTAAGGGAAAAGTGTAAAACATCATCCTTATCCGGATACAAAAGGGTAATGGAGGTTTCACATGGCTATCATATCGTATGTCATGAGCAATTTAGGATGGAAGGATCGGTATTCATAAAACTATGTGATACATTGCATCCATCTTATGGCTTAGAAAAAGGCAAAGACATTTCAATACATGAGTCGGCGGCTATTTTTTTGTTGGTGTTAGTGTAAGGAAAAATTAACTAAAACCGCAGCGGAAGGCGAAAAGTAGATTTTCGTATAGTTTTAAAATTTTTCTAAAGATTTGAACCTTAACCCTTTAATTAATTAAATCAAATATACGGTTAGAGTTAAATACCTCTTGTCGCGTGATCCGATTGACTTATGTCGATGGTAATCCGCAAGATCTTCAATCCTAGCAGGTACGTGAATCACCTAGGAGCGTGGTCTCCCTTTTTTCTTTGAATTGCTTACCTGAGAATGGATGTATGGAACTTCTGATCCTGATCTTCAATCCCAAAACACCAAGAGCCTAGAAAAATAGTTCCGGTCACTTTTGAATTCACAATCGGTATGATTGGAACTCGCGTAACCCTAAATCGAAAGTGTGCACAAAACCTTTTGATGTTAAAGGCTTGCAAGTGCACTATCGAATGAGAACTTATTTTTCTTTTTCTCTCTTGGCCGAAATTCTATGTGTATTGAGTAAGATTTTTATTTTCCAAAGCAAACAAAAATCTCTCTCACTCAAGCTTCTTGGTGGCCGAAATTTATCACCTTATATTTATAAGGTGACCGAAATTTCTCCTTCTCAAAATAGGGTTGGCTGAATTCTTTGTGTAGGAAATCTAGGGTTGGCCAATTTCCTTACTTGAAAAGGAATTGTGCTTTTCCCTAATTCCTATCAATTTAAGAATTCTAACCCTTATAGGACTAGGGTGGCCGAATTATTTGTGTGGTATGGAGTGTATGTGGACTTAATCCTTACCACATTAGGACTCCTATCACTTAAAAGAATTCTAACCCTAATCCAACACATAGTATTTTATTTACTGATCAGGAAAAGATTTTGATTTAAACTATTAATTAATTAAATAATTAATTAATTTCCATTTAATCAAAACAATAAAATAAAATAATATCTTGGGCTATTTTATTAGCCTTGCCGCCCACACCATATATATATGGGTCTAATATTATTTTTCTTATTTTATTTAATCCATTAGACTTTAAATAAAAGCCCACATGTGAACCAGACTTATTCTTACTAAAAGAAACAAGCCCACATGTCTCCTTTTAATATATTAATATAATAGAGCAGCCCATTAAATAAATAATAGACATATTATATTCTTAATATCTTAAATGCAATTCTAGATGGACCCATAAATTGGTCCGGTAGAATATATCAAGTGATCCATGCAAGTATGTGTAGATTGTGGATCTTGGCGGGCTATCTAAATTTAAGCTTCAATAGACATAACCTAATCACAATCAACAAATGATTCACTTAAGTCCGATCTATTAATTTTAACTCATTCCACTAAAGAGCTAAAATTGAACTCTTAAATAAAGATAGAATAAGGAGATGTTTCTCATTCATACCCTAGACAATCTTATAGGAGATGGTGTATCCTCGTGAATAATATCAGTAATAGCCAAGAGCTCATAGACCGCCTATAGCTCTCTAAGTTACCATATTTCCTCATATGACCACATTTTGAACTTGGATATTTTGACTTGTCCAGAAGCCATGTCTTCAATAATCATTATTGAAAACTCAGCGTTGAGATTTAATATCCAATACCTCAAAACATCCATATGATGATATTAAACTCTCATTTATTAAATGGAGCCACGATGTCCATATCTATAAATGAAGTCCTCTATCGATTAACAAACGAATACCACCAAACTATCGAGGATAGACTATGCTATATAATCGTACTCATTGATAGCTCAAATGATAACACTTGCAACCATAAGTCCATCATTTATCTCATGATTAAGATCGACTCTCCGATTGTCCTAATAATGAAAAGACTTATATCTAGTGACGGTTCTAGATAAAGTATTTCATTGTGATCCTGTTCAATGTGTTAGGATTATGCTCAATAGCAAGAGTGTAATATTGTAATTGACAATCTTTTCATATAAATAAAGTGATTTCTGATTCTGCAAAATCTTATAGCATTTATAATTATAATTGTCAAGGTAAATAATCATAAGGTCAAAAGACTATGAGATATGAAGAATTGTTTGTACATCCGGATATGTATGAGGTAGACACAATTCTTTAGTTAGTCTTGAATAACGTTCACAACTTAAGTTAAAGGTTGGGCGCCTCTATCTTGATAAAGTTGTAGAATTCTTTTACTAGCATTTGAGTGGGATCAAATGAGTTATGATGAGTCTAAAATCATTGAAAGGTTTTCGAGTAAAAGAATCTAGTGCACTGGGTGCATTGAACTGGATCACAATGAAATACTTTATCTAGAACCGTCACTAGATATAAGTCTTTTCATTATCAGGACAATCGGAGAGTCTATCTAAATCCTGAGATAAATGATGGACTTATGGTTGCAAGTGTTATCATTTAAGCTATCAATGAGTACGATTATATAGCATAGTCTATCCTCGATAGTTTGGTGGTATTCATTTGTTAATCGATAGAGGACTTCATTTATAGATATGGACATCGTGGCTCCATTTATTAAATGAGAGTATAATATCATCATATGAATGTTTTGAGGTATTGGATATTAAATCTCAACGTTGAGTTTTCAATAATGATTATTGAAGACATGGCTTCTGGATAAGTCAAAATATCCAAGTTCAAAATGTGGTCATATAAGGAAATATGGTAACTTGGAGAGCTATAGGCGGTCTATGAGCTCTTGGCGATTACTGATATTATTCACGAGGATACACCATCTCCTATAAGATTGTCTAGGGTATGAATGAGAAACATCTCCTTATTCTATCTTTATTTAAGAGTTCAATTTTAGCTCTTTAGTGGAATGAGTTAAAATTAACAGATCGGACCTAAGTGAATCATTTGTTGATTGTGATTAGGTTATGTCTATTGAAGCTTAAATTTAGATAGCCCGCCAAGATCCACAATCCACACGTACTTGCATGGATCACTTGATATATTCTACTGGACCAATTTATGGGTCCATCTAGAATTGCATTTAATATATGAAGAATATAATATGTCTATTATTTATTTAATGGGCTGCACTATTATATTAATATATTAAAATGAGACATGTAGACTTGTTTCTTTTAGTAAGAATAAGTTTGGTTCACATGTGGGCTTTTATTTAAAGTCTAATGGATTAAATTAAATAAGAAATATAATATTGGGCCCATATATACATGGTGTGGGCGGCAAGGCTAAATAAAATAGCCCAAGATATTATTTTATGTTATTGTTTTGATTAAATGGAATTAATTAATTATTTAATTAATTAATAGTTTAAATCAAATTTTTTTCCTTATCAGTAAATTAAATACTATGTGTTGGATTAGGGTTGGAATTCTTTTAAGTGATAGGAGTCCTAATGTGGTAAGGATTAAGTCCACATACACTCCTTATTATACAAAGAATTCGGCCACCACTAGTCCTACAAGGGTTAGGATTCTTGAATTGATAGGAATTAGGGAAAAGGACAATTCCTTTTCAAGTAAGGAAATTAACCAACCCTAGATTTCCTATTCAATGAATTCGGCCAACCCTACTTGGTGAAGGAGAAAATTCGGCCAACCTATAAATATAAGGTTATGAATTTTCGGTCACCAAGAAGCAAAATAGAGAGAGATTATTGTTTGTTTTGAAAAAAAAATCCTACTCTATACACATAGATTTTCGGCCAAGAGAGAAAAAGAAAATAAGTTCTCATTCGATAGTGCACTTACAAGCCTTTAACATCAAAAGGTTTTGTGCACACTTTCGATTTAGGGTTACGCGAGTTTCAATCATATTGATTGTGAATTCAAAAGTAACCGGAACTATTTTTTTTTAGGCTCTTGGTGTTTTACTATTGAAGATCAAGATCAGAAATTCCTTACATCCATTCTAAGGTAAGCAATTCAAAGAAAAAGGGAGACCACGCTCCTAGGTGATTCACGTACGTGCTAGGATTGAAGATCTTACGGATTACCATCGACGTAAGTCAATCGGATCACGCGACAAGAGGTATTTAACTCTAACCGTATATTTGAGTTTAATTAATTAAAGGGTTAAGGTTCAAATCTTTAGAAAAATTTTAAACTATACGAAAATTATTTTTTCGCCTTCCGCTGCGGTTTTAAGCAATTTTTTCCCTACAATTGGTATCAGAGCCTTGGTTGTAGCCTTAATTAATTAACGTATATATATGTGAATCTATTTCTTTTTATTGTGATTATGCATGTTTTAGAAAGAGATGGCACTCTAGGTATTCGCATATATAATTACATGTGGAATGTATGGATTTATATATGTTGTTATAAAGTGAATTGTTATTGCTCGATTTTGGTCCTAGAATTTCAATGTATTTTTTGTTTCGGAATTGTAACAAGAAGGGTGGTCTATTATCGCCATAATTCCTTCTTGGTAGTTGCTAAGTTCTTATTAATTTTATTGTAAAAATATTGCAGTTTTTTATTGTATTAAAATTTAGTGCAGTTTTTTATTTGAAAAAAAAATACTGCAGTAGTTTAAATAAAAAAAAAATATTTCTGCAGTATTTTATTGTATAAAATAAGTTGTAATATATTTAAGATTTGAAGACTCAAAGATTTGAAGAAATTGGAGCATCCGGAATCGAGCTTGGCACCTGCGCGCACCGAGACAACAAGCGCGCATGCAACCAAGCGTGCAGCTGCGCTTGTTGCGGTGCAGCAGCGCGCACAACCCATGCATGGGGTGGCCATGCGGCAGCTCATGCCCTTGCATGGGCTAGGCGTGCGCATGGGCTGCTTGGTGATCTTCGGGCGCGCGAGTTACGTGCGCGACATGGTAGCTTGAAGTCTTGTTCGCCAAGAAAGGAGTTTTTTGTATTCCGTACAATTGTAATTTACATGCTTTTCTAGGATGGACCAAAATTGTGGCTATTTATTTTTCTGTATAAATATTACAATATTTGTTATTGTATGATAACATGTTATATAGAATACAAGTGCCACTCATATATCTCTTTTGGTATGAACATGCATTGAATGATTTAGGTATCTAATTGGCATCTAGATAACTTGGTAAAATCATTCTTTGGAATTTAATCACACGCCTTAAATAATTGAGTGGGAGAAGGTGTGTTAGAACACCTATGGCCTCCAAGGTTAGTTGAGCTTTATTATTTATTGGTAATCCCCCTGAGGGGCGTCCATAAATGGAATTTAGCAAAATACTTCCTTACAAGGATAGACTAGACAATTGACTCAAACGAGATCTACTCCCAGAGGAGGGATTTTCGTGAGAGAAAATTGAAGGTCGATATCTTGGTAACACACTCAATGTAATTTTATTAATATCCTCTAGAGAGTTCTTGTTAATAAAATTGTAAGGCTAAAATTGAAAACGCTGGTTGATATGTTAACAATTAGGTGGGACCTAGTCCAACTAGTAAATGGTGCGAACTCCCGAAGGAGGCGTAACATTTATGGGTGTTGGATCACCGTTAAATTTTTCACGATTGAGTTATTTAATTAATTCAAGATAAATATTCGAAAGTGCTTTATCATGATTATTTACTTATATATGCTTTTTGTTTTATTCAGAAATCATGACCCCATCACTTATGAACATCCTGAAAGATAACACTTTAACTGGAGATAATTATGTCACTTGGAAAAGGGAAATTGGGTTGTTGCTGCAAAGTGAAAAACATAAGTTTGTTCTAACTACTCCTAAACCACCTGCTCCTA
Source organism: Dipteronia sinensis (assembly GCA_033220585.1). Classification (NCBI taxonomy): domain Eukaryota; kingdom Viridiplantae; phylum Streptophyta; class Magnoliopsida; order Sapindales; family Sapindaceae; genus Dipteronia; species Dipteronia sinensis. The sequence continues at coordinate 4,220,373 of CM065645.1, forward strand.
ATAATGAATCAAGTATTTTGCAAAGAGATGAGTATGAGCAGTGGAAGACCTCAGATGATATGGCCAAATGTTACATTATGGCTACTATCTCCGACGTGTTGCAACAGCAGCATGAAGGAATGGGGTCTGCTACTGATATTATGATGTCTCTGGAAGAAATGTTTGCTATGAGGTCTAGGACGACTAAGAGAGAGACAGTGACTGCTTTTATGAATCTTAGGATGAAACCTGGACAGGCTGTGAAAGATCACATGATGAAAGTCATAGCACATCTAAATATTGCAGAATTAAATGGCGCTGAGATAGATGGTGAGACCAAAATTGACATGGTTGTCAACTCACTATCAGATTCCTTTGATCAGTTCAAGTTGGACTACACCTTGAACAAAAAGGAATACACCTTGCAAGGCTTGATGCAAGATGTTCAAAGCGTTGAAAAGATTCTTGTGAAAAGCAAAGGTCAAGAGATTCATATGGTTGGTAAAGTTGCTACTGTTCAGACCCGTCAGAAGGTCAAGAAACAACAGAAGAAAAAGCAACTTGGGCCTACCAAGAAGGAGACCAAGAAAGTAACCAAGATCAAAGGGAAATGCTTCCTTTATGGTGAAAAAGGGACATTAGAAAAGAAATTGCCCAAAGTCCCAGAACAAGAAGGAAGAAGGTAATATTAATTATCTTGAAACATGTTTTCTGGCAGATTCTACAGATTCTTGGATCATAGACTCTGGAGCCACTAATCATGTTTGTTATTCCTTACAGGGGTTCCAAGAAAGGAGAAGGCTGAATAAGAACGAAATCAATTTGCGCTTGGGCAACGGATCGTTAGTGTCTGCAAGTGCAGTAGGAGATATTAGAGTTATTATAGATTCTAGTAGGCATTTAGATTTAATAGACGTTTATTATGTACCTCAATTCAAGAGGAATTTAATTTCTGTTTCTTGTTTAAATAAATTTGGATATTCGGTTACTTTTAATAAAGCTTTTATTATTAGTAAGAATGATAAAATTGTTTGCAAAGGTACATTGGAAAACGGTCTATTCTTTTTGCATAGAAATATCTCTCACTCGTTAGACACAGAAATAACGGAACCTAATCATAAAAGAGTAAAATTATCAAAAGATGAAACCTACCTTTGGCATTTACGCCTAGGTCACATTAACCTTAATAGGATTAAAAGATTGGTATGTGACGGACCTTTAAGTGACTTAAAGGTTGATGATCTACCAACTTGTGAATCTTGTTTGGAAGGTAAAATGACCAAAAGGCCATTCAATACCAAAGGTGCAAGAGCCACTGAATGTTTAGGACTAATACACACTGATGTATGTGGTCCTATGAGCATTCAAGCTAAAGGTGGATATGAGTACTTCATCACCTTCACAGATGATTACTCAAGATTTGGTTATGTGTATCTCATGAGACATAAGTCGGATGCTTTTGACATGTTCAAAGCATTCAAAGCTGAAGTAGAAAATCAGCTTGAGAAACGCATAAAAATCTTGAGATCTGATCGTGGTAGAGAATATCTATCTGGTGAGTTTCAGCAATATCTTATTGATAATGGGATAGTTTCTCAGTTTTCTGCACCAGGTACACCTCAACAAAATGGGGTAGCAGAAAGGAGAAATAGAACTCTTTTGAACATGATTAGGTCTATGTTGAGTTATTCAACACTTCCTATTTCTTTTTGGGGATATGCTCTACAAACTGCAATATATATTCTAAACGTGGTACCATCGAAGTCTGTTCCTGGAACACCATATGAGTTGTGGACTGGGCGAAAGCCTAGTTTACAACACATAAGGATATTTGGTTATTCTGCACATGTGTTAAAAGGAAAGACATAAAAGATGGAGTCCCGTTCGGAAACATGCATATATGTGGGGTATCCAAAAGGAACTAAAGAATATTATTTCTATAGTCCTTCAGATCTAAAAGTGTTTGTTTCAACAAATGCTACATTTCTGGAAAAGGACTTTATGAATGATTTTGTTCCCAAAAGTAGAATTATCCTGAATGATATGTTAGGAGATACAATTCCACAAGAGGTTTCACAACCTAACCCAATTGTAATTTCCACTCCAACACAAAATCAACAACCTACCATTCCTCGTCGTAGTGGGAGGGTTAGAAGCCAACCTGAAAGATACATCGGTCTAGGAGAATCTGTTGAGAATCTCCCTGACGACGATGATCCCTACACGTACAAGGAAGCAATGGAGGATGTTGATTGTCACCATTGGCAAAAGGCAATGCAATCTGAGATTGAATCCATGTTCGATAACAAAGTCTTGTCCCTCGTAGACTTGCCTAAAAGGATAAAACCCATTGGGTGCAAGTGGGTATACAAGAGGAAAAGAGGTATGGATGGAAAGGTGGAAACTTTTAAAGCTAGATTGGTAGCTAAAGGTTACACACAGAAAGAATGTATCGATTACGAGGAAACCTTCTCTCCTGTGGCCATGCTTAAATCTATTAGGATACTCTTATCCATTGCAGCATCTTTAGACTTAGAGATTTGGCAAATGGACGTCAAGACAGCTTTCCTTAATGGAAGTCTTGACGAAAGCATCTATATGATGCAACCAGAAGGATTCATTGAAAAAGGGCCAAATGGAAAAGGTATGCAAGTTGCAGAAATCAATTTATGGATTAAAGCAAGCATCCAGATCCTGGAACATAAGGTTCGACCAAGCTGTAAAAGGTTTTGGATTTTTACAGAACCTTGAAGAACCTTGTGTATACAAAAGGATCAAAGGTGACAAGTTGGTTTTCCTTATTCTTTACGTAGATGATATATTACTCATTGGAAACGATGTGGGAGTATTGACATCAGTAAAAGAATGGTTAGCAAAACAATTTGATATGAAGGACTTAGGAGAAGCAAGTTTTATTCTAGGTATCCAAGTAATAAGGGATAGAAAGAATAAAACGATTGCACTATCCCAAGCTTCATACATAGACAAAATCTTGTCTAGGTTTTCCATGCAAGATTCCAAGAAAGGTATGTTACCTTTTAGGCATGGAATCAAACTTTCTAAGGAACAAGTTCCTAGGAATGAGCATGAAGAGCAATTCATGAGTAGAATTCCATATGCCTCGGCAGTTGGAAGTCTCATGTATGCAATGTTCTGTACTAGACCAGATATTTGTTTTGCTGTTGGCATAGTTAGCAGGTTTCAATCGAAACCTAGTCCTGATCACTGGACGGCAGTCAAGCATATTTTCAAGTATCTTAGGAGAATGAAAGATAATATGCTTGTATACTCTAGAGGGGATTTAATCCCCGTTGGGTATACAGATTCTGATTTCCAATCGGATTCTGACTCTAGAAAATCCACATAAGGATTTGTGTTTACTCTTGGAGGAGGAGCAGTCATTTGGAGGAGTATCAAGCAATCTTGTATTGCTGACACCACCATGGAAGCAGAGTATGTAGCTGCATGCGAAGCTGCCAAGGAGGCTGTTTGGCTTCGCCAATTCTTGATTGACTTAGAAATAGTTCCTAGTGCGAATAAGTAGATCACTATCTACTGTGACAATAGTGGAGCAGTGGCTAATTCGAAAGAACCAAGAAGTCATAAGAGAGGAAAACACATTGAAAGAAAGTATCATCCCTTAAGGAAGATTGTTTATAGGGGAGACGTGACGATTACCAAAATCCCTTCGGCAGAAAATCTAGCAGATCCCTTCACAAAGGCTCTACCTCAGAAGAGTTTTGATGGACATCTAGAGAACATAGGAATGAGAGATATGACACACTTGCTATAGAGCAAGTGGGAGATTGTTAGGATTATGCTCAATGGCAAGAGTGTAATATTGTAATTGACAATCTTCTCATATTAATAAAGTGAATTCTGATTCTTACAATTACTTATAGCATTTATTATTATAATTGTCAAGGTAAATAATCATAAGGTCATAAGACTATGAAGCATGAAGAATTGTTCATACATCCGGATATGTATGAGGTAGACACAATTCTTTAGTTAGTCTTGAATAACGTTCACAACTTAAGTTAAAGGTTGGGCACCTCTATCTTGATAAAGTTGTAGAATTCTTTTACTAGCATTTGAGTGGGATCAAATGAGTTATGACGAGTCTAAAATCATCGAAAGGTTTTCGAGTAAAAGAATCTAGTGCACTGGGTGCATTGAACTGGATTACAATGAAATACTTTATCTAGAACCGTCACTAGATATAAGTCTTTTCATTATCAGGACAATCGGAGAGTCTATCTAAATCCTGAGATAAATGATGGACTTATGGTTTCAAGTGTTATCATTTGAGCTATCAATGAGTACGATTATATAGCATAGTCTATCCTCGATAGTTTGGTGGTATTCATTTGTTAATCGATAGAGGACTTCATTTATAGATATGGACATCGTGGCTCCATTTATTAAATGAGAGTATAGTATCATCATATGGATGTTTTGAGGTATAGGATATTAAATCTCAACGTTGAGTTTTCAATAATGATTATTGAAGACATGGCTTATGGACAAGTCAAAATATCCAAGTTCAAAATGTGGTCATATGAGGAAATATGGTAACTTGGAGAGCTATAGGCGGTCTATGAGCTCTTGGCGATTACTGATATTCTTCACGAGGATACACCATCTCCTATAAGATTGTCTAGGGTATGAATGAGAAACATCTCCTTATTCTATCTTTATTTAAGAGTTCAATTTTAGCTCTTTAGTGGAATGAGTTAAAATTAATAGATCGAACCTAAGTGAATCATTTGTTGATTGTGATTAGGTTATGTCTATTGAAGCTTAAATTTAGATAGCCCGCCAAGATCCACAATCCACACGTACTTGCATGGATCACTTGATATATTCTACCGGACAAATTTATGGGTCCATTTAGAATTGCATTTAATATATTAAGAATATAATATGTCTATTATTTATTTAATGGGCTGCACTATTATATTAATATATTAAAAGGAGACATGTAGGCTTGTTTCTTTTAGTAAGAATAAGTATGGTTCACATGTTGGCTTTTATTTAAAGTCTAATGGATTAAATAAAATAAGAAAAATAATATTTGGCCCATATATACATGGTGTGGGCAGCAAGGCTAAATAAAATAGCCCAAGATATTATTTTATTTTATTGTTTTGATTAAATGGGAATTAATTAATTATTTAATTAATTAATAGTTTAAATCAAAATCTTTTCCTTATCAGTAAATTAAATACTATGTGTTGGATTAGGGTTGGAATTCTTTTAAGTGATAGGAGTCCTAATGTGGTAAGGATTAAGTCCACATACACTCCTTATTATACAAAGAATTCGGCCACCACTACTCCTACAAGGGTTATGATTCTTGAATTGATAGGAATTAGGTAAAAGGATAATTCCTTTTCAAGTAAGGAAATTTACCAACCCTAGATTTCCTATTCAATGAATTCGGCCAACCCTACTTGGTGAAGGAGAAAATTCGGCCAACCTATAAATATAAGGTTATGAATTTTCGGCCACCAAGGAAGAAAAATAGAGAGTTTTTTTGTTTGTTTTGAAAATAAAAAATCCTACTCTATACACATAGATTTTCGGCCAAGAGAGAGAAATAAAATAAGTTCTCATTCGATAGTGCACTTACAAGCCTTTAACATCAAAAGGTTTTGTGCACACTTTCGATTAAGGGTTACACGAGTTTCAATCATATTGATTGTGAATTCAAAAGTAACCGGAACTATTTTTTTTAGGCTCTTGGTGTTTTACTATTGAAGATCAAGATTTAAAATTCCATACATCCATTCTAAGGTAAGCAATTCAAAGAAAAAGGGAGACCACGCTCCTAGGTGATTCACGTACGTGCTAGGATTGAAGATCTTGCGGATTACCATCGACGTAAGTCAATCGGATCACGCGATAAGAGGTATTTAACTCTACCCGTATATTTGAGTTTAATTAATTAAGGGGTTAAGGTTCAAATCTTTAGAAAAATTTTAAACTGTACGAAAATTATTTTTTCGCCTTCCGCTGCGGTTTTAAGCAATTTTTCCCTACACAATGCACCCAGTGCACTAGATTCTTTTACTCGAAAACCTTTCGATGATTTTAGACTCATCATAACTCATTTGATCCCACTCAAATGCTAGTAAAAGAATTCTACAACTTTATCAAGATAGAGGTGCCCAACCTTTAACTTAAGTTGTGAACGTTATTCAAGACTAACTAAAGAGTTGTGTCTACCTCACACATATTCGGATGTATGAACAATTCTTCCTATCTCATAGTCTTTTGACCTTATGATTATTTACCTTGACAATTATAATAATAAATGCTATAAGTATTTGTAAAAATCAGAAAACACTTTATTAATATGAAAAGATTGTCAATTACAATATTACACTCTTGCTATTGAGCATAATCCTAACAATCTCCCACCTGCGCTATAACAAGTGTGTCATATCTCTCATTCCCATATTCTCTAGGTGCCCATCAAAACTCTTCTGAGGTAGATCCTTTGTGAAAGGATCTGCTAGATTTTCTGCTGACGCGATTTTGGTGATCGTCACGTCTCCCATATGAACAATTTCCCTTAAAAGGTGATATTTCCTTTCTATGTGTTTACCTCTCTTATGACTTCTTGGTTCTCTCGAATTAGCTCATGCTCTACTGTTGTCACAGTGTATAGTGATCTGCTTTTTCGCATTAGGAACCACTTCCAAGTCAATCAAGAATTGGCGGAGCCAAACAGCCTCTTTTGCAGCTTCACATGCAGCAACATATTCAGCTTCCATGGTGGAATCAGCAATACAAGATTGCTTGATACTCCTCCATATGACTGCTCCTCCTCCAATGGTAAACACAGATCCTGATGTGGATTTTCTGGAGTCAGAATTCGACTGGAATTCAGAATCTGTATACCCAACCGGAATTAAATCCCCTCCAGAGTATACAAGCATATAATCTCTAGTTCTTTTAAGATACTTGAAAATATGCTTGACTGCCGTCCAATGATCAGGACCAGGTTTCGATTGAAACCTGCTAACTATGCCAACAGCAAAACAAATATCTGGTCTAGTACAGAGCATTGAATACATGAGACTTCCAACTGCCGAGGCATATGGAACTCTACTAATGAATTGCTCTTCACGCTCATTCTTAGGAACTTGTTCCTTAGAAAGTTTGATTCCATGTCTAAAAGGTAACATACCTTTCTTGGAATCTTGCATGGAAAATCTGGACAAGATTTTATCAATGTATGAAGCTTGGGATAATGCAATCGTTCTATTCTTTCTATCCCTTATTACTTGGATACCAAGAATATAACTTGCTTCTCCTAAGTCCTTCATATCAAATTGTTTTGCTAACCATTCTTTTACTGATGTCAATACACCTACATCGTTTCCAATGAGTAGTATATCATCAACATAAAGAATGAGGAAAACCAACTTGTCGCCTTTAATCCTTTTGTATACACAAGGTTCGTCAGGGTTTTGAATAAATCCAAAACCTTTCACAGCTTGATCGAACCTTATGTTCCAGGATCTGGATGCTTGCTTCAGTCCATATATGGACTTTTGCAATTTGCATACTCTTTCCTCTTGGCCCTTTTCAATGAATCCTTCTGGTTGCATCATGTAAATGCTCTCGTCAAGACTTCCATTAAGGAAAGCTGTCTTGACGTCCATTTGCCAAATCTCTAGGTCTAGAGATGCTGCAATCGATAAGAGTATCCTAATGGATTTTAGCATGGCCACAGGAGAGAAGGTTTCCTCGTAATCGATACCTTCTTTCTGAGTATAACCTTTTGTTAATAGCCAAAATTGGCTAAGGACCAAAGGGAAATTTTCCACCTCCCAGACCGGGTTCCATACCCGAGAGTTTCCACCAGGAGACCTCTCTATCCAAAGCCGAACTACGATACCACCCCAGGAACAAGGACGGGCTCCGGAAACATCCGGGATAGAGACTGGAATGATCAAATCTAGCCCGCATCACCAAAACTAGAAGCTCCCCGAAGTCGAGGTCACCTCGCAAATGCTCCAAAGACTCGCCTGTACCTCGATTGACACAGAAGAATGTCCCTAGAAGGCCGCACCTAGCTTCGAAAGATCAGGGAAAGCCACACCTAGCTTCGGAAGGTTAGGGGAAGCCACACCTAGCTTCGAAAGGGTCAAGGGAAGCCAGATCTGGATCCAAGCAGGATGAAACTTCTCAGATATCAAGGTCAGAACACTAATCAACCTCACTGGTTGGTGCACCACACCATGCCATATTCAACGACCTCTATAAAGGATCATGCTGGAAGGATACGAGGGATACACTGAATCACATCTGGAAACGTTACCTATATGCAGAACAAGTAATAGAATCAAAAAAGGAAACAAACTGATCTCCACCACGATACTCTCAATTCGGCAAAGTCAATGACATTAAAACGAGAAATCCCGCCCGATAAGGAGGGGAGAGACTGAGAAAATCATGGGGAGAATCAGTCTGTGTGACCTACAAACTATGTATAAATAGAAAAGAAAGGAAAGGAAATGAAAAAGAGGAGACTACTATTCGACAGGCATACGACAAACAATCAACCACTCCCTAGAGAGTTGAGAGCAAAGATAAAAGAATTTCTTTGTTTGTATACCATGCACGTTCAATAAAAATATTCTTGCTTTCTTTTGGATGAATGGTATCATCATTCCTTGTCATTTTATAAATCATTGCTACACATACAATAAATCTTGGCCACCACCTACGTGGTAGTGGTCTCGAGGGCGTTAACTGAGATTTCTCATCCCGAGTGAAATTTCGTTAACACTTTCTGGCGCTGTCTGTGGGAAATACCCTACACCCAATTAACCAATTATTTGCATTTACATTTTCGTTGTTTTACAGGAACTATGAGGCTCCGCTCCTCCCAAGGCCAACATAGAGTCCCGGAGCAACCTCCGGCGAGGCTAACTCGAAAGGCCCTAAGAAAGGGGAGAAAGTCTGGATATAGTAGTCAAGCTCCGATCCAGACAACCAATACGTGGGCTACTGGCCACCCTATAGTGAGCCAGGCAGCGCTCGACCAACAAGCGGCGGCCTTCGTAGAATCCGTCCGCGTCCGCCTCCGCGCTGACGGCATCACGATCCAGCCAACCAACCTGAATGATCAGGGAGAGCCGAGCAGGCTCGGAGCTAGGCCACCTGCTTTTGATCGCCTAGGACCTCCTCTTCCATAGCCGGCTGGAGATAGATCAGGGCCCCAACGTTCGATCCGGGATAGGCTGGGACCCATGCCCCCAGTTCCGAAAAGACTTTCACAATATCAACCCAGGCTGGTTAAGTCTGCCGCAGATGCTTTTACCCGGAAGCCACGAGGGCTATCTCATCCAACTACATCTAGGAGAACTACACGGGCCCTAGAGGAGGAAAGTAGACAAACTCCCCGAGTGGATCATGTCCAGGAGGAGGACCGGATAGAAATTGCCAGTTCATCAGAAAGATTCGACAATGAGGAATCTGAGGTTAACTCGAAGAGACCTGGGAACAAGCGACTGAAGGATCAGCTAGCAAAGCTATAAAAAGAGGTCCAGCAGATAAGGAAGGGAAATAATAATGAGGACAAAAAGGATCCCCTGAGCGAGATGAACGCTCCCTTCACTAGGAGGATCCGGGAAGCAGAGCTCCCCCAAAATTCAAAATGCCAGCAGATAAGTTCTCTGGAACGGAAGATCCTCTAAGCCACCTAGAGAGCTTCGTTCAACAGATGGAGGTCGAGAACACTACCAGAGCAGCAATGTGCAGAATGTTTCCAACAACCTTGACCGACTACGCGAAAACCTGGTTCAGAAAACTGCCCGTTGGTAGCGTGGATTCTTTCACGAAATTATCAGCAGATTGTTGCTCACAATTCCAAGGAGTCAAACCTTGCCCAAAAGATCCCATACACCTCCAATATGTGATCCAGGAACGGAGTGAAACTCTTCGATAGTACGTGGAACGATTTCACAAGGAGGTCATACAAATGGGAGTTTTCACTGAAAAAGAAACCCTCGCCAACTTCAGGTGAAACCTATAGGCAGGAAAACTTTTCCGTTCCTTCGCCAAGAGACCTCCCGAGACTTACCAGGAGGCCTACGACCGGGCTCTTGAGTAGGTCCAGATTGACGAACAACTCAAGGTCAAGATGGAACACGACGACATGAGAACGGCAAAGCGTCCGAAGAAAGAAGCCCCCAAATTTGAGCCAGTGCAGAAAACTCAGAATAAACCTCCCAACAAGTCGACCTATCGCCTCACTGCTCCTCTGCATAGGCCAGAAAGATATCCAGCAAAATGAACCCCTCCCCGGGCTTCACCGCCTCCCAGGACCGTGGCTCCAGTAATGCAAGGGGAAAAATGGTATGACTACTACACCCCTTTGAATGCTTCCAGGGAAACAGTCTACCTTGCCATACGAGATAAAGGGTTGCTCCAAAAGCCTGCTCCCATGAAGGCCCCAGCTGACAGGAGAAACCGGTACAAGTACTGCGACTTCCACGAAGACGTGGGCCACAACACCTCAGAGTGCTATAATTTACGCAACCAGATTGAGGCCCTGATAAGGGGAGGATGCCTGATTGAGTTCTTACAACAGGTCAGAGATAATAGCAGGACTGGAAGAGAATTACAAGCTGAAATTCGTGAGGACGCAGAAAAGAGGAAAGGGGAGCAGGCTGATTTAATGCAACAGATCCAGGTGATACACACTATCAGCGGAGGTCCTACACTGGCTGGCGTTTCCAATAACTCCCGGAAAAACAACGCAAGAAAGGTTCCCCTCATCGGAGAAAGCCGAGGGATCTTCAAAGTCAGACAGAGCCCGACAGAGCCCTCTCAATCAGCACAGATCGTATTCACTGAAGCAGTTGTCTTCAACACTGTGCAACCTCATAATGATCCTATGGTAATTACGATACAGATCGCCAACTGTCTGGTCCATCGCGTGCTCGTGGATACATGTAGCAGTGTAGATATCCTCTTCAAGGATACCCTAGGAAAAATTGAACCTGAAGCAACGTTGTTTCAACAGCTGTACCACTCTGCTTTACGGTTTCACTAGGGACTCGATCATACCAGTGGGGTCAATGATCCTCCCAGTAATCATCGGGGTCACCCCGCTCCAACAGAATGTTATGACCGACTTTGTTGTGGTGGACACCCCATCGGCCTACAACGCCATCCTAGGGAGACCTTTCCTGTCCTCCTTGAAGGGAGTCTTGTCCATATACCACAACGTCTTGAAATTCCAGGTTGGAACCAAAGTAGGAGAGGTACGCGGAGACCAGCAGGCAGCCATGAAATGCTATGCAGTATTCCGCCAATCCTACAGCCCTAGTGAAACAATGTGTACATGTGACATTAGTCCAAGAAGACAGGGATACGTCTCGGACAATCCAGGAGGAGAAGGAGCCCGCGAACATCCTGGGCATCTGGAGAGCGAACCTATTATGCCCTACGAGGAAGAACGGAGTAAGGAATTGGCCAGCGAGCAGCCCGTAGATAAACTAGAAGAGATACCTATCAGAAATGATGATCCCTCCAAGGTCGTCAAGGTCGGAGCCACCCTTGATCTAGAAGTAAAAAGAGGACTGATTGACCTTCTCAGGGAATTCAGCGACATCTTCGTCTGGAACCACGATGAAATGCCTGGAATCCCGGCATCATTAGCCACCCACCGACTAGCAGTAGATCCAACAGTCAAGCCTGTCAAGCAGAAGAGGCGTCACTTCAACGCTGATAGGAACAGCGGCGGTGCAGGAAGAGGTTGATAAATTGATCAAAGCAGGGTTCATCAGAGAAGTGTGTTACCCCGAATGGATCTCCAACGTGGTCATGGTCACGAAGGCGAATGGGAAATGGCGTATGTGTGTCGATTACACCGACCTCAACCGGGCTTGTCCGAAAGACAGTTTTCCTTTACCAAAGATCGACCAACTGGTTGACTCCACATCCGAAAATAAACTTTTGAGTTTTATGGACGCATTCTCAGGATACAACCAAATTAAAATGCACCCGGCTGACCAAGGTAAGACTAGTTTCATTACTTGGCAGGGCTTATACTGCTAAAGGGTGATGCCGTTTGGTTTGAAGAATACGGAGGCCACATACAAGCGGCTAGGTTAACAAACTGTTCAAGCCCGAGATAGGAAGGACGATGGAAGTGTATATCGACGACATGATCACGAAATCCCCAACCACAAAGGGACATCAAGAAGACCTTAGCAAAACCTTCCTCATACTGAGGTAAAACCAGATGCGTTTGAACCCCTCCAAATGTGCCTTTGGGGTAACGGCAGGGAAGTTTCTGGGCTTCATGGTTCATGAGAGAGGTATAGAAGCCAACCCAGAAAAAATCAAAGCTATCTTGGACCTGGAATCCCTGACCTCAGCTCAAGCAAGTGCAGATTCTGACTGGACGGGTGGCGGCACTCAACGGGTTTGTCTCTCGCTCCACCGATAAATGTCTCCCTTTTTTCAAGGCCATCAAACAAGGGAAGAACATGAAATGGAGCAAGGAGAGCGAACAGGCGTTCCAAGCTTTGAAAGAGTACCTAACAAGCCCCCCATTGTTAGTCAAGCCGGTTCTCGGAGATGAGTTACAGATCTACCTAGCCGTATCAGAAACTTCAGTAAGCGGGGCTTTGGCCAAGGATTGTAGCGACTGTTTTTGAAGACCCATATACTATGTGAGTCATGCTTTGACCAAATCAGAAAGGAATTACATTCTTCTGGAAAAGCTCGCTTATGCTCTGGTGATCTGAACGAGGAAACTCCGTCCCTATTTTCAAGCTCACACAATAGCAGTAGTGACAGACCAACCCCTCCGCTAATTCTTGCAAAGACCAGACGTGTCAGGAAGGCTAGTCTTATGGGCACTAGAGCTCACTCAGTTCGACCTAAAGTATAAGCCCCGGACTACGATTAAGGCACAGGCTTTGGCCGACTTCGTGGCAAAATTCTCAGCAATCCTAGATCCAGATGATCCCTCAGTATCAAATAAGGTCCCTAAGAAGATATCCGAGGTCGAAAATTGGCCGGAAGGCTACAAGCCATGGATCCTCTTTTCAGATGGAGCATCCGGGCAAGCCGAGGGAGGAGCTGGCATAGTTTTAATAGATCCGGAGGGGATCGAATTCTGTCACTGTTTCAGATTCGAGTTTAAAGCTACCAACAACGAAGCAGAATATGAAGCCCTCCTAGCTGGGATGAAAGTAGCCATTGAACTGAAGGCCGACTACCTGCAGATCAAGAGTGATTCATTGCTTGTTGTAAACCAGGTGACTGGGGTCTACCGGGCAAAGGGAGATAATATGGCTGCCTACCTAAATCTAGCTCGGTTGCTAAAAAGCAAATTTAAGGGACTCAAGATCGATCAGGTGCCTCGACACCAAAACCATCGCGCAGATGTTCTGGCTAAAATAGCGGCGAACGGAGGGCAGTCCCTACCAAGGGGAATTCCCCTCCAAGTAATCGCCCAGCCAAGCATAGCCACAAATGGAGAAATTTGTTCCCTGGATCGCCTGCCTTGCTGGATGGACCCAATTTTCGCCTACGTCCTTGAAGGAGAGCTTCCCGAAGGGCCCGATCAAGCCCGAAGAATTAAGAGACTCTCAGTTCGATACTGTATAGTGGACGGATACCTCTACAGGAGGGGCAGATCCCTCCCCTTACTTAGGTGCTTGCATCCCGATGATGCTAAGTGGGCATTGAGAGAGGTCCACTCTGGGGACTGTAGGAACCACATAGGTGGGGGAGCTCTAGCCTATCAGGTGCTTCGTATGGGGTACTATTGGCCGACCATCCATCAAGATGCAAAGAGTTTTGTGCAATCCTGCGAACCTTGTCAAAGAACTTCAAACTTCAACCACCAGCCACCCGAGCGACTGTCGTCCCTCAGTTCACCTTACCCATTTGCCATGTGGGGAATCGACCTAATTGGGCCACTTCCTACCGCTCCAGGACAGATGAAACATACTATCGTGGCTATCGACTACTTCACAAGATGGGTCGAGGTAGGACCTCTTTCTTGAGTATCAGAAAAGAATACAACCAAGTTCATCAAGACTAACATGGTATGCAGATTCAGGACCCCTCTCATCATTATAGCCGACCTAGGAAAGCAATTCGACAACGCCAGGTTCAAAGACTTCTGTAAGGGATTAGGGATCGACCTCATACTCGCTTCCGTCACTCATCCTCAGACTAATAGGCTGGTAGAATCCACCAACAAGACTATCAAGAAACTTCTGAAGAAGAAGCTACAGCAGATGAAAGGCAAGTGGGCCGAAGACCTACCAGAGGTCCTCTGTGCATACTGGACTACAAAAAGAACAGCTACCGGGGAGACACCTTATTCCATGGCTTTCGGAGTTGAAGCAGTCCTCCCCATCGAGCATAAGTTGACCTCGTTCAGGGTACAACACTTTGAGCTCGAAAGCAACTGAAGTCAAGCTCCGGGCTAATCTAGACCTCTTAGAAGAAAAACAAGACCGGGATAGCAGAGAAAGTAGCGATCTACCAGAGCAAGATCGCTAGATACTTCAACCAAAAGGTCAGAGCCCGAAAATTCAAAGAAGGGGATCTGGTACTTAGGAAGGTGACCCTGAACTACTCGGAAAAGGTCGGAAGGAGTCTTAAGTCCCAATTGGGAAGGGCCATATTTGATAAAGCTAGTTGTTCGCAATGGAGCTTATAAACTCGAAGACATGGACGGCCGATCCATCGACCACACTTGGAATGCAGATCATTTAAGGAAATTCTACCCTTGAAGGGGGTTCTCCAGTAGACTACCCCCACTTAGTTTTCATTACCGACCCTAATAAAGATGTACTACATCTCAATCATCAATAAAGTCATTTTCCTTTTCTCCTCCATCTTTGTCTCCAACTATGTTCAACATTAGTGACTACACCCTTGTATGAGAAACTCAACATAAACGTTTCGAGACCAGGAAATAGCTGGATAGCCCTCCTGATGCCTTGGTCGGGCTACCACCCCCAAGAAGGATCTGAGTGTAAGAGCGTAATTGCCCTCCAGATCTCGAGACCAGGAAATAGCTAGATAGCCCTCCTGATGCCTTGGTCGGGCTACCACCCCCAAGAAGGATCTGAGTGTAAGAGCATAGTTGCCCTCTAGATCTCGAGACCAGGAAATAGCTCAATAGCCCTCCTGATGCCTTGGTCGGGCTACCACCCCCATGAAGGATCTGAGTGTAAAGGCATAGTTGCCCGCCAGATCTCAAAGACTAGGAAATAGCTAAGTAGCCCTCCTGATGTCTTGGTTGGGCTATCACCCCATATAAAAAATATATATATATATATATATAATGTTTGCTTTCGTGTGCAGGATCAAAATCATCATAATTCCCTACACGAATCTTAATTGTTGCTACAGATGCTACTCTGGAATCCCATTCAAGACCAGAAATAAAATAAAAGTTCTTAAAAGCGATTCGATTTCTCATTAAGGACAAGGGGAGCCTATCCCCCGATAAGGCTACATCCACCAAATGGGGAGCCCAACCCCCGAACTCGGGCTACAAAAAAAAAGCTAATAAGGGCAAAACGGGGCGCACACCCCCTTTTCCGGGCAATCAAAAACAAGTCATGATGAACCGCTTCAAGCCTTGGGACTCTCTTGGCTCCCTTCCGCTGGCCCTCCTCTTTCTTGCTGATCTCCGCCATCAACCCCCTCTACAGATAGCTGTCCATCTGGGTTATCCTCACCGACCGCTCCTCCATTTAGAGGCTCCAATCGGTTGATCAGCAGAATCTTCCTCCAAAACCTCATTTATCAAGTCTATAACCTCATGCGGGATAGCCGCATCAAGAAGGGCAGCCATGGACCCCGTCTGGCTCCTATAGACCTCTATCTCTATTAAAGGATCCTCAGACGGGCTCCTAACCTCTTCACCAGCTCCCGAATGGTCCTCCTCAAATCGAGAGGACATCACTTTACTGGAAGACTCCCCAGGACCTGAGGTGGTAAAGGTAGGAAGAGAGAATGGAGGATCTGTCTGAGCGGGCTGCTTCCCAGCTCCTGCTTGGCTCGAAGAGACCACCTTGTAGCCTTCAGGGCGAGATAGCTCGGCCGCCTTGAGCATTATTTCCTGTCTATCCTAGCCAGCAATGGATGACAAATCAAAGAGAGAAGGAAGAGCTTCCGTGGCCTGAAAGGAAGCATAGAAATACCCGTCGCTGAAGGAGGTCTCCGCATCAGCTTGCAGCTTGGTCACCTGAGTAATCAGAGACTGGTTCTCGAGGTCCAACGTCTTAGCCTCAGATCTCCAGGAATCCCGCTGCCTAGCCTGCCAGAGAGATTGAAGACGCTCCTGATGCATAAGATTGCTTCATCCTCTCATGATCGCAGCGAAGCTCAGCCATCTCGATCTCGACCTTTCCCTGGTTAGAAGTCACCTCTTCCACTAAAGACGGAGCCTGCTTGAGCAACTCCCCAACTTTCTCGGCTTCAGCTTCGGCTTTTACAGCCCGGTTGCGGAGGAGGGCTACCTGCTGGCCCATCGCAACATTGAACTTGAAGGCCTACAAAATGTAGAACCTGAGTTAGAAACTGAATGAATTAACAAGAGTAGCACGAAGGAAATACAATTACCTCAGCTAAAATAGCAGACCCCTTGGTTATAAGGACATCCACAGGCATGGAAGTTCATCTTGGAGATCCCGCCACCCAGACAGGACGCTATAAATTTCTCCAAGGACCTCATCCCGCCCTGTCGAGCTCGACTGAGGCCGGGAGCGGCTGGAAGGAACCCTCGCGACACCTTTCCCAGAAGCAACACCTTTCCCAGAAACCGTCCGAAGCTTTGGTTGTTAGAAGCGCAGTGAAATCAGGTGTTTGAGTCGAAGGGGTAGCAACTTTAGCGGCCACGACCGGAGGGACAGAAGCAACCGGGCCAACCACCTGGGGAGCTTTACCTAAAGCCCGGAAAGCCCGCGAGGCAAGAGTGGCCATCTTAGACCCTAACCGGAGAGATAGATGAAGTCAGAGCAGGTTCGACTTCAGAGGAGGGAAGAGAAACTCCACCTCGAGGAGAGCGTGAGACGTGACAGGTGGTCGGTTCCATGACAAAAACTGTGAATAAGCAGATTAAAAAAGAAAATGTTAGAACCAAGCTGAGTAATAAGGCGAAGCAACTCAATGACACTTACGAGGAATAGTGTCTGAAATCCACAAATATTTGTTCACCCTACAAGGATCAAAAGCTTCAGCAGTAGGGAACTTCGGATTCAAATAATTCCGGGCTAGAATATCCTTTAAAACGGCTTCGGACTCAGAAGGCAGGGAGTCCCGGTCCCATGAGGGCTTGTCATTGAAAGCCGTGGGAACCTCGAATTCATGCTCTCCGATGAAAATCGAGCTCCCCCAGTCATCCCCCGCCAGGATCATTCTTCTTTCCATGCGGGGTCCTTCTTCGAGGCACCAGGAACGATGAAGTTGAGCTTGTTCTTGGCCTTGGCATAGAACTGGCCTCGAGGAGCCCCAGACAGGCTCCCAATCTGGAAGAGATAGGCCAGCTCCTCTGCACACCGCTCCCTCGTCACCTTACTCATCTGGCATTGTTCCCTCCATAATACAAGGAAACCAATCAGATGCCTCCAGAAGCCAGGCGTCAATTGGAGGGGAGCGAGCAAGATGGCGTTGAGAGCCCGCCGAAGAGTGGGATGGACGGGAAGCCTGACCCCGTTCTCAAGAGCGGTCATATGAATCAGAAGCACGCCTTTAGAGGGGTTGAAGAACTCATAATTTTTGGGAGGCACCGAGATGGATAAACTATCGGGGATGCCAAACTTTGACCTCAAGCGGTCAATCGACACCAGGTCAACAGTGGAATCTGGGACAACCCGGAAATCGTAAGGAGGGAGCCTCTCCATAAGGAGACCAGGAGCCGAGACCCGACGCTCCCCCGCGGTGCCACCGTCCGTTTCTTTATCGGAATCTTCGTCGACGATATCCAAAGGGTGGTCAGGATGGTTGGAGAACCCAGTCCCGATGGATACATTCCTACTCGACCGCCAACGTTGCGAGGTGGGCGGGGAATCGTCGCCGTCAGAACTCCTCCTAGCCCGCTTCCCTAGAGTAAAACTGACGACCTCCTCGCCGTCGATTATGGAATCAGCTGAGTCGCGACTGTTTTTCGACATTGTAAAAGCTAAAAAGGATGAAGAATGAAGAAAAAAGCAAGCTTGGAGGAAAAGCTATGGAAATATTTCTCAGCAAGAAATTTTTAGCTCGAAGAGATGTGAGGAAGAGGAGGAGGAAAATAGACATATATATATATATATATATATATATATATAAGCATGAGGGAAACAGCACGAGCTACCGAGATACTCATTTGGTAACGGTAAAAAATCTCAGGGACTACAGTAACGTAACCGGATTAAACTCAAAAGAGGGCTAATCATCTCACTCCACATCACTTATGCAGTTAAGAGGAAGATCTCCCCAAGATTCTGGTAACGGTCAAAAATCTCGGGGACTGCCGTAACGCAATCAGATTAATTCGAAGATAAATTAGTCGGTTCGCATCACGTCACTCAAATGAAGAAATTTCCCCAAGATTTCGGTAACGGTAAAAAGAGGAAGATTTCCCAAATAAAGTAAAAATCTGACCCCAACCTCGAGCTCGACGTCTGGTGTTCAAGTCAGAGGGGACTTCTGTTAATAGCCAAAATTGGCTAAGGACCAAAGGGAAATTTTTCACGTCCCAGTCGGGTTCCATACCCGAGAGTTTCCACTAGGAGACCTCTCTATCCAGAGCCGAACTATGATACCACCCCAGGAACAAGGACGGGCTCCGGAAACATCCGGGATAGAGCCCGGAACGATCAGATCTAGCCCGAATCACCAAAACTAGAAGCTCCCCGAAGTCGAGGTCACCTCGTAAATGCTCCAGAGACTCGCATGTACCTCGATTGACACAGAAGAATGTCCCTAGAAGGCCGCACCTAGCTTGGAAAGGTCAGGGAAAGCCACACCTAGCTTCAGAAGGTCAGGGGAAGCCACACCTAGCTTCGAAAGGGTCAAGGGAAGCCAGATCTGGCTCCAAGCTGGATGAAACTTCTCCTATATCAAGGTCAGAGCACTAATCAACCTCACTGGCTGGTGCACCACACCATGCCATATTCAACGACCTCTATAAAGGATCATGCTGAAAGGATACGAGGGATACACTAAATCACATCTGGAAACATTACCTATATGCAGAACAAGTAATAGAATCAAAAAAGGAAACAACTGATCTCTACCACGATACTCTCAATTCGGCAAAGTCAATGACATTAAAACGAGAAATCCCGCCAGATAAGGAGGGGAGAGACTGAGAAAATCATGGGGAGAATCAGTCTGTGTGACCTACAAACTATGTATAAATAGAAAAGAAAGGAAATGAAAAAGAGGAGACTACTATTCGACAGGCATACGACAAACAATCAACCACTCCCTAGAGAGAGTTGAGAGCAAAGATAAAAGAATTTCTTTGTTTGTATACCATGCACGTTCAATAAAAATATTCTTGCTTTCTTTTGGATGAATGGTATCATCATTCCTTGTCATTTTATAAATCATTGCTACACATACAATAAATCTTGGCCACCACCTACGTGGTAGTGGTCTCGAGGGCGTTAACTGAGATTTCTCATCCCGAGTGAAATTTTCGTTAACACCTTTAGCTACCAGTCTAGCTTTAAAGGTTTCCACCTTACCATCCATACCTCTTTTCCTCTTGTATACCCACTTACACCCAATGGGTTTTATCCCTTTAGGCAAGTCTACAAGGGACCAGACTTTGTTATTGAACATCGATTCAATCTCAGATTGCATTTCCTTTTGCCAATGACGACAATCAACATCCTCTATTGCTTCCTTGTACGTGTAGGGATCATCGTCGTCCGGGAGATTCTCCACAGATTCTCCTAGACCGATGTATCTTTCGGGTTGTGTTATAACCCTCCCACCACGACGAGGAATGGTAGGTTATTGATTTTGTGTTGGAGTGGAACTTACAATTGGGCTAGGTTGTGAAACCTCTTGTGGAATTGTATCTCCTGACATTTCATTCAGGAAAATTCTACTTTTGGGCACAAAATTATTCATGTCAAAAGCATCCGACTTATGTCTCATGAGATACACATAACCAAATCTTGAGTAATCATCTGTGAAGGTGATGAAGTACTCATATCCACCTCTAGCTTAAATGCTCATAGGACCACATACATCAGTGTGTATTAGTCCTAAACATTCAGTGGCTCTTGCACCTTTGGTATTGAACGGCCTTTTGGTCATTTTACCTTCCAAACAAGATTCACAAGTTGTAGATCATCAACCTTTAAGTCACTTAAAGGTCCGTCACATACCAATCTTTTAATCCTATTAAGGTTAATGTGACCTAGGCGTAAATGCCAAAGGTAGGTTTCATCTTTTGATAATTTTACTCTTTTATGATTAGGTTCCGTTATTTCTGTGTCTAACGAGTGAGAGATATTTCTATGCAAAAAGAATAGACCGTTTTCCAATGTACCTTTGCAAACAATTTTGTCATTCTTACTAATAATAAAAGCTTTATTAAAATTAACCGAATATCCAAATTTATTTAAACAAGAAACTGAAATTAAATTCCTCTTGAATTGAGGTACATAATAAATGTCTATTAAATCTAAATGCCTACTAGAATCTAAAATAACTCTAATATCTCCCACTGCACTTGCAGACACTAACGTTCCGTTGCCCAAGAGCAAATTGACTTCATTTTCATTCAGCCTTCTCCTTTCTTGGAACCCCTGCAAGGAATAACAAACATGATTAGTGGCTCCAGAGTCTATGATCCAAGAATTAGTAGAATCTGTCAGAAAACATGTTTCAAGATAATTAATATTACCTTCTTCCTTCTTATTCTGGGACTTTGGGCAATCTTTTTTCCAATGTCCCTTTTCACCATAAAGAAAGCATTTCCCTTTGATCTTGGTTACTTTCTTGGTTTCCTTCTTGGTAGGCCCAAGTTGCTTTTTCTTTTGTTGTTTCTTGACCTTCTTACGAGTCTTAACAGTAGCAACTTTACCAACCAAATGAATCTCTTGACCTTTGTTTTTCACAAGGATATTTTCAGCGCTTTGAACATCTTGCATCAGGCCCTGCAAGGTGTATTCCTTTTTGTTCAACGTGTAGTCCAACTTGAACTGATCAAAGGAATCTGACAGTGAGTTAACTACCATATCAATTTTGGTCTCACCATCAATCTCATCACCATTTAGTTCAGCAATATTGAGATGTGCTATGACTTTCATCATGTGATCTTTCACAGATTGTCCAGGTTTCATCCTAAGATTCATAAAAGCAGTCACTGCCTCTCTCTTAGTCGTCCTAGACCTCATAGCAAACATTTCCTCTAGAGACATCATATATCAGCAGCGGACTCCATTCCTTCATGTTGCTGTTGCAACACGTCGGAGATAGTGGACATAATATAACATTTTGCCATATCATCAGAAGTCTTCCACTGCTCATACTCATCTCTTTGCATCACACTAGATTCATTATTAGGAAGGGGTGGTTTAGGAGTAGTCAGAACAAATTTATGTTTCTCACTTTGCAGCAACAACCCAATTTTCCTTTTCCATGTGACATAATTATCTCTAGTTAAGGTGTTATCTTTCAGGATGTTCATAAGTGATGGGGTCATGATTTCTGATTAAACAAAAACATATATAAGTAAATAATCATGATAAAGCACTTTAAAAAATTATCTTGAATTAAATAAATAATTCAATCGTAAAAATTCAACGGTGATCCAACACCCATAAATCTTACTGCTTTGGGAGTTCGTACTATTTACTAGTTGGACTAGGTCCCACCTAATTGTTAACATAACAACCGGCGTTTTCAATTTTAGCCTTGCAATTTTATTAACAAGAACTCTTTGGAGGATATTAATAAAATTACATTGAGTGTGTCACCAAGATATCGACCCTCAATTTTCTCTCACGAGAATCCCTCCTTGGGGAGTAGATTTTGTTTAAGTCAATTGTCTAGTCTATCCTTGTAAGGAAGTAGTTTGTTAAATTCCATTTATGGACGCCCCTTGGGGGGATTACATTCAATGCATGTTCATACCAAAAGAGATATATGAGTGGCACTCCTATTCTATATGACATGTTATCATACAATAACAAATATTGTAATATTTATACATAAAAAATAAATAGCCACAATTTTGGTCCATCCTAGAAAAGCATGTAAATTACAATTGTACGGAATACAAAAACTCCTTTCTTGGCGGACAAGACTTCAAGCGACCATCTCGCGCACGAAACTCAAGCGCCCAAAGATCACCACAGCAGCCCATGCGCACACCTAGCCCATGCAAGGGCATGAGCTGCCGCATGGCCAGCCTATGCATGGGTCGCGCGCTGCTGCACCGCAACAAGCGCAGCTGCACGCTTGGTTGCGTGCGCGCTTGTTGTCTCGGTGCGCGCGGGTGCCAAGATGGGTTCCGGATGCTCCAATTTCTTCAAATCTTCGAGTCTTCGAATCTTAAATATATTACAGCTTATTTTATACAATAAAATACTGCAGTAATTTTTTTTTATTATTAATAAAAAACTGCACACAAAAAAAACTGCAGTATTTTTAGAACATTAAAAAAAACTGCACTATCTTATACAACATAAAAAAAAATAAGCAACTATCAAGAAGGAACTTGTGACGATAATAGGCCACCCTTCTTGTTACAATTCCGAAACAAAAATTACATGGAAAATATAGGACCAAAATTGAGCAATAACAATTCACTTTATAACAACATATATAAATCCATACATTCGACATGTAATTATATATGCGAATACCTAGAGTGACATCTCTTTCTAAAACATGCATAATCACAATAAAAAAGAAATAGATTCATGTATATATACGTTAATTAATTAAAAGGTACAACCAGGGCTCTGATACCAATTGTAGGGAAAAATTAACTAAAACTGCAGCAGAAGGCGAAAAGTAGATTTTCGTATAGTTTAAAATTTTTCTAAAGATTTGAACCTTAACCATTTAATTAATTAAACCAAATATACAGTTAGAGTTAAATACCTCTTGTCGCATGATCCGATTGACTTACGTCGATGGTAATCTGCAAGATCTTCAATCCTAGCACGTACGTGAATCACGTAGGAGAGTGGTCTCCCTTTTTTATTTGAATTGCTTACGTGAGAATGGATGTATGGAACTTCTGATCCCGATCTTCAATCCCAAAACACCAAAAGACTAGAAAAATAGTTCCGGTCACTTTTGAATTCACAATCGATATGATTGGAACTCGCGTAACCCTAAATCAAAAGTGTGCACAAAACCTTTTGATGTTAAAGGCTTGCAAGTGCACTATCGAATGAGAACTTATTTTTCTTTTTCTCTCTTGGCCGAAATTCTATGTGTATTGAGTAAGATTTTTATTTTTCAAAGCAAACAAAAATCTCTCTCACTCAAGCTTCTTGGTGGCCGAAATTTATAACCTTATATTTATAAGGTGACCGAAATTTCTCCTTCTCAAAATAGGGTTGGCCGAATTCTTTGTGTAGGAAATCTAGGGTTGGCCAATTTCCTTACTTGAAAAGGAATTGTGTTTTTCCCTAATTCCTATCAATTTAAGAATCCTAACCCTTATAGGACTAGGGTGGCCGAATTCTTTGTGTGGTATGGAGTGTATGTGGACTTAATCCTTACCACATTAGGACTCCTATCACTTAAAAGAATTCTAACCCTAATCCAACACATAGTATTTTATTTACTGATCAGGAAAAGATTTTGATTTACACTATTAAGTAATTAAATAATTAATTAATTTCCATTTAATCAAAACAATAAAATAAAATAATATCTTGGGCTATTTTATTAGCCTTGCCGCCCACACCATATATATATGGGTCTAATATTATTTTTCTTATTTTATTTAATCCATTAGACTTTAAATAAAAGCCCACATGTGAACCAGACTTATTCTTACTAAAAGAAACAAGCCCACATGTTTCCTTTTAATATATTAATATAATAGAGTAGCCCATTAAATAAATAATAGACATATTATATTCTTAATATATTAAATGCAATTCTAGATAGACCCATAAATTGGTCCGGTAGAATATATCAAGTGATCCATGCAAGTACGTGTGGATTGTGGATCTTGGCGAGCTATCTAAATTTAAGCTTCAATAGACATAACCTAATCACAATCAACAAATGATTCACTTAGGTCTGATCTATTAATTTTAACTCATTCCACTAAAGAGCTAATACTGAACTCTTAAATAAAGATAAAATAAGGAGATGTTTCTCATTCATACCCTAGACAATCTTGTAGGAGATGGTGTATCCTCATTGTAAGAACCTCAGTTTTATGATTGGCTTATTTCATGACAAATCACATTGGGGATGTTTGTAATGGGTAGCTTAGGTTTTATTGTGGTTCTTCATCAACAAGCTTCCAAGATCCCATAGTGCTTCAAGAGAGGTAGTTTACTTGTCTTGACTCTTTTGAAGAGATCTTAGTTGCACACACTCACTTGCATGCATTATATTCTTGATTACATGCTATTGAATGATGCATTGTATGCCTCTTTTCACACTCCACACTTGCACATTTTGCACATCACTTAGTGTGTTGAGTTTGCCCAGAAAAGAGATTTTCTTCTCTTAGCGCGGCCTAGACCGCTTGGCAAGACATGCTTGCACCGCGGCATACAGAGCGGTATACCTCAGCAGGGTCATGCTTCCTGTACCGCTTCCTGTACACTTGCACGCAAAGCGACCCAAGTCGCGGTGTTGTCCAGTAGGCCTCTGTTGCCCATACCGCGGTCTGTGCACCATGCATGCACAGCGCCTTGCACTGCGCTGTTGTCCAGACGGTGCACTGCTGTGTGTACCGCGGTCTAGACACTTACCCGAGCCGCGGTCCAGTAAGCGGTATTGACGGGATTTTGTTTCTCAAACCCAAAACGATGCAGTTTTGTCTAGGGTTTCTATATATATGTTCTCTTCTCTTCTTGGCCGAATTAGAGCTTCATGAACCCATTTTTATGAGAGAGAACAACCCCTAGAGAGAGAAAGCTTTAAGCTTTGTTCCTTGACTCTCCAAACCCAAAGCCCATCACCTTCATGCATTTCTAAGCATCTTTAAGGCATGGGTCTTCATCATTAGTTGACTTGGTAAGTTGAACAAAAACTCCATATTTATCATTTGTTCATACTTTCCAAGATTGTGTTTTTATTGCATTTATTAGTTGATTAAATGCTAGGACTCTATTTAATGCATATATTTATGAGTTCCTTTGTATGATTGGGTTTGTATTGTGATAGCTTGCATTTAGGACATATTTGCCCTCTAGCTAATTAGGACTCATTGATTGCATTTGTTAATTGCATTTATTGTCCTTGCCATGATTAATGACAACATATGTTGATATGGCTTTGTTTGATGACTAGTTTTTAGACTTGCACATCTATATCTAGTTAGGTCTTTATGAGCATTCATATAGACATTGATATCTAGGATTTGTACTTAGTGTCATCTTAAATCCCTAGATAAGCATTTAGTGTTGCCTAGCATTATTTGTATTTTGAGTATTCATATATTCACTTAGGTTGTTAATCTCTTCTTGAGAGTTAAGTCTTGTGACTACAAGGTGTAGTGCACAAGCAAGTGAAGTCTTGCAACCAAGGTGTGGTTGGCAAGCAAAGTGATCAAGGATTCACTATAAAGGCCCGTTGGGTAGTAGTGCTGGGTTAGTGACCGAGAATGGTGTAACTAGAGGTCAACCTAGGTTGTAAACATCATTACAATAGTGGATTTGAGGATCGTATGTGGCTAGAAGGATAGCCCGTGGTTTTTCCCTTGTCGAAGGGTTTCCACGTCAAAATCAAGTGTTCTTTATATTTCCGCACTTTACTTGATTTTGTATGTATGGTTGTATTGGGTTAATTGTGTTTAATATTGACTAATCGAAAAGTTGGTAATAATCGATTAACAACCCATTCACCCCCCCCTCTAGGTTGTTAGACACACGTTAAGAGTGTATTTTCAATTGGTATCAGAGCGGGTTGCTAGATACACTTAGGTAATCCTTGCTCGTTGTGTGTCTTGCATTTTGTTTGTGTTTGTTGCATCATAAACATTCATCTCATTCATACCCAAACACTATGAGTGGAAACGGGAGTGGTAATGAGGGAGCCTCTAGCACAAGACCCCCTTTGCTCACCGGAATAAACTATGCCTCTTGGAAAGGTAAGATGGAGTCTTACATTTGCCAAATAAATGACCGAGCATGGATGGCAATTGAAGATGGCTACGCTCTTCCGGAAAAGACTCTTGAAGACGAAAGTGTAGTTCCCAAGCCAAAGTCGGAATGGTCAACTCAAGAGTTTGAAGCATCCAAGTGGAACAACAAGGCTATGCATGCTATTCTTTGTGCAATGGATGACAATCAGTACAAATTGATCCAAACAACAAGAATTGCAAAAGAGGCATGGGAGATTCTAGAGACGGCCCATGAGGGAACCGAGGTGGTCAAGGACTCCAAGCTTCAAGTCCTCCAAACACAATTCGAGCAAATTAGGATGGAGGAGGATGAGTGCTTCAACGACTTTCAAGTGAAGATGATGGACATAGTCAATCAAAGCCATCAACTTGGTGATCCCTATTCGGATAGGAGGATCAAGCAAAAAATTATGAGGTCGCTTCCAGCAAGATTTGAGTCAAAGGTGACGGCTCTTGAGGAGAATAGTGACTACAAGAATATGAAGCCAAGTGAAGTTATTGGAAGGCTTCTAGCATATGAGTCTAGATGGACTCCCACACCTACACCTCAAAAGAAGCAAAAGAGCATTGCTCTGAAGACTTCTAAGGTTGAGAAGGAGGAAGAAGACTCAGATGAAGAAATGCCCTCATGGTGAAAAGATTCAAGAAGTTCATCAATTTTGAGAAGAAGGGATTTGGATCCAAAGGAAAGGAAATAAAGAAGAAGACTCCTTTCAAGAAGTTTGAGTTAAGTGAAGACAAGCCCACAAGAAAAGGGATTCAATGCTTCGAATGTGGAGGTTTCGGACACATCTCCACGGATTGTGGAAATTTGAATAATAAGAAGAAAGGAAAGGCCATGGCCGCCACGTGGAGTGATAGTGATGACTTGGAAGAAGAAGGAGAATCCTCAGATGATGAGGATCATGTGGCAAACTTTATTGCCTTCGCATCTTCTCTCAAGAGTAAGGAAGCAATAGATGATGAAGAGGTAGAGAAACAAAGTGAAGATGACTCTAGTTATGGTGACTCTTCATCCCATTCAACAAATATGGATGTAGGAGGAATGGATCTTGAAGGCTTCATTGAGCATTTTCAAAGCTCAAGATTGAAGATGAAGAAGGAGATTCAAAGGCTAAAAGGGGAGAATATCAAGCTATCCACCGAAGCTACTCACTTAAATAAAGAAGTGAAGATAGCCAAAAGGAATGAGGAATTGATGGAAAAAGAGCTTGAAGAAGCTAGAGAGATCATTGCTAAGATGACTTCAAGCACGAATAAACTTGACCACATGTTGGGAGTTGGCAAGAGGCCAAGTGATAAGAAAGGTCTTGGCTACGAAAATGATAAGGAGACCTCATCCTCAAGCAAAATTGTGTTTGTTAAGGGTTTGGATAACAAAGAGCCTCCACCCCCACAATATCCTAGGAAGAAGATCGAACTAGGAGAGTGCTCTAAAGATCCTCAAGTCAAGGTAGCACAAGGGAAACAAGCTCAAGCTCAATCAACAAGGGTGCATCAAGCAAGTTTCCCTCAACCGAAATACCATCAAGCCAAAAAGCAATTCATGCAAGGGCAACCAAGGAAGCAATTCGTTCCAACTCAACAACAAAGAAGAAGAGAACCAATCCAACACAAAAGACAAGCTCAAATGCGTGGGAAAGCCCCTCTGTACTCACAAGGGCATGGTATGTCTTCTTATTTTATTCCCACGTGTCACTTTTATGGTGTTGATGGTCACATTAGACCAAATTGCTTTAAATACATTGAAATGTGTAGAATCAAGAGCATGATTGAAAGAAATAGAGCTAGAGCTAGAATGCATGTTCCTAGGAAACCCAGAGCAAATTTGCATGATCCTAGAAAATCTAGAGTCAATGTGACTAATACCACTAGGAATGAGAACATTTCACCTAGGTAGATTAGAAGGGATAACTATTCTTTCTATGTGGCTCAAATTGCCTTGAAGGCAAATGCCTCTAACACTTGGTATTTGGATAGTGGGTGTTCTAGGCATATGACGGGGAACAAGAGCTTCTTTAAATCCCTTGTCTTGGAGGATGGAGGATTTGTCACCTTTGGTGATGGATCTAGAAAGAAAGTCATAGGGAAAGGAACCATCTCCATTCCCGATTTACCCTCCTTGTCCAATGCTTTACTTGTTGATGGCTTACAAGCCAATCTTATAAGCATTTCTCATCTTAATGATGACGGACTCTCTGTCTTGTTTAACAAAAATGATTGCTCTATTTTAATGCCAAATGGACAAACCTTGCTAAAAGGAAAGAGATCTAGTGACAATTGCTATTGTCTTGAAGCTAGTGCTATCTCTTGCAATATGTCCAAATGTGAGGAAATTGAGTTATGGCATCAAAGACTTGGCCACATGAACTATCGAGATTTGAGGATCTTAGATAAGTTCAAGGTTGTGCGTGGCCTCCCTAAGCTTGGGAAGAAAGTCGATGGCGTTTGTGGACCTTGTCAACAAGGGAAACAAACCAAAAGTATGCACAAGAAAGGCAAGTATCTCGCCACCAAGGAGCCATTAGAGCTTCTACATATGGACCTTATGGGTCCCATGCAAACCGAGAGTCTCGGTGGCAAGAGATACATTTTTGTTTGTGTTGATGATTTTTCTAGATTTACTTGGACATATTTTCTTAGAGAAAAATCTGAAACTTTTGAAAAATTTAAAATGCTTTGCACTAAAATTCAAAATGAAAAGAACTCACACATTAAAAGCATTAAAAGAATTAGGAGTGATCATGGGAGGGAATTTGAAAATGCTTGTTTTGAAAGCTATTGCAATAGCTTAGGCATTTCCCATGAGTTTTCGGCTCCTAGAACTCCTCAACAAAATGGGGTTGTTGAGAGGAAGAACAGGGTCCTTCAAGAGATGGGCCGTGTGATGTTGCTTAGCAACAATGTCCCTAGGAACCTTTGGGCCGAGGCCGTCAATACGGCTTGCTACATAGGAAATAGAGTCTTCCTAAGGCCCGGTACTAGGCAAACCTCCTATGAATTATGGAAGGGTAGGAAGCCAAATATTAGCTACTTCCACTCATTTGGGAGCAAATGCTATATTCTAAATGACCGAGATCAACTTGGCAAGTTTGATGCCAAGAGTGATGAGGGGATTTTTATTGGCTATGCCCTTAATAGTAAGGCCTATAGAGTTTTCAATTTAAAAACTCGAAGTGTCATGGAACCATCTAATGTCGTCATAGATGATTGTAGGCCTAAGACTAGAGACCATGATGAGGAGGTCATTGTGCTTGATGATCCTTTCTTGGAGAAGAATGTTGAGACTTCAATTGATGTGAAGTCAAGTCTTGATGAAGAGGTCATCCAACCTCTTGATAGAGATCCATCTTTGGACTCTAAAGAACCCGCTCCATGGGTTAGACATCTCCACAATAAGAATGACATTCTTGGAGATATGAATGAGGGTGTTAGGACTAGGCGTCAAATAGCTAATCAAATTAGCTATACTTGTTACACCTCTCAAATTGAACCCAAAAAGGTTGATGAAGCCTTGAATGATGAGTTTTGGGTTCTTGCCATGCAAGAAGAGCTAAACCAATTTGAAAGAAATGAGGTTTGGACTCTTGTTCCTAGACCCAAGGATACTAATGTCATAGGCACCAAATGGGTCTATAGGAATAAGTCGGATGAGAATGGCAACATTGTGCGCAACAAGGCTAGACTTGTAGCACAAGGATACTCTCAAATTGAGGGTATTGACTTTGAGGAGACTTTTGCTCCGGTTGCCCGTCTTGAGTCCATAAGGCTTCTTTTGTCCATATCATGTGTGCACAAGTTCAAATTGCATCAAATGGATGTTAAGAGTGCCTTCCTAAATGGTCTCTTGTGTGAGGAAGTGTTTGTTGAGAAACCCAAGGGGTTTGTGGATCCACACCACCCCAATCATGTCTATAGCCTCAAGAAGGCTTTATATGGGTTGAAACAAGCACCTAGGGCTTGGTATGAGCGCCTCACTCAATTTCTTGTTGACAATGACTACACTAGGGGTAGTGTTGACAAAACCTTATTCATCAAGAGGAACAAAGACGAGCTTTTCATAGCTCAAATTTATGTTGATGATATTGTTTTTGGCTCCTCCAACAAATCCAAAGTCCAAAATTTTGTTGATGTCATGTCTCATGAGTTTGAGATGAGTCTTGTTGGGGAGCTCAATTACTTCCTAGGTTTGCAAATCAAGCAATTGCATGATGGGATTTTCATATCCCAAGCTAAGTATGCTAAGAACCTAGTGAAGAAGTTTGGCCTTGAGAATGCCAAACATTGTGACACACCCATGAGTACCACCTTGAAACTAAGCAAGGACGCTAGTAGCAAGAGTGTGGAACAAAGTCTTTATCGTGGTATGATTGGTATCTTGCTTTACTTGACCGCAAGTAGACCCGATATAGCCTTTAGTGTGGGTGTATGTGCTAGGTACCAAGCGGATCCCAAGGAATCTCATCTCTCCTCCGTGAAGAGAATCATTCGATATGTGAATGGGACATCCAACTATGGGATATGGTACACTTTTGACACTAATGCTAGCTTAGTTGGCTTTAGTGATGCAGATTGGGCAGGAAATTGTGATGATAGGAAGAGTACATCGGGCGGTTGCTTCTTCCTAGGCAGCAACTTGGTCTCATGGTTTTGCAAGAAACAAAATTCCATCTCTCTATCCACAGCTGAAGCGGAATACATAGCCGCCGGGAGTGCCTGCACACAACTCCTTTGGATGAAACAAATGCTTGTGGATTATGGCTTTGATCAAGGTATTCTTACTCTTTATTGTGATAACATGAGTGCTATTAATATTTCAAAGAATCCGGTTCAGCACTCTAGGACAAAGCATATAGACATTAGGCATCATTTCATTAGAGAACTAGTTGAAAACAAATGCAGTGCACTTGAGCATGTGGGCACAAATGATCAACTAGCGGATTTATTTACAAAGCCCTTAGACTCAACTAGGTTCAAGTCACTTAGTAGGTCTATTGGGATTTGTCATATGCCTTGATGTGTTTTGGTGTTTGACCCCTTATGGGGAACTCAAGCAAAGAGAGCAACCTTGCATGTTGGAATAAGCAAAAACTTGATCAACTTTATGCTTCTTTATTAATTGCTTGAGTATTCTTGGTTGTGCTTATATATATTCTTATATGTTTTTTTTACTTAATAAGTGTGCCTTGCTTGATTTGTAATCCATGTCACCTCTATGTTCAAAAAATGCATTTTTGGACTAGGAGATTTTGATTGGGAAAGTACACTTGAATGACCCATAATTTAACTCCATGACATGAGAACCTTTAATGACATGCTTAAAATAATATGCATGATATGCTTTTGATTGCTCTAGTGCAAAATCTGTGTGAAAGCAAATGAGAAGACTAAACCTAATAAGGATCTAGTATCCTTGCAATAAATACGGATGTCTCAACCAAATTTAGTCTTCTCTCTCTCTTTATTAGTTGAACAAGACTACTATCATACGGGTATCCTACCCGGAAAAATCAAATAGGGTGCAAAAGTCACTCATGTCTTGTTTTGCTCATAAAGTTTGATATAGTTGCTCTTTAAATTGAAATTCATTTTGATAAACTATATCTTGTTTGCTTATAACAAAAGGGTATAAATTGGTTTGAATTCTTTTGGAAACCCTTTTGATATTTGCTTTGCCAAATACCATTTGCTTGAACCATGAAGTTACATGTCTTACATCCAAAGCAATTAAGTCACACATCTTCTTCTAAACAATAAAACCCTCAATGAATCTCTCTCAATTATTTAAGTCGCATAAAGTTTGTGTATATGATTATGCAATGTTGTTGTGCGAATAGCTCTCTTTGCTAAAGCAACCCGATAGGGGGAGCTCCTTTGCCTATCTCATGACAAAAAGGGGGAGAAGTCTTGAGAGAAATAGGGGGAGTGAGAGATATAAGGGGAGCATTGTTTACGCTATGCTTTGGGGGAGAAATCATGAGGGAGAGTAACCTTTTAGGGGGAGCATTGCACATGCATTTCTTTATATTGCTTTATTGAGTGCAATTGCCTTTTGTATTTGTTCACCTCACATGCACTTGTTCTTGGAAAGTGCTTTCTTGCTATTGTGTGTAGGTATGAT
The DNA here is from genome assembly GCA_033220585.1 of Dipteronia sinensis. Classification (NCBI taxonomy): domain Eukaryota; kingdom Viridiplantae; phylum Streptophyta; class Magnoliopsida; order Sapindales; family Sapindaceae; genus Dipteronia; species Dipteronia sinensis. The sequence continues at coordinate 4,252,811 of CM065645.1, forward strand.
GATCTACGGAGAGATTGATAACCTTGAAGACTTAGATCTTAGGTTTCTCTTACTGTAACGTAGAATATATTTTGTTGACCAATAGCTTTATTTTTGTTTTGTGAGGATTATTTTGTGAGTGGTGATTTTGTCATGAAATAGCCAAAGGGGGAGATTGTAAGAACCTCAGTTTTATGATTGGCTTATTTCATGACAAATCACATTGGGGATGTTTGTAATGGGTAGCTTAGGTTTTATTGTGGTTCTTCATCAACAAGCTTCCAAGATCCCATAGTGCTTCAAGAGAGGTAGTTTACTTGTCTTGACTCTTTTGAAGAGATCTTAGTTGCACACACTCACTTGCATGCATTATATTCTTGATTACATGCTATTGAATGATGCATTGTATGCCTCTTTTCACACTCCACACTTGCACATTTTGCACATCACTTAGTGTGTTGAGTTTGCCCAGAAAAGAGATTTTCTTCTCTTAGCGCGGCCTAGACCGCTTGGCAAGACATGCTTGCACCGCGGCATACGGAGTGGTATACCTCAGCAGGGTCATGCTTCCTATACCGCTTCCTGTACACTTGCACGCAAAGCGACCCAAGTCGCGGTGTTGTCCAGTAGGCCTCTGTTGCCCATACCGCGGTCTGTGCACCATGCATGCACAGCGCCCTGCACCGCGCTGTTGTCCAGACGGTGCACTGCTGTGTGTACCGCGGTCTGGACACTTACCCGAGCCGCGGTCCAGTAAGCGGTATTGACGGGATTTTGTTTCTCAAACCCAAAACGACGCAGTTTTGTCTAGGGTTTCTATATATATGTTCTCTTCTCTTCTTGGCCGAATTAGAGCTTCATGAACCCATTTTTATGAGAGAGAACAACCCCTAGAGAGAGAAAGCTTTAAGCTTTGTTCCTTGACTCTCCAAACCCAAAACCCATCACCTTCATGCATTTCTAAGCATCTTTAAGGCATGGGTCTTCATCATTAGTTGACTTGGTAAGTTGAACAAAAACTCCATATTTATCATTTGTTCATACTTTCCAAGATTGTGTTTTTATTGCATTTATTAGTTGATTAAATGCTAGGACTCTATTTAATGCATATATTTATGAGTTCCTTTGTATGATTGGGTTTGTATTGTGATAGCTTGCATTTAGGACATATTTGCCCTCTAGCTAATTAGGACTCATTGATTGCATTTGTTAATTGCATTTATTGTCCTTGCCATGATTAATGACAACATATGTTGATATGGCTTTGTTTGATGACTAGAGTTTAGACTTGCACATCTATATCTAGTTAGGTCTTTATGAGCATTCATATAGACATTGATATCTAGGATTTGTACTTAGTGTCATCTTAAATCCCTAGATAAGCATTTAGTGGTGCCTAGCATTATTTGTATTTTGAGTATTCATATATTCACTTAGGTTGTTAATCTCTTCTTGAGAGTTAAGTCTTGTGACTACAAGGTGTAGTGCACAAGCAAGTGAAGTCTTGCAACCAAGGTGTGGTTGGCAAGCAAAGTGATCAAGGATTCACTATAAAGGCCCGTTGGGTAGTAGTGGTGGGTTAGTGACCGAGAATGGTGTGACTAGAGGTCAACCTAGGTTGTAAACATCATTACAATAGTGGATTTGAGGATCGTATGTGGCTAGAAGGATAGCCCGTGGTTTTTCCCTTGTCGAAGGGTTTCCACGTCAAAATCAAGTGTTCTTTATATTTCCGCACTTTACTTGATTTTGTATGTATGGTTGTATTGGGTTAATTGTGTTTAATATTGACTAATCGAAAAGTTGGTAATAATCGATTAACAACCCATTCACCCCCCCTCTAGGTTGTTAGACACACGTTAAGAGTGTATTTTCACTCATGAATAATATCAGTAATCGCCAGAAGCTTATAGACTGCCTATAGCTCTCCAAGTTACCATATTTCCTCATATGACCACATTTTGAACTTGGATATTTTGACTTGTCCAGAAGCCATGTCTTCAATAATCATTATTGAAAACTCAACGTTGAGATTTAATATCCAATACCTCAAAACATCCATATGATGATATTATACTCTCATTTAATAAATGGTGCCACGATGCCCATATCTATAAATGAAGTCCTCTATCGATTAACAAATGAATACCACCAAACTATCGATGATAGACTATGCTATATAATCGTACTCATTGATAGCTCAAATGATAACACTTGCAACCATAAGTCCATCATTTATCTCAGGATTAAGATCGACTCTCCGATTGTCTTAATAATGAAAAGACTTATATCTAGTGACGGTTCTAGATAAAGTATTTCATTGTGATCCTGTTCAATGCACCCAGTGCACTAGATTCTTTTACTCGAAAACCTTTCGATGATGTTAGACTCATCATAACTCATTTGATCCCACTCAAATGCTAGTAAAAGAATTCTACAACTTTATCAAGATAGAGGTGCTCAACCTTTAACTTAAGTTGTGAACGTTATTCAAGACTCACTAAAGAATTGTGTTACCTCACACATATCCGGATGTATGAACAATTCTTCATATCTCATAGTCTTTTGACCTTATGATTATTTACCTTGACAATTATAATAATAAATGCTATAAGTATTTGTAAAAATCAGAAAACACTTTATTAATATGAAAAAATTGTCAATTACAATATTACACTCTTGCTATTGAGCATAATCCTAACAGTTAGGGCATGCCTAGTGGAAATAGAATGGCTCAAGAAATATTTCAACATTCAGGAGAAACTATATCTAGATGGTTTGGAATAGTTTTGGATGCTGTTTGTCGTAAGGCTGAAACCATTTGACCCATTATTCTAGGAAATTCCCAGAAAAATAAAAGATGATAATAGATATTGGCCATATTTTAAAGATTGTATATGTGCACTTGATGGAACACATGTACTGGTTGTGATGCATGTATCAAAGCAAATGCCATACATCGGTAGAAAATGATCTCCTACTCAAAATATAATGGATGTATGTGATTTCAATATGTGCTTCACTTTTGCATGGGCTGGATGGGAAGGTGCTGCTCAAGATGCACGTGTTTTTTTAGAGGCATTGAGTAGAGAAAATTTACATTTCCCTCATCCACCTAGAAGTATGTAATAAAATATGTTTTACATATATTGTTGTATAAATGTATTATATATTGAGTTAATAAAATGTTCATTTATATGTAATGAAATGTTCATTTATATGTGTGGGCAAGTATTATTTGGTAGATGCTGGCTATCCTCAAATGAAAGGCTATTTAAGGCCATATAAAGGTGAGCGATATCATCTCCCAGATTTTCGACGTGGAGGCAACCTAGTGGAAAAAAATAAATATTTAATCATGCACATTCTTCTTTGAGATGCACTATTGAAGTGACATTTGGTGTTTGAAAAAATAGATGGAAAATATTACATCACATGCGTAGATTCTCATTTACTAAACAAGTGAAAATTGTGATTGCTTCAAGGGTTCTTCATAATTTTATAAGAGTTAACGCTGATATGATCAAGAGTTTAATCCATATGATGACGGTAAGGATAAACTACCAAGTGATGATGAAGAAGATAATGCTACTCAAGATGTTTAGAAGGAGAGACATCCTAATCGTGAAATGGACAAAGAATGTGATAGTATTGCGACTCTTCTCATGCTTCGATGATAACTTATTTAATTTTGAATTTTTTTTCCAATTAACTTTTTACATTTGTATGAAATATTGATCATTTTCCTTTTGTTTAATCTTTGACAATGCTTCAACTTTGTTGAAAATTTAATATTTTCTGGTTATTATTTTAATCTTTTAAGTTTATATTGGGAAAGTTTTGAATTTTATTATTATTGTGCAATAGAAAATGTAGTTAACATGTAGAAAATCTTTTAACTTCAATTTTTTAAAAGTGAATAAATAATATGTCATTTTTAGTAATTTAGATTTTTTGAGATTTTACAACCAAATAGTCTATTGATATAAAAGTGCTTTTTTAATTACCAACCAAACAGCTATAATTTTTTCTTTTAAGTTCTATTTCAAATAGATCTACAAGTAGACATTTTACAAATAGAGGATTTTCAAAAACCCAACCAAACAAGTGTAGGGAAAAATTGCTTAAAACCGCAGCGGAAGGCGAAAAAATAATTTTCGTATAGTTTAAAATTTTTCTAAAGATTTGAACCTTAACCCTTTAATTAATTAATCTCAAATATACGGTTAGAGTTAAATACCTCTTGTCGCGTGATCCGATTGACTTACGTCGATGGTAATCCGCAAGATCTTCAATCCTAGCACGTACGTAAATCACCTAGGAGCGTGGTCTCCCTTTTTCTTTGAATTGCTTACCTTAGAATGGATGTATGGAATTTCTGATCTTGATCTTCAATAGTAAAACACCAAGAGCCTAAAAAAATAGTTCCGGTCACTTTTGAATTCACAATCAATATGATTGAAACTCGCGTAACCCTAAATCGAAAGTGTGCACAAAACGTTTTGATGTTAAAGACTTGTAAGTGCACTATCGAATGAGAACTTATTTTCTTTTTCTCTCTTGGCCGAAAATCTATGTGTATAGAGTAGGATTTTTTATTTTCAAAACAAACAAAAATCTCTCTCTATTTTGCTTCATAGTGGCCGAAAATTCATAACCTTACATTTATAGGTTAGCCGAATTTTCTCCTTCACCAAGTAGGGTTGGCCGAATTCATTGAATAGGAAATCTAGGGTTGGTTAATTTCCTTACTTGAAAAGGAATTGTCCTTTTCCCTAATTCCTATCAATTCAAGAATCCTAACCCTTGTAGAACTAGTGGTGGTCCGAATTCTTTGTATAATAAGGAGTGTATGTGGACTTAATCCTTACCACATGAGGACTCCTATCACTTAAAAGAATTCCAACCCTAATCCAACACATAGTATTTAATTTACTGATCAGGAAAAGATTTTGATTTAAACTATTAATTAATTAAATAATTAATTAATTCCCATTTAATCAAAACAATAAAATAAAATAATATCTTGGGCTATTTTATTTAGCCTTGCCGCCCACACCATATATATACCGGCCCAATATTATTTTTCTTATTTTATTTAATCCACTAGACTTTAAATAAAAGCCCACATGTGAACCAGACTTATTCTTACTAAAAGAAACAAGCCTACATGTCTCCTTTTAATATATTAATATAATAGTGCAGCCCATTAAATAAATAATAGACAAATTATATTCTTAATATATTAAATGCAATTCTAGATGGACCCATAAATTGGTCCGGTAGAATATATCAAGTGATCCATGCAAGTATGTGTGGATTGTGAATCTTGGCGGGCTATCTAAATTTAAGCTTCAATAGACATAATCTAATCACAATCAACAAATGATTCACTTAGGTCCGATCTATTAATTTTAACTCATTCCACTAAAGGGCTAAAATTGAACTCTTAAATAAAGATAGAATAAGGAGATGTTTCTCATTCATACCCTAGACAATCTTATAGGAAATTGTAGGGAAAAATCGATATAAAACGCAGCGGAAGAAACGAAAAATAGATTTCGTATGGTTTTAAATTTTTTTCATAAAGTTGAACCTTAACTTTTTAATTAATTAAACTCAAATATATACGGTTAGAGTTAAATACCTCTTGACGCGTGATCCAATTGACTTACGTCGATTGGTAATCCGTAAAATCTTTTCCGATGCCCGTGAACAGTACCCGTGTGAACAGTGATCGTGAACAGTACCCACGTGAACAATGATCGTGAACAGTACCCCCGTGAACAGTGATCGTGAACAGTACCGCGGGATCTTCCATTCCGAACACGTACGTGAATCACCTAGGAGCGTGGTCTCCCTTTTTCTTTGAATTGCAAACCTGAGAATGGATGAACAAAGTTTTCTTTTTCTTTTGTTAGTCACAAAACAATCAAAAGAAGACAAAAACTATTCCGGTCACTTTTGAGTTCTCAATCTAATGATCGAAACTCGCGTGAACCTAATTCGATGTTGTACACACAAGCTTATTGATGAACAAGCAATCAGTGTACTATCAAAGAATAATCTCTTCTCTCTTTTATGTTTAGTAGAATAAAAATTATCATTTTCTATGAATTGAGAAGAAGAAGAAAAATTGAATCATTCAATCAACTATATGTGGCCGAATTCTATATGTGGTATTATATAGGTGGCCGAAATTTTGCTTCCTCTTCAATTTAGGATTGCCGAAATCTTCCTCTAAATGGACTAGGGTTGCCGCAAATCACATACCAAAAAGAGTTTGTGTTGCACCCTAATTTCCTTCAACCTTTAGACTTCAAAACCTAATCCAACTCATCGATATTTTTATTCTTTTATTGACTAAATAAAAAGACTTCTTATTTGATTAAATAAATAAAATTAATTATTTATTTTCTTATCAAACAAGTCTTTTACTTTTAATATACTACTACCAATAGTATAACTTTAGGAAATATATTTCCTGATCAGAAAAAGATTTGTTTCTTAATTAAACAATTAATTAATAAATTAACTAATTCTTATTTAATTAAAACAATGAAACAAAATAATATATTAGGTTCATATATACACCTTGCCGCCCCACTTATATAAATGGACCATATATTATTTTCTTATTTCATTTAATCCATTGGACTTTAAATAAAAGCCCACATGTGAACCAGACCCATTCTTACTAAAAGAAACAAGCCCACATGTCTCCTTTTAATATATTAATATAATAGTGCAGCCCATTAATTAAATAATAGACATATTATATTCTTGATATATTAAAAACAATTCTAGATGGACCCTTAAATCGGCCCGGTAGAATATATCAAGTGATCCATGCAAATACGTGTGGATTGGGGATCTTGGCGGGCTATCTAAATTTAAGCTTCAATAGACACAACCTAATCACAATCAACAAATGATTCACTTAGGTCCAATCTATTAATTTTAACTCATTCCACTAAAGAGCTAAAATTGAACTCTTAAATAAAGATAGAATAAGGAGATGTTTCTCATTCATACCCTAGACAATCTTATAGGAGATGGTGTATCCTCGTGAATAGTATCAGTAATCGCCAAGAGCTCATAGACCGCCTATAGCTCTCCAGGTTACCATATTTCCTCATATGACCACATTTCGAACTTGGATACTTTGACTTGTCCACAAGCCATGTTTTCAATAATCATTATTGAAAACTCAACGTTGAGATTTAATATCCATTACCTCAAAACATCCATATGATGATATTATACTCTCATTTAATAAATGGAGCCACGATGTCCATATCTATAAATGAAGTCCTCTATCGATTAACAAATGTATACCACCAAACTATCGAGGATAGACTATGCTATATAATCGTACTCATTGATAGCTCTAATGATAACACTTGCAACCATAAGTCCATCATTTATCTCAGGATTAAGATAGACTCTCCGATTGTCCTCTTTAATGAAAAGACTTATAACTAGTGACAGTTCTAGATAACGTATTTCGTTGTGATCTAGTTCAATGCACCTAGTGCACTAGATTCTTTTACTTGAAAACCTTTCGATGATTTTAGACTCATCATATTCATTTGATCCCACTCAAATGCTAGTAAAAGAATTCTATAACTTTAACAAGATAGAGGTGCCCAACCTTTAACTTAAGTTGTGAACGTTATTCAAGACTAACTAAAGAATTGTGTCTACCTCATACATATCCGGATGTATGAACAATTCTTCATGCTTCATAGTCTTATGACCTGATGATTATTTACCTTGACAATTATAATAATAAATGCTATAAGTAATTGTAAGAATCAGAATTCACTTTATTAATATGAGAAGATTGTCAATTACAATATTACACTCTTGCCATTGAGCATAATCCTAACAATCTCCCACTTGCTCTATAGCAAGTGTGTCATATCTCTCATTCCTATGTTCTCTAGATGTCCATCAAAGCTCTTTTAGGGTAGAGCCTTTGTGAAAGGATCCGCTAGATTTTCTGCTGACGCGATTTTGGTGATCGTCACGTCTCCCCTATGAACAATTTCCCTCAAAAGGTGATACTTCCTTTCAATGTGTTTACCACTCTTATGACTTCTTGGTTCTTTCGAATTAGCCACTGAACCACTATTGTCACAGTGTATAGTCATCTGTTTATTCGCACTAGGAACCACTTCTAAGTCAATCAAGAATTGGCGGAGCCAAACAGCCTCTTTGGCAGCTTCGCATGCAGCAACATACTCAGCTTCCATGGTGGAATCAGCAATACAAGATTGCTTGATACTCCTCCATATGACTACTCCTCCTCCAATGGTAAACACAGATCCTGATGTGGATTTTCTGGAGTCAGAATCCGACTGGAAATCAGAATCTGTATACCTAACGGGAATTAAATCCCTTCCTGAGTAAACAAGCATATAATCTCTAGTTCTCTTGAGATACTTGAAAATATTCTTGACTGTCGTCCAATGATCAGGACCAAGTTTTGGTTGAAACCTGCTAACTATGCCAACAGCAAAACAAATATCTAGTCTAGTACAGAGCATTGCATACATGAGACTTCCAACTGCCGAGGCATATGGAACTCTACTCATGAATTGCTCTTCATGCACATTCTTAGGTGCTTGACCCTTAGAAAGTTTGATTCCATGTCTAAAAGGTAACATACCTTTCTTGGAATCTTGCATGGTGAATCTAAACAAGATTTTATCAATGTATGAAGCTTGGGATAATGTAATCGTTATATTCTTTCTATACCTTTATACTTGGATACCAAGAATATAACTTGCTTCTCCTAAGTCCTTCATATCAAACTGTTTTGCTAACCATTCTTTCACTGATGTCAATACACCTACATCGTTTCCAATGAGTAGTATATCATCAACATAAAGAATGAGGAAAACCAACTTGTCGCCTTTGATCCTCTTGTATACACAAGGTTCGTTAGGGTTTTGAATAAATCCAAAACCCTTTACAGCTTGATCGAACCTTATGTTCCAGGATCTGGATGCTTGCTTTAGTCCATATATGGACTTTTGCAACTTGCATACTCTTTCTTCTTGGCCTTTTTCAATGAATCCCTCTGGTTGCATCATGTAGATGCTCTCGTCAAGACTTCCATTAAGGAAAGCTGTCTTGACGTCCATTTGCCAAATCTCTAGGTCTAGAGATGCTGCAATGGATAAGAGTATCCTTATGGATTTAAGTATGGCTACAGGTGAGAAGGTTACCTCGTAATCGATACCTTCTTTCTGTGTATAACCTTTAGCTACTAGTATAGCTTTAAAGGTTTCCACCTTACCATCCATACCTCTTTTCCTCTTGTATACCCACTTGCACCCAATGGGTTTTATCCCTTTAGGCAAGTCTACAAGGGACCAGACTTTGTTATTGAACATCGATTCAATCTCGGATTGCATTGCCTTTTTCCAATGACGACAATCAACATCCTCCATAGCTTCCTTGTACGTGTAGGGATCATCGTCGTCCGGGAGATTCTCAACAGATTCTCCTAGACCGATATATCTTTCGGGTTGTGTTCTAACCCTCCCACTACGATGAGGAATGGTAGGTTGTTGATCTTGTGTTGGAGTGGAACTTACAATTGGGCTGGGTTGTGAAACCTCTTGTGGAATTGTATCTCCTGACATCTCATTCAGGACAATTCTACTTTTTGGCACAAAATTATTCATATAGTCCTTTTCTAGAAATGAAGCATTTGTTGAAACAAATACTTTTAGATCAGAAGGACTATAGAAATAATATCCTTTAGTTCCTTTTGGATACCCCACAAATATACATGTTTCCGAACGGGACTCCATCTTTTCTGTCTTTCCTTTCAACACATGTGCAGGACAACCAAATATCCTCATGTGTTGTAAACTAGGCTTTCGCCCAGTCCACAAATCATGTAGGGTTTAGGGACAGATTTAGATGATACATCGTTTAGAATATATATTGCTGTTTGTAGAGCATATCCCCAAAAAGAAATAGGAAGTGTTGAATAACTCAACATTGATCTAACCATCTCTAAAAGAGTCCTATTTCTCCTTTCTGCTACCCCATTTTGTTGAGGTGTACCTGGTGCAGAAAGCTGAGAAACTATCCCATTATCAATAAGATATTGCTGAAACTCTCCAGATAGATATTCTCCACCACGATCAGATCTCAAGATTTTTATATGTTTCTCAAGCTGATTTTCTACTTCAGCTTTGAATGCTTTGAACATATCAAATGCATCCGACTTATGTCTCATGAGATACACGTAACCAAATCTTGAGTAATCATCTGTGAAGGTGATGAAGTACTCATATCCACCTCTAGCTTGAATGCTCATAGGACCACATACATCAGTGTGTACTAGTCCTAAACATTCAGTGGCTCTTGCATCTTTGATATTGAACGGCCTTTTGGTCATTTTACCTTCCAAACAAGATTCACAAGTTGGTAGATCATCAACCTTTAAGTCACTTAAAGGTCCGTCACATACCAATCTTTTAATCCTATTAAGGTTAATGTGACCTAGGCGTAAATGCCAAAGATAGGTTTCATCTTTTGATAATTTTATACTTTTATGATTAGGTTCCGTTATTTCTGTGTCTGACGAGTGAGAGATATTTCTATGCAAAAAGAATAAACTGTTTTCCAATGTACCTTTGCAAACAACTTTGTCTTTCTTACTAATAATAAAAGTTTTATTAAAAGTAACCGAATATCCAAACTTATTTAAACAAGAAACTGAAATTAAATTCCTCTTGAATTGAGGTACATAATAAACGTCTATTAAATCTAAATGCCTACTAGAATCTAAAATAACTCTAATATCTCCCACTGCACTTGCAGACACTAACGTTCCGTTCCCCAAGCGCAAATTGACTTCATCTTCATTCAACCTTCTCTTTTCCTGAAACCCCTGCAAGGAATAACAAACATGATTAGTGGCTCCAGAGTCTATGATCCAAGAATCAGTAGAATCTGCTAGAAAACATGTTTCTAGATAATTAACTTTACCTTCTTCCTTCTTTTTCTGGGACTTTGGGCAATCTCTTTTCCAATGTCCCTTTTCACCACAAACGAAGCATTTCCCTTTGATCTTGGTTACTTTCTTGGTTTCCTTCTTGGTAGGCCCAAGTTGCTTTTTCTTCTGTTGTTTCTTGACCTTCTTACGGGTCTTAACAGTAGCAACTTTACCAACCAAATGAATCTCTTGACCTTTGTTTTTCACAAGGATCTTTTCACTGCTTTGAACATCTTGCATCAAGCCCTGCAAGGTGTATTCCTTTTTGTTCAAGGTGTAGTCCAACTTGAACTGATCAAAGGAATCTGACAGTGAGTTAACTACCATATCAATTTTGGTCTCACCATCAATCTCATCACCATTTAGTTCAGCAATATTGAGATGTGCTATGACTTTCATCATGTGATCTTTCACAGATTGTCCAGGTTTCATCCTAAGATTCATAAAAGCAGTCACTGCCTCTCTCTTAGTCGTCCTAGACCTCATAGCAAACATTTCCTCTAGAGACATCATTATATCAGCAGCGGACTCCATTCCTTCATGTTACTGTTGCAACACGTCGGAGATAGTGGCCATAATGTAACATTTTGCCATATCATCAGAAGTCTTCCACTGCTCATACTCATCTCTTTGCATCACATTAGATTCATTATTAGGAAGTGGTGGTTTAGGAGTGGTCAGAACAAACTTATGTTTTTCACTTTGCAGCAACAACCAAATTTTCCTTTTCCATGTTACGTAGTTATCTCCAGTTAAGGTGTTATCTTTCAGGATGTTCATAAGTGATGGGGTCATGATTTCTGATTAAAACAAAAACTTATATAAGTAAATAATCATGATAATAGCACTTTTAAAAAATTTATCTTGAATTAAAATAAATAATTCAATCATAAAAATTCAACGGTGATCCAACACCCATAAATATTACGCCTCCTTTGGGAGTTCGCACTATTTACTAGTTAGACTAGGTCCCACCTAATTGTTAACATAACAACCAGCGTTTTTAATTTTAACCTTGTAATTTTTATTAACAAGAACTCTTGGGAGGATATTAATAAAATTACATTGAGTGTGTTACCAAGATATCGACCCTCAATTTTCTCTCACGAAAATCCCTCCTTGGGGAGTAGATTTCATTTAAGTCAATTGTCTAGTCTATCCTTTTAAGGAAGTATATTGTTAAATTCCATTTATGGACGCCCCTTGGGGGAGATTACCAAAAATAATAAAACTCAACTAATCTTGGAGGCCATAGGCGTTCTTGCACACCTTCTCCCACTCAATTATTTAAGGCGTGTGATTAAATCCCAAAGAATGATTTTTACCAAGTTATCTAGATGCCAATTAGATACCTAAATCATTCAATGCATGTTCATACCAAAAGAGATATATGAGTGGCACTCCTATTCTAAAATGTCATGTTATCATACAACAACAAATATTGTAATATTTAAGCAAAAATTAAATAGCAACAATTTTGGCCCATCCTAGAAAAGCAAGTAAATTACAATTGTTAGGAATACAAGATCTTCAGGTGGCCATCAACCATACGCTCATCCCTCGGCCTCCTCCCATGGACGTGCACAGCCCACAACCCCACAAAGGGGCTGCCTTGCACAGCCCATAAGGCCACACAAGGCTGCCGTGCGCAGCCCACCAAGGATTGGGCTTGCCATGCGCAGCCCAATCCAGTCCTAGGGTGCGCACGGTGCTCGTTCTCGGTTCCGGTTGCTTCGTTTTTCTTCGTGTCTTCGAATTTTCAATACCCGAATACATTACATCATATTACGAATAAATTACTGTAGCAAATTTTTTTTATTTTTTTTTACTGCAGTAAGATTTATAAAAAAAAAATACTGCATCTGATTACAAAAAAAAATACTGCACTTATTTTACATACAAAAAAATAAAACCCTAGCAACTACCAAGAAGGAATTATGGCGATAATAGACCACCCTTCTTGTTACAAATCCGAAATAAAAATTACATTGAAATTCTAGGATCAAAATCGAGCAATAACAATTTACTTTATAAAACATATATAAATCCATACATTCAACATGTAATTATATATGCGAATACCTAAAGTGTCATCTCTTTCTAAAACATGTATAATCACAATAAAAAGAAATCGATTCACGTATATATACGTTAATTAATTAAAAGGTACAACCAAGGCTCTGATACCAATTGTAGAGAAAAATCGATATAAAACGCAGCGGAAGAAACGAAAAATAGGTTTCGTATGGTTTTAAATTTTTTTCTCAAAGTTGAACCTTAACCTTTTAATTAATTAAACTCAAATATATACGGTTAGAGTTAAATACCTCTTGACGCGTGATCCGATTGACTTACGTCGATTGGTAATCCGTAAAATCTTTTCCGATGCCCGTGAACAGTGATCGTGAACAGTCCCCCCCCCCCCCCCCCCCCCCCCCCCCCGTGAACAGTACCGCGAGATCTTCCAATCCAAACACGTACGTGAATCACCTAGGAGCGTGGTCTCCCCCCCCCCCGTGAACAGTACCGCGAGATCTTCCAATCCAAACACGTACGTGAATCACCTAGGAGCGTGGTCTCCCTTTTGCTTTGAATTGCAAACCTGAGAATGGATGAACAAAGTTTTCTTTTTCTTTTCTTAGTCACAAAACAATCAAAAGAAGACAAAAATTATTCCGGTCACTTTTGAGTTCATAATCTAATGATCGAAACTCGCGTGAACCTAATTCGATGTTATACACACAAGCTTATTGATGAACAAGCAATCAGTGTACTATCAAAGAATAATCTCTTCTCTCTTTTATGTTTAGTAGAATAAAAATTATCATTTTCTATGAATTGAGAAGAAGAAGAAAAATTGAATCATTCAATCAACTATATGTGGCCGAATTCTATATGTGGTATTATATAGGTGGCCGAAATTTTGCTTCCTCTTCTATTTAGGATTGCCGAAATCTTCTTCTAAATGGACTAGGGTTGCCGGAAATCACATACCAAAAAGAGTTTGTATTGCACCCTAATTTCCATCAACCTTTAGACTTCAAAACCTAATTCAACTCATAGATATTTTTATTCTTTTATTGACTAAATAAAAAGACTTCTTATTTGACTAAATAAATAAAATTAATTATTTATTTTCTTATCAAACAAGTCTTTTACCTTTAATATACTACTACCAATAGTATAACTTTAGGAAATATATTTCCTGATCAGAAAAAGATTTGTTTCTTAATTAAACAATTAATTAATAAATTAACTAATTCTTATTTAATTAAAACAATGAAACAAAATAATATATTAGGTTAATATATACACATTGCCGCCCCACTTATATAAATGTGCCATATATTATTTACTTATTTCATTTAATCCATTGGACTTTAAATAAAAGCCCACATGTGAACCAGACCTATTCTTACTAAAAGAAACAAGCATACATGTCTCCTTTTAATATATTAATATAATAGTGCAGCCCATTAATTAAATAATAGACATATTATATTCTTGATATATTAAAAACAATTCTAGATGGACCCTTAAATCGGCCCGGTAGAATATATCAAGTGATCCATGCAAATACGTGTGGATTGGGGATCTTGGCGGGCTATCTAAATTTAAGCTTCAATAGACACAACCTAATCACAATCAACAAATGATTCAGTTAGGTCCAATCTATTAATTTTAACTCATTCCACTAAAGAGCTAAAATTGAACTCTTAAATAAAGATAGAATAAGGAGATGTTTCTCATTCATACCCTAGACAATCTTATAGGAGATGGTGTATCCTCGTGAATAATATCAGTAATCGCCAAGAGCTCATAGACCGCCTATAGCTCTCTAAGTTACAATATTTCCTCATATGACCACATTTCGAACTTGGATACTATGACATGTCCAGAAGCCATGTTTTCAATAATCATTATTGAAAACTCAACGTTGAGATTTAATATCCAATACCTCAAAACATCCATATGATGATATTATACTCTCATTTAATAAATGGTGCCCACGATGCCCATATCTATAAATGCAGTCCTCTATCGATTAACAAATGTATACCACCAAACTATCGAGAATAGACTATGCTATATAATCGTACTCATTGATAGCTCTAATGATAACACTTGCAACCATAAGTCCATCATTTGTCTCAAGATTAAGATAGACTCTCCAATTGTCCTCTTTAATGAAAAGACTTATATCTAGTGACGGTTCTAGATAAAGTATTTCATTGTGATCCAGTTCAATGCACCTAGTGCACTAGATTCTTTTACTCGAAAACCTTTAAATGATTTTAGACTCATCATATTCATTTGATCCCACTCAAATGCTAGTAAAAGAATTCTACAACTTTAACAAGATAGAGGTGCCCAACCTTTAACTTAAGTTGTGAACGTTATTCAAGACTAACTAAAGAATTGTGTCTACCTCATACATATCCGGATGTATGAACAATTCTTCATGTCTCATAGTCTTTTGACCTTATGATTATTTACCTTGACAATTATAATAATAAATGCTATAAGTAATTGTAAGAACCAGAATTCACTTGATTAATATGAGAAGATTGTCAATTACAATATTACACTCTTGCCATTGAGCATAATCCTAACAGAGATGGTGTATCCTCGTGAATAATATCAGTAATCGCCAAGAGCTCATAGACCGCCTATAGCTCTCCAAGTTACCATATTTCCTCATATGACCACATTTTTAACTTGGATATTTTGACTTGTCCAGAAGCCATGTCTTCAATAATCATTATTGAAAACTCAACGTTGAGATTTAATATCCAATACCTCAAAATATCCATATGATGATATTATACTCTCATTTAATAAATGGAGCCACGATGTCCATATCTATAAATGAAGTCCTCTATCGATTAACAAATGAATACTACCAAACTATCGAGGATAGACTATGCTATATAATCGTACTCATTGATAGCTCAAATGATAACACTTGCAACCATAAGTCCATCATTTATCTCAGGATTTAGATAGACTCTCCGATTGCCCTGATAATGAAAAGACTTACATCTAGTGACGGTTCTAGATAAAGTATTTCATTGTGATCCAGTTCAATGCACCCAGTGCACTAGATTCTTTTACTCGAAAACCTTTCGATGATTTTAGACTCATCATAACTCATTTGATCCCACTCAAATGCTAGTAAAAGAATTCTACAACTTTATCAAGATAGAGGCGTCCAACCTTTAACTTAAGTGGTGAACGTTATTCAAGACTAACTAAAGAATTGTGTCTACCTCATACATATCCGGATGTACAAACAATTCTTCATATCTCATAGTCTTTTGACCTTATGATTATTTACCTTGACAATTATAATTATAAATTCTATAAGATTTTGCAGAATCAGAAATCACTTTATTTATATGAAAAGATTGTCAATTACAATATTACACTCTTGTTATTGAGCATAATCCTAACAACAAGCCCTAACTTATTAGATTTATGTTTTTACTTTGTAAATAGAATTTGTTCTCTTATGATATGACTGTAGTGAAGTAAAATTTTCATTGAAAGTTTTAATTTTTTTTAACTTTCACTAAATTTGTTAAAAAAGAAAAAAAAACATGTTCATCTGTTTTATGATTCAATTTTATTTAAAAATAATAAAGAATTTGATCTCTTAATTATTTCATTAATTTATTTCATCTATCTACTCATAAATTTTGCACATCACATTACACATGCATCTTGCACCTCCCATCCCATGTAGTGGTGGCGTTCGAATCCCATCATATGCATGTGTGTAAATTTTCTCTCTCTGATATTATAAATCTGGACCGCATATATATTGTATGATATCCTCATGTCCCATCCCCCTGACCTAACCGTTTCAGTGTTAGAAGTTAGTGCAATCCTTCTTGTAATTCTCTAAAAAAAAAAAATTGGTTTCTCAAATCTGTAGAATTTTGTACTGGGCTGGAGCCCAATCAAGTGTGGCTAATATATAATCTGATTACCTGTGAGTCTTGCAAAATACAGCAGTCCGTGGGCTGACATAAATTTAAGTTCCTCATGCATTAATCGATACAAATTAAAACTTTTTTTTTTATAAATTTATTTTAGCAAATAAGTGTGTATTATTGGTCACATTTGTGCTCATTATTCATTTATTCATGGACTTAATCGAAAACTAGATGATGATTTAATTCACATCAGCCATTACAATAATATAGACAAAGGGAGAACATACATAATGCTGTATATATTCATTGATAAGGATTGACCGAGGGTTTTTCAATGTATAATCTTTTGTGATGTTATTTTTTTTCACTTCGGTAGTCCAATTTAAAAAAAAAAACAAATAATATTGTATATTGTCATCAGTAAAGAAAATTGTTTTTGCAAATTACGCGAATGCATGGGTGATACGATCCTATAAATTTTATTTTGATATCTAGTTTATTTATTTTATTTTTATTTGTATAATTTATTTTGTTATTTTATCTAGTTTTAATTAGTAAGATAATAAGTTTATGGGTTTACTGCTCATTTAATTATAGGTGATGGGTTAGTTATGAAAATACACTCTAACGTGTGTCTACAACCTAGAGGGGGGGGGGGGGGGGGGGGGGGGGGGGGGGTGAATGGGTTGTTAATCGATTATTACCAACTTCTTCGATTAGTCAATATTAAACATATAACCCAATTAAATCAAACATACAAAATCAAGTAAAAGTGCGGAAATATAAAGAACACTTGATTTTGACGTGGAAACCCTTCGACAAGGGAAAAACCACGGGCTATCCTTCTAGCCACAGACGATACTCAAATCCACTATTGTAATGATGTTTACAACCTAGGTTGACCTCTAGTCACACCATTCTCGGTCACTAACAAACCACTACTACCTAACGGGCCTTTATAGTGAATCCTTGATCATTTTGCTTGCCAACCACACCTTGGTTGCAAGACTTCACTTGCTTGTGCACTACACCTTGTAGTCACAAGACTTAACTCTCAAGAAGAGATTAACAACCTAAGTGAATATATGAATACTCAAAATGCAAATAATGCTAGGCAACACTAAATGCTTATCTAGGGATTAAATATGACACTAAGTACAAATCCTAGATATCAATGTCTATATGAATGCTCATAAAGACCTAACTAGATATAGATGTGCAAGTCTAAACTCTAGTCATCAAACAAAGCCATATCAACATATGTTGTCATTAATCATGGCAAGGACAATAAATGCAATTAACAAATGCAATCAATGAGTCCTAATTAGCTAGAGGGCAAACATGTCCTAAACATTAGCTATCACAATACAAACCCCAAACATGTCATGACATCAATAGATATACAATAAATATGAAGATTTGCTAACCTAAGCAATAAATGACATGTCTTGATAAGCTAGAACAATAAATGAGCAAGGATGTGAGTTCTACTTACCAAGTAAAGACATTAATGAAGACCCATGCTTGAATGATGCTCTATATGCAAGATGATGATGGGTTTTGGGGTTTGGAGAGTCAAGTAACAAAGCTTGAAGCTTTCTCTCTCTAGGGTTTGTTCTCTCTCATAAAAATTGGTTCATAAAGCTCTCTCACGAGTTGGGGAAGAAGAGAACATATATATAGAAACCCTAGACAAAACTGCGTCGTTTTGGGCTTGGGAAACAAAATCCCGTCAATACCGCTTGCTGGACCGCGGCTCGGGTAAGTGCTCATACCGTGGTACATGCAGCAGTGTGCCTACTGGACAACATCGCGGTTGGGACCGCTGTGCGTGCAGTGCACAGGCCGCGGTCAAGGCAGCATGGGCCTACTGAAGTCTACCGCTTCAGGGACCGCTAGGCGTACATGTGTGCAGGACGCGGTCAAGGCAGCATGTGCCAACTGATGTATACCGCTATGTATGCCGCGGTGCAAGCAGCGCCTGCCAAGCGGTCTATCTCTTTTCCAGGCAGACTCGACACACTAATTAATGTGCAATATGTGCAAGTGTGGAGTGTGAAAGAATGCACACATGAGCAATCATGAAACAAATGCGTAACAATACAAATGCACGTAAGTGTGTGAGTGTGCAACAATCAATGCATGTCAATACAAATGCATGAGAAGTGAGTGTGTGCAACTAAATCTCTTCAATAGTTAAGAACAAGTGAACTAACTCTCTTGAAGATCTTTAGGATGACCGGAAGCATGTCTTCGAGAACACCGCACTTTGAGAACCTATGCTACCCGTTACAAACATCCCCAATGTGATTTGTCATGAAATAAGCCAATCATAAAACTGAGGTTCTTACAAGTTAGTTACTTAAGTGGGTTGGTTAGTTTCTTAATCTTAGGAGATAGTTGAACACAGATATTGTATATATCTTTATTTCATTAATGAACAGCAATGGAGAATTATTATCTACAACATTTTGTGTTGTAATTATGAGGTTATTGGTTCCTCAAAACACCATATTTGGGAAGTTTAAGGTTTCCTCGAATTAACCTATTTACTTTCTCATTTTTTCTTTCTAATTTTACAATTTTTCATTACAGACTTTTAAGTTTGTATCATTTGGTATCAGAGTCAGGCAATGGCAATTACAATGGACCTGGAGCAATGGATATAGAGGTTGGAGAAAAAAGTAAAGATTTTTTTCAACTAATCAAAAGGAGATTATTAATCAAATAACTAAGTTATTTAACAAACATAGTGTTCATGTTGATCAGTCATCAAGTCAGTACACAGTTGAAGCTACAGCAAAATCCATTCATCCTTCTCAAGTTGGTGGAGAACATATTGGTGGTGGTATTTCTCTACAGAACAAAACTTCTACATGTGAAGATTGTGTAGTTGCTACGTTTGCATGTGAAGATTGTGTAGGAGATGCTACCGACAGTTCAATTGGAGACACACCAAAAACCTCCACGAAAATCGTATTTTGCAAACAACAAAATATGATGGTTCAAAAAAACATATATTTGGACCAAAAAAGAGTTTGCTCTTATGTCCAAAGGTGGATGTGGTTCTGAACATCACTGCAACAAATTTTCAAGACTGCAAGTTAGCGAAAATGAATTCAGAAGTGAATCAAAGAAGCATTTTCAAAAGATGTTCAAGGCATCATTATAATTATAAATTGGAAGCGAAGGAGACGATTAATCCATTCAAAAACTTTCATCCTTGAGGACAAGGATGTTTTAAGGGGGAAGGAATGAAACGATCCTATAAATTTTATTTTGACATCTTGTTTATTTATTTTATTTTTATTTGTATAATTTTTTCTAGTTTTAATTAGTAAGATAATAAATTTACGGGTTTACAGCTCATTTAATTATGGGTAGTGGGTTAGTTAGTTGCTTAAGTGGGCTGGTTATTTTCTCAATTTTAGGAGAGCTGAACACAGATATTGTATATATATCTTTATTTCATTAATGAAAAGCACCGGAGAATTATTATCTACAACATTTTGTGTTGTAATTATGAGGTTATTGGTTCCTGGAAACACCAATATTTGGGAGGTTTAAGGTTTCCTCTAATTAACTTATTTACTTTCTCATTTTTTCTTTCTAATTTTACAATTTTTCATTACAGACTTTTGGGTTTGTATCAATGGGCAACCATATTACTATCTCAATGGACAAACATACAAGAATGGGCGGCTACCTAGATATAAAAATAGGCTTTGAATATATGCAACTATAAAGAGCCAGAAGAAGCAAAAGAAAATTTCCCAAAAATTACTCCAAGTATACTATATATATATATATATATATATATATATATATATATGTATATATATAGTTACTGGCCGGAGCTTATATCAAATTAAATTGCAAATGGAAATTCGCAAGTGTATATATATATATATATATATATAATATATTTAACTTCTCATATTATTATTTTTTTCAAAAACAAGGGCTTTGATCAATAATACCATCAACACTTTATTATTATTATTATTATTATTATTTTGATACAATTTGTAGTAGCCAAAAACGGCTCACAGGCCCAACACTTAAGCCTATTGGTAATTCTCAATTAGGCTTGGGCTAGGCCCAACTGATTCGGGTCGACCCATACAGCCATAACAAAGTCATCGATTGACTTGGTCTCTCATTCACTTCCACTGAAACACTAGAGTCATGGATACGAGAGACATCGGTTTGAACTGGTAAAAAAAACCATGTAATCCCGTAAAATCCGGTCAGGATTTCAGGGATACTCCTGAACAGGTTTTCAACGTTCAAAGGTTTTTGGGGTCTATAAATAGAACCCTCTATTCACAGGAAAAGGATTCAAAAAACTCCTTTCTCTCAAGCTCTTTGCGTGCTAAAACTCTATCAAAAAGTCTACTCAGATCACCGGAATACTCTCACCGCACTTTTACCACGATCACTTTAAACCATTTTGCTCGGCGCAAATGTACCTAAGGCTCAAAATCGATCACCACCCAGTTTTCCTTAACTCTTTTGATGTTATTTCTATTTGGTTTTCATCTCTTTTGCAGGTATTTGGTGCGGACGACATATCTGATTCGACGGTTTAGACCAAGTTGCTTGGGCCTAACTCGAATCCGTTCCGATCCACATTAATTGTAGATAGACCATCTACACAATTCATATAAACTCAAACCGATAACCTTATTGAATCCCTCACCACTTATTTGGAAGGGAAGTGTACCAGCTTTGATAAGAGGTGATATACAAGACCTATTCAGTCTTTATATTAAAAAAAAATGACCCCTCCATGTAACATAAATTGTTTTTTGAAAATAAAATATTTTGGAGCAAAATACAATAAACTTTCCTAACCACAAAATGCACTTCTAAAATGATATACAAATGTACAAGTATCACTAAATATTATAAAGCAAAAACCATGGTGGGAAAGTCCTGTCATGTGTCTCATTAAGAGACTATCTAAAATTTGAATTATTTTGACACTTGACAATACTTTTCTCTTTTTGTGATGTTTCATCTTAAATTGATTTTGACATTTGATATTTCTTATGTGCCACATGTTTTGTGTTAATTTTTAATTTTAAAAAAAACAAAAACAATAAAACAATAAAACAATAAATTAGTATTCATAAGCTTTTCTTCTCCCAAAACATAGATATTATCCCAAAGATCCTCTTCTCCCAAAGCATCAATAAACTCTTCTTTTCCTAACAATTGTTTCCATTTCATGTTTAGTGTTAATTTTTTTTATTTTAAAAAACAAAACCAAAAACAATAAAAGAATTAAACATTTGGCATTACTTATGTGCCACATGTTTTGTATTAATTTTAAAAAAAACAATAAAACAATCAAGCGTGAGGTGGTCAGTCCTACTCCCTCGAGTGCCTTTGCAGTTAGCAACGGAAAGAGAGAATTCCCTCTACAATGACGGTATGAAATCGTTCGGAGACTAGGCTGGTAGTTGAATAAGGAATGATGCTTAACCTGCCCTCCATTCAAGACAGGAATGGGCTAAGGGCCTCCCTCTTGAATATGAGCTCTATTATGAGCTAAACCAAGGCCGCTCTTCCTGCCTAACTGTAAGCGGAGTACCTTCTAGGCGGTCAAGCTACCTGCACCTGTCAGGTCCGATCGTTTAGCGGTTCTTTCTAAGAGCGCTACGGCTTAAGCCCTTCCCCACCGCCCATCGACTCTTCTCGCATTTTCTTAAAGACATTCTGTACCACATGTTTTGTATTAAATGTTCTGTACCACTCTTTTCATGTTTTCTTATGTGCCACATCTTTTGTATTAAATTTTTTTTATAAAAAAAACAATAAAACAATTAAGCTCTTCTTCTCTCAAAGCATCAACTCATTTCCCATTGTAATCACACATAAATCGAAGTGCTCATTCTCTCCTCTATTATCTACGTTGTTTCTTCTCATATTTTCTTAAAGGCATTTTGTACCCACGTGTTTCTCCTTTCCCAACAATTGTTTCCATTTTTAATAGTTTCATCTTTTTTTTCCTGTATTCATATTTATCATTATTTTCACTTTTAATCTCCCAAAGCTCTTCTTTTACCAGAAGTATTGTGTGGTTTGACTTTTCTTGGATATACCCAATAATTATTTCCATTTTTAATCTCTTTATCTTCTTCTTTCTATACACGAAGAAATATCATTTCTCTCCAAATGGACAGTATAATATTTACCTCTTATTTCTTCTTTTCCCAACATGTATTTCCATTTTTTATTTATTTAGCTTCTTCTTTTTGTATTCCTATTTAGCATTATTTTCATTTTTAATCTCCCAAAGCTCTTCTTTTCCATATCTTTTCTTGGCTATACCCAACAATTATTTCCACTTTCAATCTCTTTCATTGGATTTTCTTGGCTATACCCAATAATTATTTCCACTTTCCTCATATTTCTTCTTTTCCTAATATGTATTTCCATTTTTAATTTCTCCAGCTTCTGCTTTCTAAATTCCTATTAATTAGCATAAGTCTTGGTCTTCCTGATGCAATTTAATCTCTTGGTAATCGATAAGTGTTTTATTTCTACACTCTGCACTATACAAGTTCATCCATGTTATTGATAGCTGAGCTATAAAATGGTTTCAATCAATGGAAACCTTTTGTAGAAGTCTCATCTTATGGCTGGCCCTATTAATTTTATTACTGACCTTACCCCTTCAAAAGGCGAATGGACGATCAAAGTTAGAGTGATTCGTCTTTGGAAACAACCTAATTTTATACAATCAAAATTGGGAGACAATGTTGAGTTGGTGCTTTTAGATGAGAATGTATTATCTAAAACCTTTTACATTTCGGTTTTCTATTCTTAATTTAAGTTCCATGTTTGTGTTTAAACTTCTTATTCATCTTTCATCTAGGATGGAGGATCCAAGCTTCTGCTAGAGATACTCTTCGGATCAAGGATCAATTGGTTGAAGGCCGCGTTTATGAATTCTCCAACTTTGGAGTGGCTTTGAATACGCAGATATATAAACCAATAAGGCATGTATACAAGCTGACCTTCAACTTAAGAACAACCTTAACTTTGGTACCAACATCAACCCTTCCCATGTATGGGTTTTACTTTGTCGATTTTGATGACATTGTCAACGAAACAAAGGAAGATGCTTATTTAGTTGGTAAGGTCATCTTATGATAGTTTATATATTATTTTTCAATTTTCTAATATAATATTACCTAACTCTGCCTTAAGATATAATTGGATTGATTACTGGTGTTGGTGGTTTGAAAGAGATTATCATTAATGGAAAGCGAACAAATATGGTTGAAGTAGAGTTGGACAATCTTAGGTTTGTACTCTCTCTTTTGTTTCTCTTTATTATATGATTATCTATACTAAATTTATTTTATTTCATCTTCTTAAAATTATTTTCTTCTTTCCTCAATGGTACAAAACTGAAGTGCACTTTATGGGAAGGATTTGCTGATCAAATGCTTTCATTTACGAATAATAGTATTGACGGGCCTGTTGTTGTTATCGTACAATTTGCCAAAATAAAAATGTTTAGAGGTATCATATTTCCCTTTTTTTCCACTCTGTATTGTCAATTTGTTTTTTGAAATAGTATTTTGTAATTTTAAAAATTGTAGATTTGATGGGAATATCCAATACAAAGTTCAGTTCACGGTTGTTCATTAATGTTGAACTCCTTGAGGTTATGGAATTTAAATCTAGGTCAGTGTCTAACATTTGTTTTGATTGAAGTATGCAATTTATGTGTACTTATATTTAAATCTCTTTAATTGCTAGAATTCTTTCTGGAGAATCGTTCGAGCACTTATTTATTGAGTCAGTTGCAGACACCGTCATCATACTCAATGTCTGTCTCCTACACTTACAGATGTGAAATGATCAATGAATACTTAATGTCCTTCATTCCAGAAGATGAGAGAACCTACTTAAGTTCAGACACCATTTGCAAGGAAGATACAAATTTCGAAAATGAGGAAGATACTTATTCCCCTGATATTTTGAATACTTTCACAGCTTCTGGACTTCCAAATCATAAGCTAAACTTTAAAG
The DNA here is from genome assembly GCA_033220585.1 of Dipteronia sinensis. Classification (NCBI taxonomy): domain Eukaryota; kingdom Viridiplantae; phylum Streptophyta; class Magnoliopsida; order Sapindales; family Sapindaceae; genus Dipteronia; species Dipteronia sinensis. The sequence continues at coordinate 4,277,804 of CM065645.1, forward strand.
TTGGGGTGCCCGTGATGCTACTGAAGAATATTGATCAATCAAATGGCTTATGCAATGGAACGAGGTTGCTAATTACGAAATTGGGTAACCATGTAATTGAAGCTAAGATTCTTTCAGGTAACAACATAGGCCAGATTGTCCTAATCCCACGAATGAGCATGACGCCATCAAGTCATACATTGCCAATTAAATTCAGACGGAGGCAATTTCCTCTGGTTAGGTGTTTTGCCATGACTATAATAAAAGTCAAGGGCAAACTCTCTCCCATGTTGGAATTCACCTTCCAAGGCCTGTTTTCAGCCATGGGCAATTGTACGTGGCTCTCTCGAGAGTTAAAAGTAAACAAGGACTGAAAATTCTGATCATAGATGATGCAGGTCAGATTTCAAACAAGACAACTAACATGGTGTTCAAAGAAGTATTCCATAGATTGTCATAGGTTAGTGAACACAATTCATTGCAACTTATATTATGTATGATACTGTTCAGTCCAAAAAAAAATTCTTATGATCATTTATTTTGACTGTTCTCTACTTTCAAATATTGCAGGACATTTGATGCTGTTGTGACTTCTACTTTCAAAGATAACCTAAATGTTAAAATAGTTTCTTCATGTCAATGAAAAACTACCGGCAAGGTTAGTTCCATAAAGCTTCAATTTCTCTACCTTTCATGTATTCTTGACTTTTTGTATATATCTAATATGTGGAAATGGTGATAAATGTCACTGTTTTGGAGGTGTGTTGCACCAACGTCACTGCTTTAATAAATTATGTTTAAAAGACACATATTATGGTGAACTACCAAAATTGCCCTTAAGTAATCAATTTTTTATTATGTTTGTACTTCAATCTCCACGCTTCAAACAATGAACTCAGTAACTCCTCTCTCTCTCTCTCTACAATAAACTTGTCTGAAAATTGAGTTGGTAAAATGTATGTATAAGATGATGAAGATCTGGGTTTCCGAGACTTTTAACACTGTGTCTGAGCCTTTTATAAAGCTATCTGAGCCTTTTAAATTGTTGTCCGAGCTTTTTTCAAGGATATTAGTTTTGTCAATTTTGAATCTCCGAGCATTTTTATGAACTTCCTTGCCCGAGCTTTTTGCATAAGGCTTCGAGCTTTTTCCGAGTTTTTTCCGAGCTTTTTCATAAACTGCCCGAGCTTTTTCATGAATTGCCCTGCCCGAGCTTTTTGGATAAGGCTCCGAGCTTTTTCCAAGCTTTTTCATGAATTGCTCTGCCTGAGCTTTTTGCATAAGGCTTCGAGCTTTTTCCGAGCTTTTTCATGAACTGCCCGAGATTTTTCATGAATTGCTCTGCCCGAGCTTTTTGCATAAGGCTCCGAGCTTTTTCCGAGCTTTTTCATAAAAGCTCCGAGCTTTTTCATGAATTGCTCTACCTGAGCTTTTTGCATAAGGCTTCGAGCTTTTTTATGAACTGCCCGAGATTTTTCATGAATTGCTCTGCCCGAGCTTTTTGCATAAGGCTCCGAGCTTTTTCCAAGCTTTTTCATAAAAGCTCCGAGCTTTAAATTGAAAGAAAAAAAAAACTCTGGGGGCGCTGCCCCCCCCCCCCCGCGAGTTGACCGGGCAGCTCGACCCCCGAATGCGTCTGCGTAGCGCCACTCTGTCACCATTCAAGTGATTGCCTGAGTTTCAACCGGACTTTCTCTCTCTACTTCACAACTTTGTCACTGTAAACTGAATGAAAGAAAGCAGATGTGAAACAACAATTGAGGATATTTTTGTCCGTTCACCATAATATGTGCCTTTTAAACATAAGTTATTAAAGCAGTGACATTGTTGAAATACCACCCCCAAAAAGTGTTATTTATTTTTTGAGCCCTATCTAATGTTGTATTATGTAAAACATAGAAATTGTAATTATCAATCTGTTCTTAATAATTTTACGTATAATACTAAGAAAATGAAATAAACACACCGAAGTATACTTAACAATTTTTTTTAATCATTTAGCTATTCATTAACATCTTGATCGTCGATTCTAATCTGTGTTATATAAGTTTTTTTATTAGATTGGAGAAATCAAGAATTCTTCATGTTAACAACAGGCTTGATATTCCTTTGTAGCTGGCTTTTGAATTCCGTGAACACTTTTTTGCTTGAATTAGCTTATGTAAATGATCAATTTAGGAGACTATGGTGCAATTCTGCCATTTTTATGTCTATGAACAAAAAATGTAATTAAGTAGGAAAATAGGCATGGCTGATTAATACAGGGGAGAATTGTTTGTTGGTCCTTTGAACTGTCACAATAGATGTTATAGTTCACATTATATATTTGTGCCTTTAGGAGTAGCCTTTGAATGTTGCCTTGCTACGTGAAGAAAGTGAATATTGGAATTGAAAAAAGCTCCAACTCAGACATTGAATGTAATATTATTATTTTGGTGCTGCACTGAGAATAAGAATTGAATTAATCCTTATATGTTAAATTTGTTGAATTGCCAGTGTTCTATAATGTGAGGAATTTTCAGGCAAGATATAGCTATTGGGGGCTCCTCTACCTTGGTAGGCTTATCAAATCTAATGTTTTTTTATTCCTTAAATATTCCTCAAATTTGCTTCTTTTTAAGTCTTTTTTAATTAATTTATTTTATGAAGGATGCAGATTTTGAAGCATGCAGTGCAGGGTTAATGATGAATATTGATTTCAACTCCTATGTTTTCTGTTATGATTTGTTTGGAATGAAATTATCTTTCTGGTATTTGGTTAGTTATGAATTATTATACAGCTTCAATAGTTGAATGCATGTGTTGACTTTCCATTTTCATAAAAAAAATAATAATAAAGAATTCTTTAAAAATACTGCCACATGGATAGTACATTATTATGACAAATTTGTTTATGAATTATTTTGCTTTAAATACTTGAAGCCAATATTTACTGATCATGGTAAGTCAGTAGAATAAGGAAGTAGACAATGCTCTTTATCATTCTTTTTTATTCACGATAGAGATTCACTTATCCAAATTTTAAAACATTTTTTAAAGAATTTTTTTAATGGCACAACCAAAAATCAATTGTAAATATTATAAAACTATTGATATCATCTATTTGTTTGAGGAAATATGTTCGTCCGCGTGCAAAGCACGGGTACCGACTAGTAAACAACTAAAGCAAGTGGCACAAATTAAAGAGTTACAAGTATAGAGACACTAGAGATAATAGTGGTTGGCCAACATTTGTCTACTTCCACTTTATTATGCTCCACGAGGTTGAGTCTCTTCACTGTCAAGAATCTTTTTGGTTTGATTATTAATGTTTAATAGGTTGATTTTTGGTAACATTTTCATGTGTGCAAAAGATGTGAATGAGAGGACATCATATATCAGTCAAATCATCAAATACTCAGCATTCTTCAACACAATTAATCACTTGTGTCTTCTCAACAAAGGTTTATACATGTATAATAATGGTTATTCAGTGCTATGAAACTCCTACATGCCCCCAAGAGAAACAAAATATATGCTATGCTCAACTGTAACAGGATTCACGGCTGAAATCTCTGAAAACGAAAAGAGTTGTCAAAGAGGCCACATTAAGGTGCACACAGGAGGGAACACGATGAGAAGGCTGATCTTCAACAATGATATCCAGATCCTGGAAAGCAAAGTGAAAAAGAAGATATAAGAAAGTGAGAAGGCTAATCTTCAACAATGTAATTATAAGAAACTAATTAGCAATTTAAAGGTACAATATGTTGAACACTCTCAACAGGAACAGAACTTGACACAAAACATGCAGTACCGATACGATACGAGTACTCCCACTCAATTATAATGTATAACTACTATAACTAAAATATTTTATGTGCAGGCAGGTCCTAAACTCCACCACATGGTAGACCAATTCCAGCAAATTTGCTACAAGATCTGTCATAATTCTTTTAAAAAATTGTGCAGATCAAATAAATCATTAAAATTATGATATTAAAAATGAATCTAGCTGGATAATCAATATTTTTTTTGAGTTCAGATTACTCTTTTTGGTTCTGCAACAACTAGAACATGTTGATCCTACTTGGCGGCTGGAACAACAGAGTTTGGAAGACATGATTACTAGTATAGGCGTATAGCACATACCTCAAAAAGGTGGTAATTTTGTTGACTGAAATCTTTAAACTCGTCACCATCATTCACGCATGCCTGCGTCTTTTTGTATTGTCTTCGGCAAAAAACTCCCAGCTGTTGTGATTAAGGGTGCTCAAGTCATCAAGTTCTGCAATGGCTAGCAAGTATTGAGTGAGTTTCACAAGCTCCTGATCACTGTCTCGATTTGCATGAGCCTTCCTGAATGGCTTGATTGTCAAACCATTTTGTGGGTTCATTACAAAATTTCTTCGTAGATCATCAAACATTATGGTATTTTTGGAACTATAAAACTGCAAATACAACAAGAAAAACATTAATGCAGACCACATGAAAATCGCAAGACTTCCAATATATACAAAGCATCAAAAATGCATAATGCATGGTACTTTCGAAGGATCAATAAAGACAAAGATGTCATAGAGCATCACAAACATTAGGGACTGTAAGGACAATCTTTTTTCTCTTGGTATATTTTTTTATTACAATAAATGTAAACCAAATCCCTCTCCACTCTAGTGTGAGTGGGACTTGAACTCAAGACCTTTTCTACAACGACAAGAGATTTTACCAGCAATGCTAATTAGAGCTCACAAGGTACTGTAAAAACGACTATTAAGGGTTTATGCAATCATATGCTACGCAAAGAAAATACCAAAAAATTAAAAGAAGTGATTAAATGTCCACATATTTCAAACTAACATTTTAAAACACTAGTTGAAAAAGCAGCAAACATAAATATATACAATTTTGTACTGTGTACCTCAGGTAACTGAGCCCAAATCACACCAAGTGGTTTGCAATCAAAAATTCCACGAGAGTCTGACTGAACTGTAATCATAGCTAAATGATCTAGAAGCGCTGTGATTTTGTAGTTTGGATTATTGAGTACCCCAAGCTCTTCCATCTTCAACTCAACCCACTTCATGCTGAAGAAAGGAAAAATATATAAACTTCAAGAACAAGTTTTCTTACACTCAATTTCCAAAGACAATGATTTTCACAAACTCAAAGATTAAAAACTCTGTATAGGTAGTAAGTAGTAACTCTGATTATAATGTGTACTAGGCTTTAACTCTAAAGAGAACTGTCAAATTTACATAAATCAATCCCTATCCAGAAAAGCAGAGAGATAAAACATGGCAGAGAAAGCATTTGTCTAAACAGATAGAGCTCTTTGACCAACATTAACTATGAAAACTTATGAGGAAAAGAGAGAGATTAGGGAATATCTGACCTGGTTGCAGACCATATCATGATATCATACTCCGCATAGGCAGCTGTGAGAAACTCATGAAGATCTGCAAGATATAGCACCAGATGATGGTTAGCGGAACAACAAGGAACATAGGTACATAACTAACTACAAGCAAGATCTTACAAGGCCGCATAAGTTGAAGTGGATTCTCTGCAGTGGAACGGTGATCGAATAAAGTATAATCAATATCCAGAACCAGCAGTTTCTTTCCTTCGCGGCATGGAGTTCGAAGTTTAATCTACAATCACCCCATGTTAACGGAAAGAAATTGTCAAATAAAGTAATATACCATAAGTTGTCCTATATATGCATGTTACCATAAGGTGTCCTATATGTGCATATGTTAACGCCACATAAAGAAAATCAAGCAATACCCATTTATATACATGCCTTATAAGTTACCTACATAAAAAAATCATGCAAGATTAATGTAAGTTAATCAATTATAACAACTAATTTAATAGTTCAGAAAATGCTGGCAATGAAAAAAATTAACCTTTGTGTAGTAAGTTGTATCTATACCTAGGGGGATATAAGTAGAACAGAAACAAAGGAAGGAAATGAAAATTTTAATACTCTCTATTACCTTCTCATTTCTGACCGGTCACCACAGTTAAATACACATGTTTATCCCTTTCCAAAATCTACACATCTCTTAAACCTAAAATTTAGGTGCAAATTCAAGAAAAAATACTTTAGATAATTGAAGACAAATACGGGATACCCTAATAAATAGTGAACTGCATCCAATGAGCATAAACAAGACGAATGAAGATTTGTACCATTAAATCAACAAAGGCATATAACTACCCACACTATTAAGTATTAACAAATGAGTTCTCTTCCTATGCAACAAAATTAAAAGCAAATAGAAACATAATTGTAACAGGGTATAGACCATTTTGAGAAGACACAATAGGTATGCATATATGGAACATAAAATTTTTAATATAAATTTACTGAAATTGACCAGCAGTCCACAAAACCCATTAGCATGCATATAATGGAGTAACCAGCCCATTTCAACATCTCTCATAACGTGTTCTACGTTGTTGAAAGCTAGATCCACATGAGGTGTGTAATGCATAGCTAAAAAAACGCCAGTCACTATTAGAATGATTAAACAAATACCAGCTAACGGACCGAACCCCCACCAATAACTAAGATTGCTCGGGGTTGGATAATCTATCAAATGCTGATCAAGTGTGGAGTATACATCAAAACTGACGACATCGACCACAACAAAGCTAGAAGCTTAGAAAGTGAGACTTCTCCTCTATAACATCTTAAGCAGGCCTGAGCTAAGCAGAACAACTTGGTCATTCTGATTAATTTTGTAATTGAAAAAAAAAAAAACCTATTTTAAATCGATATAAATTCTAATGTTTGCAAACCCAAAACCTCGATAGTGCTTGTTTGGATCTCATATTGTAGAAAGCAGTTAATTATCAAGCCAGTAATGGGTGTCTTAGTGTCTAGATAACTTTTTTGAAGTAGACAGTTCTTTGAAGTTGTTTCCTAACAAGAGAAGTTAGCTGTTCACTACGCCACATAAATATCACCCTCACAAGGTGTATTACATCCAAGTTTATCAGAAAATTAATTTCAAGATCCAATTGTAGAATGAATTAAAAATACATGACCTTATGAAAGAATTCTAATAGCTAGACTCTAGAGTTTCTTCACATTTGAAAGAATCATGGCGGTAGTAGGCAACATAGTTGGAAATAATGGTTATATTTGGTAGCTGAGGAAATAGCCATGCGACAATGATGCAAGCAACGGGTTGTTGTCCAAATTCTTAAGTATAAGATATGTATAATTAGTAATTACAGTAAAATCAGTTCAGCTCCATGAAGGTAGTGATAGAGATGCAGCCAGTTTCACCAATTCTGGGAGGGTTATCATGTAAGATCTAAATTGTTGAGACCGAAGTATATGAATATATAGCTAAAAGAATTTTACAATTAAAAAAGAACTGTAGCATGAGAGAGAGAGAGAAAGATAGAATGCACAAATATTCTCAACCTACCCTTTTAATTATATTGCTTTGACAATTGAATCCTAGAAGCAATTTTCAAATGACTAAAAGCAAACACGTATAATCAATATTTGCACTCTTATCAGTGGTCGAGGTAAATCGCCAGTTGTATCTGAATAGACTGAAGAGAAGAATCAAAGTGACAAGTTTCTACAAAAACAATATTAAAAGTGTATAAATCAAATCACAGTTACATTATTAATCAATCACATTATACTTTTACAGTTCATAAGGATGGACAGTGACAAGCTACCAACAATTCCCTGCCGCAAATAAGAGAAGAATTGGAAAGAGAGAAGAAAAAAGGTTGTATAAATGAAAACAATAAAGGTTATACAGTTTCCCATGAACAAAAAGAAACATAATGGTCCAAACTGCCATGAAATAACTTCATAAAATATCCCCTTTTATAACCGTATAGCATATCTGAATCTGCATCCATTATAATGCCCTTAAAAAAAATATTTCATCACATTCTTCCTACTAAATAAAAGATGAGAAAACCAACCTTATATCGATTGGCACGTCTCCTCAGTTTCTGCTTATTGACCTCTTTATCCTTAATGTCAACAGATTCTTCTTGCCCAAGTTCAAAATCATCAATAATTTCTGGAGACTCCACTGGATCCACAATTATATCATCTTCAACAGTACTGCAAAGTCAGTTGAATTCATACTATTACCAACTACTGAATTCAGAAATAACGTTAGAAAGGCCACATGCCATCACTGAACGGAACTCCTTTCAAATGAGATGAGTTATCTCACCCTATTATACTATTACATATTTGTAATTTAAATGTAAACCTTTACAAATCAGAAGTACATACTACATAGTGTATCATTTATACTCTCCTAACATGCATAAGCACGTTATATGCCAGGAAACATATGGCTTATAACCTCAATTCAGTTCATATCAATTCCATGGAGACATTTATCCTTCCCAAATACAATGACTGTATACAAATCTCCTTTTTTGTGGTCAACACTAGTGCCGGGTATAAATCTCTAGCTAAACAAGGTAGCAATTTTTTCTCTCCAATAAAGTCATGCACTATCTTATCTAAAAATAATCTCTACAAAAGTTCTAGATTTATAATTATAATAATCAATGCTGTTCTATTAAGTAGGCAGCTTAGCTTGAATGTAAAAGAGATATATTTTCCCAACCAAACTGGTTTATCCCCAAAGTCAGCTTCTTCTTTCACTTGCATATATCAGAAGATTCAATGTGTGAAGTTTATTAAACTGCTCTAATAAAAATGAACTTAATCAAGGCATGATGATAGTGCCAGAATGCTAGCAAAAGTTGCGACGCCAGAAAACATGAATTTTATTTTTTTTCCCCTAAGATTTTCACTTCATCCCAACAAACAGCCATAAAATCACTCCTTTCCAGTAACTTTACATCGTAAATGTTTAAATAACAAAAACCCAATTATCATTCACTTCCTATGCGCCAGGTCCTCAAATTAAAAGCACCCACCGTCGTCGTTGTCAATGTCAAAAAATAACATAAACTACGTTCACAAATTAAAGTCTTGGAGAAACTAAAAACCCATTTCAAATACACTATCAGAGAGCATTTCAAAGAAAGCCAACAATAAAAAAACTAGTGTGCCTCGTCTGAAATTCCAAATTCACCAACCTAAACAAACTATCAGAGTCAAATTCCCAAGGCAACAAAAATTAAAATAAAATAAAATAAAAACAGAGAGAAAGAGACAGTAAGACAAACCCAATCATAGTCATTTTGAGAGAGGACTTGAGAGGGAGTGTGGAGAGCAAGACAGAGTCGTCGGCGAGTTTGTTGCCGATTTTGGGGTAGAGAAGCTTCTGTCTTTTGGGCAAAACGCTGGTGACTTCGCAGATCCTGCGCTTCAATTCGGATACTGAATCGTCACCACAGACTCGGACCGTGTACTCTTTCCCTCTCCACTTGACTGTCAGCGTCAGCTCTTCTTCTGATAAAGACGCCGGAGTTGAAGAAGAAGCCATTTTTTCAGAAAAGTGAACAAGTTCGATTACTTGCGTTCAAGTGTCAAGTGTGTAAACGTGTCTGCTTCGTTTTTTATTTCTTTAGGGAACATTGCACAAACTTCCCATGCATTTAGGTAATATTACACGTAGCGGTAACTTTGACATAATTGTACAAACATCCCCTAAATTCTATCGACTAACGATTGGGCTAACTTTTGACTACCAAAACTAAAAATATCTTTTACACGGCAATTAATATTTAAAACTACAGGAAATTATGAAAAACTCCAATATTTCTAAAATTATCACAAAGAAAATTAGAAAGATTTAGCTAATGATGATGGTTTTTTGAGAGAGAGGGAGAGGGAGGACTCGAATCCACAACCTTGTGGTGGGTGTGTAGAGGTTTTACTGTCGGACCAACCCATCTCGTCAATTATAAAAAAGCTATAAGTTACATTTTAAAGTTAGAGTGTGATTGGTATGGCTTTTAAGTAGAACTTCTATAGTGAATCTTTTTGTAGTAGAACTTCTAATGAGTGGAGCTTCTAATATAAAAGGCTTTTTGTTGTATAAATTACAAAAAATGTTGACAATGTATTTTTAAAAATAGCTTTTGGTTGTGTAAATTATAAAAAAGTGTTGACAATGTATTTATAATAAAAGAGTTTTATGGTGGAATATCTAGAATTTATAAAGAGTAGTTGAGACAATTCATGTGTTTTAAAAAAGCTCAAAAAAAGCTTTTTGGAAAAGCCCAAATTTTGAGCTTTTCTAAGTAGACATAAAATAGCTTTTACAAAGGGTAGTTGAGATAATTCATATATAAAAAAACTGTTTTGTATTTTACCAAACAACTAAGAAAAACTTCAAAATAGTTTCTAGCATTAAAAAAACGTTTTTGATCTTTACAAAAACCATACCAAACACACACTTAATATCTATTTTATTTATTTATACAACTCCTTTGCTTTTTGGAATGTTGAGGCAACATTAGAAGAACTCCCATCTACTACTACATAACTTGATTCGACAACCAGAACACAACCTGCTTCCATTTACTCATCATCATTGGATTTGTTTTTGTTTAACCTATAAGCCCCGTTTGGTACATGAGATTGGATTGAACTATTTTATGGGATTGGATTTGATTGAATTAAATATAACACTGTCTATTGTTTGAAGTAACATAGGATATGACTAAAATTGTCCAATCTTATATTTGGAATGACTTGGGATTGGATTAAAAATAATTTGATGAATTGTTTATTATATACTTAAACTATAATTAAATTAAATAACTTTTTAAATATTATTACTCCCTTAAATAATTTATAAATCTTATCATGGAATGCATATCCTCCTAAGTGTAGGTTTTTTTTTAAGGAATCAAAATGGAATCAGCTCATTGTAGTTTCTTCCTATTGTAAAATAATTTTGAATTATCATGTGTTGAATGTTGATGTATTTTTATTATCTTAGAGAACGGACTTCGAATGGTAATCATCTTCTTCTATTTTTTTGAACCCTAATTGCTAGTTGCAGTAGGTGATTTTTTTTTTTTTATGAATTCCCATTTTCAAAAAAATAAAATAAAAATTTGTTAGATACAATGAAAGAAATATCTTCGATTGAGAGTTTGAAATAAAGCTTTACTCATGTTTGAGAATGGCATATGAAGGTGTCAGCTGTCATTGATGCACAAAAGAAAGAAAAAAATTGAAAGAGAAGATCGAGCGAGATTTGATAAAAGAGAAGTGATGAAAGAGGAGAGTCGTTGAGATGAAGATTGGTACTGGTTCGATTATTGAGGCTGAGCTCTGGGGTATTCTGGAAGGGCTTAAACTGGCTTGGCATTATGGGTTTAGGAAGGTGATTGTTGAATCTGATTCGAAATCAACGGTGGAGCTGCTGAACAATCCGGTTCCTTGCAGCCACCCTCTCATTAGTATCATTCAGGCCTGCAAATATCTTCTGAGTAAGGATTGGAGTTGTTTCCTTCAGCATGTCTTCAGGGAAAGCAACAGAGTTGCTGATAGAATGGCCTTTCTTGGGCAATCTCTTGAGTTAGGTTCCACCATTTTCATTTCTCCGCCGCCTCTGGTTTCGGAGTGTTTAAGGGATGATTCTAATGGGGTTGGTTTTGCTAGACTATGTACTAGCTCTTAGTTTTTTTCTCCTTGTTTTTTCTTTTGGGCTGTTAGCCCTCTTTCTCACCAAAAAAAAAGAGTTGAGAAACGGTGGTTGGTGATGTTAGTTATGTAAAAGAAAGAGATGAATTAAATATGGTGGCGGTGGCCTAGGCGTAAATAGTCTCAATTGGCCATTTTTAATGGTTCTCTAAAATTTTCTCTATTTTGGAGACGAAAATAGAATATTCATCTCCATAAATTTCCATTTTACGATCTTTAAATAGTAAATATTAATATTTTCAAACTTTCTTTAATAAAATTGTTTTCTCTTTATTATTTTAGATAATAATTTACTCATTATTATTACACCAAAAAAATTCTAATCTTTTTTATAATTATCAACACCTAACAATTTTTACATTTGATAACTGTTGCGGAAAATATGATTAACAATTTATCTCCAAATTCTAATTGCTCGCAAGTGTACGAATCAAAAGATAGTATAGCTAGCCGAGCACAGATATCGTTCCCACAGAGACTGAATTAATCCTACAAGTCTTACCAATTAAACTAAAACTAAACCTTAAATTGAAAACTTTAATAAATGAGAATTGATTTGTTAATTATTGACTAAGAACAGAAAATTAAAGAAAAATATTAAAAGTTCACAGCAAAGCAAAATCGAAAATCAAATAGGCAAAACACTAGAGCATCCGATTTCACCGTAACCAATCATACTCAATTTCTTTGGCATGTTAATTCTAATTAATTCCCCTTATTGATGATCAATTTTCCCAAATATATTTAATGGCCATGGCATCTGGTTACACTAAAAGTATTCATACAAATTAATCCTCTATGGCATCTAGATGAATTGAATTTGTACAAACTCATTAAGTTCCATGGAAATTGTTAAAAACATCACATAAATCCCAATTGCATGGCATCTACAATTAGACATTCATGGTATCAATTGCAAGAAGCAAAAATCAAGTAAAGTATGGCATCTACTCTTACTTGCATCAAGTTACTTAAAAATAGATGGTGATCAAACATCCAAATTCAAGCACACATAAATTAAGTGCAGCAAAAGATACTCAATAGGGAAGAAAATTCGAAATTAACATTAACGAAATAAATTAAATAATCATGGCTAGGCTACATCGTAGCCCTAGCAAAAAGAATTAGTTCCTCATAGTCATGAATACAAGCCTAAGAGAAAACATAGTAGAAAATAATGATAGAACCCGGTTAATAGATGGAATGTCGCCTTAGAGCTCTTCAACTTGCCTCTGCTGCTGTATATATGATTTTTCTGCTGTATTTCCACTTAAATAGGCATGAATTGGGTCTTCTTTTAGTTCCCTAATCAACCTCCAACAAGGATAATTCAATGTGACTCAAAATAGGAAATACAATCCTTTTAACTTTAGGAATCTTGATCCAATTTCAACTAATCCTAACATGGAAAGTTTAGGATCAACTAAAACTGAATCAAAGTGAATTTTAGGCCTTCATTAATCTTCCAAAACGTAACAAATTCGTCTAAGACCATTCCCGAATAGACAGCCCGTAATGCTTTATTTCCAAAATCCCGCGTAGAAATTCTGGACTAACCTTTGGGTAGTAAAATGGTCATAACTCCTTCTAGAAAACTCAAAATCGCGAACCGTAAAATTCTACGGAAAGCTAACTTCCGTACCTTTCCAACCATATAAGGTTCGAAACCTAGTTCCTTCTGAGATGATACAGTTTAATTCTTGAAGTTGACCCATCAGCAGATGTTGTTTACTCTGACTTGATCCAAAATCTTCCAAATTGCTCCCAATTATCTCCTAGGACTTGAATAGTTGAGAACTAAGAAAAGAAACATAAAATGCAAGAGTTTAACTCAAAACAAAGCAATAAACTAAAGAATAGAGGTATAAAACATAGGCAATTATAATATTATCAAATACCCCCAAACCTAGTTTTTGCTAGTCCTCGAGCAAAATTAAAACGAAAAACTAAAACTAAAAACAAACTAAACTACCTAGGCCATTTTCGTAGGGAAACACGATAGCATTGAGCATATGCTACAAGCCTTTAAACCTCTAGGTGTCCCTAGTAGGAGGAGTTGTGTCTCCTGAGGGTTTACCAGCTGCGATACCCACAAACACTTGACTCAAGACTCAAAATAAAAACAAATAAAACAAAAACGACAAGACAAATTCACATACCAATAAGAATCAATGCACACACAACAAACTTACTCAAAACTAAAATCATGCGATCAAGTACATGCATCATATCTCATGTCTTGGCCATTAACCAAAATTCTCAGCTCACAAACAACATACTCAAATGCCATGGAGGGAATTCGTCTCAACTCTAGGTCCTCACAAGATATCACTCAATTTTCACTCGGAACATAGGCAACACTCTCAACAAGCATATGCGATTGAATTTATGTACAAGAAAATTTCAATTTTTATATCGCATATGAGTATATAATAGAAAAAAAAACGCTAAGCTTTATGCAAAAGATCTCATGAAAGGAATCAAATACTAAGAACAAGATAGAGCACAAACTTACCTCCACTCCCAAGCTAGAATCCCCAAAAGATCAGTTAGGTCTTTCTTTTTGGTTGTAATGGGGCCATTGGGTGAGGGGTAATGTAGAAAGAACGGAAAAGGATATCAAAGAACCTAAGATCATGTCAAGAGATGTATCGTGGTATGTTGATGCGTAGACATCTCTCCTTTAAATCTTCTTTCAAATTGTATTCAGGCTTCCTCATTGATTTCTTCAACTTCTTTTTCAAGTTAATATTCAACTTGAATTCCTCTTTACTCACCATTATTGTTTCTTCTTTTCATTGCTATGCTCTTCTTCAATTCTTGCCCCCTTTATTTATTTATTTTTTATTATTTATATTATTTTTTTTAAGGGAAGAAAATTCTACTTTTGATTCCTTTCTTTGCCTTGGTACATGCATGCTTTAGAACTTACCCATGCTTCTCTTCTTCTTTTCTTCATCTTCATCTTGAACTTGAACTTCATCTCCTTCCACTCGACATGATCCCAAGCTATAGGGTACGGCCAATATGAATTGGGTATAAGGGATAAGGATTATGTGGGTGATGAAAGAAAAAGGCTCATAAGTGTTTGGCTTCAAAAGGGCTAATGGAGCACACACATGAGTAGGGAAATTTAAGGCCTTTTTTGTAGGTTAGCACACATTGCCTAACATCACTTCTTAAGGTTCATCCAACATGAGAACAAAAACAAAATATGTGATACCTTTAAGAGAGAATAGTTCATTAGTATCCAATGCAAAAACCTAATGAGATCAATCTAAAACAATAAAGAACATGAAGAGTGTTTAGGAGTAGAATTAATAAAACCCTCTTTATTTACGCAATTTAAGGTTGTGATACTCACTGAGGTAGTCTCCACAATTCTTCCATAAGCAAACAAGCATGGCATCCGCTTACTAATCATCAAGATTCAGGCTTTAACTCAAAACATGATACACTAACTATCAATGCAATCCTAAAGTCAAGAATTCATGTGCATAGCATGCAATTAGACTCAAATCAATAGCAAACTTTTCATAAACAACACAAAAATTGACTCAATTTACAAAAACAAATTCTGCCGAAATTTAAATCTGACCTATGTCCACATTCAAGTGCGTGCCTCTAAAAATACTCAAACATATTTGCTCAAATTTTGACACAAGAAAATAGACATGAAAGCACACACTTTTCATTCAGAAAGGTTTTCAAAATTCGTTTTGAAAAAGTGAGAAAACGAGCGATGAAAACAGCTCACTCGCGGATTGGCGAAACAGAGCATCTCCTCTGACCTTTGGTTGAAGAATTGATCCTAACTTCAAAAATACCGCCCAGAATTTTACTAATTTTATACCGTTGGATTCGTATCGAAAAATCAAAGAACACAGCGTGGACGGAAAAATTTATTACCTCTCCAAAAGGTACAGTTTTTAAAGAAAATGTTTGCTCAAAAATTTATCCAGCAGAACACAAAAACGTAAAGATACAAAAACAAAACGAAAAAAATAAACCCGCACCCCCAAACCTAATCTAAACATTGTCCTCAATGTTTACAAGCAAATATAATGCATGCAATGAGTAGAATAAGCATGGAAGGCATGAAATAAACACACAAAAACAAAAACGAAGAAAAATAAAGGAACGAAAGTACCGAGTTGGGTTGCCTCCCAACAAGCGCTTTATTTTACGTCTAAGCAAGACGACATGCACGGATCATGACTAAGGTCCAGCAACTTCTAGGACTCCGACTTCTTCCCCTCTTGGTTCATCCAAATATGGTTTCAGCCGTTGAATTTTTACCTTGAATATTGAGCCATCTTTTATGTTCTTAATTTCCATAATTCCATGAAGAAGGACTTTAAGCACTCGGAATGGGCCAATCCATCTTGATTTTCTTTTCCCTAGAAAGAGATGCAAACGTGAGTTATCAAGAAGAACTTTAATTCCTGGTTTGAAATCTTGCTTTTGATTAGCCTTGTCATGGTAGATCTTGACATTCCTACACGCATCATTCGAATGTTGTGGCATTGCCTTCAATTTGATATTTGGAGCAACTTCAGTGGATGGCAAAAGCATGGTTGTGGTTGGCTCTATCACTTCAGAATTATTCCTACATCCCAGTGATTTTTGTGAGGCTCTTGAAATTTTTTTGGAAACCACATCTTCCACAATGTCGACTCGGAGACACTCTTCTTTATCATTTGGGTACTGAGTAGCTTCAAAGACCTTGAACACCACTTGTTCATCTTGCACTCTGAGAGTTAGTAAGCCTTTTTGAACATCAATTAATGTCCTTCCGGTAGCTAGGAATGGTCAGCCCAAGATAATGGGGATTTCTCGATCTTCTTCAATATCCAACACTAGAAAATCTGCCGGAAGTATGAGCTTGTCTACTTGTACCAATACATTCTCGATAATTCCTTGTGGGTACGTGATTGATCGATCCGCAAGCTGTAACGAAACGGATGTTGGCTTCATCTCCCCCAAACCTAGTTGTTTAAACACAGAAAAAGGCATTAGATTAATACTTGCACCCAAATCACATAAAGCTTTATCAAAAGAAAGCTTCCCAATAGTGCAAGGGATAGTAAAACTCCTTGGATCTTTCAATTTAGGTGGTAGCTTCTTTTGAAGGATCGCACTACATTCTTCAGATAGCATCACTTGTTCATGCTCAGCGAATCGTCTCTTGTTGGTGCAGATTTGCTTGAGAAATTTAGCATAACTTGGAAGTTGTTTCACTGCATCAAGAAAAGGAATATTAATATGAACTTTCTTAAATATTTCAAGAATTTCAGAAAATTGCTTATCCTTATCCTTTTTGAGACGTTGCGGGAATGGGATTGGTGGCACATAAGCTTTAACTGGCTCGGGCTTCTCTTGAATAGGTGCGACTTTGGTGGTCTCAATATCTTTTGGAGAGCTTGATCCAGGTCTGGTTTCCACTTCCTTTCCGCTCCTAAGTGTGATTGCTTTAACTTGCTCTTGATTCTTAGGATTCACCTCAGTTTGGCTTGGTAAAACACCCTTCTCTCTTTCAGTCAGAACACTAGCTATTTGACCCACTTGTACCTCCAAGTTTCGGATAGAAGCTTGATGATTTTGCAAAGTTGTTTGGGTGGCCTGCATAAAATTGTTAGTATTCTAGGCAAGTTGAGCAATTAAATCCTCCACGGATGGTTTTTTCTCAGGGGGTTGGAATGGGGAATTTTGGACAGTTTGAGTATTGCTCCATTGAAAATTTGGATGTTAGCGCCACCCTGGATTATATGTGTTTGAGTACGGGTTGTTCCGTTGACGGTTAAAATCATTCACTTGATTTGCTTGTTCTTGCATGGTCTCTGAAACACCTGCACAAGTAGCACCAGCTTCATTAAATAGGTTCACATATTTTGCAGACATTAAAGCATCCACTTTTCTATTCAAATTTTCCATTTGTGCTGCCAAAGAGGTAAATGCATTAATCTCATGTACTCCAGCTCTCTTCGACATCACTCTTTCTGCGCCCCATTGCTGAGTGTTAGTGGCTAATGTGTTGATGAGTTGAGATGCCTCGTCAACTGTTTTTGTCATGAAGGCTCCTCCACTAGCTGAATCTATCATTCTCTTGGTATCATCATTCAAACCTTTGTAGAATGATTGTAGCTGCAGCGATTCCGGTAGTCCATGATGTGGGCACTTCAATAACATCTCCTTGAATCGCTCCCAACTTTCATAAAAGACCTCAGTATCTTGTTGGGTAAAAATCATGATGTCATTCCTTAGCTGAACCATCTTTGAAGGAGGAAAATACTTCTGCAGAAATTTATTTGCCATATCAATCCAAGTTGTGATGGAATTTGGTGGAAGTGTATGAAGCCACGATTTCGCCTTATCCTTCAGTGAGATTGGGAACAATCGCAATTTAATGGCTTCCTCTGTTACTCCATTGATCTTCACAGTTTCACATATCTCAAGAAACTCTTTGATATGCAAATTAGGATCTTCAGTTGAATTGCCATAAAAGGAAGGCAACATCTGGATGAAAGATGGCTTCAACTCAAAATGGTTGGCAGTGATGGGAGGTCGAACAATGCATGATGGGGAAGTGGTGACAGAGGGAGCTGAATAATCCATCAAAGTTTGGTTCGGATTTGGTTCCTGAAGCGCCATATTGTCCATTCGCTCCTCGGGTGCGAGGTGCGTCTTTCTTAGTTGTCGGATTGTCCTCTCGATCTCAGGATCGTACGGTACACGCTCGAGACTTCGTGAACGACGACCGTGCATATATTCCAAACACAATTACCTAAAAAAATTAAAATTAAAGTTAACAAAATTAAGACAAGTAACAATTTAATTATGCAAGAATAAGAATCAAATTTCAGTCCCCGGCAGCGGTGCCAAAAACTTGTTGCGAAAAATATGATTAACAATTTATCTCCAAATTCTAATTGCTCGCAAGTGTACGAATCAAAAGATAGTATAGCTAGCCGAGCACAGATATCGTTCCCACAGAGACTGAATTAATCCTACAAGTCTTACCAATTAAACTAAAACTAAACCTTAAATTGAAAACTTTAATAAATGAGAATTGATTTGTTAATTATTGACTAAGAACAGAAAATTAAAGAAAAATAATAAAAGTTCACAGCAAAGCAAAATCGAAAATCAAATAGGCAAAACACTAGAGCATCCGATTTCACCGTAACCAATCATAACCAATCATACTCAATTTCTTTGGCATGTTAATTCTAATTAATTCCCCTTATTGATGATCAATTTTCCCAAATATATTTAATGGCCATGGCATCTGGTTACACTAAAAGTATTCATACAAATTAATCCTCTATGGCATCTAGATGAATTGAATTTGTAAAAACCCATTAAATTCCATGGAAATTGTTAAAAACATCACATAAATCCCAATTGCATGGCATCTACAATTAGACATTCATGGTATCAATTGCAAGAAGCAAAAATCAAGTAAAGTATGGCATCTACTCTTACTTGCATCAAGTTACTTAAAAATAGATGGTGATCAAACATCCAAATTCAAGCACACATAAATTAAGTGCAGCAAAAGATACTCAATAGGGAAGAAAATTAGAAATTAACATTAACGAAATAAATTAAATAATCATGGCTAGGCTACATCGTAGCCCTAGCAAAAAGAATTAGTTCCTCATAGTCATGAATACAAGCCTAAGAGAAAACATAGTAGAAAATAATGATAGAACCCGGTTAATAGATGGAATGTCGCCTTAGAGCTCTTCAACTTGCCTCTGCTGCTGTATATATGATTTTTCTGCTGTATTTCCACTTAAATAGGCATGAATTGGGTCTTCTTTTAGTTCCCTAATCAACCTCCAATAAGGATAATTCAATGTGACTCAAAATAGGAAATACAATCCTTTTAACTTTAGGAATCTTGATCCAATTTCAACTAATCCTAACATGGAAAGTTTAGGATCAACTAAAACTGAATCAAAGTGAATTTTAGGCCTTCATTAATCTTCCAAAACGTAACAAATTCGTCTAAGACCATTCCCGAATAGACAGCCCGTAATGCTTTATTTCCAAAATCCCGCGTAGAAATTCTGGACTGACCTTTGGGTAGTAAAATGGTCATAACTCCTTCTAGAAAACTCAAAATCGCGAACCGTAAAATTCTACGGAAAGCTAACTTCCGTACCTTTCCAACCATATAAGGTTCGAAACCTAGTTCCTTCTGAGATGATACAGTTTAATTCTTGAAGTTGACCCATCAGCAGATGTTGTTTACTCTGACTTGATCCAAAATCTTCCAAATTGCTCCCAATTATCTCCTAGGACTTGAATAGTTGAGAACTAAGAAAAGAAACATAAAATGCAAGAGTTGAACTCAAAACAAAGCAATAAACTAAAGAATAGAGGTATAAAACATAGGCAATTATAATATTATCAATAACAATTTTTACATTTG
The DNA here is from genome assembly GCA_033220585.1 of Dipteronia sinensis. NCBI lineage: Eukaryota > Viridiplantae > Streptophyta > Magnoliopsida > Sapindales > Sapindaceae > Dipteronia > Dipteronia sinensis. The sequence goes on from CM065645.1 coordinate 4,297,834, forward strand.
ATGATTTTGAAATAATTTTTTAACATTTATATTTTTTACACTTAATATTATTAATTCATTATTAAAAATAAAAAATAAAAAATATAGTCAATATTATACTCGGTTGAAAGATCTTAATAAAATATTTTTAATGGTATAATTTTTATAGTGATTATATTTATGAATAAAAATTTGTATTAAATTAATTGAGTTCAGTTAAAAATATTAAAAGTAGATAGAAGAGAAAAAATAATATTATTTAGCTTTCCTGGTCTCGAGATCTGGATGGCAACTATGCTCTTACACACAGACCCTTCTTGGGGGTGGTAGCCCGACCAAGGCATCAGGAGGGCTATTTAGCTATTTCCTGGTCTCAAGATCTGGATGGCAACTATGCTCTTACACTCAGACCCTTCTTGGGGGTGGTAGCCCGACCAAGGCATCCGGAGGGCTATTTAGCTATTTCCTGGTCTCGAGATCTGGATGGCAACTATGCTCTTACACACAGACCCTTCTTGGGGGTGGTAGCCCGACCAAGGCATCAGGAGGGCTATTTAGCTATTTTCTGGTCTCGAGATCTGGATGGCAACTATGCTCTTACACACAGACCCTTCTTGGGGGTGGTAGCCCGACCAAGGCATTATGAGGGCTATTTAGCTATTTCCTGGTCTCGAGATCTGGATAGCAACTATGCTCTTACACTCAGACCCTTCTTGGGGGTGGTAGCCCGACCAAGGCATCAGGAGGGCGATTTAGCTATTTCCTGGTCTCGAAGTGTTCACGTTGAGTTTCCCACTCTAGGGTGTAGTCATTAATGTTGAATATAGCTGGAGATAAAGATGGAAGAGAAAAAATGACTTTATTGATGATCGAGATGGAGTACATCTTTATTAGGGGTTCTAATGAAAACTAAATGGGGGTATTCTGCTTGAGAACCCCCAATTCAAGGGTAGAATTTCCTCAAATGATTTGCATTCCAAGTGTGGTCGATGGATCGTCCGTCCATGTCTTCGAGTTTGTAAGCTCCATTGCGAACAACTAGCTTTATCAAATATGGCCCCTCCCAATTGGGACTTAAGACTCCATTCGACCTTTTTCGAGTATTCAGGGTCACTTTCCTAAGTAGCAGATCTCCTTCTTTGAAATGTCAGGGCTCTGACCTATCGGTTGAAGTATCTAGCGATATTGCTCTGGTAGATCGCTACTTTCTCCGCTACCCGGTCTTGTTTTTCTTCTAAGAGGTCCAGATTAGCCTGGAGCTTGACTTCGTTACTTTCGGGCTCAAAGTGCTGTACCCTGAATGAGGTCAATTTATGCTCGATAGGGAGGACCGCTTCAAACCCAAAGGCGTGGGAGTACGGTGTCTCCCCGGTAGCTGTCTTCTGTGTAGTCCGGTATGCCCAGAGGACTTCTGGTAGCTCTTCGGCCCATTTTCCTTTTTTATGCTGTAGCTTCTTCTTTAGAAGTTTCTTGATAGTCTTGTTGGTGGATTCCACCAGCCCGTTAGTCTGGGGATGAGCCACTAAGGCTAGCCTGAGGTCGATCCCCAATCCCTTGCATAAATCTTTGAATCGAGCGTTGTCGAACTGTTTTCCTAGGTCTGCTATAATGATGAGAAGTGTCCCAAATCTGCATACCACGTTGGTTTGATGAACTTGGTCGTATTCTTTTCTGATATCCAAGAAAGAGGCCCTGCCTCGACCCATCTTGTGAAGTAGTCGATAGCCACTATAGCATGTTTCATCTGTCCGGGAGCGGTAGGAAGTTGCCTAATTAGGTCGATTCCCCACATGGCAAAGGGATACGGCGAGCTAAGAGATGATAGTCGCTCGGGTGGCTGGTAGGTCAAGTTTGAAGTTCTTTTACATGGCTTGCAAGATTGCATAAAACTCCTTGCGTCTTGGTGGATGGTCGGCAAATAGTACCCCATACGAAGCACCTGATATGCTAGAGCTTACCCACCTATGTGGTTCCCACAGTCCCTAGAGTGGACCTCTCTCAATGCTCATTTAGCGTTATCAGGATGTAAGCACCTAAGTAAGGGGAGGGATCTACCCCTTCTGTAGAGGTACCCGTCTACTATACAGTATCGGACTGAGAGTCTTTTAATTCTTCGGGCTTGGTCGGGCTCTTCAGGAAGCTCTCCTTCAAGGAGGTAGGCAACAATCGGGACCATCCAGCAAGGCTGGCGATCCAGGGAGCAGATTTCTCTATTTGTGGCTATGCTTGGTTGGGTGATCACTTGGAGGGGAATTCCCCGTGGTAGGGATTGGCCTCTGTTCGCCTGCTATTTTAGCTAGAACATCTACGCGATGGTTTTGGTGTCGAGGTACCTAATCGATCTTGAACCCCTTAAACTTATTTTTTAGCAACTAGGCTAGCTTTAGATAAGCAACCATATTATCTCCATTTGCCTGATACATCCCAGTCACCTGATTGACAACAAGTAATGAGTCGCTCTTGATTTTCAGGTAATCAGCCTTTAGTTCGATGGACTACCTTCATCCCGGCTAGGAGGGCTTCATACTCTGCTTCATTATTGGTGGCTTTAAACTCGAATCTGAAATAGTGACAAAATTCAGTCCCTTCTGGATCTATTAAAACTATGCCAGCTCCTCCCCCAGCTTGCCCAGATGCTCCATCTATAAAGAGGGTCCATGGCTTGCAGCCTTCCAGCTAATTAGTCGACCTCGGATGTCTTTTCAGAGATCTCATTTGGTATTGAGGGATCCTTTTGATCTGGGATCGCTGAAAATTCTGCCACAAAGTCGGCCAAAGCCTATGCCTTAATCGTGGTCCGGGGCTTGTACTTTAAATCGAACTGAGTGAGCTCTAGGGCCCATAAGACTAGCCTTCTAGACACGTCTGGTCTTTGTAAGAATAGGCGGAGAGGTTGGTCCATCACCACTGCTATTGTGTGAGCTTGAAAATAGGGACGGAGCTTCCTCGCTGAGATCTCCAGAGCATAAGCGAGCTTTTCCAGGAGGATGTAATTCCTTTCTGATTTGGTCAAAGCATAACTCACGTAGTATATAGGTCTTTGAAAACCATCGCCACACTCCTTGGCCAAAGCTCCGCTTACTGCAGTTTCTGATACGGCCAGGTAGATCTGTAACTCATCTCCGAGAACTGGCTTGACTAACAACGGCGGGCTTGTTAGGTATTCTTTCAAAGCCTGGAAAGCTCGTTCACTCTCCTGGTTCCACTTCATGTTTCTCCCTTGTTTGATGGCTTTGAAGAAAGGGAGACATTTATCGGTGGAGCGAGAGATAAACCTGTTGAGCGCCTCTACACCTCCAGTCAGAATCTGTACCTGTTTGAGTGAAGTTGGGGATTCCAGGTCCAAGATAGCTTTGATTTTTTCTGGGTTGGCTTCTATGCCTCTCTCATGAACCATGAAGCCTAGAAACTTCCCCGCTGTCACCCCAAAGGCACATTTGGAGGGGTTCAGCTGCATCTGGTTTTCCCTCAGTATGAGGAAAGTTTTGCGAAGGTCTTCCCGATGTCCTTTTGCGGTTGGGGATTTCGTGATCATGTCATCGATGTATACCTCCATCGTCCTTCCTATCTCGGGCTTGAACAGTTTGTTAACCAACCGTTGGTATGTAGCCCCCGTATTCTTCAAACCAAACGGCATCACCTTGTAGCAGTACAAACCCTGCCCAGTAATTAAACTGGTTTTATCCTGGTCAGCCGGGTGCATTTTAATTTGGTTGTATCCTGAGAATGCGTCTATAAGACTCAAAATTTTATTTCCGGACGTGGAGTCAACCAGCTGGTCGATCTTTGGTAAAGGAAAACTGTCTTTTGGACAAGCCTAGTTGAGGTCGGTGTAATCGACACACATACGCCACTTCCCATTCGCCTTCGTAACCATGACCACGTTGGCGATCCATTCGGGATAACGGACTTCTCTAATAAACCCTATTTTGATTAATTTATCTACCTCTTCCTGTACCGCAACGTTCCTATCAGCGTTGAAGTGACGCCTCTTCTGCTTGACGGGCTTGACTGTTGGATCTACCGCTAGTCGATAGGCGGCCAATGACATCGGGAATTCCAGGCATTTCATCATGGTTCCAAGCGAAGATGTCGCTGAACTCCCTAAGAAGATCAATTAGTCCTTTTTTCACTTCTGGTTCAAGGGTGGCCCCGACCTTGACAACCTTTGAGGGGTCATCATTTCTGATGGGTATCTCTTCTAGTTTATCTACGGGCTGCCCAGTGGCCCACTCCTTACTTCGTTCCTCCTCATAAGGCATAATAGGTTCACTTTCTGGATGCTCAGGATGTTCCGCGGGCTCCTTCTCCTCTTGGACTATCGGGGATGTTTGCATGTCTTCCTGGACTAATGCCACATGTACACACTGTTTTGCTAGGGCTGTAGGATTGGCAGACACTGCGTAGCATTTCCTGGCTGCCTGCTGGTCCCCGCGTACGTCTCCTACCTTGGTTCCAACCGGAATTTTAGGACGTTGTGGTATATGGACAAGACTCCATTCAAGGAGGAGAGGAATGGTCTCCCTAGGATGGCATTGTAGGCCGATGGGGTGTCGACCACAACAAAGTCGGTCATTAGATTCTGTTGAAGATGGGTGATTCCAATGATTACTGGGAGGATCATCGACCCCACCGGTATGATCGAATCTCCAGTGAACACGTAAAGTGGGGTGGTACAGCTGTTGTAACAACGTTGCTTCAGGTTTAATTTTTCCAAGGTATCCTTGAAGAGGATATCTACACTGCTACCTGTATCCACAAGCACGCGATGGACCAGACAGTTGTCGATCTGTATTGTGATTACCATGGGATCATCATGAGGTTGCACGGTGTTAAAGACATCTGCTTCAGTGAAAATGATATGCGATGACTTGGAGGGCTCTATCGGGCTTCGGCTGACTTTGAAGATCCCCCGGTTTTCTTCGATGCGGGGAATATTCCTCGTGTGGTTTTTCTGGGAGTTATTGGAGATGCCAGCCAGTGTAGGACCTCCACTGATGGTGTGTATCACCTGGATCTGTTGCATTAAGTCAGCATGTTCCCCCTTCATTTTTTCTGCGTTCTCAAGGATTTCAGCTTGTACCTCCCTTCCAGTGCGAATGGTATCTCTGATTTGTTGTAAGAATTCAATCAAGCATCCCCCCTTATCAGGGCTTCAATCTGGTTGCGCAAATTATAGCACTCTGAAGTGTTGTGGCCCACGTCTTCGTGGAAGTCACTGTACTTGTACCGGTTTCTCCTGTCCGCTGGGGCCTTCATGGGAGCGGGCTTTTGGAGTAGCCATTTATCTCGTATAGCAAGGTAGACCATTTCCCTGGAAGAGTTCAAAGGGGTATAGTAGTCATACTCTTTCTCTCCTTGCATTACGGGGGCCACGGTCCTGGAAGGTGGCGAAGCCCGGGGAGTGGTTCGTCTTGCTGGATATTTTTCTTGCCTATGCTGAGGAGCAGGGATGTGATAGGTCGACCTGTTGGGAGGTTTATTCTGAGTTTTCTGAACTGGCTCAAATTTTGGGGCTTCTTTTTTTAGACATTTTACCGTTCTCATGTCGTCGTGTTCGATCTTGACTTTGAGTTGTTCGTCGATCTTGACCTGCTCAAGAGCCCGGTCGTAGGCCTCCTGGTAAGTCTCGGGAGGTCTCTTGGTGAAGGAACGGAAAAGCTTTCCCGCCCATAGGTTCCGCCTGAAGTTGGCGAGAGTTTCTTTCTCGGTGAAAACTCTCATTTGTATGACCTCCTTGTGAAAGCGTTCCACGTACGACTGAAGTGTCTCACTCCATTCCTGAATCACATATTGGAGGTGTATGGGATCTTTCGGACGAGGTTTGACCCCTTGGAACTGCGAGCAAAAATCTGTTGATAATTTCGTGAAAGAATCCACGCTGCCAACATGCAGCTTCCTGAACCAGGTTTTCACGTAATCGGTTAGGGTCGTTGGAAACATCCAGCACATAGCTGCTCTGGTAATATTCTGGACCTCCATCTGTTGAACGAAGCTCTCTAGGTGGCTTAGAGGATCTTCCATTCCGGAGAACTTATCTGCTGGCATTTTGAATTTTGGTGGGAGCTCCGCTTCCCGGATCCTCCTAGTGAAGGGAGCGTTCATCTCGCTCAGGGGATCCTTTTTATCCTCCTTATTCTTTCCTTTTCTTATCTGTTGGACCTCCTTCTGTAGTTTTGCCAGCTGATCCCTCAGTCCCTTGTTCCCGGGTTTCTTTGAATTAACCTCAGATTCCTCACTATCAAGCCTTTCTGATGAACTGGCAACCTCTATCCGGTCCGCCTCATGGATAGGATCCATTTGGGAAGTTTGTCTACTCTCCTCCTCTTGGGCCCGGGCTGTTCTCTTTGATGCGGTTGGATGGGATGGCTCTCGTTGCTTCCGGGTAAAAGTATCTGCGGCAGATTTTGCTCGCCTGGGTTGATATTGTGAAGGTCTTTTTGGAACTGGGGGTATGGGTCCCAGCTTATCCCGGATCGAAAGTTGGGGCCCAGACCTACCTCGAGCTGGCTCTGGAAGAGGAGGTCCCAGGCGATCGAAAGCAGGCTGCATAGCTCCGAGCCTGCTCGGCTCTCCCTGATCATTCATGTTGGTTGGCTGGATTGTGATGAGTTCAACGAGCAGGCGGATGCGGACGGTTTCTACGAAGGCTGCCGCTTGCTGGTCGAGCGCAACCTGGCTCACTATAGGGTGGCCGGAAGCCCGCGCATTAGTTGTTTGGACCGGAGCTTAACTGCCATATCCAGATTTTCTCCCCTTTCTTGGGGCCTTTCTTGTAGGCCTCGCGGGGGGTTGCTCCGAAACTCTATGTTGGCCTTGGGAAGAGCGGAGCCTCATAGTTCCTGTAAAACAACGAAAATGTAAATGTAAATAGTTGATTAATTGGGTATAGGGCTGTTCCCACAGACGGCTCCAGAAAGTGTTAACAGAAATCTTGCTCGGGGTAACAAATCTCAGTTAGCACCCTCAAGATCATTACCACGTAGGTGATGACCAATGGTAGAATATATATATGTGTATCAAGCAATGTCTAATGAAATGATATGGAGATAACAATTTCATTAGGTACTCAAAAGGAATAAAAATCTTTCTTCATTGATAACATATGATATACATTTCTCTATCTCTCTTTCGAATTGCTCTCACTTTTTTCTGGGTGATCGTTAGGTGTTTGTTGTATGCCTGTCGAATAGTAGTCTCCTCTTTTCGAAGAAGGAAGTCCCTCCTTTATACAGTGTCTTCATAGGGTTAAACTTATTGATTTCCCCTTGATTTTCTCATCCCTCCCCCCCTCTTATCGGACGGGATTTTTACCTTTAAATGTCGTTGACTTTGAGTTAATTGCTCAGTTGAGGATATCTCGGTGGAAATCAATTTGTTTCTTAATTAGATTCTATTACTTGTTCTGCACGTGTATAATGTCTATAGATGTGATACTGTGTATCTTCGGGTCTAGCATGATTCTCATAGGGGACGTAGAATGTATTAAGGTGTGGTGCATCAGTTAGTGAGGTTGATCATTGTCCCGGCCCCGATATTGAGAAGCTTCATCCAGCTAGAAGCTAGGTCTGGCTTCCTTTGACTTTTCGAAGCTAGGTGCGACCTTCTATGGACACCTCCATGTATTAGCGAGGTATAAGCCAGCTTCTGGAGGAATTATGAGGTAACCTCGACTTCGGGAGGATTTGGTGACGAGAGCTTGATCTGACCATTCTAGGCTCTATTCTGGATATTTCTGGATCCTGTCCTTGTTCCTGTGGGGCGGTATCATAGCTCGGCTTTGGGTTGGGTAGAATGGTCTCCTGGTGGAAACTTTCGGGCATGGAGCCAGGTCTGGAAGGTGGAAAATTTCCCTTTGGATCTTAGCCAATTTTGGCCTATTAACATATACTTATAAGCTATAATCATGAAAACCCAAAACTAGGTGTATCCTTTTCCTTTTATTTAATAAATTATCCTTGTTACATTAACAAAATTGTAAACTTGGATGAATTTTCCTGTAAGAGAAAGAACCTAAAGACAATTAAATAACACAGTAAAATTGTTTAGGGTATAACAAAAGAGCCAAATTGTTTCAATAGGATCATGATTTTGCAAAGCCAACTCATGATGGACAATTCTTCTCGTTGGTCAGTATATTATTAGAAATGAATACAGAAGATCAGACCTAAACATCTAGCAAGATGAAATTTTTATCTCGTCAGAAGAAAGTGTTTGCAACTGATGGTAACTATCAAATGATAAATACATTCAAATTCCAAAACTAAATGATTATTGAGAAAACCCAGTTTCAAAAACCTTCTTAATCACAAAAAAAAAGGTTGAGAGAGAGGGAGGGGACTGTTAGGGGCTTTTTTTTTTTTTTTCTAAGAGCATCTCCAATGGTAATGTGGCTTGCATTTGAAAAAATGGTGATATGTCTACATTGTCATGCCAATTGCTTCCTATGTTGCATGTAACTAAACTTGATAGATATCCAAATGAAAAAGTGGTCTCCAATGCTTCAGTTGTAAAATAAATGTTTTTAATGACATGTCAATTTATTAGTGGTCTCCTTAAATGTACTTTAGAATTGTTGAATAAAACAAAATAGAAGACAATGGTGGTTGCTAACTGGGCCAACAAGATAGTTGTCCAACAGACCGTCTGAAATCAGAGAGTCATGTTGACAGCCTCTAAAAAAAAGTTGTCACCTCAACTTGAAGTTGTACTAGAGAGGTTGCATTGGAGATGAATTTTTTAACAAAGTGGATGTTTATCCTACATGTCATATAATTTTTTCACAACCCACATTAGCATTAGAGATGCTCTAAAGTGTTATAAGACCTTAATTTCTTAGACATATGGATAAGTCTTACAAATTAATATACTATGATATGTTTGTTTTTTCATTTTGGATAAGTTATTACAAATGTAAAATTGATTAGATTGTGTTAGGGTTTCTTCAAAATTGAAAATTTTTGGGAAATTGATTTTTTGGGTTTTATTATGTGCGGATAAAGTGTAAATATATTAATTGTTATAAGCCATTGATGGAAATTTACTAAAAAAAACTCTCTTATAACACTTTTTTAATAAAATAAAAGTCAAAATTTTATACTTTTTTAAAAAGACATATATATCTTAAAATAAGATATAAGTTGGAAAAACAAATAAACTAAATCTTAATTTAAGATATAAGAGGCAATAAATCTTATAGGGGAAAAAACAAACAACCCCTTACTGTTAGAAGCAAAGTGCAATATTTTACTTGTATCGAAACGACACCGTTTTATGTGGAGTCTAGTGGGCTTCTGCTTCATTCAAATGTTAAATCCTTACACGATTACCCTGTTTTATTTTTTGTTAAAGAGCATTTTTTTTAATATACCGTTTTATTTTTGTTAAAAAGCATTTACAAAGAATCTACAGACTATATAATGTTTTATTTTTCAGTAAAAAGAGGGTGTATTCATTTAGGATTTCAAAAAACCTTTTAATGATTTTTTTAAGTGGATGACTTTTACAGATTTCATGAACTTTTATAGACTTTTATAGATTTTACAGAATTATGAAAACTTTCATAGACTTTCATTTCAAACGACTTTTAATGACTTTCATTTTAAAAGATTTTTATAGATATTTATAAACATTTATTGATTTTTAAATATGATATATATTTTGTTTTAGCAAAATTATATAGATTTCTTATATCAATAAAAATATATATTTTTAAAAGAATAAGAAAATTATTGTTAATTAAACTTGACAAAAGCATTCTTGCCTATATATGTGATTTTAAATTTTTTTATTTGAAATTTTATTATATTTTGCATCATAAAGACATTATGCACCTAATTTGTTTTTTTATAGATAGTCAAATTTATTTTTATAATTAGTCAAAATATTATATATTTTCTTTTAGAATAAATGTAGCAAATCGACAATAATATTAACGTTTAAATGTTTCTACGAAAGTATGAGAATGGGTATAAAACATCTACCCAAAATTAATTCAAGTTACTAAAGATAAAACATAAAAACTGCACATATTTGTTGAACAAGATTCATGCTTAAAAGTGAGTGATTTAATATTGATCATAATTACATGGAGTTATGCTCATATGCGACTTTGATTATGGCATATTGACATATTGAGTAATGGTTTTTGTCTTTTATTATTTTTAATTAACATAAATAAAATTCGTTTGATTTGTTTCGGTGTTGTTTAGTTGTTTGAAAATAGGGGTAAAAAAATGAAATCTCTCGTTTTTAATTGCATAGCCTATGGAGAGTTGTTTTATATTATTTTTTAGTTATTTTTTGTTTGTTATAAATCATTAATGTTTGTATGTTTTTTTTATAATGTTTATTCATTTTAAAAGCTATTCATTTTATTTTATTTGTAAAATTTGTTAAGAATGTGTGTTCTTTTGCTTAAAAATATAACATATGGTTGATGGTTAATATTTTTCAAAACGTTTTATGTTAAATTATTACTAATTAAAAAACAAAGTCATTCAAGGTCATTGGTAGGAATGAAAGACAAATTGTAAGATTTGTTATAATTAAAAGTCATTGATATTTAAAATTCATTAAAAGCCATTGAGATTTTGAATACTTCCTAACTTTCATAGACTGTTAAAAAGTCTTGATTGAATACCACATGACTTTTAAACTTTTAAAGACTTTTAAACTTTTAAAGACTTTTAAAAGTCTATAAAAGTCTGTATTGAATACCTCATGACTTTTATAGAGTCTTTAAAAATCTACATAGAATACACCCAAATTTTTTTAATTATACAAAAGTAATTAAAAGTCTATTGAAATCCTAATTGAATACACCCCCTAAACATAATAAATAAGAAAGTGTACTTTTCAAAAAAAGAAAAAAGAAAGTAAAAAAAAAAATATGTTAACCAAACAACTAGTGTATTCAACAATTAGGGTGTGTTTGGTACGGGGACGAGATATGACAGGGCAGGATGAGACTGGACATGACAAGACCGTTGTTCCGTATTGTGTTTGGAATGTTTGGGACAGAACTGTTATCTGTATTGTTATACTTTTGGTATTACTGGGGCAAGACGAGACACGTGGTTCAAATGACCAAAGTGTCCATATTTGTTTTCTCTAATATTTGTTAACACACACCGGTGATAAATAATATATTTATGTATGATATTTAACAAAAATAAAACATTAAAAGAAAAGAAAATGGTAAAATTTAATTAATCAAATCTGTTTTTTTTTGAAATGAAAATGAAACAAAAAATAAAAATATTACAAAATTAGTATTTTATATAGGACATCCAATTAAAAAGCTTTTGAAGATAAAAAAAAGGCTTTTGAAGAGATCTGGATTTTTTCTAGAAGTCTTCAAAACTAAAAAAAAAACAAAAAAGTTTTTAGTTTGCTGGAGAAATCAAGCGATCCAGAGCAACAAGTGCTAATGTGTTTTAGTTTCAAGCTTCCATCATCATTGACTTCTTACATTGACACATCACTTTAGAGAAAAAATTTCTGAGTTTCATATCTTCCAGTCGTTTCTTCTTGGTGGTGATTTTTTTCCAGTTATCTTCTTCTTTTTTTAAAATGTCTGGGTTTCATTTTTTTTCAAGGTCGATGATGATGGAAGCTTGAAGGCGAAGATTGATGATGATGGTGATCCAGAGATGAACATACAAAGGAGAGAGAGAGTACGAAGGAGAGAGAGGGGATTGGGAGAGAGAGAGAGAGGGGGATTCAGTTGTTGTAGTAGACAAGTTTGTAATTTTTGAAAATCTTAAAGGGCAATAAGGTCATTTTCACACTTGTCCCATGTTGTCCATTCAGTTACACGAATTTGGGCAGGATAAATTTTAATGATTTTTATCCCATGTTGTCCAGTCTAGTCCTATATTCATAACACGTCAAACGTGGTACAAGAGGAAAATTGTCCCACAGTTGTTCCGTCTCGTACCATGTACCAAACGCGGCCTTAAGGATACATATCAGCATAAGAATTCAGTAGTTGCATGCACAACAACATCAATTAGGTCCGGAATGGGACTTATAAGAAGGGCAGGAGTTATATTGCATTATTGCTCAAACAGGTTGTAAGATATGAGAAAAAAAAACATGAAAACTCATTGCAGGTACAGAATTCGCTTACCAATCTATGAGACGCTTGTTTGGCATACAAAAAAAAATATGAGAAGCAGTTCATATTCAAGTGTATACAATCCATCTGGTGATTGCAGTAGCTTGTTTTACTATTATTTTTGGACTTTGCCATTTGCTTAAGTAATAATTTTTGTAACATTAAATAGCTTGGTACAGTTTATATCAAATCAAATTAATGTTATAGACTTATGGTGGTTTATTATTATTTTTGTAAAAATAAAAACCATTTATATATTCCTTTTTATCATATTTTAATCTTGAATAATTTCTTATCAATATTTACATAAAAATGGATTACGATCCATTAAAAAATATTTATTTAGTTATTTGTATCATATTATATGAAAATACATACCAATTTGAGAGAAAATAAAAAGTAGTTTTGGAAAACATTAAAGTTTCATTTTATCACATACGAAAGTTTAACGGTTAATAACCGTGTTTTTATATAATTACCAAAATATCCTCATATAAAGACCCCCCCCCCCCCAAACTCTCTCCCATCCCTTCTCTCTCTCTCTCTCTCTCCTCTCTCTCTCCTTTCTTATCTTCCACCATCGCCGGAGACAAAGGGCCAGTTTGGTATTGCTGTAACTTATATAATTGGTGTTAGCTGTTGTTATTGGTATAATCTTAAGAAATTGCACATCGGTATAAACATCGTGTTATATGGGGATAACGAGTGACGTGTCAACAAATGTCAACCAAATTAAGCCAACTTAAGATGACCAGGAGATAACCCCCCTATGCTGATCAAAGTTATTTAGATGGTCGGATAAACCCAAATGGTCGGGTCTAGCTATCCGACCGGGTGTAGATCTCTGGTCGGGGGTGAGAAAGATTTGGTCGGGTTTGGATGAAGGTCGGCTAAGCGACACATGGGCAATTTCCAGATAAGCTCGGATGTTGGACATATTGATAACGTTGAATTCAATACAATCACAACTCATACACGCAAAGAAGAGTCTTCCTCAAATAAGGTCTCATAAAACATACTTTGATAAGGAAACATATTTCCTTAGAGCTATCAGAATTTAGAATAAGCAAAAGATCTGATGTGATTAAAACACAAACGATACAAAACAGGAAAGAAGATCAGCACGATTCCTATAAGTCAGAGTTATTTATGTCTCATTAAAGGACTGCCACTAATTCTTTTACTTGTACTCCAAGAATTAGGGTTATATGTATGTATAAATAAACCCTAAAAACACCTGTTAACAGGGTTTTTTTGGCAAGGGTCCAAAGGACAATTTTCCAGCAAACAACCACCTGGTAGGAACTAACCCGGCTCCCAGGCACCTAGCGGGACCAATACCGCTACCTCGAAAGAGTCGCCACCTAGCAAGCCAGGACCTTAGCTACCTATCCACCTAGACAAGGCGTTAGAGGTATGATCCAGGAAGGACAGGTACCACGTTGTATATCTACGCTGACACCTAATGGAGTGGGTATCGCGATATTGCGGTCCCCGTACCTCGCAGGTATCTGGTACTTCCTACCTGGTACCCCGGTACCTCGACGTGCACCTGATATCTCAGAGCATTTCGACACCAGCTCAGAATCCAATCAAGACAGACATCCCATCTGTCCAGCATGACAAATATCACTACAAGGTCGCCAGTATGATTAAAACAAGCACCATGACAACAAAGTCAGACTAGTATTCTCCTCCAAACAGCGCAAACAAGAAGAGTTGACTCCACCGCCATTTAAAGCGCCTGAAAATACTCTAAGAGTGATTAAAACTAACCTAGAGGGGGGGTGGGGGGTGAATAGGTTTTAACTAAATTAATTGCCATCTTTTGATTAGACAAAGTTAATCACAACAGCCCCTAATAAACAATCATTGTAATTAAGTGTGGAAAATAAAATAGGGACATAATGATTTGTTTTACGTGAGAAAACCCCAAAAGGGTAAAAACTCACGGGTCTAAGGCCAGTCGAACCCTCAAATCCACTATTTACAAAAAAGATTATAACCTAGGTTGACCACATCACACCTAATCGGTTACTAATCCGTTCTTGCTACCCGCATGCTTTTAATAGTGATTTTAGGCTCTTGCTTGTACACTACCTACTGCACATACAAGACTTAACTCTTAAATGAAGAGATATGCAACCTAAAGTGAATATAAAAATATTCTAAATGCATAAATGCTAGGTCAACACATATTATGCTTATCTAGTCATGTATGAATGCTTCAAACAATCCTAGATATCATGTTGCTATATGACATACATATAACTTAGCTATATGAAATGAAAACAAACCTAGATGCAATAGCTATCACAATACAAAAACCAACAAACATACAACAATGTTATCTTGAAAGTAAAAGGCTCAAACTTAAAGCAAATAAGTCATAAAAGAGCCATCTTGGAAAACTAGAACATAAGAAAAAATGGAGATGGTGTTCTACTTACCAAGTCATGTACTTTGATGCAAACCCATGTAAGAAAACATCCTAGATGAAGCTAGATGATGTTTGATTCATGTATGGATGATGAGTGTTTGGGTTTTGGTTAGGAATAATACAATCTTGCTAACTTTTCTTACAAGTCACTCTTGAGCTCTTTAAAAATGGAGAAAGAATGGTTTCGGAAGCTCTTGGAACGAAATGGAAGAGATAAGAATGTATATATAGCAGGTCTAAATGAAACGGCACCGTTTAGGGCAAAACAGGGTACGACCGCTATGCGTACCGCTGTGGATAGTCACATCGGTCATGCAGTGGTGACACACTGTGTTGCCCACCGGTGTGAATTATCACATCGATCTTACAGCGGTGACACAGCGGTGACACACTGTGTGGCTTACCGCTGTGAAAATCACAGTGGTGACCCATTGTGTTGCTTACCGCTGTGATAATTCACAGCGGTCCCACGGCGCCCATGACAGTGGTCAACGGTGCAAAACAAATGCACAACTCCTAACCTTAACAAATCAACCTAGATACAAAAGATATGAGGATGAAGAAATATGTAGTAGTGAAAGTGTATTAACATGAAACACACAACAATTATATGAGATATGATAATGCATGAGTTGTGAGTGTGTGCAACTAGTTCTCTTCAATGAGTTAAGAACTTGTTATACCTTCTTGAAGTGCCCTTGAGATTGATAGTGCCACTGGAGCTTGATCACGAACAATGAGGCCTAATCTATCCTTACAAGAAAATCCCCGATGTGGTTTGTCAACAAAATAAGCCAATCACAGTATGAGGAACTTACAGCGCCATAAACGAGACCTAACGTTCAACCGAATCAGAATTTAAATACGACAATGATTAACAGGTTCAAATCCAGCGCCTTCAGCCTCATTCAACTCATTTCAACGCCTAAAATAAGATTCCAAATAATCCTCATAAATGCGACCAGATTCAGGGGAATATTGGAGACCTATATATACGGCCTTGAAGAACAAAGAAGGGGGATCCCAGATCGTGTTTTGATGGCCAAAAAAGAAGAAGAAATTTATGCACCCAAGGTAACTCCATTAGAGCTCTCTAAAGCCAGTATATAGACGATCATTGGGTAGATAATATCCACTTATCGACATAAACGGAATTCTCCATCTCCATTTTGTGTTAGAGAGAGTGAAGAGAGAGTGTTGTAACCTTTACACGAGTGTTTATTCAATAAAACAGTATTTGTTCATATCCTCTCGGTTCTTTCATATTTGTCCATATTAATCTCTGGCATAGAAAGGAACCTCGGTACCTACCTCACTATTGCCTATCGGTAGTGGACGAGGGTGTTAACAGAAATTTCGCTCCCCGAGTGGATTTTTCCGTTAACACTTTTTGGCGCCGTCTGTGGGAAACACCACACCTTCAACAGAAAGCATGTTAGCCTCGTTTTCTTAATCCATTACCAATATAAAACTCCGATCTTCTCAGGATCATCTCAATCCGTTGAGGCACCAGTCAAATGCTTTAACCCGGAAGGGTCAGAAGCCGAAAGAAAAGGGGGAAAAATTATAACCCCGCTCCAAAGCCATCAGCTACAATGCAGGCTACCCCCTGATACCTGCCAACCCGGCAGTTAACCCTGCTAGTCTGGACCAACAAGTCACGGCCTTCATAGAAAGCATCCGCCTCCGAATGGTTGAGGAAGGTGGAGCCAGTCATCCTGCAGTACCAGATACCATGGGAGAGGCAAGTAGCCAAGGTACTAGGATAACCCCATTCGACAGATTGGGACCACCACCTCCAATACCGGTCCACGACATACTCGGCCCGTACCCCCAATACCATCAGTCCGTGATAGACTCGGGCCCATGCCCCCGACTCCGGGACAACCTGAAGGATATCAACCTCGACAAGTGAGATCCGCCATCGACCCCCCTAGGGAGAGCCACTACCCGGTTCAACCGGAAGCTACTTCTAGACGACCTCAACTAGAAGCGGCCATGAGGCAACCTCGGTCAGTGGTAGGAGGTACTATTAGAAGCACCCGAGAAATCCCTCTCTAGGGAGAGAACCAGGATGAAACTTCAGTAGCATCAGAGAGGTCTGATGATAGAGATTCTGAAGTAGAATCCGGGAATGATGGCAACAAGAGTCTCAGAGACCAGGTTGCCAGAATGGCGAAAGAGATTTAGGAGTTAAAAAAGGGCTTGCATTGGGAAAACCAAAAAGACCCTTTGGGAGAGATGAATGCTCCCTTCTCTAGGAGGACCGGGGAGGCAGAACTACCTCCCAAGTTCAAGATGCCAACCGATAACTATTCAGGGACTGAAGATCCCCTGAGTCACCTAAAAAGTTTTGTTCATCAGATGGAGATCCAGAATGCTACCAAGGCTGCCATGTGTAGGATGTTCCCTACCACGCTAACGGACTATGCCAAGATATAGTTCAGGAAGCTACCAGTAGGGAGCGTTGACTTATTCACCAAGTTGACTACCGACTTCTGCGCTTAGTTCCAGGGCATCAAACCTCTCCCGAAGGATCCCATCCATCTTCAATACGTGATCTAGGAGCGGGGTGAATCGCTCAGAGCCTATGTGGAAAGATTCCACAAATAAGTAATTCAGATAAGGGTCTTTGCAGAGAAGGAGACCTTGGCCAATTTCAAAAGAAATTTATGGGCAGGCAGGTTATTCAGACCCTTCTCCAAGCATCCGCCAAAGACATACCAGAAGGCTTATGACAGAGCCCTGGAACAGATAGAGATAGATGAGCAGCTCAAAGTCAAGATGGAGCATTGCGATATGAGATCCGCCAAGCGTCAAAAGAAGGAGGCGCCTAAGCCCGCACTAGTTCAAAAGAATCATAACAAACCTCCCAGCAAGTCTACGTACCAGTCGCCACCTTCCCAGCCTCCGCAGAACTGGTACCCAGTTATGCGAACTCCTCCTAGAGCTACGCCTCCTCCTAGAAAAGTAGCACTGATAGATAGGGAAGAAAGGGGGTACACTCATTACACCCCCCCCCCCCTGAACGCATCTCGCGAGACTATCTACCTCGCCATCCGCTACAAAGGACTACTCAGAAAGCTTGGCCCAATAAAGGCACCAGCCGATCAGCGAAATCCTTATAAGTATTGCTATTTCCACGAGGATGTGGGTCATAACACCTCGGAATGCTACAGTTTGCGTAACCAGATTGAGGCACTGGTAAGAGGAGGATGTTTGGTAGAATTTCTCCAACAGGTGCGCGATAACATTCACACTGGGAAGGAGGTACAAGTAGACATTAGAGCAACAGAGGAGAGAAGGAAAGCGAAAGGAAAGGATCTGATGGAGCAAATCCATATAGTCAACACCATCAGTGGGGGTCCCACCCTAGCGGGAACCTCCAATAATTCCAGAAAGAACCACGCCAGGATAGATGCGGGCAAAGATGTCTTCAAGGTCACTAGAGAATCACCCAGATCTCCTCCTTCATCACAGATTATCTTCAAGGTCACCGAAGGTACCTACCCCAGTTATTGCCTACCGGTAGTGGACGAGGGTGTTAACCGAAATTTCATTCCCCGAGTAGATTTTTTCGTTATTAACACTCAAGAGGGGTTCACGAATCAGGAGATATTATTAGAGAGCAAGTGAGAAAGAGATTCTAACATTCCTTTCATAGTGGAATATTCTCTCGCCGTCACTAGCAACCGTGGTTCTTTCCCTTTAGGGTTTTCCATGTAAAATCTCGTTTGCATAGTTCTTATTTTGCTCTTTTCAATTTCTTACATAATCATTAATTTCATACAACTTGTGTGATGCACCATTGACTTTACATAATCCAAAAACCACCGTCAGCAATTGGCGCTGTAAGGAGGGTGTGAACCTACGTAAGTGTGTGTTTGTTGATTAATACAGTTTGATAAAAGAACTTGTGCAACAGCCATATGGCGAGTAGCAGAGATGGGAGTCAATCCCCGTGTGAGACAGGTACCCAACATGGTGTCAAAGACACAGGTATAAGCAACACCAGTGGTGCAGGAGGAGGCTTGCCTTCTAAGACTCCGCCTTCAATTGGGCAAGATATCACAACCTCTGCCGATGCTACCCCTGATATCTCCCCATACGCTTTCCGGCAAGTTCAAGAATCCCTGTGGAGAGTCATTGAAGATGCAGCTAGATAGGGAATCAATATAACTGTCACCGCCAATTTGACTTCACCATTCCAACTGTCTACACATGTGGTGGCTTAGGATCCCAGGATACAGTCTGAAGTAGTAGTTCCAACCCCTGATGCTCAGTAGAAAACTGGTAGAGATAGGGTGAATAGCCATGAAAAGAGGGAGCGATCCCAAAAGGGAGACGATCTCCAAGATTACCAGGATCACATGAAGAATGGGGATCAGGCCAACCAGGAAAGAATGGAATGTAGCCCGTATGATGATGTTCCAAGAGGTCATGGACGGGGGAGCAAGTTAAAACCAAGGCGACAGGTATGACGGACACAGGAGGAGGTCTCAATCACCCTTAACTGACAGAGAGGAACCCCCTAGGAGGCATAAAGAGACAATCCCTATGTGACGAAGACACTTTTTTCCCTTATGTCGTTTTAAAAGATCAGTCCGTCAATAATATTTTAAGAAACCACACAAAGCCTAAATCAGTTTACAAACATAAATATAGCTGCAAGTGGGTGTCGTCCACAGGGAGCGGAGTTAGCCAAATTAGTTAAAGCTAAAGCAATGGTATGTATATATATATATATATATAATAGCAAAACATGAATTGGTGAAAATATAGATTGTGAACCAACTCTAAATAACACTAAATTAAACAAGTAAATTGTTGATGGTGATTTTTCGTCGTCACTATCAACGAACTTGTATCAAGCGAAAATAAGAACAGATAAGTGTAATACCGCAAGAAAACAATAAATCAAGAGATACGAATACGTGGTAAAAACTCCTTTTAACTGGAGAAAAATCCACGGGTTGTTGCTTGAGCAACACAGTCAAATCCACTATCAAAAATTCAATTACAAAGTATTTCTCTCTGACTTATCCTGCTAATTCACACCCTGCCTCCATCATGTTTCTTACTGGGGTATTTATACATGTTATTTGCTAGGGTTTATGGTTGTGCTAGGGTTTGGTGTTGTGATACCCGCATTTTGTGTGATTTCCTAGTTCTAATTGAAGTCTATCTCTTTATGGAGTTTATCCTGTTTCCTGTTTTGGCTGAGTCCGAATCTGCGTCGGATTCCTCGCCCTTTATCTGCGGGAAATCTATTTGCCTTTCAATTGAACTCTGATAGTCGTATCGTTGCTTATTGTGGAGTTGCTTGCTTCTGATTCTATCCATATGTTTATGAAGTACTTGTCTTCGTTATCTGATCCTGAGTATGCCCGAGTATGCCGAGTATGCCCGAGTATGCCTGAGCCGATTTCTTCGTCTGTGGTCGGGTTGTTTACTCTTTGCCGAGTAAATTCCCTTAGGGAATTTCTGCCCTTTAACGCTTGACTTTTCTCGACTTTGCTTACTGTGGCCCCTTACTGTAATGACGTTTCCTTAATGATGATTTTTACTTATAACATAAATAAAATGAAAGGGGAAAATGGAGTGAAGGATATATAGATGATGGAAACTAAGGAGCTAATGGATTCGAAAGAAAATACTGGGCAATGTAACAAACTCGTCAATAGCACGGCTCTTCAAGGTAACCGACCTAGGATGTATAGAGTCAGTTATTTATTCCTAGAAGGTGGCCAACCTACGATGTATAGTGCGGACCACCTATTAGGGATTAATCCTTGTAAACTACCAACCTAGGATGTATAGAGTTGATTGTTTACCGGATTCTAGAAATGAAGCTCGTCTACCTAACATTGACTCAACCGATTACAAATAGTTACCCTAGAATGTATGGTGATGACTTCTAACTCTCTCACGGATTCCGACCTAGGATGTATAGTGCCGGAAATACGATTGAGGTTAGATTAAAACCGCGGTTCAAGAGTCGGATTTCATGACTTTCCGTCTATTCTTTAGAGCATTAAACAACTAAATAGGATGTATATCTAGATGCAATACTCATACATAATATAAAGACATCTTGCAAAGATCATGTATCTACATAAGAAATCAATGATAAACATTCACAACAAGAATAGATCAATGGAAGATAGACATGAATATCAATATAATATCAAGTTTATGTACAAGCCCAATATTAAACTAACTACTCCATCAACCCCTTAGAGGGGATTTAGCTACTCATTACAACTAGGAAATCAGTAGAGAGGAGAAAGAAATAACCCTTGGAGAACATCTCCTTCCTTGAAGTGGCTCCAATCTCTTAACTTCCTTGAAGTTGAGTGAAGAATGTGAGGATGAGAGGTAGAGAGAGAAACTAGATCTAAGAATGCTTAATCTGTCTAAAACGGAGTAAAAAGCTCCTTAAAACGTTTCTATACTTTTCTATTTATACTAAATACAAAAATAGGTCACTTAAGCTTGAAAATCAGACTGGCGCGCTCGGAGTGCAGGGTGGAGTGCGGGTGATTTACCCGCACTGTATGGGTTGCCTGCAACTTCAGTTCTCGCATCAGGACATTAGTGCTGGTGGAGTGCGGTTTAATTACCCGCACTTGACCCGCACTTGGCCCGCACTTGGCATCGCACTGTGACCGCACTTCCTTCTCAGGTGCAAAATCTACCTTCTGTCTTGAGCAACAGTGCGGGTAGAGTGCGGTTGGATGACCCGCACAGTACCCGTACTCTAATGTCAGGTGCAATTCTGCTCTTCTGTTCTTGATGCAAGTGCGGGTAGAGTGCGGTTTGATGACCCTGCACAGTGCCCGCACTCTAGTGTCAGGTGCGATTCTGTTCTTCTGTTCTTGGTGCAAGTGCGGGTGGAGTGCGGTTTGCTGACCCGCATAGAACCCTCACTCTAATGTCAGGTGTCTGCGCAGCTTCTCTGGTTTGGTATTAGTGTGGGTGGAGTGTGGTTAGCTGACCCGCACTGTACCCGCACTTTATCTCTGTACTTGCATTCTGCCCCGGCTATGCACATGAGTGCGGCTAGAGTGCGGTTGCGACCCGCACTATAGACCTGTTTGTGCTCCTTTTCTGCTGGAATCATCACAATGTGCTTCCAAGCCTGTCTCAGTATCATTTCCTTCAAATAAGCACAAAACAACCCATAAGAGACACAAAAACGCACGAAAACAGAACATAAGGTAAGGATCTGAGGGCCTAAATATAGTACATATTTGGCCCGATCACTATGCCCAAATATAACCTTCGTGACACCAAGATCACATGGCGAACTTTAAAAGACCTTTATGGTCTCGTCATCGGCCAGAAGTTCGATGAACGTGGTGAACCGGAGGGAGAGCGAGAGGTTCTACTAAGAAGGATAGAAACACTGGAAAGGAGACAAGGACGCGGGAACCTGCTGATCGGTAATTTTGGTAGTCCATTCACTACCTCCATAAGACAAGCCCCGTTTCTCAAAAAAATCTAGAATGCCACATGTGGAGCAGTTCAAGGCCAACACCGACCCTTAGGAGCACAGTTAGACTATACCAAAGTGTGATGGCGTAGTACGATTATGACGAAGCGGTTCTATGCAGGATTGTTCCCTCAAACGCTAGGGGATCAGGGGTCTAGATTGTTTGGTGGCCTTGCAAGTGGATCGATTGGGAACTTCGAGGAATTGATACAGACCTTCACTAGGCAGTTCATGGGAAATATCCAGTGTAGGAAGTCAATAACCATCCTTTCGACAGTGAATCAAAGAAAGGATGAGAAGTTGAAGGACTACCTTACCCGGTTCTCGCAGGAAGTCTCAGAGGTGCAGGACCCTAATGATGATGCGGTTGTAGCTGCATTTGTCAACAGTTTGCAGCTTAGCCAATTATCATTCAGTCTAAGACAGAAGGGGCCGAAAACCTATGCAAATTTGGTGGATGATGTAGGAGGATATGCGATAGTTGAAGAATAACAGATAGCTCATTGAGGGGAGTTGATACATGGTGGCCGACCAGTAGAAAGCCAAAAGCCCAAAGACAATGGCTCGAAGGGAAATCCAAATGGAGACCAAAAGAGCAATTCTAGGAGAGGCAAGGAAGGCCGCAAGGATGATGATCAGACAGGAAAAAGAACCTTCAAGAGACAGTACACAAACTATACTCCTCTAGCTCAAAAGTAGGAAGAAATTTTGAATGTAATCGAGGACAAAAACTTATACAAGAAGCTTTTAAAGCAATCCAATTTTGCACGAATAGACACTTCTAAGTATTACAAGCTTTATCGGGAGAATGGCCATAAAACTTCCAAATGCTACCAGCTAAGAGATTACATTGAGAAGCTAATCAGAGAAGGGCACCAGAAGAACATGGTTATCAAAATGGGTGATGGTCGGCATAATGACCCTACAAAAACTGACCGAGACAGAAAGGGCAGTCCAAGGGGAAGTTCAGACGTCGGAGCTATCAATACCATTTTTGGTGGGTCATGTACAGGAAGAAGCAGCAGGGATAGAATGTCTGAAGTCCGTGAAGTAGTAGATAGCCAAAGAAACTTGGATGTAAATTCAGTCAATCCCGATCATAAGAAGATTAAGCAAGGTTAGGATCCAATCACTTTCTTCGAAGCTGATGCTCACGGATTAGAAGTTAAGCCGAACGATGCAATCGTTGTGTCAGTTCCTATAGGTCATCGAGAAGTAAGTAGAGTATTGATCGATAATGGGAGTTAGGCGGACATTCTAAGCGCCGGGGTATTTGATCAGTTAAGGCTTTAAAGGAAGGATCTGTAACCACTGGCAATCTCGCTCAGAGGTTTCGGGGGAGCAGAAGTAAGATCTATAGGAACGGTCAAACTGCCGGCCGAGATAGGAAGTTTTCCATGTCTGAAGACAGTACTACTCGATTTCGTAGTCGTTGACACCGAGAATTGGCCATACAATGCCTTATTAGGCAGACCATTCTTGAACAAAACGAAGGCAGTAACAACAACGTACGCCCTGACCGTCAAATTCCTGACCGAAGCTGGAGTCGGAGTTTTGAAAGGCTCCCAAGATTGGGCGAGGAAGGCCAATATGACGGTTTACAGAGAGAGAGCTGAGCCAGATGTAATATAGGTAGAATTCGATGAACGGGAAGAATGCCTGAAAGATGATAGAGAGGAAGAAAAGGCGGAAACGCGTACCAAGTTCGACCTGAACCCAAGGGAATCACTTCCAGAAGATGGGAAAGACTAGGAAGAAGAACCAACTATTGAAGTCATGATAGACGACAAGAGCCTCGGACAGACAGTAAAGTTGGGGGCACAGTTGGCCGAACGAGTGCACAATCAGTTGGTCAACTTGTTAAAATAGTACAAGGACGTGTTTGCTTGGAAGCACGAAGATATGCTTGGAATCGATGCCAAGATAATTACCCACACTCTGACGGTCGACCCTAAGCGAAAACTTGTAATACATAAGAGGCATCGATTCAATCCCGAAAAGAGACAAGCAATTAAAGAGGAATTCCATAAGTTATTGGCAGCATGATCAATCAGGGAAGTTCAATATCCCTAGTGGGTTGCCAATGTGGTACTCGTAAAAAATAAAAATGGGCCTGTGAAGAATGTGCGTGGACTTCACATACCTAAACACAGCATGCCCGAAAGATAGTTTCCCCTTACCTCGAATAGATCAGTTGGTTGATGCGACTGCGGGGCACGAGCTGCTGAGCTTCATGGATGCATACGAAAGCTATAATCAGATCAGAATGTTCGATCAAGATGAAGAGAATACTGCTTTTACAACAGAGCAAGGGCTCTACCATTATAAAGTAATGCCTTATCAAAAACTGGTAAACAAGATGTTCGCCCGACAGATCAGCAGAAACATGGAAGTATATATAGACGACAAGTTAACAAAAAGCATTACAGCAGACAGGTATGCAACTGACCTGGAGGAAACATTTGGAGTGTTGAAAAGGTATGGGATGAAGCTCAACCTAAACAAATGTGTTTTTTGGGGTACCATCAGGAAAGTTCCTCGGATTCCAAGTGCACCAGAGGGGGATCGAAGCTAACCCCCAAAAAGATAAGAGCATTGGAAAAGATGAGGTCCCCGGTTACCCTCAAAGACATTCAAAGGTTGACGAGCTGCCTGGCCTCACTAAACTGATTCATCAGCAAGTCAACCGATGGATGCTTGCCTTTCTTCAAAGTAATAAAGAAAGGTAAAAGAGTAGAATGGAATGAATAGTGTGAACATGCGTTCTAGAATATTAAAGAATATCTGGGCAAGGCTTCTATCCTATCAAAGCCTCTGGAGGGAGAAACACTGTACTTATACCTGTCAGTCACAGCCAGGGATAGCTTTTGTTCCAGCTCTACGCTCCGCTGCTCAGCCTTAGCTAGATTTGCTTTAAGCTGGGTGCTCTTCACAGCAAGCTCCGTTAGGCTGATTGTGGCTTTGTCAGCTCGGGTCTCAACAGTGGATACAACGTTCCTCAGGACTACCTCGGTCGCGTCACGCTGCCTCAGCTTCACTTCAAATGATGTGTTTAGCATTGACTCACTGGCTAAGGCGGAACTGATCATTTTTTTTTCTTTTCAAGCTCCTTCTTCAGCTGAGAGATTTCAGCAGCTTATTTCTTCTGAGCTATCATGGCTCTGGCCATCTCCTCCATGGCCTTTAAAGAGAAAAGAAACAAGATATGATTGAAAAAACCT
Organism: Dipteronia sinensis; assembly: GCA_033220585.1. Classification (NCBI taxonomy): domain Eukaryota; kingdom Viridiplantae; phylum Streptophyta; class Magnoliopsida; order Sapindales; family Sapindaceae; genus Dipteronia; species Dipteronia sinensis. The sequence continues at coordinate 4,323,090 of CM065645.1, forward strand.
GAAACCAAAAGAATTAGCAAGAAAGGTGAGAAGCACTTACATAAACTCCATTGTTGTAAATTACACGGACTCGTTCCGTGTTACTCACTTTTCGGACGTCAGTCCAATAACCTTCCCCAATGTAGCCCCTTCCAGTAGACATGGATTTCAGCATGTCAAGGGGGTCAACTGACAACTCATCCAAGCCAGGAGTACCGACTGTAGAAGGAAGTGTCGTGGCCTCTAGACCTTGAAGCTGGTGGTCAGTTGTGACAGGATTTAGAACATGAGTAACTTCATGAGCAGTCACTAAGGGGGTGGCAGCAATTTGCTCCTGATCATTTGCTCTCAAAGGACTAGCTCCAAATCCACTGATGAAGGAAGCTACTTCATTATTAGGTAAAGGACCAGAAGGGCGGCTCAACCGTATCGACACCTTATCAATATGATAAATCCCTTGAGCGGCAAGGTTATCTTCAACTTCAGAAATAGCGGGGTTGGCTGGAACTTCCTCAGGCTTGGCCTGCTCCTCGTCAGGATTTGAGTCAATGAAGACTATCTGATGTTTAACAGAGATCTGCATCGGGGCCTTGCCAGCATGCTGTACTAGAGAGCCGGTAGGAACCTGCCTGACTGGATGGACAGTTTGGAGAGAAACCGGTTCCTCCATAATTGGAGGTTGAGTTTGTTGAGGGGTGTCTAATCTAATAACCTTAACAGTAGCGTGATCATCCTCTCTGGGATGATCAGATGGTAGAGTGGCAGATAGAGCTGATACACAATCATTTCCCTTTTTTGATCACTGTTCCCTACGGATCAGATCGGTCAGCGTGTCTTGATCTCATCATCTTCTTCAAGAGTAATTGGCTTGACTCCAGTCTGATTAGGTTTCAAGCCATTTGTTGACTCATTTTTCTTCCTTCTAAGAGCAGCATCAAGAGCAGAAGAACCTGTAACAGTTTTGGTCACTTTACTGACCTAGAGATTTCCTAGAAGGTTTGGTCGCATGACGTCCAACCGTTTCTTTGGTAAATCTCTCTTTAAGCCTCTAGGAGATTTCCTTTGTTCATTGTCCTGATTAGAGGGCATGTTCTCTCTTTCTCAATCTGGAGCGCTTGGAGAAGTGTAGGGTCAGGCTCATAAGTATGCTCGACCATGACCTGTTAGGGATGAGCGATCCCTTGAGCCAAATGGGAAGCGGCTTCCACCCGGCTAACCTTATCAAGATTTTTTTATTTTCTCGGCCTGCTCGCCCGCCATGATATCCATCTCATTTAATGAGCAAATAAAATAATATCAGAACTGGCCGAGAATTTATGGTTGAAATTAAAGACCAGCTGTCCAACATTAACAAGTATTAATGAGCTACACGACAAAAGACTCATGAGTTAAACATATCTCACTGAGCGAGTTATCTTTATTGAACGAGATGCTCGGTTTGAATGTTTAAGGATTGTTATTGGTATAATCTGAAGAAATGGCACACCAGCATAAACATCATGTTACACGAGGACAACGAGTGACGTGTCAACAAATGTCAACCAAATTAAGCCAACTTAAGATGACTAGGAGATAACCCCCAGATGCTGATCAGAGTTATTTAGATGGTCGGATAAACCCAAATGGTCGGGTCTAGCTATCCAACCCGATGTAGATCTCTGGTCGGAGGTGAGAAAGATTTGGTCAGGTTTGGAAGATGGTTGGCTAAGCGACACGTGGGCAATTTCCTAGATACGGGCAGATGTTGGACATATTGATAACGTTGAATTCAATACAATCATGACTCATACACGCAAAGAAGAGTCTTCCTCAAATAAGGTCTCATGAAACATACTCTGATAAGGAAATAGATTGCCTTAGAGCTATCAGAATCCAGAATAAGCAAAAGACCTGATGTGATTAAAATACAAACGATACAAAACAGGAAAGAAGATCAGCACGATTCCTATAAGTCAGAGTTATTTGTGTCTCATTAAAGGACTGCCACTAATTATTTTACTTGTACTCCAAGAATTAGGGTTCTATGTATGTATAAATAGACCTTAAAAACACCCAATAGGGGTTCACGAATCAGGAGATATTATTAGAGAGCAAGTGAGAAAGAGATTGTAACATTCCTTTCATAGTGGAATATTCTCTCGCCGTCACCTGCAACCGTGGTTTTTTCCCTTTAGGGTTTTCCACGTAAAATCTCATTTGCTTAGTTCTTATTTTGCTCTTTTCAATTTCTTACATAATCATTAATTTCATACAACTTGTGTGACGCATGATTGACTTTAAGTAATCCAAAAATCACTGTAATCAGCTGTGAAGTTAATCAGCTGATGTTTGGATATTTGTAGTTTTAAAACTACTGTAAATCTCAAAAGAGTTGTGTTATTGGCACACCCCTACTGGTCAATTTATGTCCCACTTTTTAATTATGTAGTATTCTTTTTTTTTCCTTTATCGAAATTACTTAAAGAGACATACAATTTAAGGAAAAAAAATCTTCTACAAAGCAAATCTACCCCCACATTCATTTTCCAAAAAAAAAAAACTAGTAATCCGTTTCTCGAAATAAAAATTTTCTTAACTCTTAAACCCTAAAATTTGCTTCTTATACACATACAAAATATAATGGAAGAGTCCGAGAAAGAAATAGAATAATTGTTTTAGAACGATATCAAATATCTGGAAGAATTGTCTGAGAATGATATAAAGCATCTGCAAAAATTGTCTAACAATGATATTAAACATCTACAAGAATCGTCTGAGAATGATATAAAGCACATGGAAACAATTTCTTCTCTAAAAGTAAATTTGAAGTTTATTTTATTCTAGAATGATATCGGCAAGTGGTCGTTGTGTTGAAGCAATCTGTTATTTTTTTTCTTTTTTCTTTTCCTCCATGAAATAAGAAGAAAAAAACTCAAAATAATAATAAGAAAAAAAAATAAATCGTTCAATGTGGGTGAGAGGGAGACATATACAGAGATCAGAGATAAAGAGATCGGAGATGGAATGTATTAATTTTGAAAAATAAGTAAAAATGATAGTTTTGGAAATAAATCAAAAAAATTAATAAATATATTTAATTAAATCAAAATTTAAAATAGTGGGGTATAAATAGACCGGTAGGGGTGTGCCAATAACACCACTTATCTCAAAAGCAGTATACATATTGTTAACAACCTTTTTTGGCAAGGGTCCAAAGAAGAATTTTCCATCGGGCTGATTCCTGATAGAACTCAGATCGGGACCATCTCGGTTCCTCGGTGCCGTGAAACACTGATGCCATGATCTAGAGAGTCTAGATGGCACATCATGTCATTTTCTTGGTATCGAAGAGTACTGGTACCACGACACTAGTTACTCGATACCCTAGTACTGTAGTACCTATCCTGAACCGATCCACCAAGCACCTCCCACCCATCCAGAATGGGAAACAACGGCAGGAAGGCTCCAACACGTCAAGGGAAAGACCGCTCAGAAAGAAGGAACCAGCGAGCTAGCGAGCCAACCTAGAACAAGACTGCGTCCAAAGGAACGAAGCATGTAGTACCCTCCAATCTTTTTAATGGAGATAATCAACCCCATTAATAAAGATAGTCAACTCTTTAATGGCCATTCACAACGCAATTAATGAGAAATCAGTTAACTCTCTGATGACCATTCACAACACTATTAATGAGAAATCAGTCAACTCTTCAATGGCCATTCACAACTGTAAATACAAATACAACTCAAGCGTGTGTCTAAAAAACCTAGATTGGAGGAGGGGGGGGGGGGGGGGGGGTGAATGGATTGTTAATCGTTTATTACCAACTTTTTCTTGATTAGTCAATATTAAAGAATTCACCCCATAAACTAACATATAAAATCAAGTATAAATGTGGAAATTAAAAGACACTTGATTTTTACTTGGAAACCCTTCAACAAGGGAAATACCACTGACTATCCTTCTAGCCACACCGATCCTCAAATCCACTATTGTAATGATGTTTACAACCTATGTTGACCTCTAGTCACACCATTTTCGATCACTAACCCACCACTACTACCCAACGGGCCTTTATAGTGATTCTTGATCAAATTGCTTGCCAACCACACCTTGGTTGCAAGACTTCACTTGCTTGTGCACTACACCTTGTAGTCACAAGACTTAACTCTCAAAGAAGAGATTGACAACCTGTGTGAATATATAAATATATCCTAAATGTAATTAATGCTATGCAATACTAAATACTTATCTAGAGATTTAAAGATGGCAATAAGTACAAATCCTAGATATCAATGTATATATGAATGCACACAAAGACTTAACTAGATATAGATATGCAAGTCTACAATCTAGTCATCAAACAAAGCCATATCAACACAAGTTGTCATTAATCATGGCAAGGACACTAAATGCAATTAACAAATGCAATCAAGTCATAACTCTTGTAAATATGCAATCAAAGCATGAATATTTCAATTAATAAGCATTAAAGACTAAACCTTGAGTAAATAGAATAATTAATGAAAGATGAAGTTTGTTCTACTTACCAAGTCACTCAATGAAGAAGACCTATGATGAGATGATGCATGACTATGCTTGGATGATCATGGGTTTGGGTTTTGGAGAGTCAAAAACAAGTCTTGGAGCTTATTTCTCTAAGAAACAATCTCTATCACTAAAAATGGGTTCTTGAAGCTTTGAAAACAAATTGAGGAAGAAGAGAGAATATATAAAATAGGGCAAAGTGAGACTTCGTCTGTTTGACAAAAATTGCTCAGAAACAACGCAGTGCGCATGTGGGTGACCCGCGCACTCACCCGTGCACTTACCTATGCACAAACATGTCAGACCCAAGAAAAGAGTTTTTTTCGGGAGGTGTCATGGGAGGAGCGACGACAAAATGTCCCGTGAAAACTACTGAAAAAAACTTCATAGGAGAGGTCGCGGGAGACACAATGACTAGCTGTCCCGCAAGAACTACTAGAGAGAGTTTCGCGAGAGAGGTCGAGAGAGGAACGACGAAATGTAGTCGTGCAGAACACACCAGCGCAGTGCGCCCTGCGAACTTACCCGTGCACCTCAAGAAAAATGCATGCTACAAGTGAAAACATGCAAGGACTTCTACCCTAAGGCAAGCCAACCAAGATGCAGTAAGGCACACAAGCATAACAACTCAAATGCAGGTAAGTGTGTGAGTGTGTGCAACAACAAATGCATGGCAATACAAATGCATTAGATGTGAATGTGTGCAACTAAACCTCTTCAAACATAATTAAGCACAAGTGAGCTACCTCTTGAAGCTCATGAGATGACCGGAAGCATGTCTTTGAAAAAACCACACTTAGAGAACCTATGATACCCGTTACACAATGATTTGTCATGAAATAAGCCAATCATAAAAATGAGGTTCTTACAACAACGCCATTAATGAGAAAATATTCAACTCCATCAATGCCAAATCAATGTTCCTATGATTGCAATTGATTTGAAAATACTACTCTAAGCGTGTGTCTAAACAGCTTAGAGGGGGGGGGGGGGGTTGAATGGGTTGTTAATCGATTATTACCAACTTTTCGATTAGTCAATATTAATAACAATTAACCCAATAAAACAAACATACAAAATCAAGTAAAGTGCGGAAATATAAAGAACACTTGATTTTTACTTGGAAACCTTTCAATAAGGGAAAAACCACGGGCTATCCTTCTAGCCACACACGATCACAGAAATCCACTATATGAATTAAAGGTTACACCCTCAAGTGATACTCGGACTCTCACTCTCGACAACCTCAGACTATGGACACTACCACTCACCACTCTTGGTTGAATCCCTAGTGATATCCCCTGATACACTACTCTTGGCGTGAGCACCTCCTACTCTACCCCTCGGGCCTTTTATAGTGGCACTTGACCAATGCTTACCAACCACACCTTGGTTGCAAGACTTCAATGCTTTTGCAACTTCACCCTGAAGCCACAAGACTTTGACTCTATGAAGAGTATAAAGGTCTAAGTGTGTATATGACACTCAAATGCAATAATGTGCAAAGCCAAACACAAAATGCTTAACTAGATGTTATAATGCACTTAAACAACCTAGTTATCAAATAATGCCCACATGCCTATACATAAGGACTCAATTAGATGCAAAAAGATTATAGCAACCTAATTGTCAAATAAAGTCCAACCAACACAAGTTGTCACAACATATTACAAGGGCAATAAATATGCAATCAATAAATGCAATCAATGAGGCATAAAATCAAGGTCTATATGCAAAGCATAAAGACTTAGCTATAAGGGAAATATGGTCCTAAATTCTAGCTATCACAATACAAACCCCAAACATGTCATAACTTCAAATGATATACAATAAACATGAAGATTTACTTACCTAAGCAATAAATGACATGTCTTGATAAGTTAGAACAATAAATGAACAAGAATGATAGTTCTACTTACCAAGTGAAGACATTAATGAAAATCCATGCTTGAATGATGCTAGAAATGCAAGATGAAGATGTGTTTTGGGGTTTGGAGAGTCAAGGAACAAAGCTTGAAGCTTTCTCTCTCTAGGGAGCTCTTTCTCTCTCAAGAAATCTCTTTCTCTCTCTTAGGTCTATATTTTTGAGCTCTCAAACGAAATGGGGAAGAAAGGATGTATATATAGCAACCCTAAATGAAATGACATCGTCTTGGAAGAGAAAAATACATTTCTGGGCACTTGCGCTGCTTGACCAGCGCATGACCAGTGCTACACAAGCGCATACTTACTGGAGGAAATGCGCTTGACGAGTAGCACAATGGGCGCTTGATGAGCAGCGCATAGGCGCAACAGCGCAATAGCTCGATATTCGAGCACTTTAAAACATGACCAAACGACATCAAAAAACATCGTATAATATACTGTTGGAAGGGTATAGACGTCTACTTTCTATTCCAATTACAAAATGACGTTTCGATGTCTGTAGAAAAATATATGGTCATTTGAGTGACCAAAGGTCATGGACGGACAACAATAGAGTTGCCCTGTTTTGGTGGTCACTTTGGAGATTTCAAAACCAATCCGAACGGTCCTGAAATATTTCAAATAATATACCGTTGGAAAGGTATGGAAGTCTACTTTCTACTCCAATTAACAAAACAAGATTAGGATTACTGTAGAAAGTGTTATGGTCAAAAGAGTGACCAAAGGTCAGAATTGGTCAACAACAAAAATCCCCAAACTCATGGTAGAATACCATGTGACCAAAGACCACACCAAGAGAAGAAAGGGACCTTCTCAAATGCTCACTCAACGTGCTAAAAACTCAAGCACACCATCATACAAGTGCGGACACAACACAAGCACACCATCGTGCAAGTGCAGACATTTCCGAACACATAACGGAAAACGTAAAACATAACAACCACACATAAAGACAAACAAAGACATGCTCTTGTGAGTTGTGTAACGTATGCACACATATACACAATAAAGAACACAAATGCAAGATGAACAAAGCATGCATGGAGTGTGTGTGTACACCTAAACTCTTAAAGAGACAAAGTCAAGTGAGTATACCTTTTGCTCTTGAAGTCATGGAGATGCTTGGAAGCTTGCCGACAAGGACCTAAGCTACCCATTACACAATCATCCCCAATGTGGTATGGTTTGTCATTAAATAAGCCAATCATAAAATCGAGGTCCTTACAATCTCCCCCTTTGGCTATTTCATGACCAAACAACCACTCACAATAAATTCCTCACAAAACAAAAATAAAGCTATTGTCCATTCTACGTTACAATGAGAGATACCTAATATTTTAAGTCTTCAAGGTCTTCAATCTCTTCATAGATCATCATACCTACACATAATAGTAAGAAAGCACTTTCCAAGAACAAGTGCAAGTGAGGTGAACAAATATAAAAATCAATTGCACTCAATAAAGCAATATAAAGAAATGTATGTGCAATGCTTCCTCTAAAAGGTTACTCTCTCTCATGATTTCTCCCCCAAAGCATAAACAATGCTCCCCATGTATCTCTCAAGACTTCTCCCCCTTTTTGTCATGAGATAGGCAAAAGAGCTCCCCCTGTCGGGTTGCTTTAGCAAAGAGAGCTATTCGCACAAATACATTGCAGAATCATATACAAGAACTTTATGCAACTTAAATAATCAAGAGAGATTCAAGGAGTTTTATTTAAAGAAAAATGTGTGAAATTATTGCTTTGCATGCAAGACATGTAACATTCAAGTTCAAGCAATGGTATTTGGCAAAGCAAACATCAAAAGGGTTTCCAAAAGAATTTAAACCAATTTGTACCCTTTTGTCATAAGCAACAAGATATAGTTTTTCAAAAGAATTTCAATTTAAAGAGAAACTATATCAAACTTTATATGCGAAACAAGACATGAGTGACTTTTTCACCCTTTTTGATTTTTCCGAGTAAGATACCCGTATGATAGTAGCCTTGTTCAACTAATAAAGAGAGAGAGAGAAGACTAAATTTGGATATAAAATCCTTATTGATTGCATGGATACTAGATCCTTATTGATTTTAATCTTCTCATTTGCTGTCACACATATTTTGCATATAAGCAATCAAAAATATTTCATGCATATCATTTAACGCATGTCATAAAAAAAATCAAGTTCACATGTCATGGAGAAAAATTAAAGGTCATTCAAATGTACTTTCCCATTCAAATCTCTTAGTCCAAAAATGCATTGTTGAACCAAAATATGACATGGATTGCAAGTAATGCAATGTTGCACACTTATTAAGAAAATAACATATAAGCATATGTACAACCAATCATCTCAAGCAATTATAAAAGAGCATAAAATTAATCAACTTTTTGCACATAGCAAATCATGCAAGGTCGCTCTCTTTGCTTGAGCTCCCCACATGGGGTCAAATCTGATCGGGCCAAATATGTACTATATTTAGGCCCTCAGATCCTTACCTTATGTTCTGTTTTCATGCGTTTTTGTGTCTCTTATGGGTTGTTTTGTGCTTATTTGAAGGAAATGATGCAGAGACAGGCTTGGAAGCATATTGTGGTGATTCCAGCAGAAAAAGGGGCAAAAGCAAAGGCAAAGGAGCACAAACAGGTCTACAGTGCGGGTCCAGTACGGGTCCAGTGCGGGTCACAACCGCACTCCAGCTGCACTCATGTGCATAGCCGGGGCAGAATGCAAGTACAGAGATAAAGTGCGGGTACAGTGCGGGTCAGCTAACCGCACTCCACCTGCACTATTGCCAAACCAGAGAAGCTACTCAGACACCTGACATTAGAGTGCGGGTGCTGTGCGGGTCAGCAAACCGCACTCCACCCGCACTTGCACCAAGAACAGAAGAACAGAATCGCACCTGACACTAGAGTGCGGGCACTGTGCGGGTCATCAAACCGCACTCTACCCGCACTTGCATCAAGAACAGAAGAGCAGTATTACACCTGACATTAGAGTGCAGGTACTGTGCGGGTCATCCAACCGCACTCTACCCGCACTGTTGCTCAAGACAGAAGGTAGATTTTGCACCTGAGAGGGAAGTGCGGTCACAGTGCGATGCCAAGTGCGGGTCAAGTGCGGGTAATTCAACCGCACTCCACCCGCACTAATGTCCTGATCCGAGAACTGAAGTTGCAGGCAACCCATACAGTGCGGGTACAGTGCGGGTAAATCACCCGCACTCCACCCGTACTCCGAGCGCCTCAGTCTGATTTTCAAAGCTTAAGTGACCTATTTTTGTATTTCGTATAAATAGAAAAGTATAGAAACGTTTTAAGGAGCTTTTGACTCCGTTTAGAACAGATTAAGCATTCTTAGATCTAGTTTCTCTCTCTACCTCTCATCCTTACATTCTCTACTCAACTTCAAGGAAGTTAGGAGATTGGAGCCACTTCAAGGAAGGAGATGTTCTCCAAGGGTTATTTCTTTCTCCTCTCTACTGATTTCCTAGTTGTAATGAGTAGCTAAATCCCCTCTAAGGGGTTGATGGAGTAGTTAGTTTAATATTGGGCTTGTACATAAACTTGATATTATATTGATATTCATGTCTATCTTCCATTGATCTATTCTTGTTGTGAATGTTTATCATTGGTTTCTTGTGTAGATACATGATCTTTGCAAGATGTCTTTGTATTATGTATGAGTATTGCATATAGATATACATCCTATTTAGTTGTTTAATGCTCTAAAGAATAGACGGAAAGTCATGAATCCCGACTCTTGAACCGCGGTTTTAATCTAACCTCAATCGTATTTCCTGGCACTATACATCCTAGGTCGGAATCCGTGAGAGAGTTAGAAGTCATCACCATACATTCTAGGGTGACTATTTGTAATCGGTTGAGTCAATGTTAGGTAGACGAGCTTCATTTCTAGAATCCGGTAAACAATCAACTCTATACATCCTAGGTTGGTAGTTTACAAGGATTAATCCCTAATAGGTGGTCCGCACTATACATCCTAGGTTGGCCACCTTCTAGGGATAAATAACCGACTCTATACATCCTAGGTCGGTTACCTTGAAGAGCCGTTCTATTGGCAAGTTTGTTACATTGCCCAGTATTCGCTTTCGAATCCATTAACTCCTTAGTTTCCATCATCTATATATCCTTCACTCCATATTCCCCCTTGATTTTATTTACTTATTTAGTTTAGTGTTATTTAGAGTTGGTTCACAATCTACAATTTCACCAATTCATGTTTTGCTATTATATATATATATATATATATATATACATACCATTGCTTTAGCTTTAACTAATTTGGCTAACTCCGCTCCCTGTGGACGACACCCACTTGCCGCTATATTTTTGTTTGCAAACTGATTTAGGCTTTGTGAGGTTTCTTAAAATATTATTGACGGACTGATCTTTTAAAACGACATAAGGGAAAAACTTGTCTTCCTCAAAATCAAACCAAGTTAATGGGAGACATAAGCTCCTATATGTATGGAAAAATCGATATAAAACGCAGCGGAAGAAACGAAAAATAGATTTCGTATGGTTTTAAAATTTTTTCTCAAAGTTGAACCTTAACCTTTTAATTAATTAAACTCAGATATATACGGTTAGAGTTAAATACCTCTTGACGCGTGATCCGATTGACTTACGTCGATTGGTAATCCGTAAAATCTTTTCCGATGCCCGTGAACAGTACCCGCGTGAACAGTGATCGTGAACAGTACCCGCGTGAACAGTGATCATGAACAGTACCCGCATGAACAGTGATCGTGACCAGTACCCGCGTGAACAGTACCGCGAGATCTTCCAATCCGAACACGAACGTGAATCACCTAGGAGCGTGGTCTCCCTTTTTCTTTGAATTGCAAACCTGAGAATGGATGAACAAAGTTTTCTTTTTCTTTTGTTAGTCACAAAACAATCAAAAGAAGACAAAGATTATTCCGGTCACTTTTGAGTTCTCAATCTAATGATCGAAACTCGCGTGAACCTAATTCGATGTTGTACACACAAGCTTATTGATGAACAAGCAATCAGTGTACTATCAAAGAATAATCTCTTCTCTCTTTTATGTTTAGTAGAATAAAAATTATCTTTTTCTATGAATTGAGAAGAAGAAGAAAAATTGAATCATTCAATCAACTATGGTGGCCGAATTCTATATGTGGAATTATATAGGTGGCCGAAATTTTGCTTCATTTTCTATTTAGGATTGCCGAAATCTTCCTCTAAATGGACTAGGGTTGCCGCAAATCACATACCAAAAAGAGTTTGTGTTGCACCCTAATTTCCATCAACCTTTAGACTTCAAAACCTAATCCAACTCATAGATATTTTTATTCTTTTATTGACTAAATAAAAAGACTTCTTATTTAATTAAATAAATAAAATTAATTATTTATTTTCTTATCAAACAAGTCTTTTACTTTTAATATACTACTACCAATAGTATAACTTTAGGAAATATATTTCCTGATCAGAAAAAGATTTGTTTCTTAATTAAACAATTAATTAATAAATTAACTAATTCTTATTTAATTAAAACAATAAAACAAAATAATATATTACGTTAATATATACACCTTGCTGCCCCACTTATATAAATGAGCCATATATTATTTTCTTATTTCATTTAATTCATTTGACTTTAAATAAAAGCACACATGTGAACCATACCCATTCTTATTAAAAGAAACAAGCCCACATGTCTTCTTTTAATATATTAATATAATAGTGCAGCCCATTAATTAAATAATAGACATATTATATTCTTGATATATTAAAAACAATTCTAGATGAACCCTTAAATCGGCCCGGTAGAATATATCAAGTGATCCATGCAAATACGTGTGGATTGGGAATCTTGGCGGGCTATCTAAATTTAAGCTTCAACAGACACAACCTAATCACAATCAACAAATGATTCACTTAGGTCCAATCTATTAATTTTAACTCATTCCACTAAAGAGCTAAAATTGAACTCTTAAATAAAAATAGAATAAGGAGATGTTTCTCATTCATACCCTAGACAATCTTATAGGAGATGGTGTATCCTCGTGAATAATATCAATAATCGCCAAGAGCTCATAGACCGCCTATAGCTCTCCAAGTTACCATATTTCCTCATATGACCACATTTCGAACTTGGATACTTTGACTTGTCCAGAAGCCATGTTTTCAATAATCATTATTGAAAACTCAACGTTGAGATTTAATATCAAATACCTCAAAACATCCATATGATGATATTATACTCTCATTTAATAAATGGAGCCGCGATGTCCATATCTATAAATGAAGTCCTCTATCGATTAACAAATGTATACCACCAAACTATCGAGGATAGACTATGCTATATAATCGTACTCATTGATAGCTCTAATGATAACACTTGCAACCATAAGTCCATCATTTATCTCAGGATTAAGATAGACTCTCCGATTGTCCTCTTTAATGAAAAGACTTATATCTAGTGACGGTTCTAGATAAAGTATTTCATTGTGATCCAGTTCAATGCACCTAGTGCACTAGATTCTTTTACTCGAAAACCCTTCGATGATTTTAGACTCATCATATTCATTTGATCCCACTCAAATGCTTGTAAAAGAATTCTACAACTTTAACAAGATAGAGGTGTCCAACCTTTAACTTAAGTTGTGAACGTTATTCAAGACTAACTAAAGAATTGTGTCTACCTCATACATATCCTGATGTATGAACAATTCTTCATGTCTCATAGTCTTTTGACCTTATGATTATTTACCTTGACAATTATAATAATAAATGCTATAAGTAATTGTAAGAATCAGAATTCACTTTATTAATATGAGAAGATTGTCAATTACAATATTACACTCTTGCCATTGAGCATAATCCTAACACTATAGACCTACCAAGTCTAACAGACCTAGTTGCATCTACGGAAATGACATGGGCACTAAGGCAAGCGGGTTCATTCTTTCTAGCCCACCTAGGTTCCACTTTAACATTTTTAGTGGTCATAGACATGTTTCTAGGTTTCCTAGGATTATGCAAAATTGCCCTATTTTTCAACCGGTTTTCTTTCATGCTCTCTAATCTACACCTCTTAATGTATTTAAAGCAATTTGGTCTTAAGTGACCAATCATACCACAAAAATGACAAGTAGGTATAAAGAAATAATTTATACCTTTACATTGAGATCTCATCGAGGCATCGCCATGTTGATGAGGTTGTCTTTTATGGTGCATTGGTTTTCTTCTCCTTGGAGCTTGACCAGATTGGTGTCACCTTTGTGGTCTAGCTTGTTGAGGTGGTTGAGCCGGTTGATCTTGCCTTCTCGGTTGAGCATGCCATGTATGGTTACCTCCTTTCTTGATAGTTAACTTGTTAGAGGAGGTGGTTGGCTTCTCAAGGACTTGTCCTTTCTTCTTGGATTGCCTAGGCTTTGGTTGAGTTGCCAAGGCTTGTGTGGACTTTCCTTGAGTGGAAGATTGCTTGGATAAAGCTTTGCTCTTGCCTTGAGCTTGAGGTTGCTTGATCTTATCCTTCTTCAAGTCTTGAAGGTACCTCATCTCTTTATCCTTGACAATCTTCTAGGAGGCACTCTTGGAAGACTCATCCACAAAAAGAATTTTATTGGGGTGTTGAGACGGAGGTGGACAAACATGAGTAATCTCCTTCACAAATGTAGTCTTGTCCGAAGGTGGTGTGGTCTCATCATTAACAAAACCAAAACATCGCTTGTCAGTTGGCATCTTGCCAATACTTAACATCTTGTTAAGCTTCTCCGATCTCGAAGTCAATTTAGCAAGAGACATTCTTGCTTCATAAAGTTCCATCTTCAACTTGCCTTCATTTTCTTTTAGACGTCTCACTTCATCATCCAAGTGAGTCACATTGGCTTTTAGTTGAAGATTATCCTTTTCCAATCTAAGGATATCATTTTCCTTCTCTTTCAAAGACTTTTGAAGAGAATCAATCAACTCTTGATAATCCACCCCATTATCACAAGAGTTCCCGGAGCATGATTCATCACTATTAAAGCTTCTCCCACTAGTGCTTGTGAGAGTCATATCATCAATGCTTACTTCTCTCAAGCTTGCTCCCATTTGGTTTCCACATCCAAGGTCGCCCATCTTGAAGTCTCCAAGTGACAAACATTTGGTGGTGCCTTGAGTTTCATCGTGGTAGGAAACCGGAAAAGCAAAGTAGTTGTTCACATACTCACCCGAGCTTATGGAACAACTTTCAACCGCTTCAACTTCGCTATTGCAATGATTAGCGATCATCTCAACTCCTCCCTTCTTGTACTTCAAGTTACCACACATGGAGGCAATGTGGCCAATTCCACCACACTTAAGGCAAGGGACATCTTTCCTTGACATTTTCTTTTCCTCCTTAACTTTAGAGGTCACACCCTTCTTGTGAGATTTTGTAAATCTCTTGAATCTCTCCACCATGAGAGTCATCTCTCATCAGAGCCACTTTCCTCCCTCTCAACTTTGGGGGTCAAATCACCTTCATCACTTGAGTTCTTGGAGTTTGAACTTTCTTCGTCGAAGCTTCTACCACTTGTTCTCTCGTGGCAATCATCATTCAAACTAGCTTTTTCATTGTTGACTTTGAGTGATGGGTGTCTTGTGGCCGCCTTTAAGTTATCATCATGTAAAGCGGGGAAGGCTATGTGATTCCTTTCACATCTCTCAGAACCCGAAGAGCTTTCTTCACTTTCACTCCAAGAATAGGCATTTGATTTGCCTCTTCGACTCTTGGTCTTCGAGTTTCCACAATCCGTGGAGATGTGGCCAAAGCCACCACAATCATAACATTGAAGCTTTATCTCCAAGGTACCCAAATTCTTATCTTCTTCTTTCATGGTACCTTCGTGGGTGATTCTTAGAATCTCCCAAGCTTCTCGAACATCTAGAGTGGTTTCGATGAGTTTGGCTTGATTCTCATCCACTACACAAGATAAGGCACAAATGCCTTTAAGTTCCATTCTGCATCCTTGAGTTCATCATTAGTCCACTTGGACTTGGGCTTAGGCATAGAAGCCCCATTCTCTAACTTCTCGGTGCGAGGTGAGTGATCGAACTATTTTATACCTATTTTAGGTCCCCAATTTTCTATCGTTTGTTCTCGTTTTTGAGCATTTATTGTATATAATGTGTTTGTTGAGCCATGTGAAGGTACATATTCCCTACATTTTGGTTTTGAGCTTAAAGAACAGTTTAGGATGCAAAAACTTGCCGAAAAGAGAATAAATTGGAAGATTCAGAGTGCCGCGCCTCACCGTTGACACAGACCGCGGCACGATCTAAGCCCAGCCGTATTCCATGGTTTATCTGTTGCCAATCCAGAACATGACACAAAGACCGTGGCAGAACCCCCTCTGACTTCCAGCAGCTTACGGAACAAGTGCAGAAAAGAAGACATTCAGCGGTCAGTTCGGCGGTCACCACAACCGCCGTTTTGACCGCCGTTTCATGGCAGTAGGTTCCAGAAGTTCAGCGCCCAATTCGGCGGTCACACCATGACCGCTGTTTCAACCGCCGTTTTAGTCCAGAAGAACACCAATAATTCGGCAGTCAGTTTGGCGGTCACTCCAACCACCGATCGACCAGCGAGAGGCAAATTCTGGTGAAATTTCAGGGGCAGTTTCATCCTTTCACCATCATTTCCAGCCCTAACCTCCCAACACTATATAAACACCAATTTCTCTCTTATTTTAAGACTTCTTCTTCCCCAAAATTCTTCTTCTTCATTTTCTTCATTTCAAAAGAGAGAGAGAAGCTTCCAAGAGCATCCATGGAGGTTTTCCTCCATGGATGTCTCTCCCACACCATTTCTACCCATCACCCACCACATTTGAGAGTAGATTACATAGAGATAGGAGTGGTC
Organism: Dipteronia sinensis; assembly: GCA_033220585.1. Lineage (NCBI taxonomy): Eukaryota > Viridiplantae > Streptophyta > Magnoliopsida > Sapindales > Sapindaceae > Dipteronia > Dipteronia sinensis. The sequence continues at coordinate 4,339,395 of CM065645.1, forward strand.
TATGAACAATTTCGAGCTAGGCAAGGGAAATGAGCTCTTGGAGGGATTTCTTCAAGGGTTATATCTCCTTTTAACTTAGTCTTTTGTATTTCTTGTTTTCCATATGTGTAACCCCCACTTGGGAATATTTGTAAACCTAATTTGTGCTCAATATAATGTGTGGTTGTTTTTATATCTAATTTGTGTTTTGATTCATTCTTGCTTTTATTGAATATATCTCTATCTAGAAATGCTTGTGTATGGAGATTGGAAATTAATATATGTTCATGAATGGGATTAGGAGTATATTAATGTAATTGTAGGAGTAGTTGTAATCAAATGTCCCATTTGTGTGTGTATGTTGATGGAAAGTCGAATTTGCATGTGTATGGATGGATTAGAGTGAATTAGAGTTAGGATTGTGTCATTAGGAGGGCCATCCGGGCATAGTCTTGGCTAATTAGCTAGGAAGAATGAATGAACTTGTTAATTGCCATATTTAAAGAGGTTTGGTTCATTGTTTTTGTTATACATTGGTCTTTAGTTATTCCTCACGCTAGGGGCTCTAGGTGAGTTATGATTAGAGATACAATAATTGGGAATTCGGCTATTTCTTGCGCTAGGGGCTCTAGTCAAGTTATGGTTGGAGGAACAATTACTCTTTCCACATTCATTAGACTTAACGTTGCCGTTTTACATTACCATGTTAGTATTAAGGCTCAATCTAGCATTGGTTTGTAGGATTGGTTCACATATGTTGGCTGCGGTTTCGTGTTTGAGAGGCTCTCGACACACTCTTCAACCGTTAGCTCTATGAAAGGGTATAAATAGGATTGAGGCAAGAACGAACCCTTAACTTAAATTGGATGTGCTTAATGTCTAACAACTCACTTGTGTGCACTTATGTTTGGTGGACTTGTGAATCCCTCTGTTACCACTTTCATGCATCTCTCCTATCCACCATTTTATTATTTCTCATTTAATCACCATTCTCACCCCTCCATATTCTCTTGTTTATTTCTACATTTGCATATTTTCATTTCCATTTCCATTACACACAACACTTCACACACCATTCTCACCTCTCCACATTCTATTTACATGCTTTCTCTAAACTCTAAAACTTGAAACGGTTAACAACACATCCCTACGGAATGATACCCTTGCTTGCACGCTGTACTCGTTTTATTTTTATATATGTCTTTTGACTCGTGCCTTATAGCAAGGTTGATTTTATTATAAATTCTTGATGATGCTTTCAACGACACAAAAATCCACTCGTCAGTGAGTATCCCTCTTCCACACGCATCCACACATGCTCATCGAGGTCCATTAAAAACACTTCCATCCTCACTTTCCAAGAGGAGTAGTTATCCTTGGTGAGCAATGGTGGTTCAGAAATCATCGCACCCTCTAACATCTCAATGCCACTCATAGTGTTTAATGAAAGAGATGAATGCAAATGAATGCAACAAGCAAAATGCACACAAATGCACGACACACAATCAAGAGCAAAGATCACCTAAGTATGTCTAGGAACCAGCTCTGATACCAATTAACAAACTGTGTCTAAACAACCTAGAGGGAGGGGGGGGGGGGGGGGGGGGGTGAATGGGTTGTTAATCGATTATTACCAACTTTTCGATTAGTCAATATTAATAACAATTAACCCAATAAAACAAACATCATAAATCAAGTAAAGTGCAGAAATATAAGGAACACTATATTTTTACGTGGAAACCCTTCAACAAGGGAAAAATCACGGGCTATCCTTCTAGCCACATACGATCACAGAAATCCACTATATGAATTAAAGGTTACACCGTCAAGTGATACTCGGACTCTCACTCTCGACAACCTCAGGCTATGGACACTACCACTCACCACTCTTGGTTCAATCCCTAGTGATATCCCCCGATACACTACTCTTGGCGTGAGCACCTCCTACTCTACCCCTCGGGCCTTTTATAGTGGCACTTGACCAATGCTTACCAACCATACCTTGGTTGCAAGACTTCAATGCTTGAGCAACTTCACCCTGAAGCCACAAGACTTTGACTCTATGAATAGTATAAAGGTCTAAGTGTGTATATGACACTCAAATGCAATAATGTGCAAGACCAAACACAAAATGCTTAACTAGATGTTATAATGCACTTAAACAACCTAGTTATCAAATAATGCCCACATGCCTATACATAAGGACTCAATTAGATGCAAAAAGATTATAGCAACCTAATTGTCAAATAAAGTCCAACCAACACAAGTTGTCACAACATATTACAAGGGCAATAAATATGCAATCAATAAATGCAATCAATGGGGCATAAAATCAAGGTCTAGATGCAAAGCATAAAGACTTAGCTATAAGGGCAATATGGTCCTAAATTCTAGCTATCACAATACAAACCCCAAACATGTCATAACTTCAAATGATATACAATAAACATGAAGATTTGCTTACATAAGCAATAAATGACATGTCTTGATAAGCTAGAACAATAAATGAACAAGAATGATAGTTCTACTTACCAAGTGAAGACATTAATGAAAATCCATGCTTGAATGATGCTAGAAATGCAAGATGAAAATGTGTTTTGGGGTTTGGAGAGTCAAGGAACAAAGCTTGAAGCTTTCTCTCTCTAGGAAGCTTTTTCTCTCTCAATAAATCTCTTTCTCTCTCTTAGGTCTATATTTTTGAGCTCTCAAACGAAATGGGGAAGAAATGATGTATATATAGCAACCCTAAATGAAATGACATCGTTTTGGAAGAGAAAAATACATTTTTGGGCACTTACACTGCTTGACCAGCTCATGACCAGCGTTACACAAGCGCATACTTACTGGAGGAAATGTGCTTGACGAGCAGCGCAATGGACGCTTGATGAGCAGCGCATAGGCGCAACAACTCGATATTCAAGCACTTCAAAACATGACCAACCGATATCAAAAAACATCTTATAATATACCGTTGGAAAGGTATAGACATCTACTTTATATTATAATTTACAGAATGACATTTCGATATCTGTAGAAGAAGATATGGTCATTTGAGTGACCAAAGGTCATGGGCGGACAACAACAGAGTTGCACTATTTTGGTGGTCACTTTGGAGATTTCAAAACCAATCCAAACGATCATGCAATATTTCAAATATTATACTGTTGGAAAGGTATGGACGTCTCATTTCGACTCCAATTAACAAAACAAGATTAGGATTACTGTAGAAAGTGTTATGGTCAAAAGAGTGACCAAAGGTCAGAATTGGTCAACAACAAAAATCGCCAAACTCATGGTAGAATACCATGTGACTAAAGACCACACCAAAAGAAGAAAGGGACCTTATCAAATGCTCACTCAACGCACTAAAAACTCAAGAACACCATCATGCAAGCACATACACAACACAAGCACACCATCGTGCGAGTGCAGACATTTCCGAACACATAATGGAAAACGTAAAACATAACAACCACACATAAAGACAAACAAAGATGTACTCTTGTGAGTTGTGTAACGGATGCACACATATATGACAAGGACCTTTTTCCCTTATGTCGTTTTTAAAAGATCAGTCCGTCAATAATATTTTAAGAAACCTCACTAAGCCTAAATCAGTTTGAAAACGTAAATATAGTGGCAAGTGGGTGTCGTCCACAGGGAGCGGAGTTAGCCAAATTAGTTAATGCTAAAGCAATGGTATGTATATATATATATATATATATATAATAGCAAAACATGAATTGGTGAAAATGTAGATTGTGAACCAACTCTAAATAATACTAAATTAAATATGTAAATAGAATGAAAGGGGAATATGGAGTGAAGGATATATAGATGATGGAAACTAAGGAGTTAATGGATTCGAAAGCAAATACTGGGCAATGCAACAAACTTGTCAATAGCACGGCTTTTCAAGGTAACCGACCTAGGATGTATAGAGTCGGTTATTTATCCCTAGAAGGTGGCCAGCCTAGGATGTATAGTGCGGACCACCTATTAGGGATTAATCCTTGTAAACTACCAACCTAGGATGTATAGAGTTGATTGTTTACCGGATTCTAGAAATGAAGCTCGTCTACCTAACATTGACTCAACCGATTAAAGATAGTCACCCTAGGATGTATAGTGATGACTTCTAACTCTCTCAAGGTTCCGACCTAGGATGTATAGTGCTGGAAACACGATCGAGGTTAGATTAAAACCGCGGTTTAAGAGTCGGAATTCATGACTTTCCGTCCATTCCTTAGAGCATTAAACAACTAAACATCATGTATATTTAGATGGAATACTCATACATAATACAAAGACATCTTGCAAAGATCATGTATCTACACAAGAAATCAATGATAAACATTCACAACAAGAATAGATCAATGGAAGATAGACATGAATATCAATATAATATCAAGTTTATGTACAAGCCCAATATTAAACTAACTACTCCATCAACCCCTTAGAGGGGATTTAGCTACTCATTACAACTAGGAAATCAGTAGAGAGGAGAAAGAAATAACCCTTGGAGAACATCTCCTTCCTTGAAGTGGCTCCAATCTCCTAACTTCCTTGGAGTTGAGTAGAGAATGTAAGGATGAGAGGTAGAGAGAGAAACTAGATCTAAGAATGTCTAATCTGTCTAAAACGGAGTTAAAAGCTCCTTAAAACGTTTCTATACTTTTCTATTTATACTAAATACAAAAATAGGTCACTTAAGCTTTGAAAATCAGACTGGCGCGCTCGAAGTGCGGGTGGAGTGCGGGTGATTTACCCGCACTGTACCCGCACTGTATGGGTTGTCTACAACTTCAGTTCTCGGAGCATGGCAGGAGTGCGGGTGGAGTGCGGTTGAATTACCCGCACTGTACCCGCACTTGGAGTCGCACTGTGGTCGCACTGTGATCGTACTTCCCTGTCAGGTGAAAGATCTACCTTCTGTCTTGAGCCAAAGTGCGGGTATAGTGCGGTTGGATGACCCGCACAGTACCCGCACTCTAGTGTCAGGTGCAATCAGCTCTTCTGTTCTTGATACAAGTGCGGGTCGAGTGCGGTTAGATTACCCGTATAGTACTCGCACTCTGATGTCAGGTGCAACTCTGCTCTTCTGTTCTTGATACAAGTGCGGGTAGAGTGCTGTTAGATGACCCGCACAGTACCCGCACTCTGATGTCAGGTGTAACTCTGCTCTTCTGTTCTTGATGCAAGTGCGGGTGGAGTGCGGTTGGATAACCCGCACAGTACCCGCATTCTAATGTCAGGTGGGTGATCAGCTTCTCTTGTTTGGCATTAGTGCGGTTGGAGTGCGGTTAGCTGACCCGCACTGTACCCGAACTTTATCTCTGTACTTGCACTCTTCCCCGGCTTTGCACATGAGTACGGCTGGAGTACGGCTGGAGTACGGTTGCGACCCGTACTGGACCCGCACTTGACCCGCACTGTAGAGGTGTTTGTGCTCCTTTTCTGCTGGAATCACCACCATATGCTTCCAAACCTGTCCTTACATCATTTCCTATAAATAAGCATAAAACAACCCATGAGAGACACAAAAACACCCGAGAACAGAACAAAAGGTAAGGATCTGAGGTCCTAAATATACAACATATTTGGCCCGATCAAACACCCCCAAACCAAACCTTTGCTCGTCCTCGAGGAAATCAATTCGAAAAGTAAGACGCCAACTGAAATCAAATTCTAGATACCTAAAAATCAATCAACCATGCCGCAAGTCCAATGTGTGATATGATACAAATAAGTGCGATAGAGAGGAGGAAAGCATATGCACAAGATCAAGAGCAATTTGTAGACACCCAAGGGAGGCTTGTACGAACACGAATCCCACACCTAAAGGCATTCATGAATTTAAGACCACTTACTCCCATACCCTGAGCATAATTTGCTTCAATTCTAAAGCTCACATGGATCCTCTCTTTTCTTTCCTCAAGAGTCCTAAGTTCCACACAACAAGTATGCAAAGAAGATTTTTGCATAAGATTTAAGCAATGAACTATCCTAGGAACGAGTCACCATGCCATGGATGCGAAAGATCGTGCTTCAACCTAAATTCCCAAACTAGACTTACATGGATCAAATAGGGCTTTTAACCGGTTATAGTGTGGCTGTGGGGTTGAATGAGTTTACACAAACAATATGGAAATTTAGGAGTTCAAACTCACCAATCATGCTAGAATATACCTCTATTCCCACACCATGTTCTTTTCTTACTTTAAATTCACCCCTCTAGTAACCATTTAACCCACATTTTTGTGCCTTTAATGTTGCATTCTGTTTGGGTGTTTTTAACATAAAACACTCTCATTATGGCACTTCAAATACAATCTTTCTTTAAATTTTTCTTTTGATAATTTCCCAATTGCAATGTTTGTACTCCATTTGAGTTGTTACCATATTCCCTTTCTTTAGGCATTTAGAGTGTATAATTTACCCTTTTCTTTCATATTTTCAACATCTATCTCCTTTTACCCACTGTGGGACCATTTTAACCCTTTTCATCACTACCATTTCCCATCCTAACATGATTAGTACAAGGGTAGGCATGTGTTTAGGCTATTGGGTATATGGTTGAATGTGGTACCAAATGAAAGGGTAAGTGTTTGGCCTCAACTTGGCTTTGGAGCACACAATATGGTAAGTGGTGTTTAGGCTATAGAGGTACTTCAATAAACATGCATTCCCTACTATCACTTCCACAACCATCTAAAAAGGGAATGAAAGCATCCATCACACATTCACAAAATAATGCAAGTCCTATGGCACATGACATACATGACGAGAGGCGTATTTAAGAATAATCAATAATGCACTCAAAAAATGCACTTTCATGCTTGTGTTTGTGATCTCATGGGTATCTCCACTATTAGAACAAGACATGGGAACAATGAGTCCCCAATACTTCTTACCAACGGGTGGGACTAACCCATGATGGTGCAAGCTAAACCTCAAGTGGCACCAAACTATATCACAAGGTCAGAGCACATATAAGGAACTCGTCAAAAGCACACTCTAGAGGCATCATATCCATACTGGATTACAGTTTGAAAAATGGACAAGCGACAAAATTGAAAAATTGGACTGAAAAATGTACACGGCGGAGGCGTGATGCACCCCCAAACCAAAACTCAACAATGTCCTCATTGTTGGAAAGAATAAGCATAATTGCGATAAATGGCGGAATGAGGGATCAACACCCCTAAACCGAATCTAGACATATATACAAACATGCGCATTCAAAATAACAAAAAACTAAATTGAAATCGAAAGTAGAAAACTCCCTTTGAAAGGAAGATTGTTCGATGTCTGTGCGTGTTGCTGTGTGCTTCCCAAAGATGTACAACCTAGCTTAAATCCACGCAACAACTCTACCAACGAATATTAAATGCGAAAAGAGAAACAAAATAAGTCTACGCCATTTAAAAGAAAATACAAATACAAATACAAGCAATAAAAGTTCTGAATAACAATAAAGAACAAAAATGGATGGTCAATAATTGTCTGAAAACTCCCTCTCTGGTTCGCTAGCGATCCCTTTGCCCTTGGGGTCGTTCTCTGATCGGATCCGCTCTTCATGCTCCCTCCTAGATCTCTCCATAGCATCTCTGAGCTCTGCCCCATATGGGTCAATGTCTGGACCCCCTGAAAGAGGTGAGAAAGCAGCTGGCCTCTTCTTTTTCTGTGGATAACTCGGAAGACTGAGTGCCTCCCTCATGTCCGTGAGGTTGCCCCAAATGTCCGTGAAGTACTCATTTGCTTCCGTCCTGCTCTCAGTGATCTGTCTCTTGTTGTCGGCCACCTCGGTCCTGAGGTTCTCCAATCCGGTCAGCAAAGTCTGCCAAGGGACCTCTCCATATGTCTCCTGCTGGGGTGAGGAAGCAGCGGGCCTATAATCACCATAATCGATGTAAACCGGCTCCATATCTGGTGGTTCTGGGATGTCTTCCGGCTGCCTGCTCGTGCTGCCCCCTCGAGCAGGTTTCCGCCTCCCTGTTCGGACCCTGACACTAGAGGGGTCCCGCTCTCGAACCTGGTCGTTCCATGTGAATCGCCCAACTGGCCCCAAACCGCATTAGAAAGGGTCGGATCCGAAATCCACTCCGGCAGTTCTGCAGAATGCGGTGATGAGGCTAGGGAAGATGAGTGGCTGCTTGTCCACCCTGACCCCTCCCATCTCAAGGATTTCTCGTTTGACCAGAAAGCCGATGTCTACCAACTGATTCTGCAGTATACAGTACAGGATCATGGCTGCATTGAAGTTCACTGAGGTCCTGTGCTTTCTGGGGATCAAGGAGTGGGAGATGAATACATGCCAGAAACCCAACTCACTCCTTAAGTTGGTGTGCTTCATACGGTGATCAGGGGCCACCCAAAAATCCATCGGACGGATCACTAACTGATTTGCAAAGTCCACATTTTAGGTCACAAAAAATTCGCTCCAAGTCACCCCTTGCCTTAGACGTCCGACTGCTTCGGGATCAACTGGAAGCTCAGTCCGATAATATCTGTTGATGTCCGCTATAGTCATACGGACTTCTACCCCTCAGACCAGAACCGTACTAGAGCGCTGAAAAGTTTCCGCTACCATCCCAGCAAAGAACTCTTCGACTATACGTCGACAATACATCGGGGGTGGGGGCTAACAAAGGTTTCCATCCCCTTGCTTCAATCATTTGAGGAATTGGGGTCCCCTCCAGCTCTTCAACCGCTATCCCCCTCTCCACCACTATGTCTCGCTCCCTGAAATAGTCTAAACGTTCCACGAAATCCGGGTGCCTGATGCACGGTGGTGGAACTTGGGGGCCTATCCTCGGTCGTCGTTCGGAACCCTGACTGCTTTGCTTAGGCGTTCTCGTAGGTCTACCTGACATCTGCACATTAAACACAGTTTTAAGGCAATATTCAGATCAAAGAAACAGGAGGTTATGATGCAGGGATTTGAAAGGACAAAAATTCTGCCAAGAGGATAAAGTGCTGGTGGAGTGCGGGTGACTGACCCGCACTGTACCCGCACTCTAACTCATTTCCAGACACCAGCAAATGCAGAGTTCAATTCATGCATACATCTCAAAATCCCAGTTCATCATCGAACGAATCAACAACAAAATGACTCTAACTTATATATAGGCTTCCATTCAACCATATAAAAACCCTAATTCATAATTTGAATATCTAAATGCAAAAGAAAATCAATGTAACAATTAAACCATCACATGCATAATTAGATAACACCCATCATTTCATTCTCTTAGATATTAGTAAAGGCACAAACAAAAGTTCAAAACCCCTAACTAATGAAGTTCATGCATAGAGGAAAAGAATTTGTAATAGAGAGGGTTAGGGTTTGGATTGGAGAGAAATGTAATGAAATTAAAGTAAGAATCCATACCTTGGTTGCAAAAAAATCGAAACGTGGCACACACGGAATACCTTTAGTTGAGAAGAGGGAAAATTTTTGAAGTTTGCGGTTGGTTTTGTTCTTTTGTGGCAAGTGGAGCCCTAGAGAACGACATGTATATATATACTGCGCGACAAAAGTGCGGGTGGAGTGCGGCTGATTTACCCGCACTTTACCCGCACTCTATTACCTGATGCCTTCAGAGTGCGGGACGAGTGCGGGTGACTGACCCGCACTCTAACCTCACTGTTCCCCTGGACAGACTCCTGAATTCTGCCCTGCAACTATATCTGCACCAAAACAATCTCAAACAGCCTCAAAAGTTAACAGCAACAAAACTAATCATCCGAAAAGTAAAAACAAAAAATAAAAACAATATAATAAATTCAAAAGCGAGTGCAATGCACTCAAAGTGGGACCCGGTCGACCAAAGGAGGTTTGACCAGAATGGGGAGCGCATTCAACTTGGCCACCCAAACCGGTGCCACATGCCTATGCACTGCATCTCTCCCCACTGTCCTCATGTGTCCAACTCGGTCCTTTCTATCCCATATTTGTTTAACCTTTGATGGGTTCATCCTAGATCCTACTCTACTTGCTTTTAATCTTTGGAAACTAAAGCAATAAGCTTTTGTGTGCCCTCTTTTGGCAAAAAAATAACAAGTAATAGGGCGGTTAGGGAAACTCCCCAATCGATTGTCGGCTCGGGCCACTTTCTGTTGTCCGAATCGGAGGGACTTGACATTTTTTTTCCATTTCAGCGAGTTGCTCTATCAAGTCACACTCCTTGACCTTGGCCCGCTTCAACTCATCATCTTTCATGTTCAATTGGTCTTGCAATTCCCTTACCGCTTTTTCGGACTCCTCCATACCAAGTTGAAGTTTCCTTGTCCTTCTCCCATAGTCTTCTTCAAACTCTTCTGAGAGCTTTGCCAATGCATCTAAGTTCTTCGAGACTAACTCCTTTTTGGTGGCAAGCTCCACTACTTGCTCATTCAACCCGTTGTTGACTGATGAGAGATCATGCAATTTTGCCTTCAACTGTACAGTCTCTGTCTTCAGCAAATAAACCTCTAGTTTGAGCTTCGTGTTGTCTCGCTTAAGCTCACCCAATTGTTCGAAAAGTTCGGTATTTGCTTCCTCCTCTTCGAATTCTGATTCTTGCCTCTCCTTGATGCAGTCTTAGTTTCCCAATTCCATCTCCTTGACACCCTCAAAGGCTTGCACAAGGGTGAGCACCCGGCTCCTTTTCTTTCTGGAAAGTGGTGCCTCCAAGACTAAACAATCTCTGACTTGGCTTGTTCTGGGGGATATTACCTTGAAGTTCACACTCTTCCCTCCACAGCTGAAGGAAATATCCCTAGAACACATATTAACCACCATACTTGCTGTCGCCATGAATGGCCTCCCCAATAGTAGTTTCCAGTCTCTACCACTGGATTCTCTTCTTTTGCAGTCCAACACAACAAATTCTGCTGGCACCATCAAACCGTGCACATTCACATATATTTGGTCCACGATACCAACTGGGGTGACGGGAGAATTGTCCGCCATAATGAGAGTCTGGGAGGTGGGCTTGATTGACTGAATCTTCAGCTGTTCGTAGACCTCTAAAGGCATCATATTGATGCTAGCCCCCATATCAAGGACCGCTCCCATCATTGGTGAATTCTCAATCTGTACCTCTATGACGAAACTCCCCGGGTCTTCAAGTTTAATGGGGGAGCCTATGTTACTTCCCCTATCTTCTTTATCCGCGACCTCTACCATACTTGCTTCGGTTTCCTCACCTCCTAACTGAACAACCTCTAACATGTTAACATGTTCATCGGAGCTTGATGCCTTCTCCTTGTTCTTCATCAATGCATCAAAAATCTGTGCCAACTGAGTTTCCATCTTCTTCAGTGACGCTCCATGACCGTTGGCTCTCTGATCATTGGACTGCATGTAAGCTGACATTCGTTGCTTAGAGGCATGCAAGGTGTTCTTGAGGGCTTTCGACCCGATACCAACAGTTTTGATAACTGTACTCACTATCTCCTCTAGAGACTTGTCATTTGGTTGGCTAGCGGAAGCGTGGGAATTGAAGTTGGATGGTGGGTTACTACTTGAACTTCCCCATTGATTGTTGTTGTTTCCCCTTGATTGTATCTATTGTACCCCCGGTTTTGGTACCCTTGGTTGTTGTTTCCACCTTGGTAATTGTTGTTGCCACCTTGGTGAGTGGTTGCTCCTAGGTGGTTGTTGTTGGACCAAGACAAGTTTGGGTGATTTCTTAACCCTGGATTGTATGTATTCGAATATGGGTCATTCCTAGGCTGCCTTGGGAATTCTCCAAGGGCTTGGGCTTGCTCTTCCTGGCTGAAATGCCCTTCTCCCCCTTCAATATCCCCCATGACTTGACTAACTCCTTGGGAGGGCCCTGGTTTTCCGGTTATCAGCTCCTTGATTGATTGAAGCTCCTTGTTCATTCTAGACATCTGGATTTGCACTTGGGTATCCTGACCCACTTCTATTCTTCCACCCCTTCTCACATGTGATGTCCTCTGTTGTGAGTTCTGGGCAATCTTCTTCAGAATGTCATAAGCTTTAACTGCCCTCTTGTCTGCAATGGTACCTCCACATGCATTATCCACCATCATTTGGGTTATTGATGAAAGTCCACTATAGAAGGAGTTAACCTTCAGTTCTGGATGGTATGTATGCGGTGGCATTTGTGCTAACAATAAGTTGAACCTCTCCCATGCCTCATGGAATGGTTCACCGTCCTCTTCGACAAAAGAAGCTATCTTCAACCTTAGGTCTTTAGCCTTCTGTGACGGAAAATACTTGTTGAAGAAAACCTTGCAGACTTGGCTCCATGTCACCAGTGATCCCGGCCTCAAGTTCATGTACCAAGTCATGGCTGCATCTTTCAGACAATATTGGAAACACCTCAGATGAAGCTGCTCCCTTGTCAATACTGCTTGGCGAGCCATTACAAGGAAGGTTTCTAGGGTGGCTCCATATTTTTTCATAAATTGGAGGCAATCTTCGGTACTTCGCCCACTAAACGACGGTAGGAGGCTGATGTGCATAGTTTTCAACTCGTACTGCCTTGTTACATCATTCAGTACTATAGCAGTGGGCACATTCCCTACAAACGGGAGACAGTACTCGCCCATGGTGAGGCCTAGCTCTTCATCCTCATGTACACTTCCCTCATTCTCTTGAGCCTGTTGCTCATTCTCTCTAGCATGCTGCTCATGCTGATTATGCTCGTCCATATTTCCCTCTAACTGCTCTATTCTTCTACCCAACCGATTGAGTTATCGCTAATTGGCAACACTGTTCCTCTCAACGATCTTCGTCCGTGCATATACCTAAAATCCTGAAATTTCACAACAAATAAAGCACAACGTAAACGAGGAACAGATAGGGCAGAGCAGGAACATTACTAGACTAGCCTTACTCATGCATAACTAATTAAACTAACATGCCGCTCCCCCGCAACGGCGCCATTTGACAAAGACCTTTTTCCCTTATGTCGTTTTTAAAAGATCAGTCCGTCAATAATATTTTAAGAAACCTCACTAAGCCTAAATCAGTTTGAAAACGTAAATATAGTGGCAAGTGGGTGTCGTCCACAGGGAGCGGAGTTAGCCAAATTAGTTAATGCTAAAGCAATGGTATGTATATATATATAATAGCAAAACATGAAAACATGAATTGGTGAAAATGTAGATTGTGAACCAACTCTAAATAATACTAAATTAAATATGTAAATAGAATGAAAGGGGAATATGGAGTGAAGGATATATAGATGATGGAAACTAAGGAGTTAATGGATTCGAAAGCAAATACTGGGCAATGCAACAAACTTGTCAATAGCACGGCATTTCAAGGTAACCGACCTAGGATGTATAGAGTCGGTTATTTATCCCTAGAAGGTGGCCAGCCTAGGATGTATAGTGCGGACCACCTATTAGGGATTAATCCTTGTAAACTACCAACCTAGGATGTATAAAGTTGATTGTTTACCAGATTCTAGAAATGAAGCTGGTCTACCTAACATTGACTCAACCGATTAAAGATAGTCACCCTAGGATGTATAGTGATGACTTCTAACTCTCTCACGGTTCCGACCTAGGATGTATAGTGCTGGAAACACGATCGAGGTTAGATTAAAACCGCGGTTTAAGAGTCGGAATTCATGACTTTCCGTCCATTCCTTAGAGCATTAAACAACTAAACATCATGTATATCTAGATGGAATACTCATACATAATACAAAGACATCTTGCAAAGATCATGTATCTACACAAGAAATCAATGATAAACATTCACAACAAGAATAGATCAATGGAAGATAGACATGAATATCAATATAATATCAAGTTTATGTACAAGCCCAATATTAAACTAACTACTCCATCAACCCCTTAGAGGGGATTTAGCTACTCATTACAACTAGGAAATCAGTAGAGAGGAGAAAGAAATAACCCTTGGAGAACATCTCTTTCCTTGAAGTGGCTCCAATCTCCTAACTTCCTTGGAGTTTAGTAGAGAATGTAAGGATGAGAGGTAGAGAGAGAAACTAGATCTAAGAATGTCTAATCTGTCTAAAATGGAGTTAAAAGCTCCTTAAAACATTTCTATACTTTTCTATTTATACTAAATACAAAAATAGGTCACTTAAGCTTTGAAAATCAGACTGGCGCGCTCGAAGTGCGGGTGGAGTGCGGGTGATTTACCCGCACTGTACCCGCACTGTATGGGTTGTCTGCAACTTCAGTTCTCAGAGCATGGCAGGAGTGCGGGTGGAGTGCGGTTGAATTACCCGCACTGTACCCACACTTGGAGTCACACTGTGGTCGCACTGTGATCGCACTTCCCTATCAGGTGAAAGATCTACCTTCTGTCTTGAGCCAAAGTGCGGGTATAGTGCGGTTGGATGACCCGCACAGTACCCGCACTCTAGTGTCAGGTGCAATCTGCTCTTCTGTTCTTGATACAAGTGCGGGTCGAGTGCGGTTAGATGACCCGCACAGTACCCGCACTCTGATGTCAGGTGCAACTCTGCTCTTCTGTTCTTGATACAAGTGCGGGTAGAGTGCGGTTAGATGACCCGCACAGTACCCGCACTCTGATGTCAGGTGCAACTCTACTCTTCTGTTCTTGATACAAGTGCGGGTGGAGTGTGGTTGGATAACCCGCACAGTACCTGCACTCTAATGTCAGGTGGGTGATCAGCTTCTCTGGTTTGGCATTAGTGCGGGTGGAGTGCGGTTAGCTGACCCGCACTGTACCCGTACTTTATCTCTGTACTTGCACTCTTCCCTGGCTTTGCACATGAGTGCGGCTGGAGTGCGGCTGGAGTGCGGTTGCGACCCGCATTGGACCCGCACTTGACCCGCACTGTAGAGGTGTTTGTGCTCCTTTTCTGCAGGAATCACCACCATATGCTTCCAAACATGTCCTTACATCATTTCCTATAAATAAGCATAAAACAACCCATGAGAGATACAAAAACACCCGAGAACAGAACAAAAGGTAAGGATCTGAGGGCCTAAATATACAACATATTTGGCCCGATCAATATACACATTGAAGAACACAAATGCAAGATGAACAAAGCATACATGGAGTGTTTGTGTGTGCACCTAAACTCTTCAAGAGACAAAGTCAAGTGAGTATACCTTTTGCTCTTGAAGTCATGGAGATGCTTGGAAGCTTGCCGACAAGGACCTAAGCTACCCATTACACAATCATCCTCAATGTGGTGTGGTTTTTCATTAAATAAGCCAATCATAAAATCGAGGTCCTTACATGATTAACTAAATTAACGGAGTGGGCAACAAGACATATAAATATGACAAAGCTCTCTCAAAGAAAGGGATCGAGAACTTATTTGGTATTCGACTGATCTACAAAAAAGATAACCACAATCGCCCGCTGAGAAAGTACTACTAATGAAAGAGGATGGATCTGCCATCGTCCGTAGTGTCAAAGGCACCGTGCCTGAATTCTCCCTATACCATCATTGTAGTATCATTTCAGCTACACGTGTTCACCTTTACCAGGAACGTATTGGTACCAGTTAACACTCAACTACTATTGTAAGCTCTCTAGAGCGCTTATGTTGTACTACTTTGCTATTTGTGTAAACTCCCTAGAGCACTTATTGTGATATATATATATATATAATATTCTATCTCTTTCTACCAGATACTGCCTATGGGTTTTTCAGCATATGATCATTGGTGATGCTTTTTTCCCTAGGTAAGTCCACTTCTACCAAAAGAATTATCTTTCTCCTATATATCTATTTTGTTATACATGTATGTGAGTTAGATTCTGACCCCATGATGAGAAGGTTTTTGCCGTCAAAAAACCGTCCGTCAAAACAATTTATAAAACCTATGCGATGCGTTCACAAGTATAAATACAAGCAAAGTGGCAAGCACGGGTGTCGTCCACTGAGATCGGGGTAGTGGTGATAAGATTAGGATTAATATAACTAGCAAGCATAAATGTAAAGTGATAGTGAATGAAAATACAATATAAACTAAACTATGAAAGCAAATAAATGGGATGACAATTGAGGGATGAATGAATGATGATGGAACTATGGAGTTGATGGACTCGTAAGTGAATATTGGGGGCAATTGCAACAAACTCTCAATTAAGTACGTTTTGACAAATGTAACCAACCTAGGGTGTATAGTGTTGGTATATACCTCTAGCAAGAGGTCAACCTAGGATGTATAGTGAAGACCTCCTACTAGCGATTAATCCCTCTTAAGAAACCAACAGTGGCTAGTTACTCAATTGGGACTTGTTCCATGAATGCTCATCTATCTAGCTATGGCTCAACCTATTATTAATGTAGCCATCCTAGGATGTATAGTGATGGCTTCCAATTCCCTCACAAGTGGCCGACCTAGGATGTATAGTGAAGGCCACCCGTTTGGGATTGGATGAGGCTCGAGGTTATCAACCGAATTCTACTCGAAGGTTAGTTCTCGTAAAATCACTAAAGTAGCCAACCTAGGGTGTATAGTGGAGGCTTCTAATTCTCTCACAAGTGGCTAACCTAGGATGTATAGTGAAAGCCACTAATTCGAGATTAGATTAAGGGCATGGTTATAGAGCCGGATTTCCGGAAATCCTTCCATTCAATGGAGCATTAGACAACCTAATTGCCTACTCAAGTAATCCAAATCAATTATGCTAAGAGAGTGTATCCAAGCAAGTCAATAATGGAAATCAATACAAGCAATGGAATGAAATATAGAGATAGAATAAATATAACACATAGAGTTTATTTACAAAGCCCAAAATATCCATCAAACAAATAACATCAACCCCATAGTGGGGTATTTTAGCTACTCATGTTCTATTACAAACTAATAACTAAGAGAGAGAGTAGAGATAACCCTTGAAGATTGATCTCCTTCCTTGAAGCTTGAATCCAAGTCTCTTAGTTGCCTTTGATTGAGTAAAGATGGTTTGGATGAGAGGGAGATGTGTTACTAGCTTAGAATACAAGTGTTGGGAGGTATGGTGATCTTTTTGGTTCGTTCCCATCCTTTTCTATTTATAGAGGATGGGAAAATAGGTCACTTAAGCTTGAAACCAGAAGCTGTCGCGCACAGAGTGCGGGTGGAGTGCGGTTGAATTACCCGTACTATACCCGCACTTCAAAGGTTTTCTTCATCTTCAGTTCTCTGATCTGGGCAACAGTGCGGGTGGAGTGCGGTTGGATTACCCACACTTTACCCGCACTATACTCGCACTGTACTCGCACTCTGGTGTCAGGTGTAAATCCACTCCTCTGTCTTGAGCAATAGTGCGGGTGGAGTGCGGTTGGATTACCTGCACTTTACCCGCACTTTATCTGTCAGGTACGAATCAGCTCCTCTGTCTTGAGCAACAGTGCGGGTGGAGTGCGGTTGGATGACCTGCACGTTACCCGCACTTTATCTGTCAGGTACGACTCAGCTCCTCTGTCTTGAACAATAGTGCGGGTGGAGTGCGGTTGGATGACCTGCACTTTACCCGCACTTTATACTTCCTTCATGCTTCAGGTCCCGGCTGTAGGAAGGAGTGCGGTTGCGACCCGCACTTGACCCGCACTTTTGAGCTGCTTATGTTCCTTGTCTTCCCTTTTGCCCCTTTTCTGCCGGAACTATTGCAATTAGCTTCTAACACCAGAATTACATCTATTGCCTGCAATTACCACAAATGAGTCTATTATACATAAAATATATAGAAAGTACAAACAAGAACGAGACAAAGGAATAGGAATGAGGGCCAAAATATACAACAATTTAGGCACGATCACCCCACTAGTCCTAGCTCTCTTATCCACCTATCTGCATGCCAAATCACATATCAAGATAGGGAAAAACCATCTAGACTGGCTAGAAAAGAGTCAGAGAACCGGGGAGTCAAGAGCTCCCCCATACCCTTGTTATGGGAGCGATCAGCCTTCTTGAGGATCCAACACCGGAGCTAGAGGAGCCATCATCCTCGCTTGCAATTTGGGTCTGGGAACTACAGAGAAGACCTAGAGAAGAGACCTGGTACCGAGAATAGGTACCAGGACTAGGTATTAGGACCTGGTACCACTACCAAGGACCAAGACCAGGGACTAGAGACCAGGGATTGAGACCAGGGACAAGGGACCATGGACCAGGACCAGCCCCTCACACCAGTAAGGGAACTTCAAGCCCCATACCTTCTCTTAATCCTGGAAGCCCCGATGGGTGGGGTGATTTTTCTCCTACATATTGCACCTTACTTCTTACTCATACAAAACCCCGGTACCTAGAGGTACCAACCCTGCTACGATCTACCAGGTTACAGTTTGAGGGTGTTGATCGGAATTATACCCCCAATGAATTTTTGGTTTACACTTTTTGCAGTGTCTGTGGGAAGTTCACTTGACCAACATGGCTTCCTTGTCTCTACATGAGTGTATATTTCTCTATCCCTTACATCTTATCACTTTATATGTGATTTAATGCATTCCAGTGCTTTATTCACTACATGTTTATGCTATGATGCCATGATACTTTATTTCGCCTAACTAGTTCCTTATTACTAGCGTTATTACATAAGTTTGCATGGATCATATGATCTAAATGAACTCCTGCTATGATTGGTTGATATATCGCCTTATAAATGTTGCTACATAAAGACATTGAACATGTGGAGTGCATCAAATTGAAGATCCTTAAGATCAAACTAATTTGTTGCCATGCAAGCTTGACTTTCTACTATTGAGATGATATATTCATTATTCATGGCATATTATTCATTATTTGAGATATCATTTCTCCATACTCGTATATACCATATACGCACCACGCATGGTGCTCACTTTTTCATTTGACGAGTTTTGTTTGTTGTAGAGCAAATATGATTTGTGGGACTCCTAGTGTAGCTCGTCTATTATGCTGTCCCTATGCAGCAAACCTACTCATATTCTTATGGAGCTCCACTACAACAGCTCCTAGCTTGGAGGGCTCATCTATAGTAAATCCGCTTTGGTACATCTAGAGCTCTTATGCAGTAGAGCTGCACCACTCCTGCTTCCTGATCGGACTATTTATACCTATTTTAGGTCCCCATTTTTCCTATTGTTTGTTCTCGTTTTCTGGCGTATTTTTGTATATAATGTGTTTGTTGAGCCTTGTGTAGGTACATATTCTCTATTTCAAGGTTTTGAGCTTAAAGTTTAGATTGGGAGGCAAAATGATCAAAAAAAGAGGATAAAATGGAAGCATTCAGAGTGTCGCGCCTCACTGTTGACACAAACTGCGGCATGATCTAAGCCCAGTCGTGTCTCACGGTTGATCCGTTGCTGAGCCAGAACTCGACACTGAGACTGTGGCAGAATTCCCTTTGAATTCCAGTAGCTTACGGGACGAGTTCAGAAAAGAAGAAGTTTGGCGGTCAGTTCGGTGGTCACATGATCGCCTTTCCAACCGCCGTTTGAAGACAGTATGTTCTAGAAATTTGGCTATCAGTTCGGCGGTCACGCCCTAACCACCGTTTCGAGCACCGTTTCAGTCCAGAAGATCACATGTAATTCAACGGTTACTTCTGCGGTCACCCGACTGCCGATCCAACAGTTGATCGAGCAGCGATATGCAAAATTCTAGTGAAGTTTCAGGGGCAGTTTCATCTTTTCACCATCACTTCCAGCCCTAGGCTCTCTCCACTATATAAACCATTTTTTTCTCTCTTCTCTTCAGAATATAAACAGCCCAAAACTTCATCTTCTTCATCTTATTCATCCATTAAGAGAGAGAGGAGCTTCCAAAAGCATCCATGGAGGTTTTCCTCCATGGATGTGTCTCCATTTCACCTTTACCCATCATCCATCCATTTGAGAGTAGATTGCAAGGGAAAAAAGTGGTCTTTGGACCAATTTCGACCCAAGCATGGATCAAAGGAGATTGGCACATTTTGGAGGGGTTCTCCACTTGGGTTATCTCTTTTATCTCATCTCTTGTATATCTTGTTTTCTTAAATGTGTTCTTAAATGTGTAAACCCCCACTTGGGAATATTTGTAAACCTAATTTGTGCTCAATATAATGTGTGGTTGTTTTTATATCTAATTTTTGTTTTGATTCATTCTTGTTATTATTGATTATATCTCTTATCTTGAAATGCTTGTGTACGGAGATTGGAAATTAATATGTGTTCATGAATGAGATTAGGTGTATATTAATGTAATTGTAGGAGTAGTTGTAATCAAACGTCCCATTTGTGAGTGTATGTTGATGGAAAGTCAAATTTGCATGTGTATGGATGGATTAGAGTGAATTAGAGTTAGGATTGTGTCATTAGGAGGGCCATCCTGGCATAGTCTTGGCTAATTAGCTAGGAAGAATGAATGAACTTGTTAATTGCCATATTTAAAGAGGTTTGGTTCATTGTTTTTGTTATACATTGGTCTCTAGTTATTCCTCACGCTAGGGGCTCTAGGTGAGTTATGATTAGAGATACAATAATTGGGAATTCGGCTATTTCTTGCGCTAGGGGCTCTAGGCAAGTTATGGTTGGAGGAACAATTACTCTTTCCACATTCATTAGACTTAACGTTGCCGTTTTACATTACTATGTTAGTATTGGGGCTCAATCTAGCATTGGTTTGTAGAATTGGTTCACATATGTTGGTTGCGGTTTTGTGTTTGAGAGGCACTCAACACACTCTTCAACCGTTAGCTCTATGAATGGGTATAAATTGGATTGAGGCAAGAGCGAACCCTTAACTTAAGTTGGATGAACTTAATTGTCTAACAACCCACTTGTGTGCACTTATGTATGGTGAACTTGTAAACCCTTGTGTGATCACTTTCATGCATCTCTCTTATCCACCTTTTTATTATTTCTCATTTAATTGCCATTCTCAACCCTCTATATTCTTTTATTTATTTTTACATTTGCTTATGTTTACTTTCATTTTCATTTTCATTTTCAATTTCTTGCACACACACACACACATACCATTCTCACCTCATCCGCATTTCACTTTATAAGCTTTCTATAGACACTAAAACTTGATACAGTTAACGAAACACATCTCTGCGGAACGATACCCTTACTTGCACGTTGTACTAGTTTTATTTCTATATATGTGTTTTGACTCGTGCCTTACAGCAATGTTGATTTTATTATAAATATTTTGACAATTCTTTCAGGACACAAAAATCGATTCGTCACTTCCTTACATAAGATTTGCTCCACTACCAGTAGATCTCCTATCCAGCACCTGTTCATGCAGATCCCCTCATGTCACAGGATCCACTCTTCAAAAGTTCCAAGGTACCAGGTCAACACATGGACCCAAGAAGCCAACTCGACTATGTGAACGTAGGAGCAGCAATACCACTGTAAGGCCCAATGGCTCCTCACTTCTTGTACCGGGCTGTTCAACGCCCAAGTGAACCACTGCGGTTCCGATTCTTTCCAGGAGTGTCCAGAGCCTCATTTCAACTGCTGGGGACTTCTAGGATCCTAAGCATGCCTTTGGACCAGTATCATGCTGGTGGCTCCTCTCTGTTTGTACCAGGCCCTTCAACGCTCTAGAGAGCCATCAAAGTCCAAATCCGTTCGAGGATAGCCCAAAGGCTTCCCACATTTGCTGAGGTCTTCTACGTGCCTAAGCAAACCTCTGTAGCAGCAGTACCGCTGCAAGGCCAATGGCTCCTCACTTTTTTATACGGGGCCGGTCAATGCCCAAAGTGAGCCACTGCAGTTCTGATTCTTTCCAGGAGGGTCCAGAGCCTAATTTTATTTGCTGGGGACTTCTAGGATTCCAAACATGCCTCTGGACCAGTATCATACCGGTGGCTCCTCTTCGTTTGTACTGGGACTGGGCCTTTCAACTCCTTAGAGAGCCATCGAAGTCCTGATCTGTTCGAGGAGAGCCCAGAGGCTTCCCACATTTGCTGAGGCCTCAAACATGCCTAAGTAAGCCTCTGGAGCAGCAGCAACACCTTGCAAGGCCCAGTGGCTTCTCACTCTTTGTACTGGGCCGGTCAACGCCCGAGTGAGCAGTTGCGGTCCCGATCCATTTGAGGAGGGTCCAGAGCCTCATTTCAGTTGCTGAGAACTTCTAGGATCCCAAGCATGCCTCTGGACCAGTATCATACTGGTGGCTTCTCTCCATTTTTACCGGGCCCCTCAACGCTCTAGTGAGCCACCGAAGTCCTGATCTATTCGAGGAGAGCCTAGAGGCTTCCCACTTTTGCTGAGGCTTCCAACATGCACTAAGAAATCCTCTGGAGCAGTAGCACCAAAGCAAGGCTCAGTGGCTCTTCACTCTTTGTACTAGGGCCGATCAACGCCTAAGTGAGCCACTGCAGACCCGATCCATTCGTGAAAGGTCCAAAGCCTCATTTCAGTTGCTGGGGGCTTCTAGGATCCCAAGCACGCCTCTGGATCAGTATCATGCTGGTGGCACCTCTCAGTTTCTACCGAGCCCCTCAAAGCCCTAATGAGCCACTGAAGTCTCGATCTGTTAGATGAGGGCCCAAGGGCTTCCCACTATTGTTGAGGCCCAATGTGCCTAAGCAAGCCTCTGGAGCAGCAGCACCATTGCAAGCCCAGTGGCTCTTGTCCATTTGTATATGCCTTTCAACGCCCTAGTGAGCCAGTGAAGTCCTGATCCGTTTGAGGAGAGCCTAGAGGCTTCCTACATTTACTGAGGCCTCCAACATGCCTAAGCAAGCTTATAGAGCAGCATCACCATTGCAAGGTGTAAGAACCTCTATTTTTATCATTGGCTTATTTCATGACAAACCATAATGGGGATGATTGTGTAATGGGTAGCTTAGGTTTTCTCGATGATTGTTAAGGCAAGCTTCCAAGCATCTCCATGACTTCACGATCAAGAGCTTCAAAAGGTTTATCACTTGACTTTGATTCTTGAAGAGATTAGGTGCACACACACACACTTGCATGCATATGTACTTATTTTGTATTCGTTATCTTGCATTTGTGTATTATTGTTATGTGCATCTTTGTCTTTCATCACACTTAACACTTGCACAACAATCACATAGGCTAGGTGTGCTTGAACGTGTGTTTGTATACCTGGAAAAGAGAATTTTTCTCTTAGCGCGGCCTAAACCGCTTGGCAAGCTCTACTTGCACATCGGCGCACATAGCGGTATTCTCCAGTGTGTCATGCACAGTGTGGACCGCGGTCTGTACACTTGCACGAACAGTGGTCCCAACCGCAGTGTTGTCTAGACGGTGCACTGCTGTGTGTACCACGGTCTAGACAACTTGCCCTAGTCGCGGTCTACCTAGCTGTAATGACGGGATTTTGTTTCCCAAGTTTAGAATGACTTAGTTTTGACTATGGCTTCATATATATTCTTCCTCTTCTCCTCTTGGCCGGCCAAGAGCTTAGAAAATCATTTTTAGAGAGAGGTTAGAGCTTCTGGAGAGAGAAAGCTTCAAGAAAGCATCTTTGACTCCCCAAACCCAAAACCCATCTCTATATTGCATCTTTCATCATCATTTGAGCATGGGTCTTCATGGTTTCATGACTAGGTAAGTGAGAAATTCATTGAATATCATTTATTGTTCTTCTTACTCTAGACTAGGTATTTATTGCTTGATTAAATACCTAGACTCTATTTATTGCATATATTTATGAGTCTTGATAACATGATTGGGTTTGTTTGTGATAGCTTGCATCATTAGGTCATTTATGCCTAAATAGCTAATCCGTAAATGTTCATGTATGCTTAATTGCTGATTAGGTTGACTTTGTGCATCTAGTCAAGTTCTTGAATATTTATGTGAGTTTATTCGACAATTAGGTTGTTAGAATTTCTCTACATCTAATTGAGACCTCATTTGTGTACATGTAGTGCTGGTTGATAACTAGGTTGTTAAATTGCATTATAACATCTAGATGAGCATTTAGTGTTTAGTCTTGCACTTTATTGCATTGAGTATATTGTCATATATACACTTAGACTTTTAATTCTCTTCATAGAGTCAAAGTCTTGCGGCTTTTAGGTGAAGTTGCACAAGCAAGAGAAGCCTTGCAACTAAGGGTGTGGTTGGCAAGCATTGTGCCGGAAACTGTAAAAGGCCCGTGGGGTAGATTAGGAGGTGCTCACGCCAAGAGTAGTGGATTGGGGGATATCACTAGGGATTGAACCAAGAGTGGTGAGTGGTAGTGTGTATAGCATGAGGTTATCAAGAGTGAGAGTCCAAGTATCACTTGAGGGTGTAACTTTCTTTTCACATAGTGGATTTCTGTGGCTCAAGTGGCTAGCGTGGCTAGTCCCGTGGTTTTTCCTATTTGGACGGTTTCCACGTAAAAATCAGGTGTTCTTTACATTTCTGCACTTTACACTTGATTATGTATGTTTGTTTATGTGGTAAATTTTAATATTGACAAATCAAGAAAAATCGGTAATAACTTGATTAAAACTTATTCACCCCCTCTAGGTTGTTAGACACACGCTTTAGAGTGTATTTTCACAAGGCCCAATGGCTGCTCACTTCTTGTACTGGGCCGGTCAACGCCCAAGTGAGCCAATACGGTTCCGATTCTCTCCAAAAGGGTCCAGAAACTCATTTCAGTTGCTGGAGACTTCTAGGATCCCAAGCATGAACCTGGACCAGTATCATGACGGTGACTCCTCTCCATTTGTACTGGGCCCTTCAACGCCCTAGTGAGCCACCAAAATCTCGATCAATTCGAGGAGAGCCTAGAGGCTTCCCACATTTGCTGAGGCCTCCTACATGCCTAAGCAAGCCTCTAGAGCAGCAGCACCGCTGCAAGGTCAGTGGCTCCTCATTTCTTGTACTGGGCCTGTCAACACCTAAGTTAGCCACTCCTGTCTCGATTATTTCCAGGAGGGTCCAGAGCCTCATTTCAGTTGCTGTGGACTTTCAGGATCCCAAGCATGCCTCTGGACCAGTATCATGTCGTTGGCTCCTCTCAAATTGTACCGGGTCCTTTAACGTCCTAGTTAGCCACCGAAGTCCCAATCAGTTCGAGGAGAGCCCAGAGGCTTTCCACTTTCACTAAGGCCTCCTACATGCCTATGCAAGCCCCTAGAGTATTAGCACTGCTGCATAGCTCAGTGGCTCCTTACTTCTTGTACCGGGCTGGTTAACGCCTAAGTTAGCCACTGCAGTCCCGATCCACTCAAGGAGAGTCCATAGCCTTATTTCAGTTGCTGGGGACTTCTAGGATCCCAACCATACCTCTGGACCAGTATCATTCCGGTGGCTCCTCTCCATTTTTATCTGGAAATCCAACGCCTTAGTAAGCCACTGAAGTCCCGTTCCGTTCGAGGAGAGCCCAGAGGCTTCCCACACTTGCTGAGGCCTCATACATGCCTAAGCAAGCCTCTGGAGTAGTAGCACCGCTGCAAGACCTGTGGCTCCTCACTTTTTGTATCGAGCCACTCAACGCCCAAGTGAGCCACTGCAGTTCCGATTCTTTCTGGGATTGTCCAGAGCCTCATTTCAGTTGATAGGGACTTCTATGATCTCAAACATGCCTCTGGACTAGTATCATACCGGTGGCTTCTCTCCTTTTGTACCGAGCCATTCAACGCCCTAGTGAGCCACCGAAGTCTTGATCCGTTCAAAGAGAGCCTAGAGGCTTCTTACATTTGTTGAGGCTTCCTACATGCATAAGTAAGCATCTGGAGCAGCAGCATCGCTACAAGATTGGTGGTTCCTCACTTATTATATTGGGCCCCCTTACAGTGCCCATGTCAGCTACTTAGGTCCCGGTTTGTTTGATCGAAGTCTAGAGCCTCATTTCAGTTGCTAGGGTCTTTTTGAAGCCCAATCATACCTCTGGGCTAGTACCATCAGAGGAGGACTAGTGGTTTGTTACCTTTTATACCGGACCACTCAACGCCTTAATGAGCTGCTGAGGTCCCGCTTCGTTCAAGTGGAGTCTCGAGCCCCCATTATGATTGTTGAAGGCTTTTATTTGGCCCGAGTAAGCCTCTAAACTGGTTACATCACTTGGGGACTAAAAGCTCACATTTCTCTCTAGTACTCCTATGAGAGGGGCGGTGACCCCAACGTGAGAAGATTTCTCCTAGTGACCGATCCACAATAAAAAGCACATTTACGGAAGGTCGCTCTATTACCTATACCTGGAACGCGGATAACCTTAAAAGGTTTTACCCATGAAGTCTATAAAAGTGGGGTGAGCATTGACCTGTATCGCCTAGAGTTGTATCGGCTTGAGTATATGATCGCTTTGGTAAGTTCGCCTATGACCGCCTTTCGCCTATGATCAAGACTAAGAGAGCCACATGGCACTCTTAATGCCTGGGACAGGACCTATCCCTCTCCAGGAAGGGTCTGGTGCACAAGTGGCCTTAGTTGCCTACTAGACCAAGGTTACGAAGTCGTGGCACTGGTTGCCCGTCGCTTCCTCAAGATTAGGGCAACCAAATGGCACTCCTGATACCTTGGACGAAACCCAATCTCTCCAAGAAGGGGTTTGGTACATAAATGGCTTAGGTGCCTACCTGACCAAGGGTGCAGACTCGTGGCCATGGTCGTTCTCCGCATCCTCAAGACCAAGGGAGCCTATACGGCACTCATGATGCCTTGGACATGACCCAATCTCTCCAAAGAAAGGTCTGGTACATAAATGGCATAGTTGCTTACCAGGATCTTTTCACCTAAGTACTAGGATTCCTAGAACAAGAATGCCAGGTACCCAGATTCGCCTATGTTTCACCTACGTAAAAAGACTTGGTGCATAAGTGGCCTTAGTTGCCTACCAGGATAATTTCACCTAAGTACCAGGATTCCTGGAAAAAAGGAATGCCAGGTATCCACCGGAACCTCATCCCAAATAATCGAACAATACGGTTTGTCATATCTCTCGTTTTAACAAGTGTTGGAGCTTCTCTCTCTAAGAAACAATCTCTCACACTAAAAATGGGTTCTTCAAGCTCTAAAAGTGAGTTGAGGAAGAAGAGAAAATATATATAATAGGGCAAAGCGAGACTACGCCATTTTGACAAAAAATTGCCCAAAATCAGTGCAGTGCACGGGTGGGAGACCCCGCGCACTCACCTGTGCACACTACCCACACCATTGTGGTAACACACAGCACACCCACAGTGGTACCACAGTGATGACCCATTGGAATAGCACTACTGTGATAATTCGCAGTGCTAAAACAGCGGTGTCACAGCGATCATGCAGAACCAGCGTAGTGCGCGGGTATGGACCCGCACACTAACCCGCGCACCTCAAAAAAATAATTCTATGAGTGAAAACATACATGGAATTCTATCCTAAGGCAAGCCAACCAAGACGCAACAAGGCACACATGCATAACAACTCAAATGCATGTAAGTGTGTGTGTGTGTGTGCAACAATAAATGCATGTAAATACAAATGCATAAGATGTGAGTGTGTGCAGGTAAACCTCTTCAAAGAGAATTAAGCAAAAGTGAACTACCTCTTGAATACCATGAGATGATCGGAAACATATCTTCGAGAAAACCGCACTTGGAGAACCTATGCTACCCGTTACACAAACATCCCCAATGTGATTTGTCAAGAAATAAACCAATCATAAAAATAGAGTTCTTACAATCTCCCCCTTTGGCTATATCATGACAAAATTACCACCCACAAACATTCCTCACAAATTAAAAAGATAAAGTTATTGGTCAACAAAGTGTATTCTACGTTACAATAAGAGAAACCTAGGATCTAAGTCTTCAAGGCCTTCATTCTCTTCGTAGATCATCGTACCTACACAAAATAGCAAGAAAGCACTTTCCAAGAATAAGTGCATGTGAGGTGATCAAATAAAAATAAGCATTTGCATTAAGAAAGCAATACAATCAATATAACGAAGTGCAGTGCAATGCTCCCCCTAAAAGGTTACTCCCCCTCAACTAGAAAATATCCCCTAAAATGTAACATCCGTAACTACCACCCTACTCCCCAATTTTGTCATAAGATAGGCAAAAGAGTATCCCTCAATTAGGTCACTTTAGCAAAGAGAGCTATTTTCAAGATAAGTGCATAATCATATACCACAACCTTATGCAACGTAATTATTTGAGAGAGAACCAAGGAGGTTTGATTTGAACACAATGTGTGAGATGGATGCTTTGGATGCAAGACATGCAACATCAAAGTTCAAGCACTGGTATTTGGCAAAGTGAACATCGAAGAGTTTCCAAAGGAATTCAAACCAATTTGTACCTTTTTGTTATAATTAAACAAGATATAACTTCAAAAACTTTGTAACACACATAAGCAACCATGTCAATCCTTAAAGGTCAATCCTTAAAGGTCAATCAAGACATGGATATAGAATCCTTATTAATTGAATGAATATAGAATCCTTATTGGTTGTTGTCTTGCTCAACCATTAAGAAAAGAGACAAGGCTAAATTGGATGAGACATCCTTATTTATTGAATGGACACAAGGTCCTTATTGAGTTTAGCCTTATCAAGTTGCTTCCACACACATTTGCACACACATAACTCATGCATAATATTGAAGCTTGTCAAAATCAAGTTCACAAGTCATGGAGATAAATTATAGGTCATTCAAATGTACTTCCTAATCAATTCTCATAGTCCAAAAATACATGTTTGAACATAAAGGTGACATGGATTACAAACGAAGCAAATGGCACACTTATTTAAAAAAAAACCTTATAATTATATATAAGCACAACCAAAATACTCAAGCAATTAATAAAGAAGCATAAAGTTGATCCAATTTTCGCTCATTCAAACTATGCAAGGTTGCTCTCTTTGCTTGAGCTCCCCATATGGGGTCAATCACCAAAACTTATCAAGGCATATGACAAATCCAAATAGACCTACCAAGTCCATTAGACCTAGTTAAGTCTATAGGTGACATGTAAGCATAATAGCATGCGGGTTCATCTTTTCCAAACCACTTACGAAACACATTTTCAATCCTAGTAGTCTTAGAAACATTGGCTCTAAATTCCCTAGAATAATGCAAATTGTCTCTAGATTTCCTAGGAACATGCATATTGGCTCTAGCCCTATTTCTTTCAATCATGCTTTTAGTTCTACACATGTTAATATACTTGAAGCAAATTGGTCTAATATGACCATCAACACCACAAAAATGACATGTAAGAATGAAGTAAGGGGTCATACCATTCCTTTGTGAGTACAAAGGAGTTTTCCCACGTCTTTGATATTGCATTGGTTCTCTCCTCTTTTGTTGCTGAGTTGGAGTAGATTGCTTCCTTTGTTGAACTTGTATGGATTTCTTCTTGGCTTGGTAGTGATAAGTATGTTGAGTTTGCTTCAAAGGTTGAGGTTGAGCTTGATTCCTTAGAAGCATCTTCACTTGGCCATTCTTAGATGACTCTCCAAGTTCAATCTTGTAAGAACCTCATTTTTATGATTGGCTTATTTCATGACAAATCACATTGGGGATGTTTATGTAACGGGTAGCATAGGTTCTCCAAATGTGGTTTTCTCGAAGACATGCTTCCGGTCATCCCAAAGAGCTTCTAGAGAGGTAGTTTACTTGACTTGACTCTTTTGAAGAGATTTTAGTTGCACACACTCACTTGCATGCATTACATTCTTGATTACATGCTATTGAATGATGCATTGTATGCCATTCATCACACTCAACACTTGCACATTTTTGCATAATAGATTAGTGTGTTGAGTCCGCCTGGAAAAGAGGATTTTCCTCTTCACGGCGATGTAGGTCGCTTGCTGGGCACCTGCCTCCGTCGCGGTCCCAACAGTGGTTGGTTCAAGAAGGTGCATGCGTTAAAGACCGCAGGTCTGTGCCACTTGTATGCGCAGCGGTCCATGCTGCGGTATACTTTAGTAGGCCCCTACTGCCTAGACCGCGGCCTGTGCTTTGCATGCACAGCGGTCCCCGACGCGATGTTGTCCAGACAGTGCACTTACCCGAGTCGCAGTCCAGCGAGCGGTATTGACGGGATTTTGATTCCCAAGCCCAAAATGATGCAGTTTTAGTCTAGGGTTTCTATATATATGTTCTCTTCTTCCCCAACTCGTTTTCAGAGCTTCAAGAACCCATTTTTTTATGAGAGAGAACAACCCTTAGAGAGAAAAAGCTTCAAGCTTTGTTACTTGACTCTCCAAACCCAAAACCCATCATCTTCATGCATTTCTAAGCATCTTTAAGGCATGGGTTTTCATCATTAGTTGACTTGGTAAGTTGAACAAAAAACCCCATCTTTATCATTTGTTCATACTTTCCAAGATTGTGTTTTTATTGCATTTATTAGTTGATTAAATGCTAGGATTATATTTAATGCATCTATTTATGAGTTCCTTTGTATGATTGGGTTTGCATTGTGATAGCATGCATTTAGGACATATTTGCCCTCTAGCTAATTAGGACTCATTGATTGCATTTGTTAATTGCATTTATTGTCCTTGCCATGATTAATGACAACATATGTTGATATGGCTTTGTTTGATGACTAGAGTTTAAACTTGCATATCTATATCTAGTTAGGTCTTTATGAGCATTCATATAGACATTGATATCTAGGATTTGTACTTAGTGTCATCTTTAATTCCTAGATAAGCATTTAGTGTTACCTAGCATTATTTGCCCTTTGAGTATTCATATATTCACTTAGGTTGTTAATCTCATCTTGAGAGTTAAGTCTTGTGACTACAAGGTGTAGTGCACAAGCAATTGAAGTCTTGCAACCAAGGTGTGGTTGGCAAGCAAAGTGATCAAGGATTCACTATAAAGGCCTGTTGGGTAGTAATGGTGGGTTAGTGACCGAGAATGGTGTGACTAGAGGTCAACCTAGGTTGTAAACATCATTACAATAGTGGATTTGAGGATCGTGTGTGGCTAGGTGGATAGCCCGTTGTTTTTCCTTTGTTGAAGGGTTTCCACGTAAAAATCGAGTGTTATTTATTATTCCGCACTTTACACTTGATTTTGTATGTTTGTCTATGAGATGAATTTTTAATATTGACTAATCAAGAAAAATTGGTAATTAACTTGATTAAAACCTATTCACCACCCCCCCCCCCCCTCTAGGTTGTTAGACACACATTAGAGCAGTATTTTCCTCCTTGGATGTTGAGATGGAGAAGACAACCTAGAACAAATTCCTTCACATAAGTTGTCTTGTCCGAGGAAGGGGTAGACTCATCATCCACAAAGCCGAGCCCTCTCTTGTCATTGGGTTTCTTTCCAATAATCAACATGTTATCAAGCTTTTCCGATCTCGAAGTCACCTTTCTTAGGATTATGCTCAATAGCAAGAGTGTAATATTGTAATTGACAATTTTTTCATATTAATAAAGTGATTTCTGGTTTTACAAAATCTTATAGCATTTATAATGATAATTGTCAAAGTAAATAATCATAAGGTCAAAAGACTATGAGAAAGGAAGAATTGTTTGTACATCTGGATATGTATGAGGTAGACACAATTCTTTAGTTAGTCTTGAATAAACGTTAACAACTTAAATTAAAGGTTGGGCACCTTTATCTTGATAAAGTTGTAGAATTCTTTTGCTGGCATTTGAGTGGGATCAAATGAATTATGATGAGTATAAAATCATCGAAAGTGTCTTCGAGTAAGAGAATCTAGTGCACTGGGTGCATTGAACAGGATCATAATGAAATATTTTATCTAGAACCGTCAGTAGATACAAGTCTTTTCATTATGAGGACAATTGAAGAGTCTATCTTAATCCTGAGATAAATGATGGACTTATGATTGCAAGTGTTATCATTTGAGCTATCAATGAGTACGATTATATAGCATAGTCTATCCTCGATAGTTTGGTGGTATTCATTTGTTAATCGATAGAGGACTTCATTTATAGATATGGACATCGTGGCTCAATTTATTGAATGAGAGTATAATATTATCATATGGATATTTTGAGGTATTGGATATTAAATCTCAACGTTGAGTTTTCGATAATGTCTATTGAAAACATGGCTTCTGGACAAGTCAAAATATCCAAGTTCAAAACGTGGTCATATGAGTAAATATGGTAACTAGGAGAGCTATAGGCGGTCTATAAGCTCTTGGGGATTACTTATATTATACACGAGGATACACTATCTCCAATAAGATTGTCTAGGGTATGAATGAGAAACATCTTCTTATTCTATCTTTTTTTAAGAGTTTAATTTTAGATCTTTAGTGGAATGAGCTAAAATTAATAGATCGGACCTAAGTGAATCATTTGTTGATTGTGATTAGGTTATGTCTCTATTGAAGCTTAAATTTAGATAGCCCGCCAAGATCCCCAATCCACACGAACTTGCATGGATCACTTGATATATTCTACCGGACTAATTTATGGGTCCATCTAGAATTGTATTTAATATATTAAGAATATAATTTGCACATTATTTATTTAATGGGCTGCTCAAATTATATTAATATATTAATGAGAGGCATGTGGGCTTGTTTCTTTTAGTAAGAATGAGTCTGGTTCACATAAGGCTTTTATTAAAGCCTGAACGGATTAAATAAAATAAGAAAATAATATTTGGCCCATATTTGTTGTGTGTGGGCGACAAGGCTATAATAATAGTCTAAAATATTATTTTATTTTATTGTTTGATTAAATGGAAATTAATTAATTGATTAATTAATTATTTAATTAAAAATCAAAATCTTTTTCTGACTAGGAATTATGTTTCCTAGTGGTATACTATTATAGTAGTATAATAAATATAAAAGACTTAATTTGGTAAGTAGATAAATAAAGAATTTATTTATCTAATCAAATAAGGAAGTCTTTAATATAATCACAAATACACTATTTGAGTTGGAATAGGAGTCTTGGTGTGGAAAAGAAATCTTTTTTGGAGAAAGGATTCTTTGTCACCAAGTAAATCCACCTAGAGATAGGATTCTTACCCACCAAGTAAATCCTCTTTAGGAAAGGATTTGTATACCTATATATATTATTAATTTCGGAATTAATAGTAATAGGAAGAAAAAAAAAGTTTTGTTTTTTAGAGAAAGAATTTTTTATTCTCTTGCTTTTGAATAAAAAAATTCCAACTCTAGAACATAGTGAATATTCGGCCAAGAGGAAGAGAGAAAGATAGTTCTAAATTCGATAGTGCACTTGCAAGCCTTTACATAAAAAGGTTTTGTGCACACTTTCGATTTAGGTTCACGTGAGTTTCAATCATAACGATTGTGAATTCAAAAGTGACCGGAACGATCTTTCTAGGCTCTTGGAGTTTTTGTGATTAACGATCAAGAAAGAAGATTTCATTTTCCATTCTCAGGTACGCAATTCAAAGAATAGAGAGACCACGCTCCTAGGTGATTCACGTTCGTGATCGGATTGGAAGATCTTTTGGATTACCATCGACGCTAAGTCAATCGGATCATGCGACAAGAGGTATGATATCTTTTGAATATATGTATGTTTAATTAGTTAAAGGGTTAAGGTTCAAATATTGGAAAATTTTAAACTATACTAAATTCGTTTTTAGTCTCGCTTCCGCTGCATTTTCGTATTTTTCCATACAATTGGTATCAGAGCCAGGTTATACCTTTAATTAATGAATGTATATATACGTGAATCTATTTCTTTTTATTGTGATTATACATGTTTTAGAAGAGATGGCACTCTAGGTATTCGCATATATAATTACATGTGGCATGTACGGATTTATATATGTTATTATAAAGTGAATTGTTATTGCTCGCTTTTTGTCATAGAATTTCAATGTATTTTTGTTTCGGAATTGTAACAAGAAGGGTGACCTATTATCGTCATAAGTTCCTTCTTGTTAGTTGTTAGATTCTCTATTTTTTTATTGTATTAAAAAATACTGCAGTTTATTTTTGTATAAAATAGTGCAGTTTTTCTTATGTAAAAATTACTGCAGTGAATTAAAAAAAACACTATAGTAATTTATTGTGTAAAATCTGCTGTAATACATTCAAGTTTTGAAGATTGGAAGAGTTGAAGAATTAGAAGCGAAAGAGGAAGTAATCGGAACAAGCTTGGTACCGTGCGCACCTGGCAACAAGCATGCGTGCACGTTAGCGCGTAGCTACGCTTGTTAGGTGCATGGGCTGCACACGGCAGCCACTTATGTGTCATGGGCTGTGCATGACAGTCCTTTGGGCATAATGGGCTGCGCATAGTGGCCCTTTTATGGACCCAAAGGGTGTGCACGCCCAAAGGTGGCAGCCGAGGGGTGAGGAAGTGGATAATGGCCGCTTGAAGACTTGTTCGCCAAGAAAGAATATTTTGTATTCCAAACAAATGTAATTTACTTGCTTTTCTAGGATGGACCAAAATTGTAGCTATTTATATTTCCATAAATATTACAATATTTGTTGTTGTATGATAACATGTCATATAGAATAGGAGTGCCACTTGTATATTTCTTTTGGTATGAACATGCATTGAATGATTTAGGTATCTAATTGGCATCTAGATAACTTGGTAAAATCATTCTATGGAATTTAATCAACACGCCTTAAATAATTGAGTGGGAGAAGGTGTGTTAGAACACCTATGGCCTCCAAGGTTAGTTGAGTTTTATTATTTATTGGTAATCCCCTCGATGGGCGTCCATAAATGGAATTTAGCAAAATACTTCCTCACAAGGATAGACTAGACAATTGACTTAAACGAAATCTAGTCCCAGAGGAGGGATTTTCGTGAGAGAAAATTGAGGATCGATATCTTTGTAACACACTCAATGTGATTTTATTAATATCCTCCCGAGAGTTCTTGTTAATAAAATTGCAAGGCTAAAATTGAAAAAGCTGGTTGTTATGTTAACAATTAGATGGGACCTAGTCCAACTGGTAAATGGTACGTACTCTCAGAGGAGGCGTAACGTTTATGGGTGTTGGATCATCATTGAATTTTTATGATTGAATTATTTATTTAATTCAAGATAAATATTTAAAAAGTGCTTTATTATGATTATTTACCCATATATAATTTTGTTTTATTCAGAAATCATGACTCCATCACTTATGAACATCCTGAAAGATAACACTTTAACTGGAGATAATTATGTCACATGGAAAAGGAAAATTGGGTTGTTGCTGCAAAGTGAAAAACATAAGTTTGTTCTGACTACTCCTAAACCACCCCTTCCTAATAATGAATCTAATATTTTGCAAAGAGATGAGTATGAGCAATGGAAGACTTCAGATGATATGGCCAAATGTTACATTATCGCCAGTATCTCCGACGTGTTGCAACAGCAGCATGAAGGAATGGAGTCTGCTGCTAATATAATGATGTCTCTTAGAGAGATGTTTGCTATGAGGTCTACGTCGACTAAGAGAGAGGTAGTGACTGCTTTTATGAATCTTAGGATAAAATCTGGACAGGCTGTGAAAGATCACATGATGAAAGTTATAGCATATCTCAATGTTGCAGAACTTAATGGTGCTGAGATAGATGGTGAGACAAAAATTGACATGATTGTCAACTCACTATCGGATTCCTTTGATCAGTTCAAGTTGGACTACACCTTGAACAATAAGGAATACACCTTGCTGTTGGAACCTAGGGTTACAGATTGCGCAGCGGAAGGTTTTAAAAATTTTATGCAATCATTAAACTAACCCATTTGTACAGTAATAATCAAATGCAATAATAATCAAGTGAAGAAACTTTTTCATACCTACGTAGGAGGCTCCTTCACTTTAATACGAACTGCTCTGGATTTGAACCACGTGATCTTCCTCGCTATCTCCCGGAACTAGTAACTGCGTGTGGGCGCGTCACGATATTCAGAACCTGTATGGAGGAAAAAGAGAAGAACACACACAAATAGAAGTGCAGCACTTGTGGTCTAACCACACACTAACTTTTTCTTTTCTATTTGTGTTGTTTGCTGTTCACGAAGACTTTGCTCTTCTTTTCTTTTTGCTATGTGTTTTTGCTTATACATTCGGTTGTTCTTAATTTTTTTATTTATTAAATATATATCTCATATATATTCAAAAATTAAACAAACCAAAATCTTATTTGATTTTTAAAACTTTTCAAAAAATATCTCATATCTTTCAAAAAGATAATTAAATATTTAATATTTGAATTCAAACATTTTAAATTCAATTTCAAATATTTAATTTAATAAAATAAAATAATCATATTATCTTATTTTATTCAAAATCAAATATCAACTAACACCCTCCATTTAGTGATTAACAACATAATTAAATAATCTTATTATTTAATTTATTTAATCACCATTATTCATTAATTAAATAATCTCATTATTCAATTAATTCCCGAATAAATACGTGTCACTTTCGTAACACAATTAATTGGACAATCCAATTAATTAACCGTGACCCTTGTTACCTAAATCGATCGGGCTAGCAAGGGGACCTAATGGACCCACAGTATTTTGAGCTCCAATAATCCTTAGAAATTATTAATTAAACTCTTTAATTAATATTTCATGATTATTAACTTCGGTGTTATTCCACTAAAAACCCGAAGCTGCACTCTCTCAACTGTAGACGTTTTTACACAAACCAATAACTCTCGGTGTCCATCGATATAGCTATTACATATGGTATAATCCTCCACAAGTAGTTCATAATTAGAGCTGGGTCATTATGTCCGTTATACCCCTCTAATCATATCTTTCCATTAAGTACCATTGATTCTCTAATGAACAATAAATCCTACATTCCTTACGGAATTAGGAGAGCGCTCATATTGTTCAAGCCCCGAATCAACCCTTAAGGGAACTACCATCTACTTCTCACAAGAAGGAGTGGATTCCACTATTGTGTACAAACCTTCCCAGCCACAAGCCAAACCGCGATCCCAACATACGTAGTATATTGATCGGGAATGCAACTCCGACCTCACCCATGGTATATCAAAGACCACGATCTAACCTGAAGGAGTCGATAAGACACTCAGGATTAAGATCACCCACATATAGCCATCATAAGTTGATATATATGAATCTCATCGTTAAACGGATCTTAGTGAGAGATTCATATAGATCATGGCCCAGTCCTATATGATCACATCATACAAGGTTCCTCCATTCTCATATCTATATATGAATGATCCAGGATAGGATCACCGTACACTACGAAATGGACCGCAGCTGTAGATTAACCACAAATAAAGTACCCAGCTTTATTTGCTATCTACGGACTCTTTAAATTGCTCGTTTCAAACTGAATCCATCTATATATGACACTCATATACTCAGTTCGAAATTACATCCAGCAATTTTGGATGTTAAGTGCACATGTTATATAAAGTATGACACAAAATGAATGAATATACTACTTCTTTTATTTATGTTCAAATTACATTTACATATTACAAGCTTTAGGGCAAAAACCCCAACAATCTCCCACTTGCACTAAAGCATGTGAGTCATGTCTCGTAACCCTAGACCTTCTAGGTGACCTTCAAACACTTTAGCCGGTAAGGTCTTCGTAAATGGATCAGCATGATTGTCTTGTGAGGCTATCTTGGTGACGATCACATCTCCTCTCTGCACTATCTCTCTAATGAGATGATACTTTCTTTCTATATGCTTCCCTCTCTTGTGGCTTCTTGGTTCTTTGGAATTAGCCACATCACCACTGTTATCACAATAAAGTGTGATGGGCTTATCCAGATCTGGAACAACTTCCAGATCACTCAAGAACTTACGGAGCCAAACAGCCTCTTTAGCAGCTTCACAAGCGGCTACATATTCGGCTTCCATGGTGGAGTCAGCAATGCAAGATTGCTTTATACTTCTCCACACAATGGCTCCACCACCTAGGGTGAATACTGATCCAGACGTGGATTTTCTAGAATCCCTGTCTGACTGAAAATCAGAATCTGTGTATCCTAACGGGATCAAATCCTGTCGGAATACACTAACATATAGTTTCTCGTTCTCTGAAGATACTTGAGAATAGTCTTGACAGCAACCCAATGATCTAATCCTGGGTTGGACTGGTACCTGCTAACTACTCCCACTGCATAGCAGATGTCCGGTCTCGTGCATAACATAGCATACATGAAACTACCTACTGCTGATGCATATGGCACACGTCTCATATCCTCAACTTCTTGAGGTGTCTTAGGACACTGTTCCTTAGACAAGTGAACCCCATGTCTAGAAGGTAAATTACCTTTCTTGGAGTTCTGCATCGAAATTCGCACAAGAATCTTGTCGATATATGATGCCTGAGACAATGCTATGAGTTTGTTCTTACGATCCCTTATAAGTTGGATCCCTAGAACATAACACGCCTCTCCTAAATCTTTCATTTGGAATTGGCTAGCCAGCCAGCCCTTTACATCAGATAACACTCCCACTTCATTCCCAATAAGTAGGATGTCGTCCACGTATAGGACCAAGAAAACTACCTTTTTATCAATGATGCGCTTGTAGACACAAGGCTCATCGACGTTCTGCTCAAAGCCATAGGTTTTGATCACATCATCAAACCTGATGTTCCAAGATCTAGATGCTTGCTTAAGTCCATAGATGGACCTTTGCAACTTGCAAACCTTTTGCTCTTGATCTGGAGACACGAATCCCTCTGGTTGCATCATATAGATGCTCTCGTCAAGATTGCCATTCAAGAATGCAGTCTTGACGTCCATTTGCCAAATTTCATAATCGAAATAGGCAGCAATGGATAAGAGAATCCGAATAGACTTAAACATGGCTACTGGCGAGAAGGTCTCTTCATAATCGACCCCCTCTTTCTGGGTATAACCCTTGGCCATTAGCCTTGCCTTGAAGGTCTCTACCTTCCCGTCTACTCCTCTCTTCCTCTTGTAGATCCACTTACATCCTATAGGTTTTACCACATTCGGTAAGTCTACAAGTTCCCAGACTGAGTTAGAGTACATAGACTCCATCTCGAGATTCATGGCTTTAAGCCATTCCTCTTTATCAGGATCTTCCATTGCATTCTTGAATGTCAATGGATCATCCACACTATCAGCAGAGACAAGATCTTGTCCCTCACTGACACCCAAATAGCGTTCAGGCTGTCTTACAACCCTCTCACTACGTCTAGGTGGTAATGTATCCTGACTAGGAATTATCTGACTTTCAGATGTTAATGGATTAACAACTCTAGTTGACTGAGTACTGGTCTCACCAGGCTCCAACTCATTTAATACAATTTTAGAACGAGGTTTATGATTACTTATAAAGTTATCCTCAAGAAACGTTGCATTTGTCGATACAAATACTTTGTTATCTTCAGGACTATAGAAGTATCCACCTCTGGTCTCCTTGGAGTATCCTACAAACAAGCAGACCACAGACTTGAGATCTAGCTTTCCAGTTCTGTTCTTCAGCACGTGTGCCGGACACCCCCATATGCGAAAATGTCAGTAAACTAGTTTTACGACCATTCCACAACTCTAGGGGAGTTTCAGGAACAGATTTGGATGGCACTACATTCAAAATGTATGCCGCTGTTTGTAACGCATATCCCCAAAAGGAATTTGGTAATGATGAGAAACTAATCATAGATCTCACCATTTCCATTAGGGTTCTATTTCTCCTCTCCGCTACACCATTTTGCTGAGGTGTACCAGAAGCTGTGAGTTGGGAAACTATCCCATGCTCGACCATGAAGTCTTCAAACTCTTGGTCAAGGTACTCACCTCCACGATCTGATCGTAGTGACTTGATAGTCCTACCTAATTGATTCTCAACTTCAGCTCGAAATTCTTTGAACTTTTCAAATGTTTCCGACTTTCGTTGCATTAGGTAGACATATCCGTATCTTGAGTAGTCATCTATAAAGGTGACATAATACTCATAGCCGCCCCTAGCTCTAACATTCATCGGTCTGCAGACGTCTGTATGTATGAGTTCTAGTGGCTCTATAGCTCTAAGCCCTTTTCCAGTAAAAGGTCTCTTAATCATCTTACCTTCTAAACAGGATTCGCAGACAGGTAAGGTGCCAACCTTTAACTCACTTAAAGGTCCACTTCTTACTAGTCTGTCTATCCGGTCAAGGTTGATATGACCAAGCCTTAGATGCCAGAGATATGTTACGTTTTCTGGAGAAATCTTATGTCGTTTAGTTTTTGGTTTTTCAACTTTAAACATTTCGGTGTTGAGTAGTGTTGTATGCATTAACGGTCTTAACACATACAAATTGTTTTCATTAATTCCTGAACAAATATTCAGACCATTCTTTGCAATAATAACTGATTTATTATCAAAAGAAACAGAATATAATTGTTTTAACAACTTAGAAACGAAAATCAAATTCCGTGTAAATCCAGGAATATAAAAAACATTGTTCAATAATAAAAAACTATTATTATTATAAAATTGCAATCTTATTGCTCCCACTGCTTTGGCCGACACGACATCCCCCGACCCTACACGTATGAAGAAGACTCCCTCCTCTAGCTGTGTCCAAGAATTAGTCCACTGCAAAGAAGAACAAACATGGTTAGTGGCCCCCGAATCAACAATCCAAGGTGAAGAATCATCTTCCACTAAACAAGATTCAAGAACAAGTAAATCATATTTACCTTTCTTCTTCTTCTTGGCTACCTCCTCCAGGTACTGAGGACAGTTCCTCTTCTAGTGCCCGACCTTGTTACAATGGAAACATTTTCCTTTGTCTTGGTCGGTGGAGGTGCCCTTCTTTTTGCTTTGGGCCTTCTTGGGTTTGAGCTTACCCTTCGCCTTTCCAGCAGACCTCTTCCTCTTCTTATTATTGGAGGAAGATGGTTCGGCAACATTTGCCTCACCGATCTTACTTTTGCTGTCCTTGGTCATGGACTCAAAAGTAGCGAGCTGATTGAGCAACTGTGTGAGACTGAACCTTAACTTGTTCATCCCGTAGTTGTTCTTAAACTGATCAAAACTCTTCGGAAGAGTCGTCAGTATGATGCTCACTTGACTGGGTTCATCAATGGCCCCGCCACTGACTTCTGCCGTGTTGAAGTAGGACATCATGCTCAGGACATGTTCCCGAACTGATGTACCTTCCTTCATGCGAGCGAGCATAGCGGAACGAACAGCTTCGTGTCTCTTTTGCTCGGAGAGCTGCCCGAACATAGCTTGCAATGACTCCATAATTTCGAATGCTGTAGTCATTGCTTCGTGCTTTGTTACAAGCACGTCTGTCATAGAAGCTAACAGATATGTTCGGGCCTTCTCATCAGATGAGACCCATCGCTGGTATGCCTCACGAACAGTTCGTGTGGCATTGGCAGTAGGCACCGGAGGACATTCCTCCGTAAGCACAAACTTGAGGTCTTTTGTGACCAGTATTGCATTAATGTTAAGTTTCCATTTTATGTAGTTATCACCAGTTAATTTATCGTTTACAAGTATTTGTAATAGTGCAGATGACATGGCTGAAAAAACATAAATTAAAGATTCAGTTCAGTCATACATTCTAAACATGTGCTAATGTTCGGCATAAAATTAAACATGATGCATGAAAATGTTTAATGAACAAGAACAACCCTAAAAACAATGTTTCTATGCCACGACAATCCAACATACCACAAGCAAGTGCCGCCTTAGGGTCTGTCAAATTCTTGCATGTTGGATCGAGACCTTCTCAGTCAAAGGATATACCAGAATAACTCTTATGCCAATATCATTCAACTATCGTTTATTAGGTCAGGTTTTCTATTAACCAATTTAATTAAAACCTTGTGAGTGTAACCCATCATTTCAGATCTCAAGAGCTTAACTCGAGAATTGCCGCCTTAGGGTCGGTCAATCCCGAAATCACCTCCGAAATCCTATCTGTTAGGAAGTCAACCTTGGTATTGATTCTTATGGAAACCCTCCTTAGGGAGGACGAAAACAAAGCCGTCACGAGGCCCCACTCGAATCTCACGGTGTTGAACTAATGATGGAGACCGCGGGATATAATGTCATATATCCCTCTCCCACTCACTATTTTATATTAAGGGTTTTCTATTAATATTAATGCACCTAGATTAAACTAGATTAAACGGCTAATTTTAATCTAAGCGTCAAGTGCATTAATCACAAATTATTAGAATCCTATTCCAATAACTAATAAACTAAATTGATTTTTAAGTGGGCTGTTTGTGTATGTGGGTTGTTGTGTTGGGGCTGCAAGTGATGTGCACGTGATATGCACATGCAAAGGCACATGAGGTGCACATGTGTGTGGTAGTTCGTGTGGAAGTTGCCAAAGACATTCATGAGAAGACCAAGTAAAAGACATGTGGGAAAGACTAAGTCAAGGGTGGTTACCAGGCAGTTACCATGTGACTGAATTTGGCTTGTGCCACATGTCCTAGCAGTTGGGGATGTCAACTGCACATTGCTATGTATATATACTGATGGGATCAGTATATTAATAGGTTGGACAATTCGTGTATTGTTCAATAGGAGAGTTTGGCAATTCAATTCTCCCCAGTAAGTATAAGTTCGGGTGTGGGCTTAGCAAGGAAAAATGTAGGCAGTGGTAGGAGCTGTTTACTTGTTGAGACACCAACTAGCAAGAGTGCTAGAGTGTGGTAATCCAACGAATTGTATAAGCCAGTAGGGGCTATCATCCTAGAGTGGGGATGCATTCTAAGAATGTATATACATGCGGATGTATATAGCGTAGAGACAACAAAATGTGTTGATCCTACCAAGAGCATTGTTTCCTAGTTACTATGAGTAATAAAGTGATTGGGTTGGGAGATGGCTCCCGTAAAGGCTTTGTGCATTTGTATATCTTCTACCTTGCTTGTGTGTATGGTTGATGGAGATGATGACTTCCCTTGGTGGCTTGTTGTTGGACAGAGCCTTGATGATGTGTTCTTGGTATGCTTGGCAGGGAGTAGCTAAGTATGGATTGTGCATGAGTTGGGCACACTCGGGAGTGAGTGTGTGTGCACACTTTAGATGGAGTGTGTTTCGAAGTGTTGATGTGTTTTGTGGCTCGGAGTCACAGTGCAGTTGTAGTATGGGATGCAGCTGTCATTTCATCGAACACTTGGTAGGCAACATGTATTCCGCAAGTGTTGCTGAGTAAGGCTGGCTAGACAGGGTGTTTAGCGCCGGCATGGGCGAAAATTCATAGGGAAAATTTGCTCGTGTAACAATGGTATCAGAGCAAGGTTAGGTGCTGTGATTTGTGGCAGTAGGTGCTACAAGATGGTGGTTGGTGCCACTGATGAAGCCTACGGTTGGCTTGTTCTCAGATTGTGTTTTTATGCAGTTAGGAAGCATAGTAAAGCTTGGCACTTTTGTGATGAGACATTGGTGCGTGTTGTGTGTGCTAAAGTGCTAGACTTGGGTTCTCTAGGTTTGGAGATCCTTCCTCGATGAAAGGGGTAAAATGTCTTGGAAAAGATTGAGAGCTGGATAAGTAGAGCTTGAGGTTCTGCCCGACGAGGGCGTCGGCTTTTTCAAGTGGGGGAGGTTTGTTACAACCCCAAAAATGGGCATAGGCAGCAAGGCCTATGGCTGGCTTGGTGTGTGGACATCGGGCCTAGAACAAGGCATGATGAGTAGCATGACCTTGGGCAAGTTGTGGTTGGTGGCATAGCTTGCTTGGCAAAGCAAAGTTGGGGCGCTGTTTAGAGAAACAAGCTTGGCGTGCCATGTAGTGCGCGTTGTGAGGGACAACAAGCTTGGTGGGCGTTGGCTTGCTTTGTGATGAGCAACGTTGGGGGGTTGCATATTTGTGTGGGCAGTGTGCTGTTCATGCGTTGGCTTGGTGGGGAGGCATCAAGCATAGCACAAGGTTGGGTGGCCTTGGGCAGTGTTGTTAGCTTGGGTGGGCTAACTTATCATGGCAAGCTTGGTTGAGTGGGCTTTGGGACTTAGCGAACAGTTGTGCATAACTTGGCAGTGTGTGATCGTTGTGGGCATAAAACAAGGCAGCAGGCCGTGTGTTGGCAAGGCAAGGCTGTAGGCTGGATTGCAAGCAAAGGCCAAGGGCTTGGGCAAGCAAAGACAGTAGGCTGGTGCAAGGCAAACAAGGTCCATTAGGTCCCCTTGCTAGCCCGATCGATTTAGGTAACAAGGGTCACGGTTAATTAATTGGATTGTCCAATTAATTGTGTTACGAAAGTGACACGTATTTATTCGGGAATTAATTGAATAATGAGATTATTTAATTAATGAATAATGGTGATTAAATAAATTAAATAATAAGATTATTTAATTATGTTGTTAATCACTAAATGGAGGGTGTTAGTTGATATTTGATTTTGAATAAAATAAGATAATATGATTATTTTATTTTATTAAATTAAATATTTGAAATTGAATTCAAAATGTTTGAATTCAAATATTAAATATTTAATTATCTTTTTGAAAGATATGAGATATTTTTTGAAAAGTTTTAAAAATCAAATAAGATTTTGGTTTGTTTAATTTTTGAATATATATGAGATATATATTTAATAAATAAAAAAATTAAGAACAACCGAATGTATAAGCAAAAACACACAGCAAAAAGAAAAGAAGAGCAAAGTCTTCGTGAACAGCAAACAACACAAATAGAAAAGAAAAAGTTAGTGTGTGGTGAGACCACAAGTGCTGCACTTCTATTTGTGTTTGTTCTTCTCTTTTTCCTCCATACAAGTCCTGAATATCGTGACGCTCCCACACGCAGTTACCAGTTCCGGGAGATAGCGAGGAAGATCACGTGGTTCAAATCAGGAGCAGTTCGTATTAAAGTGAAGGAAGCCTCCTACGTAGGTATGAAAAAGTTTCTTCACTTGATTATTATTGCATTTGATTATTACTGTACAAATGGGTTAGTTTAATGATTGCATAAAATTTTTAAAACCTTCCGCTGTGCAATCTGTAACCCTAGGTTCCAAC
This sequence comes from Dipteronia sinensis, assembly GCA_033220585.1. Taxonomy (NCBI): domain Eukaryota; kingdom Viridiplantae; phylum Streptophyta; class Magnoliopsida; order Sapindales; family Sapindaceae; genus Dipteronia; species Dipteronia sinensis. The sequence continues at coordinate 4,384,105 of CM065645.1, forward strand.
AATTGGTATCAGAGCATATTGATCGGGAATGCAACTCCGACCTCACCCATGGTATATCAAAGACCACGATCTAACCAGAAGGAGTCGATAAGACACTCAGGATTAAGATCACCCACATATAGCCATCATAAGTTGATATATATGAATCTCATCGTTAAACGGATCTTAGTGAGAGATTCATATAGATCATGGCCCAGTCCTATATGATCACATCATACAAGGTGCCTCCATTCTCATATCTACATATGAATGATCCAGGATAGGATCACCGTACACTACGAAATGGACCGCAACTGTAGATTAACCACAAATAAAGTACCCAGCTTTATTTGCTATCTACGGACTCTTTAAATTGCTCGTTTCAATCTGAATCCATATATATATGACACTCATATACTCAGTTCGAAATTACATCCGGCAATTTTTGATGTTAAGTGCACATGTTATATAAAGTATGACACAAAATGAATGAATATACTACTTCTTTTAGTTATGTTCAAATTACATTTACATATTACAAGCTTTAGGGCAAAAACCCCAACACTTGCAAGGCCTGATGCAAGATGTTCAAAGCGCTGAAAAGATCCTTGTGAAAAACAAAGGTTAAGAGATTCATTCGGTTGATAAAGTTGCTACTTTTAAGACCCGTCAAAAGGTCAAGAAAGAACAGAAGAAAAAGCAACTTGGGCCTACCAAGAAGGAAACCAAGAAAGTAACCAAGATCAAAGGGAAATGCTTCCTTTGTGGTGAAAATGGACATTGGAAAAGAAATTGCCCTAAAGTCCCATAATAAAAAGGAAGAAGGTAATATTAATTATCTTGAAACATGTTTTCTGGAAGATTCTACAGATTCTTGGATCATAGACTCTGGAGCCACTAATCATGTTTGTTATTCCTTACAGGGGTTCCAAGAAAGGAGAAGGCTGAATAAAGATGAAATCAACTTTCGCTTGGGCAACAGAACGTTAGTGTCTGCAGGTGCAGTGGGAGATATTAGAGTTATTTTAGATTCTAGTAGGCATTTAGATTTAATAGACATTTATTATGTACCTCAATTCAAGAGGAATTTAATTTCAGTTTCTTGTTTAAATAAATTTGGATATTCAGTTACTTTTAATAAAGCTTTTATTATTAGTAAGAATGACAAAATTAATTGCAAAGGTACATTGAAAAATGGTCTATTCTTTTTGCATAGAAATATATCTCACTCGTCAAACACAGAATTAACGGAACCTAATCATAAAAGAGTAAAATTATCAAAAGATGAAACCTAACTTTGGCATTTACGCCTAGGTCATATTAACCTTAATAGGATTAAAAGATTGGTATGTGACGGACCTTTAAGTGACTTAAAAGTTGATGATCTACCAACTTGTGAATCTTGTTTGGAAGGTAAAATGACCAAAAGGCCGTTCACAACCAAAGGTGCAAGAGCCACTGAATGTTTAGGATTAATACACACTGATGTATATGGTCCTTTGAGCATTCAGGCTACAGGTGGATATGAGTACTTCATCACCTTCACAGATGATTACACGAGATTTGGCTATCTGGATCTCATGAGACATAAGTCGGATGCTTTTGACATGTTCAAAGCATTTAAGACTAAAGTAGAAAATCTACTTGAGAAACACATAAAAATCTTGAGATCTGATTGTGGTGGAGAATATCTATCTAGTGAGTTTCTGCAATATCTTATTGATAATGGGATAGTTTCTCAGTTTTCTGCACCAGGTACACCTCAACAAAATGGGGTGGCAGAAAGGAGAAATAGAACTCTTTAGACATGGTTAGGTCAATGTTGAGTTATTCAACACTTCCTATTTCTTTTTGGGGATATGCTCTACAAACTGCAATATACATTCTAAATGCTGTACCATCTAAGTTGGTTTCTGAAACACCATATGAGTTGTGGACTGGGCGAAAACCTAGTTTACAACACTTGAGGATATTTGGTTGTTCTGCACATGTGTTAAAAGGAAAGACATAAAAGATGGAGTCTCGTTCGGAAACATGTATATTTGTGGGTTATCCAAAAGGAACTAAAGGATATTATTTCTATAGTCCTTCAGATCAAAAAGTATTTGTTTCAACAAATGCTTCATTTCTAGAAAAGGACTATATGAATAATTTTGTGCCCGAAAGTAGAATTGCCCTTAATGAGATGTCAAGAGATACAATTTCACAAGAGGTTTTACAACCTAGCCCAATTGTAAGTTCCACTCCAACATAAAATCAACAATCTACCATTCTTCGTCGTAGTGGGAGGGTTAGTAAGAAATTCCGAGAGATACATCAGTCTGGGAGAATCAGTAGGAGAATCTCCTGGACGACTGATGATCCCTACACTTATAAGAAAGCAATGGAGGATGTTGATTGTCGTCATTGGCAAAAGGCAATGCAATCTGAGATTGAATCCATGTTTGATAACAAAGTCTGGTCCCTTGTAGACTTGCCTAAAGGGATAAAAACCTTTGGGTGCAATTGGGCATACAAGAGGAAAAGATATATAGATGGAAAGGTGGAAACTTTAAAGCTAGAATGGTAGCTAAATGTTACACACAGAAAAAAGGTATTGATTACGAGGAAACCTTCTCTCCTGTGGCCATGCTTAAATCCATTAGGATACTCTTAACCATTGCAATATCTTTAGATCTAGAGATTTGGCAAATGGACGTCAAGACATCTTTCCTTAATGGAAATCTTGACGAAAGCATCTATATGATGCAACCAGAAGGATTCATTGAAAAGGGCCAAATAGAAAAGGTATGCAAGTTGTAGAAATCCATATATGGATTAAAACATGTATCCTGATCATGGAACATAAGGTTCGATCATGCTGTGAAAGGTTTTGGATTTATTCAGAATCCTGACGAACCTTGTGTATATAAAAGGATAAAGGGCGACAAGTTGGTTTTCCTAATTCTCTATGTTGATGATATACTACTCATTGGAAATGATGTAGGTGTACTGACATCAGTAAAAGAATGGTTAGCAAAACAATTTGATATGAAGGACTTAGGAGAAGCTAGTTTTATTCTAGGTATCCAAGTAATAAGGGATAGAAAGAATAAAACAATTGCATTATCCCAAGCTTCATACATAGACAAAATATTGTCTAGGTTTTCCATGCAGGATTCCAAGAAAGGTATGTTACCTTTCAGACATGGAATCAAACTTTCTAAGGAACAAGTTCCTAAGAATCAGTATGAAGAGCAATTCATGAGTAGAGTTCCATATGCCTCGATAGTTGGAAGTCTCATGTATGCAATGCTCTACATTAGACCAGACATTTGTTTTGCTGTTGGCATAGTTAGTAGGTTTCAATCGAAACCTGGTCCTGATCACTAGACGACAGTCAAGCATATTTTCAAGTAACTCAAGAGAACAAGAGATTATATGCTTGTATACTCTGGAAGGGATTTAATTCCCATTGGGTATACAGATTCTGATTTGCAGTCGGATTCTGACTTCAGAAAATCCACATCAGGATCTGTGTTTACTATAAGAGGAGGAGCAGTCATATAGAGGAGTATCAACCAATCCTATATTGCTGATTCCACCATGGAAGCTGAGTATGTTGCTGCATGCGAAGCTGCCAAATAGGCTGTTTGGCTCCGCCAATTCTTGATTGACTTGGAAATAGTTCCTAATGCGAATAAGCAGATCACTGTTTACTGTGACAACAGTGGAGCAGTGGCTAATTCGAGAGAACCAAGAAGTCATAAGAGAGGTAAACACATTGAAAGGAAGTATCATCTTTTAAGGGAGATTGAAAGAAAACAAGACGTGACAATTACCAAAATCGCGTCAGTAGAAAATCTAGCGGATCCTTTCACAAAGGCTCTACCTTAGAAGAGTTTTGATGGGCATCCTAGAGAACATGAGAATGAGAGATATGACACACTTGCTATAGCGTAAGTGGGAGATTGTTAAGATTATGCTCAATAGCAAGAGTGTAATATTGTAATTGACAATCTTTTCATATTAATAAAGTGATTTCTTGTTTTACAAAATCTTATAGCATTTATAATGATAATTGTCAAAGTAAATAATCATAAGGTCAAAAGACTATAAGAAAGGAAGAATTGTTCGTACATCTGGATATGTATGATGTAGACACAATTCTTTAGCTAGTCTTGAACAAACGTTCACAACTTAAATTAAAGGTTGGGCACCTTTATCTTGATAAAGTTGTAGAATTCTTTTGCTGGCATTTGAGTGGGATTAAACGAGTTATGATGATTCTAAAATCATCGAAAGAGTCTTCGAGTAAGAGAATCTAGTGCAATGGGTGCATTGAATAGGATCACAATGAAATATTTTATCTAGAACTGTCAGTAGATACAAGTCTTTTCATTATGAGGACAATCGGAGAGTCTATCTTAATCCTGAGATAAATGATTGACTTATGATTGCAAGTGTTATCATTTGAGCTATCAATGAGTACGATTATATAGCATAGTCTATCCTCGATAGTTTGGTGGTATTCATTTGTTAATCGATAGAGGACTTCATTTATAGATATGAACATCGTGGCTCAATTTATTGAATGAGAGTATAATATTATCATATGGATATTTTGAGGTATTGGATATTAAATCTCAACGTTGAATTTTCGATAATGTCTATTAAAAACATGGCTTCTGGACAAGTCAAAATATCCAAGTTCAAAACGTGATCATATGAGTAAATATGGTAACTAGGAGAGCTATAAGCGGTCTATGAGCTCTTGGGGATTACTGATATTATACACGAGGATATACTATCTCCAATAAGATTGTCTAGGATATGAATGAGAAACATCTCCTTATTCTATCTTTGTTTAAGAGTTCAATTTTAGCTTTTTAGTGGAATGAGCTAAAATTAATAGATCGGACCTAAGTGAATCATTTGTTGATTGTGATTAGGTTATGTCTCTATTGAAGCTTAAATTTAGATAGCCCGCCAAGATCCCAAATCCACACGAACTTGCGTGGATCACTTGATATATTCTACCGGACTAATCTATGGGTCCATCTATAATTGTATTTAATATATTAAGAATATAATTTGCACATTATTTATTTAATGGGCTGCTCAAATTATATTAATATATTAATGAGAGGCATGTGGGCTTGTTTCTTTTAGTAAGAATGAGTCTGGTTCACATGTGGGCTTTTATTTAAAGCCTGAATGGATTAAATAAAATAATAAATTAATATTTGGCCCATATTTTGTGTGTGTGGGCAGCAAGGTTATAATAATAGCCTAAAATATTATTTTATTTTATTGTTTAATTAAATGGAAATTAATTAATTATTTAATTAAAAATCAAAATCTTTTTCTGACTAGGAATTATGTTTCCTAGTAGTATACTATTTTAGTAGTATAATAAATATAAAAGACTTAATCTGGTAAGTTGATAAATAAAGAATTTATTTATCTAATCAAATAAGGAAGTCTTTAATATAATCACAAATACACTATTTGAGTTGGATTAGGAGTTTTGGTGTGGAAAAGAAATCCTTTTTTTGAAAAAGGATTCTTTGTCACCAAGTAAATCCACCTAGAGATATGATTCTTGCCCACCCAGTAAATTCTCTTTAGGAAAGGATTTGTATACCTATATATATTATTAATTTCGGAATTAATAGTAATAGGAAGAAAAAAAAAATTTCAGAGAGAATTTTTTATTCTCTTGCTTTTGAATAAAAAAAAATTCCAACTCTAGAACATAGTGAATATTCGGCCAAGAGGAAGAGAGAAAGATAGTTCTAAATTCGATAGTGCACGTGCAAGCCTTTACATAAAAAGGTTTTGTGCACACTTTCGATTTAGGTTCACGCGAGTTTCAATCATAACGATTGTGAATTCAAAAGTGACCGGAACGATCTTTCTAGACTCTTGGAGTTTTTGTGATTAACGATCAAGAAAGAAGATTTCGTTTTTCCATTCTCAGGTACGCAATTCAAAGAATAGGGAGACCACGCTCCTGGGTGATTCACGTTCATGATCGGATTAGAAGATCTTTTGGATTACCATCCACGCTAAGTCAATCGGATCACGCGACAAGAGGTATAATATCTTTTGAATATATATATATATGTTTAATTAATTAAAAGGTTAAGGTTCTATTAATTAATTAAGAGGTAAGCAAAAGGAAATCATGCATATCCCTCAGAAACAATTGGATAGGAAGGATAAAAGAGATTCATGTACCTCTACTAATGTACCCACCCCTACATCAAGGAAAATGAAGCCAAAGGATGAGAAGAAGATACCACCTTATCCACCAAAGAAGGAGCAACCAAAAGGTAAAAACCCTAGCTTACTTCCTACTTGTTGCTATTGCCACAAGAAATGCCACACCAAACCTTCTTGCGCTAAATTGAAAAGGAAGAACACTCATAACAAGGTAGACCAAACAAAGGTTAATACAACCAATGTCAAGCCTATATGGGTAGAAAAGAGTAAGCTTAGGGAAATCAAAACTAAGGGCTCTCTTTGGGTGAGAAAAGAAGGATTGGGATATGTTGAATTAAAACCACCTATTTTTCTGAAGATTGAATATCTAAACTTTGTGACGATTTTTGTTTAAATGTGCAGGGCACTAAGCTTCTAAAGGAAGCAAAGAAGGTTCCATATTGTACAAAGTATATCAATTTATTAAACCTCTAAAATTGTCCAAAAGAATTGCATGTTTAAGGGAATTACTTGCTAAAATTGTTTTCAAATCATTATGTTATAGTAGGGTAGTTTAATTGTGAGGTTTTAGCATGTTTTGAAGAAATTTTACACTGCTAGCTGATTCTGCGAGTTTGAACTCGCAGTTAGTGCACATTTCAAGTCGTAGTGCAAACAGGAGTACTTTTGAGACCTATGGCTGCGAGTTCTTACTCGCAGTGTTCTTTTGTCTGAAGTCGCAGTCACTACTGGAAGACCTCTACGACTTTAATATGTGAGTTTAACATTACAGTGTTTTTGTGTTTCTAGTCGCAGTATCTTCTGGGAAGAATCTGCGAGGTTAGTCTGCAAGAGTTTACTCGTAGAGATTTTAAGTCGCAAGTCATAGACACTTCTGGACCAATTCTGCAAGCTAGAACTGTGAGGTACACCTCGCAGATTCCATCTCTCAATGTTACCTGGGCATGAACCCAAATATCTGCGACCAAAATCTATAACCTGAACCCCAAATCTGTGAGTTCCAACTCACAGATTTCGTGAAATTTTGCTAGTATAAAGCCGCAACGTCGCTTTCCAGAAACCCTAACACTTTAACCTTTTTCCTCTCTGTTCACTTTTTCAATTTTACTTCAAATTAACCTCTAAATTGAGTTGTTTTCACGTCAACAACGCATCAATCAGGTACAAATCATCATTCTAACCTTTAATTTCTTTTCAATGTATTTAAATTCTGCAGAAAACTCTTTTTCTTGGCCGATTTTGCTCAAGCTAGGGGTTTCTTTTGCTGATTACTTGATAGGGGTTTTGTGTATTGGTGATAGGGAGTGGTAATTGATGGTTTTGGATACACTTCTATGTGTTTTAGCCTATGAATCTTTGATTGAATTGTCAAAATTTGAATTTTCCAATTTAGAAAATTTTGAAAATAGGGGGATTTTTATGCTAATGTTCAAATTTATGTTGCATGTTGTGTTTATTGATTGATTAATGATATTTGCAATCAAATGAAGTTAGGTGAGCATTGAGTTAGGGTGAGGTGAAAAAAGAATATTTCAAATTAAGACTTTGGGTGACAATTTGTTGGAATTGAAGTATGCTTAGGAATGATACGATGATATGACAAGTTGCATGCTTTATTATTGATTCTTAGAGAAATTTATGCTATGTTGAGGATTTTAAATTGAAAACATTTGTGGAACATGTTGATATTTTGTTTGAATGAAGCAATTTATGCGTCAATTTTTGGTGAGTTTGAAAAAGATAAAGTTAGGTTTATAAGGAACACGAGTGTTTGTCATAATTTTATGATACAGATTATGCCATGCTTGAGATTGTTTGCCTACAATTACAAAAAGTGATTAAGCATAGGTTATAGTTGTTTGGGAATTTTTCTTGTATGAGTGAATGGTGGAAAATACTTGTAACTAGTATGATATCCAATCCCATTATAGACATTGCCATTTTGAACTTCTGTTTCAAGCCTTACTTTGTGTAAATAGTGGCAATGTAATTTGATAGTTATGAGAATTTGATTATTCTAGTTTTGCTTACGTACATGAATTTGGCATACTCTAACTTGTTTTAAAGTTTATTCGATTTCAGGATGACGAGAACAAGAAAACCACCACTTCCCCCCGCTGAAGATCCATCTGATGCTAGGCGTAGAAAAGGCAAAGAACCGATGGAAAGGCCTGTGCAACGCCAACCAGAATTCACACGCCAGCTGAAAAGCAACCAAAGGCGAAGAATGGTAGTAGAGAGAGAGAGCTGAAATTCAAGGATTTATAAGGTACAAGCTTTTTGATAGATGTAGATCGTCTGAGATGGAGGACATATTGCACCATCCGAAACCAATGCAACAAGATAGTGGTGCAAGAGTTTTATGCTGCCATGTCTTTGCAACATTTTCTAGAAGGAGGGTCTATGAGAGTTAGAGGGAAGAATGTGAACTTCAACACCAAAGACATCAATGAATGGTGGGAAACTCAGAGTTACCCTCAGTGGACATAAGGGTATGAATATAAGGGAATTTATCAGCTATACAACCAAACTTTTGCTAATGAACTTCAAGACACTGAGTATGCCATTTGGAACACCTCAAACATGTTCGTACAAGGCCAACTCGACTTCAAGAGTGATTCCTTGTTTCCAACATACCACCGGCACAATGTCACCCTTAGACTAGCCATCCTTCTGTATTTGATGAAGAAGAACCTACCCTTTGACTGTGGCACTATCGCTCTCAAAAGGATAACAGAGGTAGGTAGAACAAATGTGCCAAGCTTGGCCTTTCCTTGTTTGATCACCCATTTTGTGATAAATCAGGAGTTAGGTTTGCAGAAGAAGACGAATGGATCTCTGCAGGGAATGTAGGCATGAAGGCCTATAATGAGGCTGCCATCCCAAGTGGGATTCCATGACTGGAAACAAAGGAAGGAAGGAAGAAAAGGCTCCAGAAGGAGATGAGAGCTGAAAGGAGAGTAACAACAGAAGTTGGGGCAGACGAGCAAGTAGTGGAAGAGGGATTCGAGTTAGTAGTAGAACTGAGCACTCGGCCTGAGAAAAGAGTGCCGAGGAGACGAGCAGAGCATGATGCCAGATTGGGCACAAGATCTGACCACCATGGTCAGAGATCTCACCATAGAGTTCAGAGCTTTCAGGGACAGTTTCGGTGATGACGGAACTTACACTAGGAGGACTCCACAGTTTCTGAGGAAGAGGACCAGAATTGAAGATCCATCTTCCAGAGCTGATGGCACTGATGATCCTAAGCCAGATCCGGCTATTTCTCTGATGTATCCTCCTTACTCCCCCTTGCCAGACCCCACTTTTGATCCAGCAGCTGAATTCCATGGCATGTCACCATTCTTTCCTATGGCGATGATTCCATATCTGATGCCTATTCGAGCTACACAGCCGAGAGATCCAGAAAGCACAGAGTCCGAGACTGATGAAGAAACATGATGGTTTTTCTTTTCTCTTTATTTATATAATTTTAGTATTATGGATATTATAACGTTATTTACTTTATGCATGTTAATTTTTAGTTTTTTGCTTTTTGTTTTTATCGGATAGTGTAATTTAGTATGCATGCTACTCTTTAGTATTTTGCACATGTTTTTAATGGTATATACATATTTGTGCTTATATACTGTGTGAATAGATCTAAGAGTGGTTTTTGATTGAATCGTCCCTAGTGCATAGGTTGATTCCTTTATGAATAACATGTTAAGAATGCTTGTATGTATATATGAATTAATATCGTTTAGGTGTTTGTTGGCCAAACAACCAAACCAATGATCTCATGCCCTTATTCGTTAATGCTAAACATTGAGGGCAATGTCCAGTTTAGGTTTGGGGGTGTGGGCATGTTAACACCTCGGTTAAATAGTCATATGTTGGTTTTTGTAATTTTTGAAAATTTTCAAGTTTGAAAAACTTTGGGCAAGTTGAACCTTTTTGAACATAAGTGTTTGCTACAGTGCCAGTTCGTATGTGTTAATGAGAAACTTGTGTTTGTTTCCATTACTGAGTTTTGACTATCTTTTAGTCAATCTAAGATTCAGTATAGCAAGGTGAACATAGTCCCTTTCTCTAATGTTTTAACAAAGGAAACTCAGTACTCGTGTGTTTAGGATTAATAGTGGAGACTACTTGTGAATTATTGGTGCTTTAGCATTCATTTCTGAGGGTATATCTTTTGATATTCCTATACACTTCTCAATTAAGTTTTTGATGATAACAATCTCATTACATCACTTGCATTGTTTGCCATAAAACATTCACAAAAGTGGATAACATGTCTGAATTTATATTCCCGTGGTAGATGGACTTTTAGAAATGATATTAGGACTTTGTTATTATTTCACGATAAAAATGGCCAAAACACTTACCCAAAACACATACACCATAGCCAAATATGTTGTCAAGGTTTCAAAATCGGAGATTTTAATTTATATACTCTAAATTGAAGAAGTGTGTACCGAGGCGTTATTGTAGCATGTGCTTTAGAAAGGCTTTTAAAAATCTGAGTGATTCAAAAATTTTCACCTAAAGCCTTAGATCTTCAAATATTAAGTTACTCTAAATAAGGGTAATGACCTAGCACACCACATCAAACTACTACATAACATAGCCTAGAAGCTAATCACGAAATAAAAATGTGAAAGAAATCAGAGTTGAAAGTGAAGAGTTGTCATATAAACACTTGGGTTGATTGGTGTGTTCCCATGAAAGAGTCTACCTTTCCATCACCATAAATCACCCTTGGCCAATACTTATAGGAAAGTTTTTTTGATCTTTTATGAAGTCTATTTCAAGAATATGAGTTTCTAATGTGCTCTACCACGTTCGTGGCATTCAATTTCTTCATGAGATCAATTACCTAAATGAGCTTTATTTCAAAATATTCGTATGCAAAATAAAATTGATTTCCATTTACATATTTTCCAAAGTTGCATATGCTAGAAAGTGAGCAAGCCTAGGACTCTATGAGAAAAATAGAGTGAAATCTGGTGAGAGTAGAGTCGAGGCGAATTACATCCAAAATGCTAGTGTGAGTAATTTTTGATGTTGCTACATAAAGTATGGGATTCATTTTGTAAGATGAAATCATCTGAATGATTTCAAGATACTCTCCACTCAGAAATTCTTACAAGTTTAGTTTCTCATCGGTACACCGATTTTGGCATTGTTGTCATTTAAGGTCTTGCCCCTTTTTGTCCTGTAGTTTTAAATTTTTTTGGTAATTTATTTATATGGGTAGTTAATTTAGTTATTCTATGATTTGCTCGAGGACGAGCAAAGGTTAGGTTTGGGGGATTTGATCGCTCCAAAAGTGTACATGTTTTGAGCGATTATTCCTTTAATTTTGTTGCCCTTGTTAGAATGTTTTAAGCTTTTATTTGCTTGTAAAAGTGTTTTCAAGCACAATTACTCATCCAAGGGCATTTTTGACTCAAGTTGGAGTTTTCACGTAAAAGAAGGCATTTTAGGAAGAAAAGTTGGAATCTGCGAGTTCACACTCGCAGTTACAAGTCGCAGAGGTTCCACAGAAGACACTGTGACATCACACTGTGAGTTCCACCTCGCAGGGTCAATTCGCAGAACTACTCCAGAAGCAACTGCATGTATTTTTGAGACCTCAAGCCTAGCAAATCAGGACTATGACTTCACACTGTAAGTTCCATCTCGTGGGATCAACTCGCAAAGCGATCCCTGGAGATACTGCCACATCAAACTGCGAGTTCAATCTAGCAGAAACTAAGCTGCGACCAGAAACTGTGAGTTCCATCTCACAGATATACCTAGCAGAAGTTGCCTAGAATTCCACCGCCTTCAAATCTGCAAGTTATAACTAGCAAAAAAGGCATTGCGACATCAGACTGTGAGTCCCATCTCGCAGATTTGTCTCGCAGTTGCCTTCCACGTCAGCAATCCACTTGATAAAGCAATGATTTTTCCTTCCCACTACATTGAATTAAATATCTTTGCTAACCTAGTATATATATGTAATGATATCTTGACATAGATATATATATATATATATATATGTATATATATATATAAGATTTAGAGATAGAATATACGTTAGACAATAGATATAAAAGTAGTTCTTAGTTTTTAGTCTGAAGCAATTTTGAGAAGATTAAAGGAAGAAGTTGTAATCAAGGTCAAGGATCATCATCCATGACAATCGGTTGTATCTCTCTCTTTCTATCATTTGTTATTAAGAAAATTATGAGTAGCTAAATTTATTGAGATGTAAGGGATAAATGTTCATTTGTTGTTAGCTATAATCGAAGTCAATATGATGTGTTTCTCCATTATATCTTGTTTATATATGTACAATTAATGTATGACTTATACATTTAATGTAATTTACTTTGCATTGCTAGCATTTAAGATGCTTTTAAGTGGTCGGATCATCAATAAATGTGTTTGAACAAACACAACTAATATCCTCACTAATCTTTGGAATGATTATTAATGATGCATGACCATGCTTGTTAATGTTATTTGCCCTCCTAGATTTAAGATTTCTCCATTCACCATCCTTTGACCTACTATGATGTGGAATTGATGAAAGTCTTTCTTAAAGACCTTTTAAAATAGGGCCTCATATGAGATAAATGGTAGTTGTTTTAAAGATATTGATTTAAGATTTTGGTTAACACTTATGCTTAATCTTATTCCCTTATATCTCATTTGGTCACGTTAGGTTTAAATCCTTTTAAAGATCATTCACTAGTTTAAAGTTTTCTAAAATTGATTTGCCCTACCTAGAAGAGTTCCTTGTGGGAATGATACCCTTACTTGCGTCCGCTATACTCGACAACTATTCGTACACTTGTGAAGGATTAATTAGACTCGTGCACTCCATTTTCATTCCATCTAGTTTTAAGAGCACTAGTAATTTAGAGGTACACTCGGAGAGCATCAGTCACTCTAGTTCTTAGTTTCAGATTCTCTTTCATTAACCTTAGAACTTTATCTTTTTTTCTTTTTCAAACATGTTTGAAGATAGTCAATGAACTCTTGATAATTTACCACATTATCACTTGAGTTCCCGGAGCATGAACTATCTTGATCGGAGCTTCTACCACTTGTGCTATCGTGGCTCATATGTTCAAAAATAGCTTCTTTAATGTTGCTCCTCTTTGGTCTCCACTTTTCAAGTCACTCTTCTTGAGTCCTTCAAGTGACAAACACTTAGTAACAGCTTGAGCTTCTTCATGGTATGAGACTAGAAAAGCAAAGTAGTTCTTCTCACACTCACTCAAGCTTGAGGGATGTTCTTCAAAAACTTCCAGTTTATTGTCCCGCTTGTGAGAAGTGGCAAATGCTACAAGGTTGGCCACCTTATTTTCATCGCTTGAAGAGTCATCACTTTCTTCAGTGTCATCTCTGTCACTCCAAGTGGCGGCCATTGCCTTTTCTTTCTTCTTATTTTTCAAGTTACCGCAATCCGGTGAGATGTGTCTGATTTCCACCACACTCGTAGCACTGAACACCCTTTCTTGAAGATTTGTCTTGGCTATCTTCACCATTCTTGAACCCGGTCTTCTTCGTGAAGTCATTACCTCTTGAGTTGAGGTCCTTCTTCTCAAGCTTTAAGAACTTCTTGAATCTCTTCACGGTGAGAGCCATTTCCTCATCGAAATCAATATACCTCTTCTCTTGCTTGGATGTCCTCAAAACAATCCTCTTTTGCTTCTTAGGTTGAGAAGTAAGCTTCATCGCCTCATAGGCCAACAACTTCCCAATGACTTCACTTGGTTTCATCTTTTTGTACTCGTTATTTTCCTCTATAGCAGTAACCTTTGATACGAACCTTTTGGGAAGAGAACACATGATCTTTTTCTTGATCCTCATATCATTGTAGGGATCGCTAAGTTGATGGCTTTGGTTGACAATGTCCATCGGCTTGATTTGGAAGTTATTGAAGCACTCATCTTCTTCCATCTTGATGATCTCGAACTTGGCTTGCAACATTTGAAGCTTAAAGTCCTTGACCGTGTCCGTCCCCTCATATGTTATCTCAATAACCTTCCATGCTTCGTGAGCATTCTTGGTAAATTGGATGAGCTTGTATTGGTTGTCATCCATGGCATAAAAGATGGCATGCATCACCTTGTTGTTGCACTTAGAGGCTTCGAGATCTTGAGCACTCCATTCCGACTTTGGCTTGGAAACAATGCTTCCATCTTCAAAAGTCTCGGTGGGTGGAGTATACCCATCTTCAATTATCATCAAGACTTTGTCATCAATTGCAGAAAGATACGACTCCATCTTCCCCTTCCATGAGGAGTAATTGTCACGCTTGAGGAAAGATGGTCTTGTGCTCGATGCTCCCTCTTCACTCACCGGAAAAATGAGTGGAAGGAGTGGATTGTGAACATCTCAGTCCAATTCATTCCAACTACTCTAATTCTATCTAGACTTAATTGGAACCCCTCTCTACACCCAAATTGAGCATCCCAATCATTGGTGTGTAGAAAGAGTTAAGTGATCCTAGAATCACATTTAAAGATAGATTTGCCAAAATAAAGCGAATTGGTTCTTAATTGATCAATGGAAGGCCCACCACTTGTGTAAGATTGCATTAACTCCCATATCATCCTATCATATCTTATCTATCATTTTCCATTATTATAGTAGTAGTTGCATGTTAGTCTAGTATAATCTTAGCTTGCATCGTAGTTGTTAAATTTCATACAAGCTCTACATGTTATTTCTTTTACTAGTTTAGTACTAAAGCACAATTTAATCATAACAAATTGATTGATCCCTGTGGACGATACCCATACTTGCAACTATAACTTGTTTTCATACATTTTTTAGTGCAATTTAGGATTTATAAATTTTGTTTGACGAGCACTTTTTCATATACAAAACGACATTCGACATTAACTACCAAAAAAAAACAGTTCAAGGGGCACATTGCTACCACGTATATAATTCAGGGGCATGGGTGCAATTAACCCTTTTTTTAATCCAATTGTTTATAACCTTGTTTTTTGTTATTACTATAATACCCTTATATAAAAAAATCTCCAACTCTCTCTCTATCTCTTGTCACTCTCATCTCCACCGGACACGTCTTCACCAAAGACGGCACTCTTTGTTGGCGCCTCCCAATGAAGGCGACGTGATCGAGCCAAACTTGTTACATATTTTGGCCCTCATTCCTTATCCCTTATCTTTTTTTCGAGCATGTTTTCGTATCCTATGGGCTCTTTTATCACATTTGCAAGTATTATATGTAATCCCAGTCTTGGAGAAGAAATGGGAGAATTCGGGTGCAAAACCAACCAAATGAAGCAAGAAGAAGAATACAGTGTGTTGGTGTGTGTGTGGGCACCCTTACCCATGCACCACCTGAGCAATCCAAGCTTCAGATCCTTGCTGGTCCACACCAGTGAATCTACCCACGAACCAGAGGTCAGAAATCATCATGAATTGTCCTAGTGCCTAGTTCGCTGGTACTGCAGGGGTCCATACCAGCGCAGTTACCAGGGAATAGAAGAAATAAGTTATTGGAGAGTATGTGCATGGGTCACTGTGGGGGTCCCCTACCCACACACTAATCACACACTACGTACATTCTGAAGATACCACATCAGCAATCAGACCTATTTTTGGGAAAGATATATAAAGATTCATTTCTGACTTCAGCCACATGCCCACACACCATTTTACATCACATTTTCCCTCTCTTGATCTAAAAACCATTCTCTCCCAAATCATCCAAAACCTATACATCATCTTCATCATTTTGCTACTTAAGAAGGACATTGGAGGTGGATTCAAGCTTGAAGGAAGAAGGTCTCACATGGGTCCTTTCTATTTCTCTCTTCTTTGTCATTTTCATACATTTGTCATGAGTAGCTAAACCCAAATTGGGAGTTCATGTAATTAATTTATATATTGTGGGATTTCCACCATTTTGATTTGATTAATATAGTTTCATTCAATTTGCTTAATTATGTTTAATTATCTCTTGGATTAAGTAGGCACTCCAACTCTTGATTCTTGTGTATTAATCGAACTTATTAGAGTAACTAAACTTTAATTGAAATCTTTGTGAAGTGGGTAGGTACTCCAACTCTCATTTAACTTAGTGGTTGAATTTGCTCTTTAATGCATTTAATACTCACTTTGGGTTGGGTAGACACTCTAACTCCCAACTCATTGTAGAGATTCAATTATGGTTTCTTTGTTAGCCAAGTAGGCACTCTAACTCTTGGTTTACATTAGATACCAATTTATATTTTTAACCATCTACACTTAAGGTGTTTAACCAAGCTCAATTGAATTGGAAGGGGTATGTCGAGCACTGCAATCCGACATATCCCAGCTAGGTAAAAGCTGTGGATTGTGAGCACTCCAATCCAAGCCATCCCGGTTATCTCACATCTATCCAAGGCAAAAGTGAAAGGGGTAGATTGTGAGCACTCCAATCCAAGCCATCCTGGAAACTCTAGCTAGGAAGATAAGCCATATATCTAAATCGAAACGGGCTTCATAAGCGGAACTACCACTATTTGTGTCTATATTGCATCGACTCCCATATCTCTCATCATACACTTTTCACACACATTTTCATTATCTTAAGTTTTGTTTAGTTTCTTTAGTTTAATAGTAGTTACATTTTCATTTAGTTCCTATCATCAATCATTTCAATGTACTTTTATTGCACTTTGTTTTTATTGCATTTATTACTAGATTAAAGATTTGATTATAACTATATCTCGATCTGTGGAGGATACCTTAACTGGCCACACTACTTGTATAATACATTTGAGTGTATAGTTCTGGTTTTATAAATTTTTATTTTGATGTTGCATATACGACAGATGCGTGTCAAAAATGGCGCCGCTGCCGGGGATCGGCGTTTATAGTTTTGATTAGATTTAGCTTTAGTTAGTTGTTTTTAGTTTATTTTGTGTCTTTTTATTTCATTTGGTATTTTTTTTTCAGGATTCTATGGAGTTTTATATGCAAAATTCAAGGCCATGCTACCAGCCAATGAACAGATCATTCGAAGATTAGTTGAGACAGCTCATGCCAGATTCCTGTCATACAAATGAGTTAATTATAGCTTTTCAGCAATTGAGTAAAATTTCAACATCTATGAGTCAACTAGCTGGCCAGACCAAGCAATAGAATCCACTTACGAAGATAATCTCATCAACTCCATCACAGCAGCAAATCAAAGCTTTAAGGAGCTCTCGGTTGAATTAAAGAAAGAAGAGCACTCTAAACCCCAGAACTCAACCAATGAGTATTGCCCTAATCTTGGAGTACCCAAACCAATGCAAACCCTTAAATCTTATGGAAGAACGAAGTACAATGATGGAAAAGATGTGTAGGGATATGATGGGTGCCAGAAAAGAGTTAATGGCGATAATGGAGTTGTTGAAGAAAGAGAATGAAGCACTTCAAGAGAAAATAGAGAAAACTTCCCGAAAAAAAAAGGATATGAGGGAAGAATTTGAGAAGAAGCTGCAGCTCACAAAGAAGGAATTCGAAGGCAATGAAGCCTTAGAAACAACAAATAAGAATGAGCTCCAAGAGATAAACATGAAACTTTTAATTGCAGTAAAGATGCTCATAGTGGAAAATAGTACACTTAAGAAGAAGAATGGCGAAGTCTCTGATAAGAACAAAGAATTAGAGGAGCAAATTGAGAGACTTGAAGCTAAAAAATAATATGGCGTGGAAAGACTTGGTGGACTTATTGAGGATATCGAAGGAATTTGAAGATGACACAGCTCGCAAGTCAAAGAAGATGCAAAGGGAAGTTTTACAAAAAGACAATGCCCTCGAGGAAGCATAAGAGGTACTTAAAAAGAAAGAGGATGCCCTCAAGATAGCACAAGTTAAAGAGTGTGACTTCATAGCTCAACTAGACAAGGTCGAGAAGGAGATCAAGTCGCTACAACTTAAGCAAACCTAAAGATCGCAAAGTCACTCATCAAAAGGGAGTTCCTCTAATTCTCATTTCATTTGCTATTTTTGTTCAAAGAGGGAGCATGTAAGAGCTAAAAATTACAAATTTAATTGACATAGGAGAACAAGAGGTCCTAGGAATAGGAAGAGTCCACCTAAGATAAAGAAAATATGGGTAAGGAAAGATTTGATTAACCAAGTAAGAATCATGGGGATTGAAACAAATGGAAACTTACCTAAATTTCTTTGGATTGCAAAGAAGAAAGAATTTCCCAACTTGTTAATCCACCCCTAGCATCACATTGAACATTTTTGATTCATGGTTGAAATTGCACAATCTATTTTCTTTTTGACTTTGGGTTGCCCCTTGTATTTTTATTTTATTATGCTTGTCATTGTTTGGGTGGATACAAGTTGAGAAGAAAATAAATCGTGGGATTTCTTTAAAGATTTTGTTTTGTTTTAATGATATTTTCATTCTTAATAAAATAATAAGGCAAGTTAATATTGTGTTCTTGAGTATGTGCAGGTCAAGGTGGTGGAAAACACAAGAAAACAACTATTTGAGGTGGAAAGACTAATACAAAAAGTGGCACAAGGCCCCAATGCGCTGGTTAATGCGCTGGTGCCTAACAGCTCAAAGACAGAGAACCTTAGCAAGAAAGCCAATCGTGCTGGTATGTTGCGCAGGTAATCACCCGCGCATTACCAACGCAGTGTTAGAGAAATTCTCTACCAAAATTAGATATGTGCAAGGCTGCGCATATGGAGGCCACCAGTGCACAACAATGTAAAGCATAAGAGCATGTGTGCAGGTCCAACTGAGCGAGTGCATACCCGCGCACATCGGGCAAGACCCACGCAATGGGAACAAATATATATATATATATATATGTTGTCACTTTCACTACTGCTCCACCACATTCACTTCAAACTAAAATCACCCTCTCAATAGACCATAGGATGCTTCGAATAGGTGTGAGACAACATCAGAGATATGAGAGCAGAGCTTAAGTTAGTCCCATATTCCAGGAAGAAGAAACAGTTAGCTCCTGCATCATTCCAGAGCTGTCCCACCACAAATCTAGATTATCAGAGAGTTGTAGAGATGTCTAGGAGAGAGCATGAGGAGAGACTCTGGGCCGAGCTCGATCCAAAAGGCAAGGGGCCAATGGTAGACGATGGAGCTGAGTCATCATAGAAGGACTGGTCCAGCTGACACTTCACTTTATCTTCCATTACTTGCCATGCCATTTTAACTATATTAGTTTTCACTTTATTTAATATGTAGGGTTGAACTATTTACATTTCTGCAAATTTTATTTTGTCTTTAAATTTCATTTAGCTTAAATAATTGGTGGATGACTTAAGTAGTTGGTGGTATATGATATTTGATTCGAGAGACATTTGGTTTGAGATATATTTGTGTGTTTGTAACTGTTTTGGTTATAATTTGTGCTTTAAGGATAGGTTCTTTATCTCTTGGAGTAGACACACTAACAACTTGCACGTCTCAGAGGGACAAGCAAGCCAAAAGTACTCAAGAAACGGGCGAGAACCTTATCATCTTTGAGATTACAAGAAGCAACCACATAAGTTTCATCACTTCATCTCAAACTCATGAACTATATTTCTCTCTATTTGTGTTTATAGACATTTGTGAATAATTGGTGAATGTGGATATACATATTGCATATAATTTTGGGTTGAATGTGTGAATAATTGTGAAAAAATGGAATTTTAATTTATAAGTTTTGAATTTATTGATTCATTCATTTTTGATTTGATGAGCTGGAGGCTCTTATGGATAATGCATATGAATTTACAGGTTTTCTTTTCATATAGCCCAACTTGGTTTGGAGATTTTGAATTCATGCATATACTTGTACAGGAATGAGCATATAGTGAAAATCGGTTTGGGGTCATTGACCTCGTTCCTACAATTTTGTGAATGGATGCTTGATATGGTTAAACTTTGACCTTAACTGCCTTATTTTAAGATGAGCCTATTTTTGAGTCTTTTATTTTGTTGGGCATTGATTGTGCATGATTAGTGCCTAGGTTTTTATGTTTTGAGTCAAGTTAGGTGTGCGCCGCTAGGCCGGACTCTCATGTCTTCAACATTGAGGAGAATGTTGGGATTTGGTTTGGGGGTGTAAACACCTTTGTTGAGCCATCTTTTTAAGTTGTTTTGAGTCATTTTTAGTTATTTTGGTCCAAAATTTTCAATTAGTTGCAATGGCCAGATTTTTCGATCTTTAACTAGCTTGGATGTGATACCTTGAGCGTGTGCTTTTGGCGAGTGTATACATGCATTTTGAGCTTGTGTAACAAATCGTTGTCACTCCTGGGTCCTACTTCCTTGTTCTGGGCTAGTCCCATCCTTTGTGTGTTTAATTTGAGGGGACTCAGTGCTCTTGTGCCATGTTCTAATAATGGAGACCACCCCTGAGTTTACAAACACAAGCCTATTAAAAAGCTCATTGAGTGTTAAATTGTTCTATTCTTAAACACTTTTCTCGTCATATTTGTGACATGCCATAGAACATACATTCATCATACATATATAGTGGATTGCTTGTCGGTTGCATTCATTCCCTTAATAGACTAATTGTGGAGACGATTTTAGGCAATGTGTGCATTTAACTACTAAATTTGCCTAAAACACATTCCTAATCCCTAGTTGTATGCTCCAATGCCAATTTTGCGGCCAAATACTTACCTTTCATTTGGAACCACACTAAACCATATAGCCATAGACCAAACACAAACCAACCCTTAAATTGCCAATCATGTGGGTTGTGTGTATGGTGTATCAAAGTGTAAGGTCTAATGTTGAAATAACATGTACTTTGGCAACTATGTAAAATGTGCACAAAAAAATTTGCACTTATGAGCCAAATTGTCAAAGTGTAAATGAAGTTGTGCAAAAGAAAAGCAAAAAAAAAGGAAAAAAAGAAGAATGAGCATTGTGAAATAATTGTAAAGTACTCACAATGTGGAATACAAAAACTCACTTGGCCGAACTCCCTTGATAAGGATATATATAGTGGCTGAAAATTCTCCTATTTTGTGAAGGATTTTTGTTTCACCAAAACTCTTATCAACTTAGTAGTTTAAACATATTCCAAGTCATGAGTTTATTATCCAATAATAAATTATTGAATATCAATTCAAAATTTGTGACTTTATCAATAACTTCCTAATTGACTAATTATCAATTAGAGTTTTGATAGTTATCAAATACTTCCTAATTTGACTAGATAAATAAATCTTTTTTTTTATTTATCTACTTATCAAATAAAGTTTTTGATAATTAGCATACAACTAACAATAGTATGACACTAAGAGTCCTCCTAGTTAGAAAAAGATTTTTGCTTTTTAATCAAATAATTAATTAATTAATTAATTAATCAACTAATTTCCAATTGAATAAATAATAAAATAAAACAATATATATGGCTAATAATCTTAGCCCTTGCCGCCCAAGCCTATACCATGGACAATATGTTGTTTTTCTATTTTATTAAATCCATTGGACTTTAATAAAAAGTCCACATGTGAACTAGACTCATTCTAAAAAGAAAGTCCACATGCCTTAAATTAATACATTAATATAATTTGACACCCCATTAATTAAAATGTGCAAATTATATTCATAATGTATTAATGGAATACTAGTTGCACCCCTATAGGGCCCCCCAAGGATTCCCACATCCTTGGCCGCCCATTCCAGTCATTTGAAGAGTTACCGAGTGTCTTGATCACACATGACCGCACCTCCCCAAAACTTTTGGATTCTAAAATCCAAAAACAATTCTAGATGGACCAAGAAATTGGTCCGGTAGAATATATCAAGTGATCCATTCAAGTTCAGTGCGGATTGGGGATCTTAGCAGGCTATCTAAATTTAAGCTTCAAAGGCATAACCTAATTACAATCAACAAATGATTTACCTAGGTTCGATCTATTAATTTTAGCTCATTTCACTAAAGAGCTGAAATTGAACTCGTAAATAAAGATAGAATAA
This sequence comes from Dipteronia sinensis, assembly GCA_033220585.1. Taxonomy (NCBI): domain Eukaryota; kingdom Viridiplantae; phylum Streptophyta; class Magnoliopsida; order Sapindales; family Sapindaceae; genus Dipteronia; species Dipteronia sinensis. The sequence goes on from CM065645.1 coordinate 4,406,255, forward strand.
GCTAATGTTTCTCATTCGTACCCTAGACAACCTTATTGTAGATAATGTATCCTTGTGAAAAATACAAGTAATTGCCAAGAGCTCATAGACCGCCTATAGCTCTCCTAGTTACCATATTTACTCATATGACCACATTTTGAACTTGGATAATTTGACTTGTCCATAAGCCATGTTTCAATAGACACTATCGAAAACTGAACGTTAAGATTTAATATCAAATATCTCAAAATATCCATATGATAATATTCTACTCACATTTAATAAATGGAGCCACGATGTCCATATATATAAATGAAGTCCTCTATCGATTAACAAATGAATACCACCAATCCATCGAAGATAGACTATGTTATATAATCATACTCATTCACAGCTCAAATGAAAACACTTGTAACCATAAGTCCATCATTTGTCTGAAGATTGAGATAGACTATCTGATTGTCCTTAGGTAAAAACTTTTATCCATTGACAGTTCTGGATAAAGTATTTCACCTGTGATCCTATTCAATGCACCTAATGCACTAGATTATTTTGCCTAAAGACACTACACTTTGATGATATTAGACTCATCATAACACATTTGATCCCACTCAAATGCTAGAAAAAGAATCTACAACTTTAACAAGGTAAAGGAAGCCCAACCTTTATCTTAAGTTATGAATATTATTCAAGACAAACTAAATAATTGTGTCTACCTCATACATATCTGGATGTACGAACAATTCTTCATCTGTCATAGTCTTTTGACGTTATGATTATTTACTTTTGACAATTATAATAATTAAACTATAAATGCTATAAGATTTGTTAAACTAGAAATCACTTATTAATATGAAAAGATTGTCAAATACATCATTACACTCTTGCTATTGAGCATAATCTTAACAATCTCCCACTTGCACCATAGCAAGTGTGTCATATCTCACATTCCCATGTTCTCTAGGTGCCCATCAAAACTCTTTTATGGTAGAGCCTTTGTGAAGGAATCCACTAGATTTTCTGTTGACGCGATCTTGATAATCATCATGTCACTCCTATGCACAATTTCCCTCAGAAGGTGATACTTCCTTTCAATGTGTTTCCCTCTCTTATGGCTTACTGGTTCTCTCGAATTAGCTACTGCTCTACTATTGTAACAGTAGATAGTGATCTACTTATTTGCATTAGGAACCACTTCCAAGTCAATCAAGAATTGGTGGCGCCAGATAGCCTCTTTAGGAGCTTCGAATGCGGCAACATACTCAGCTTCCATGGTGGAATCTGCAATACAGGATTGCTTGATACTCCTTCATATGATCGTGTCTCCTCTAAGAGTAAACACGGATCCTGATGTGGATCTCCTGGAGTAAGAATCCGACTGGAAATCAGAATCTGTATACCTAATGGGAATTAAATCCCCTCTAGAGTATACAAACATATGATCTCTAGTTCTCCTAAGATATTTGAAAATATGCTTGACCGCCGTGCAGTGATCAGGACCAGGTTTCGATTTAAACCTGCTAACTATGCCACCAGCAAAACAAATATCTGGTCTAGTGTAGAGCATTGCATACATGAGACTTCCAACTACTGAGGCATATGGAACCCTACTCATGAATTGCTCTTCATGCTCATTCTTAGGAACTTGTTCCTTAGAAAGTTTGATTCCATGTCTGAAGGGTAACATACCTTTCTTGGAATCTTGCTTGGAGAACCTAGACAAGATTTTATCTATGTATGAAGCTTGGGATAATGCAATCGTTCTATTCTTTCTATCCCTTTTTACTTGGATACCAAGAATATAACTTGCTTCTTCTAAGTCCTTCATATCAAATTGTTTTGCTAACCATTCTCTTACTGATGTCAATACACCTATATCGTTTCCAATAAGTAGTATATCATTAACCTAAAGAACTAGAAAAACCAACTTGCCACCTTTAATCCTTTTTGTATACACATGCTTCGTCAAGGTTTTGAATAAATCCAAAACTTTTCACAGCGATACCGCGATCTTGGAAGAATCGATACCTAGTAGAGCCAGAAACTCGACTGCCTGTCTACCTAGATGAGCCACTAGAAATATGAACCAGGAAGAGTAGGTACATCTACCCCGACGCCTGGTGAAGCTGGTACAGAGATACCATGCACCCAGTACCTCGCATATACCCGGCGCCTCCTACCTGGCACCTAGGTACCGCGACATGTATCCAATACCCCAGGGTACCTCAACATCTACTTGGTGCCCGAATACCTCGATATCTGCCTAGTACCCAGTACCTTGACATCAACCCGGAATCCACCATAGACAAGTATCCTACTTGTCGAGCAAGAAGAATGTCGCCACGAAGCCACTAGCATGCTAGAACAAGTGCCACGCCAATGAGAAGGGACTGGTACACCAGAGTACCTTGCCTGAAAGGAAGAAGCATGAAACACCATCTGACCTCATTAATGGCCATCCATAACTCCATTAATGAAGGAATTAGTCAACTCCATTAATGGCCATTCATAACGCCATTAATGAAGGAATCAGTCAACTCCATTAATGGCCATTCACAACGCCATTAAGGAAGGAATTAGTCAACTCCATTAATGGCCATTCACAACGCCATTAATGAAGGAATCAGTCAACTCCATTAATGGCCATTCACAACGCTATTAATGAAGGAAGCAGTCAACTACATTAATGGCCATTCACAGCGCTATTAATGAAGGAAGCAGTCAACTACATTAATGCGGTATCAACATTCCTTTGGTTGCGTATTAATTAATGGAGTGGGCAATAAGAATGAGATATATAAATATAACAAGGCACTCTCCAAGAAGGGGGTTCGAAAAGACTTCTCCAGTCCGACATTCTCTCCAACATCTCCATATCTCCAAGATGTCTCCAATCCCAGATTTCACCTACTTCTCCACCAGAAATACAGTCATCATCACCTACAAAGAGTTTTCACCATCATGGTATAGAAAAATACTTACTTATCACCTACAACATGAGTTTGCCATCACCTGAAGTGTAAAAGGGACCCTGCCTGAATTCCCTCTACACCATCATTTTATCGACTACTGTACATATCTATTTTCTCCATGAATGTATCGGTACCTAGTGGTACCCCTCCAATGGCGACCTACTAGGTCCCAAATTGTATTTATGTAAGCTCTCTGTATCACCTCTCATGATATATTTACATACATAAGGGTTTTTCTTCTTCTTATGGATACTGCTTGGGGGTTTTTCAGCATATGATCATTCGTGATGCTTTTTCCCCCTAGGTCAGTCCACCTATACCAAATGAGTTGTCATTCTCCCATCTATCTCCTTATTATGAATGCATGGAAGCTAGGTTACGACTCTACTTGTCCTAGCTCTCTTGTACCCCTCCCTGCACGTTATCTAGGTCGGGGAATTATGGAGGGCACCTAGAGAGGTGACCAGGTACCCGGATCAGATACATAGACCGGGTACCGGCCTATTGCACCAGATTGGCGAGATGATCTTTCTACTACCTACTGCAACACCTTACCTCTCTCGTGGTACCTACCCTGTTTGGGAGCGTTGGTAGAACAGATATCTCTCCTTACTGTTTCTCCTTACCAGAACTACGGTACGAAGTACCTACCCCCCGCTTCATCCTCCGAGGTAGCGGGTTGAGGGTGTTAATCCAAATTTCTCATCGTGAGCAAATTTTCCGTTAACACTTTTTGGCGCCGTCTGTGGGAAGCTCACCAACGTGTCTTCCATGTCTCTACATGAGCATCCTTATCTCAACATGCGTGATCGACTTTCTACTATTGACAAATATGGTACGTGGGATTCCTGGCAGAACCGGTCCACCATGCTGCTCCTATACAACAAACCTTCTCATATACTTATGGAGCTCCTCTACAGCAGATCCGCTCCGGTACTTCTAGAGCTCCTAAGTAGCAGAGTTGCACCTCTTCTGCTATCATACAGAGGGTTTGTTCCATTATTAGTAGATCTCTTATGCAGTAGATCTGCTACGATCTCCTATGCGGCAGATCCGCTTCGATCTCCTCTACAGTAGATTTGCTCCAGTACATCTAAAGCTTCGATACAACAGAGTTGCACCTCTCATGCTTCTTTATAGAGGGTTTGGTCAGGTATCAGCAGATCTCCTATGTAGCAGATCCACTATGATCTCCTCGGTAGCAGATCCGCCACGATCTCCTCTACAACAAATCCATTACGATATTTTATGCAGCATATCTGCTACTAGTAGATCTCCTCTACAGCAGATCCGTTGGATTTGCACCTATTTATGTTGATATCCTCATGTCACCGGATCCACTCTTCGAAAACTCCAAGGTAGCAGGTCAACCCATGTACCGGAGAATCAAACTCAACTATATGATCGTATGAGCAGCATGACTGGTAGAATCCTAAAGGCTCCTCACTCCTAGTACCAGGCTAGTCAACGCCCAAGTGAGCCACTGTGTCCAGATTCTTTCCAGGATGGTCCAGAGCCACACTTCAGTAGCTGGGGACTTCTAGGATCCCACGCATGCCTCTGGACCAGTATCATGTAGGTGGCTCCCTACTTCTTGTACAGGGCCTTTCAACGCCCTATTGAGCCACATATGTCCCGATCCGTTCAGGTAGAGCTCAGAGGCTTCCCAGTTTGCCGAAGCCTTCTATATACCTTGGAAAGCCTTTAGAGCAGCAGTCCCGCTGCATGGCCTAGTGGCACCTCAATCATGGTACCGGGCTAGTCATCGCCCAAGTGAGCCACTGTGTCCAGATTCATTCAAGGATGGTCCAGATCCACACTTCAGTTGCTGGGGACTTCTAGGATCCCACGCATGCCTCTAGACCAGTATCATGCAGGTGGCTCCCTATTTCTTGTACCGGGCCCTTCAACGCCCTATTGAGCCACCTATGTCCTAATCCGTTCGGATAAAGCTCAGAGGCTTCCCTGTTTGCTGAGGCCTTCTATATACCTTGGCAATCCTTTGGAGAAGCAGCTCCGCTGCATGGCCCAATGGCTCATCACTCCTGGTACCTGGCTAGTCATCACCCAAGTGAGCCACTGTGTCCTGATTCATTCCAGGATGGTCCAGAGACACACTTCAGTTGCTGGGAACTTCTAGGATCCCACGCATGCCTCTGGACTAGTATCATACAGGAGGCTCCCTACTTCTTGTACCGGGCCTTTCAACACCCTAGTGAGCCATCTATGTCCCGATCCGTTCGGGTAGAGCTCAGAGGCTTCCCACTTTACTGAGGCCTTCTATATACATTGGCAAGCCTCTGGAGCAGCCGCTGCATGGCTAGTGGCACCTCACTCATGGTACCGGGCTCGTCATCGCCCAAGTGAGCAACTGTGTCCAGATTCATTCCAGGATGGTCCAGAGTCACACTTCAGTTGCCGGGAACTTCTAGGATCCCACGCATGCCTCTAGATCAGTATAATGCAGGTGGCTCCCTACTTCTTATACCGGGCCCTTCAATACCCTATTGAGCCACCTATGTCCCGATCCGTTCGGATAGAGCTCAGAGGCTTCCGTGTTTGCTGAGGCATTCTATATACTTTGGGAATCCTCTGGAGAAGCAGCCCCGCTGCATGGCCCAATGGCTCATCACTCCTGGTACCGGGCTAGTCATCGCCCAAGTGAGCCACTGTGTCCTGATTCATTCCAGGATGGTCCAGAGCCACACTTCAGTTTCTAGGGAATTCTAGGATCCCACGCATGCCTCTGGACCAGTATCATGCAGGTGGCTCCCTACTTCTTGTACCCGGCCCTTCAACGCCCTATTGAGCCACCTATGTCCCAATCCGTTCGGATAGAGCTCAGAGGCTTCCCTGTTTGCTAAGGCCTTCTATATACCTTGGCAATCTTCTGGAGAAGCAGCCCCGCTGCATGGCCAAGTGGCTCATCACTCCTGGTACCGGGCTAGTCATCGCCCAAGTGAGCCACTGTGTCCTGATTCATTCCAGGATGGTCCAGAGCCATATTTTAGTTGCTAAGGACTTCTAGGATCCCACGCATGCCTCTGGACAAGTATCATACAGGTGGCTCCCTACTTCTTGTATCGGGCCCTTCAACGCCGTATTGAGCCACCTATATCCCGATCCGTTCGGGTAGAGCTCAGAGGCTTCCCGGTTTGCCGAGGCCTTCTATATACCTTAGGCAAGCCTTTGGAGCAACAGCCCCGCTGCATGGCACAGTGGCTCCTCACTCCTAGTACCGCGCTAGTCATCGCCCAAGTGAGCCACTGTGTCCCGGTTCATTCCAGGATGGTCCAGAGCCACACTACAGTTGCTGGGGACTTCTAGGATCCCATGCATGCCTCTGGACTAATATCATGCAGGTGGCTCCCTACTTCTTGTTCTGTGTTCTTCAATGCCCTATTGAGCCACCTTTGTCCCGATCCGTTCGGGTAGAGCTTAGAGGCTTCCCAGTTTGCTCAGGCCTTCTATATACCTTGGCAAGCCTTTGGAGCAGCAGCCCCACTGCATGGCCCAATGGCACCTTACTCCTGGTACCGGGCTAGTCATCGCCCAAGTGAGCCACTGTGTCCCGATTCATTCCAGGATGGTCCAGAGCCATATTTCAGTTGCTAAGGACTTCCGGGATCCCACGCATGCCTCTCGACCAGTATGATGCAGGTGGCTCCCTACTTCTTGTACTAGGCCCTTCAACGCCCCAATTTGCCAACTATATCTCGATCCGTTCAGGTAGAGCTCAGAGGCTTCCCACTTTGCTGAGGCCATCTATATACCTTGCCAAGCCTCTGGAGCAGCAGCCCCACTGCATGGCGCCCGTGGCTACTCACTTCTGGTGCCGTGCTAGTCAATGCCCAGGTGAGCCACTGTGTCCAGATTCATTCCGGGATGGTCCAGAGCCACATTTCAGTTGCTGGGGACTTCAAGGATCCCACACATGCCTCTGGACCAGTATCATGCAGGTGGCTCCTTACTTCTTGTATCGGGGCCCTTCAACGCCCTAGTGAGCCACCTATGTCCTGATCTGTTCAGGTAAAGCTCAGAGGCTTCTCACTTTGCTGAGGCTTTCTATATACCTTGGCAAGCCTCTGGAGCAGCAGCACCGCTGCATGGCCTAGTGGCTCCTCACTTATTCTATCGGGATGGACAACGCCCAAGTGAGCCACTGCTATTCATTCCTGGATGGTCCAGAGCCACATTTCAGTTGCTGAGGACTTCTATGATCTCAACCATGCCTCTGGACCAGCATCATACCAGTGGCTCTCTACTTCTTGTACTGGGCCTCTCAATGCCCTAGTGAGCAACCGATGTCCCGATCCGTTCTGGGAGAGCTCAGAGGCTTCCCACATTGCTATGGCCTCCTACATGCCTAAGCACGTCTCTAGAGCAGCAGCCCCGCTGCATGGCCCAGTGGCTTCTCACTTCTTCTATCGGGCTAGTCAATGCCCAAATGAGCCACTGTGTCCCGATTCATTCCAGGATGGTCCAGAACCACATTTCAGTTGCTGGGGACTTCTAGGATCCCACGCATGCCTCTGGACCAGTATCATGCAGGTGGCTCTCTACCTCTTGTACCAGGCCCTTCAACACCCTAGTGAGCCACCTATGTCCCGATTTGTTCAGGTAGAGCTTAGAGGGTTCCCACATTGCTAAGGCCTCCTACATGCCTATGTAAGGCTTTGGAGTAGCAGCACTACTGCATGATTAGTGTTTCCTCACTTATTGTATTGGGCCATCACAACGCCCATGTGAGCTACCTAGATCACAGCTGCAAGATTGTCAGTTTCTGATCTTTTATACCAGGCTACTCAACGCCCCAGCGAGCTGCCGAGGTCAATGTTTGTTCGAGCAGAGTCTCGAGTCCCATTACGATTTGTGAAGACTTCTATTCACTCCAAGCAGGCTTCTAAACTGGTTACATCACTTAGGGACTAGAAGCTCATCATTCTCTCTAGTCCTCCTATGGAAGGGGTAGTGACCTCAACATGAGAAAAGTTCTCCTAGTGACCAGTCCACAGTAAGAAGCACCATTGCAGTAGGTCCCTCTACTTTACCTATACCGGGAATATGGATCACCTCAGAAGGTTTTACTAATGAAGCCTGCGGGGTGAGCATTGACCAATATAGCCTTGAGTATTATCGCCTAGGTAGTTCTTCTACGATCGCCTTGTTAGTTCTCATTTGATCGCTTTTCTCCTATAATCGAGACCAGTATAGCCATATGGCACTCCTGATGCTTTGGCTGGGTACCACCCCCCGCCAAGAAAAACCTAGTGCTAAAGTGGCCTTAGTTACCTACCAGGACCATCGCTTGAAGACCAGGAATCCTTGCACAGGAATACCCGATGCCCAGGACCGGATTAATCCCTCCAAGAGGATCGCCATAAAACCAGGAGAGCTATACAGCACTCCTGATGCCCTGGACCGGATAATCCCTCTAGGAGGATCGCCTTAAAGACAAGGATAGCTGGATAGCTAGATAGCTCTCCTGATACGCTGGACCGGGTCAATCCCTCCGGGAGGATCGCCTTAAAGACCAGGATAGCAAGATAGCTATCCTGATACCCTGGACCGGATTAATCCATCCAGAAAGATCTCCATAAGACCAGGAAAAGCCACATGGCATTCCTGCTGGCTTGGCCGGGCACCACCCCCCGCTAGGAAGGATCTGACACGTAAGAGCATAGTTGCCCGACGGATCAAACCTCGGCCTGGCACCACCCCCCGCTGAGAAGGGTTTGGATAGTAAGAGCATAGTTGCCAGCCAAATCAAGGCCTTGGCCAGGCACCACCCCCCGCTAAGAAAGACCTGGTTCTAAAGTGGCCTTAGTTGCCTACCAGGATCTTGTTGCCAGAATGTTCGCCATGTGTTCGCCAAGGTACCAAGATTCCTAGAAAAGGAATGCGAGGTACCCATTTTCACCAATGTATTCGCCAATGTGTTTTCGCCTCAAGACCAGGACGGCCAAATGGCCCTCCTGCTGCCTTGGCTGGGTACCACCCCCCGGTAGGAAGGACCTGGTATCTAAACGGCATAGTTGCCTACCAGGGTCATTTTTGCCTCAAGACTAGGATAGCTATATGTCCCTCCTGCTGCCTTGGCCGGGCACCACCCCCCGCCAGGAAGGACCTGGTATTTAAACTGCATAGTTGCTCACCAGGATCGTTTTCACCCAGGTGCAGCTAGCAAGAGCGACAGGTACCAGGTTCACCTATGTATTTTCACCTATGTATCAGGATTCCAGGAACAGGAATGCGAGGTACCCATGTTCGCCAACGTGTTCACCTTATTTTCGCCAGAGTACCAAGATTCCTAGAAAGGAATGCGAGGTACCCATGTTCGCCAATGTGTTTGCCTTGTTTTCGCCAGAGTACCAAGATTCCAGGAAAGGAATGCGAGGTACCCATGTTCACCAATGTGTTCACCTTGTTTTCACCAGAGTACCAAGATTCCTAGAAAGTAATGCTAGGTACCCAGATTTACCGAAGCCAAGAGTGCTGGGAGCGTTTTCTCGTTTCAAATAATGGCTACCAGTAAGAAACGACGGGAAAAATTCTTCATATAGTACAAGATCCTGACTCTAACCCCAAGTTAATACCGGTGTTCAAGTCAGTGGGGACTTCTGTTAACAGGGTTTTTTAGCAGGGGTCCAAAGAAGAATTTTCCACCAAGTAACCACCTGGTAGGAACCATTCCTAGCTCACAAGTACCCAGCAGGATCGATACTGCAATCTTGGAAGAATCGATACCTAGTAGGGCCAAAAAATCGACTGCCTATCTACCTAGATGAGGCTCCAGAAATATGAACTAGGAAGAGCAAGTACATCTACCCCGACACTTGCTGAAGCTGGTACAGAGATACCATGCACCCAGTACCTCGCATATACCCGGTGCCTCCTACCTAGCACCTAGGTACCGCGACATGTATCCAGTACCCCAGGGTACCTCAACATCTACCTGGTGCCCGAATACCTCGATATCTGCCTGGTACCCAGTACCTTGACATCAAACCAGAATCCACCATAGACAGGTATCCTACTCGCCGAGCAGGAAGAATGTCGCCACGAAGCCACAAGCATGCTAGAACAAGTGCCACACCAACGAGAAGGGACTGGTACACCATAGTACCTCGCCTGAAGGGAAGAAGCATGCAACACCATCTGACCTCATTAATGGCCATCCATAACTCCATTAATGAGGGAATCAGTCAACTCCATTAATGGCCATTCACAACGCCATTAAGGAAGGAATCAATCAACTCCATTAATGGCCATTCACAACGCCATTAAGGAAGGAATTAGTCAACTCCATTAATGGCCATTCACAACGCCATTAATGAAGGAAGCAGTAAACTCCCTTAATAGCCATTCACAACACTATTAATGAAGGAAGCAGTCAACTACATTAATGGCCATTCATAACGCTATTAATGAAGGAAGCAGTCAACTACATTAATGCGGTATTAACATTCCTTTGGTTGTTTATTAATTAATGGAGTGGGCAACAAGAATGAGATATATAAATATAACAAGGCACTCTTCAAGAAGGGGGTTCGAAAAGACTTCTCCAGTCCGACATTCTCTCTAACATCTCCATATCTCCAAGATGTCTCCAATCCCAGATTTTGCCTACTTCTCCACCAGAAATACAGTCATCATCACCTACAGAGAGTTTTCACCATCATGGTACAGAAAAATACTTACTTATCGCCTACAACATGAGTTTGCCATCACTTGAAGTGTAAAAGGGACCCTGCCTGAATTCCCTCTACGCCATCATTTTATCGACTACTGTACATATCTATTTTCTCCATGAATGTATCGGTACCTAGTGGTATCCCTCCAATGGTGACCTACTAGGTCCCAGATTGTATTTATGTAAGCTCTCCGGAACACCTCTCGTGATATATATACATACATAAGGGTCTTTCTCCTTCCTATGGATAGTGCCTAGGGGTTTTTCAGCATATGATCATTTGTGATGCTTTTTCCCCCTAGGTCAGTCCACCTCTACCAAATGAGTTGTCATTCTCCCATCTATCTCCTTATTATGAATGCATGGAAGCTAGGTTCCGACCCTACTGGTCCTAGCTCTCTTGTACCCCTCCCTGCACGTTATTTAGGTCGGGGAATTATTAAGGGCACCTAGAGAGGTGACTAGGTACCCGGATCAGATACATAGACCGGGTATCGGCCTATTGCACCAGATTGGCGAGATGATATTTCTACTACCTACTGCAGCACCTTACCTCTCTCGCGGTACCTACCCTATTTGGGAGCGTTGGTAGAACATATATCTCTCCTTACTGTTTCTCCTTACCAGAACTACAGTACGAAGTACCTACCCCCGCTTCATCCTCCTAGGTAGCGGGTTGAGGGTGTTAATAGAAATTTCTCATCCTGAGCAAATTTTCGTTAACAACTTCCATTAAAGAAAGTTGTCTTGACATCCATTTTCCAAATCTTTAGGTCTAGAGATGCTGCAATGGATAAGAGTATCCTAATGGATTTAAGCATAGCCACAGGAGAGAAGGTTTCCTCGTAATCAATACCTTTCTTCTGTGTGTAACCTTTACCTACCAATCTAGCTTTAAAGGTTTCCACTTTTCCATCCATACCTCTTTTCCTCTTGTATATCCATTTGCACCCAATGGGTTTTATCCCTTTAGGCAAGTCTACAAGAGACCAGTCTTTATTTTTGAACATAGACTCAATTTCAGATTGCATTGTATTTTGCCAATGGTGACAATCAACATCCTCCATAGCTTCCTTGTATGTGTAAGGATCATCATCGTCTGAGAGATTCTTCACTGATTCTCCTAGATCGATGTATCTCTCGGGTTGTCTACTAACCCTTCCACTACGACGAGGAATGGTAGGTTGCTGATCATGTGATGGTGCGGAGCTTACAATTAGGCTAGGTTGTGAAACCTTTTGTGCAATTATATCTCTTAAAAGCTCATTCAAGACAATTATACTTTTAGGCACAAATTTATTCATATATTACTTTTCCAGAAATTTAGCATTTGTCGAAACAAATACTTTAAGATCTGAATGACTATAGAAATAATATCCTTTAGTTCCTTTTGGATACCCCATAAATATGCATGTTTCTGAACGGGACTACATATTTTCTGTCTTTCCTTATATCACGTGTGCAGGACATCCAAATATCCTTAAGTGTTGTCAACTAGGCTTTCGCCCAGTCCACAATTCATGCAGTGTTTGTGGAGCCGACTTGGATGGCACATCGTTTAGAATGTACATAGCAGTTTGTAAAGCATATCCCCAAAAAGAATTAGGAAGTGTTGAATAACTCAACATAGATCTTACCATATCCAAAAGAGTTCTATTTCTCCTTTCTGCCTCCCCATTTTGTTGAGGTGTTCTTGGAGCAGAAAACTGAGAAATTATTCCATTATCAATAAGATATTGCTGAAACTCACCAGATAGATATTCTCTACCACGATCAGATCTAAAGATTTTGATTTGTTTCTCAAGCTGATTTTCTACTTTAGCTTTAAATGCTTTGAACATGTCAAAAGCATCCGACTTAAGTCTCATGAGATACAAATAGCCAAATCTCGAGTAATCATCCGTGAAAGTGATGAAGTACTCTATCCACCTCTAGCTTGAATGGTCATAGGACCACACACATCAGTGTGTATTAATTCTAAACATTCAGTGGCTCTTGTGCCTTTGGTCGTGAACGATATTTTGGCCATCTTACCTTCCAAACAAGATTAACAAGTTGGTGGATCATCAACCTTTAAGTAACTTAAAGGACCATCACTAACCAATATTTTAATCCATCAAGGTTAATAAGACCATGGCGCAAATGCCATAGGTAGGTTTCATCTTTTGATAATTTCACTCTTTTATGATTAGGTTCTGTTAATTCCGTGTCTAACAAGTGAGAGATATTTCTATGCAAATGGAATAAACCGTTTTCCAATGTACCTTTGCAAACAAGAAACTGAAATTAAATTCCTCTTGAATTGAGGTACATAATAAACGTCTATCAAATCCAAATGCCTACTAGAATCTATATTAACTCTAATATCTCCCATTGCATATGGAGACACCAATGCTCTGTTGCCTAAACGCAATTTGAATTCATTCTCATTCAGTCTTTTCCTTTCATGGAACCCCTGCAAGGAACAACAAACATGATTAGTGGCTCAAGAGTCTATGATCCAAGAATCTATAGAATCTGCCAGAAAACATGTTTCAAGATAATTGATATTACCTTCTTTCTTCTTTTTCTAAGACTTTGGGCAATTTCTTTTCCAATGTCCCTTGTCACCACAAAGGAAACACTTCCCTTTGATCTTAGTCTCTTTCTTGGTAGGCCCAAGTTGATTTTTCTTCTGTTGTTTCTTGACCTTCTTACGGGTCTTAACAGTAGCAACTTTACCAACCATATAAATCTCTTGACCCTTACCTTTCACAAGGATCTTCTCAGCGCTTTGAACATCTTGCATCAGGCCCTACAAGGTGTATTCCTTATTGTTCAAGGTGTAGTCCAACTTGAACTGATCAAAGGAATCTGACAATGAGTTGACAATCATATCAATTTTTGTCTCACCGTCTATCTCAGCACCATTGAGTTCAGCAATGTTGAGATGTGCTATGACTTTCATCATGTGATCTTTCACAGCCTATCTAGGTTTAATCCTAAGATTCATGAAAGTAGTCACTGCCTCTCTCTTAGTCGTCCTGGACCTCATATCAAACATCTCCTCTAGAGACATCATTATATCAGTAGCAAAACTCATTCCTTCATGTTGTTGTTGCAACACGTCGGAGATGGTGGCCATAATGTAGCATTTGGCCATCTCATTTGAGGTCACCCACTGCTCATACTCGCCTCTTTGTTCCTCACTAGATTCATTAGTAGAAGCATGTGGTTTAGGGGTAGACAAAACAAACTTATGCTTTTCAGATTGCAACAACAGCCTAATTTTCCGTTTCCATGTGACATAATTATCACTAGCTAAAGTATTATCTTTCAGGATGTTGATTACGGATGGGGTCATGATTTCTAAATAAAACAAAGATTATATAAGTAATCAATCATGATAAAGCACTTTTGAATATTTATCTTGAATTAAATAAAATAATTCAATCGTAAAATTCAACGGTGATCCAACATCCATAAATGTCATGCCTCATTTGAGAGTTCGCACCATTTGGTAGTTGGAATAGGTCCCACCTAATTGTTAACATAACAACTAGCTTTTTCATTTTAGCCTTGCGATTTATATTGACAAGAACTCTTGGGAGGATATCAATAAAACCACATTGAGTGTGTTACCAAGTAATCGACCTTCAATATATTCCTTCACGAAAATCCCTCCTTTGAGAGTAGATATCGCTTGAGTCAATTGTCTAGTCTATCCTTATAAGGAAGTATCTTGCTAAATTCCATTCATGGATACCCCTTTGGGGGGTTATCACACGAATAATAAAGCTCAACTACCCTTGGAGGCCATAGGTGTTCAAAACACCTTTTCCCACTCAATTATTTAAGGCGTGTGATGGAATTCCATAGAATGATTTACCAAGTTATCTAGATGCTAATTAGATACCTAAATCATTCTATGCATCTTCATACCAAAAGAGATATATGAGTGGCACTCCTATTCTATATGACATATTATCAAACAATGATAAACATCGCAATATTTATGAAAAAATAAATAGACACAATTTTGGTCCATCCTAGAAAAGCAAGTAAATTATATTTGTTTGAAAGAACAAAACCCTAATCCTAACTTAGCGAACAAGTCATCAAGTGGCCGTCCATCCAAAAGTCTTGCGCGCCCGAAGCCATTTGCGGCTGCCCCGTGCGCAGCACCTCTGCTGCCACCCTTGGGCAATGCTCATACGCCCAGCTCCTTGGAGGGCAGCGCGCTGCTGCACCGCAACAAGCGCAGCTGTGCGCTTGGTGCTTGGTGCACACGAACCGCCAAGGGCTGCTACCTTTCTCCTTTTCTGCTCCCAATTCTTCAACTCTTCAATTCTTCAAAACTTGAATATATTACAACAGATTTATTTTTACAACAATAAAATTAAAAAGAACTTAGCAGCTATCAAGAAGGAAACTATGGTGATGATAGACCACTCTTCTTGTTACAATTTCAAAACAAAAAATACATTGAAATTCTAGGACAGAAATCGAGCAATGACTAATCATATTATAAAAACATATATATATATATATATATATATATATCCATCCTTCCGATGTAATTATATATGTGAATACCTAGAATGTCATCTCTTTCTAAAACATGCATATTTACAATAAAAATAAATAGATCCACGTACATATACATCAATTAATCAAGGGTACAACCAGGCTCTGATACAAATTGAAGGAAAAAAACGTGGTGGAAGCGAAAAATAAGGTTGGCATATTTCAAAAAATTTCCTTTTAAAAGAAAGAACCTTAACTCTTGATTAATTAACATATAATTAAAAGTATCATACCTTTTTCACGTGATGATTGATATTGTGTCGAATTGAATCCGCAAGATCTTCCAATACAATCACGAACGTGAATCACCTAGGAGTGTGGGTTTCCTTTCTTTAAAATGTGTACCTGAGGATGCAAAACAAAAACATTTTTCTTTTGTTAGTCACAATAACCCTCCTATAGAAAACAAGGAACGTTTGGTCACTTATGAATTCTTAATCTTTTGATCAAAACTCGCATGAACCCTAATTCGATGTTGTGCACAAAGACTTTTGATATAAACGCTTCTAGCCCACTATCAAAAAGGAAAACGCTCCTTTTTCCTCTTTTTCTTGGCCGGATTTTCACACCCTTAAAAAAAATTAACTTGGCCGAACTCCTTTGATAGGGATACATATAGTGGCTGAAAATTCTCCTATTTTGTGGAGGATTTTTGTTTCACCAAAACTCTTATCAACTTAGTAGTTTAAACCTATTTCAACTCATGAGTGTATTATCCAATAATAAATTATTGAATATCAATTAAAAAATTGTGATTTTATCAATAACATCCTAATTGACTAATTATCAATTATTGTTTTGATAGATATCAAATACTTCCTAATTTGACTAGATAAATAAATCCTTTTATTTATTTATCTACTTATCAAATAAAGTTTTTTTTACTTATCATACTAGTAACAATAGTATGGCACTAAGAGTCCTTCTCCTAGTTAGAAAAAGATTTTTGATTTTAATCAATTAATTAATTAATTAATTAATCAATTAATTTCCATTTGAATAAATAATAAAATAAAACAATATATTAGGCTAATAATCTTAGCCCTTGCCCCCCAAGCCTATACCATGGGCAATATATTGTTTTTCCATTTTATTAAATCCATTGGTCTTTAATAAAAAGTCCACATGTGAACTAGACCCATTCTAAAAAGAAAGTCCACATGCCTTAAATTAATACATTAATATAATTTAACAGCTCATTTAATGAAAATGTGCAAATTATATTCTTAATGTATTAATGGAATGCTAGTTGCACCCCATTAGGGCCGCCCAAGGATTTCCACATCCTTGGCCGCCCATTCCAGATATTTGAAGAGTTACCACGTGCTTGATCACACATGACCGCACCTCTCCAAAGCTTTTGGATTCCGAAATCCAAAAACAATTCTAGATGGACCTAGAAATTGGTCCGGTAGAATATATCAAGTGATCCATTCAAGTTCGTACGGATTAGGGATCTTTGCGGGCTATCTAAAATTATGCTTAAATAGACATAACCTAATTACAATCAACAAATGATTCACTTAGGTTCGATCTATTAATTTTAGCTCATTCCACTAAAGAGCTAAAATTGAACTCTTAAATAAAGATAGAATAAGCTAATGTTTCTCATTCGTACCCTAGACAACCTTATTGTAGATAGTGTATCCTTGTGAAAAATATCAGTAATCGTCAAGAGCTCACAGACCACCTATAGCTCTCCTAGTTACCATATTTACTCATATGACGACATTTTGAACTTGGATATTTTGACTTGTCAAGAAGCCATGTTTCAATAGACACTATCAAAAACTGAACGTTAAGATTTAATATCCAATACCTCAAAATATCCATATGATAATATTCTACTCACATTTAATAAATGAAGCAACGATGTCCATATCTATAAATGAAGTCCTCTATTGATTAACAAATGAATACCACCAATCCATCGAGGATAGAATATCTTATATAATCGTAATCTTATATAATCGTACTCATTGACAGCTCAAATGATAACACTTGTAACCGTAAGTCCATCATTTATCTCAGGATTGAGATAGACTATCCGATTGTCCGTAAGTGAAAACTTTTATCCATTAACGGTTCTAGATAAAGTATTTCACTATGATCCTATTCAATGCACCTAATGCACTAGATTCTTTTGCCCAAAGACACTACACTTTGATGATTTTAGACTCATCATAACACATTTGATCCCACTCAAATGCTAGCAAAAGAATCTACAACTTTAACAAGGTAAAGGAGCCCAACCTTTATCTTAAGTTGTGAATATTGTTCAAGACTAACTAAAGTATTGTGTCTACCGCATACATATCTAGATGTACGAACAATTCTTCATCTCTCATAGTCTTTTGACCTTATGATTATTTACTTTTGACAATTATAATAATTAAACTATAAATGCTATAAGATTTGTTAAACTCGAAATCACTTTATTAATATGAAAAGATTGCCAAATTCATTATTACACTCTTGCTGCTAAGCATAATCCTAACACGAGGACGGGCAAAGGTTTGGTTTAGGGGTAATTGATGGAGCCAAAATTGTTATATATTTTGGCACTCATTCCTTATCCCTTGTCTTGTTTTCAAGCTTGTTTTCTTATCTTGTGGACTCTTTTATCACATTTTTAGACATTAGATGTAATTCCGGTCTTGGAGAAGAAAGGGAAGAATTCGGGCCCAAAACCAGCCAAATGAAGCAAGAAGAAGAATGCAGTGCGCTGGTGTGTGCACGAGTACCCTTACCCGCGCACCACCCGCATAATCCAAGGTTCAGATCTTTGCAAGTTCGCACCACCGAATCTACCCACAAACTGGAGGTCAAAAATCATCCAGAATTATCCAAGTGCCCAGTTCGCTAGTACTGCGCGGGTCCCTACCAGCGTAGTTACCAGTAAACAGAGGAAAGAAGTTGCCGGAGAGTATGTGCGTGGGTACCCTACTCGGGCACTACCTGCACACTACGTACATTTTGAAGATACCACATCAGCAATCATACATATTTTTAGGAAGGCTATATAAAGATCCATTTCTGACTTCAGCCACACGCCCACACACCATTTTACCACACATTTTCTCTCTCTAGATATAAAAACCATTCTCTCCCAAATCATCCAAAACCCATACATCATCTTCATCATTTTGCTACTCAAGACAGACATTGGAGGTAGATTCAAGCTTGAAGGAAGAAGGTCTCACATGGGCCCTTTCTATTTCTCTCCTCTTTGTCATTTTCTTACATTTGTCATGAGTAGCTAAACCCAAATTAGGAGTTGATGTAATTAATTCATAGATTGTGGGATTTCAACCATTTTGATTTGATAATATAGTTTCATTCAATTTGCTTAATTATGTTTAGTTATCTCTTGAATTAAGTAGGCACTCAAACTCTTGATTCTTGTGGATTAATTAAACTTATTAGAGTAACTAAACTTTAATTGAAATATTTGTGAAGTGGGTAGGCACTCCAACTCTCATTTAACTTAGTGGTTGAATTTGCTCTTTAATGCATTTAATACTCGCTTTGGGTTGGGTAGGCACTCCAACTCCCAACTCATTGTAGAGATTCAATTGTGGTTTCTTTGTGAGCCAAGTAGGCACTCTAACTCTTGGTTTACATTAGATACCAATTTATATTTTTTACCATCTACACTTAAGGTGTTTTAACCAAGCTCAATTGAATTGGAAGGGGTATGTTGTGAGCACTCTAATCCGACATATCCTGGCTACGTAAAAATGGTGGATTGAGAGCACTCCAATCCAAGCCATCCTGAAAACTCTAGCTAGGAAGATAAACCCTATATCTAAATTGAATCGAGCTTCATAAGTGTTACTCCCACTATTTGTTTCTATATTGCATGACTCCTATATCTCTCATCATACACTTTTCACACACATTTTCATTATCTTAAGTTTTGTTTAGTTTCTTTAGTTTAATATTAGTTGCATTTTCATTTAGTTCCTATCATTAATCATTTCAATCTACTTTTATTGCACTTTGTTTTTATTGCATTTATTACTAGAGTAAAGAATATATCATAACTATATCTCGATCTCTGTGGACGATACCATTGTTAGGATTATGCTCAATAGCAAGAGTGTAATATTGTAATTGACAATCTTTTCATATAAATAAAGTGATTTCTGATTCTGCAAAATCTTATAGCATTTATAATTATAATTGTCAAGGTAAATAATCATAAGGTCAAAAGACTAAGAGATATGAAGAATTGTTTGTACATCCGGATATGTATGAGGTAGACACAATTCTTTAGTTAGTCTTGAATAACGTTCACAACTTAAGTTAAAGGTTGGGCACCTCTATCTTGTTAAAGTTGTAGAATTCTTTTACTAGCATTTGAGTGGGATCAAATGAATATGATGAGTCTAAAATCATCGAAAGGTTTTTGAGTAAAAGAATCTAGTGCACTAGGTGCATTGAACTGGATCACAATGAAATACTTTATCTAGAACCGTCACTAGATATAAGTCTTTTCATTAAAGAGGACAATCGGAGAGTCTATCTTAATCCTGAGATAAATGATGGACTAATGGTTGCAAGTGTTATCATTAGAGCTATCAATGAGTACTATTATATAGCATAGTCTATCCTCGATAGTTTGGTGGTATACATTTGTTAATCGATAGAGGACTTCATTTATGGATATGGACATCGTGGCTCCATTTATTAAATGAGAGTATATTATCATCATATGGATGTTTTGAGGTATTGGATATTAAATCTCAACGTTGAGTTTTCAATAATGATTATTGAAAACATGGCTTCTGGACAAGTCAAAGTATCCAAGTTCGAAATGTGGTCATATGAGGAAATATGGTAACTTGGAGAGCTATAGGCGGTCTATGAACTCTTGGCGATTATTGATATTATTCACGAGGATACACCATCTCCTATAAGATTGTCTAGGGTATGAATGAGAAACATCTCCTTATTCTATCTTTATTTAAGAGTTCAATTTTAGCCCTTTAGTGGAATGAGTTAAAATTAATAGATCGGACCTAAGTGAATCATTTGTTGATTGTGATTAGGTTATGTCTATTGAAGCTTAAATTTAGATAGCCCGCCAAGATCCACAATCCACACGTACTTGCATGGATCACTGATATATTCTACCGGACCAATTTATGGGTCCATCTAGAATTGCATTTAATATATTAAGAATATAATATGTCTATTATTTATTTAATGGGCTGCACTATTATATTAATATATTAAAAGGAGACATGTAGGCTTGTTTCTTTTAGTAAGAATAAGTCTAGTTCACATGTGGACTTTTATTTAAAGTCTAATGGATTAAATAAAATAAGAAAAATAATATTGGGCCCATATATACAAGGTGTGGGCGGCAAGGCTAAATAAAATAGCCCAAGATATTATTTTATTTTATTGTTTTGATTAAATGGGAATTAATTAATTATTTAATTAATTAATAGTTTAAATCAAAATCTTTTCCTGATCAGTAAATTAAATACTATGTGTTGGATTAGGGTTGGAATTCTTTTAAGTGATAGGAGTCTTAATGTGGTAAGGATTAAGTCCACATACACTCCTTATTATACAAAGAATTCGGTCACCACTAGTTCTACAAGGGTTAGGATTCTTGAATTGATAGGAATTAGGGAAAAGGACAATTCCTTTTCAAGTAAGGAAATTAACCAACCCTAGATTTCCTATTCAATGAATACGGCCAACCCTACTTGGTGAAGGAGAAAATTCGGCCAACCTATAAATATAAGGTTATGAATTTTCGGCCACGAAGAAGTAAAATAGAGAGAGATTTTTGTTTGTTTTGAAAATAAAAAAATTCTACTCTATACACATAGATTTTCGGCCAAGAGAGAAAAAGAAAATAAGTTCTCATTCGATAGTGCACTTACAAGCCTTTAACATCAAAAGGTTTTGTGCACACTTTCGATTTAGGGTTACGCGAGTTTCAATCATATTGATTGTGAATTCAAAAGTGACCGGAACTATTTTTTTAGGCTCTTGGTGTTTTACTATTGAAGATCAAGATCAGAAATTCCATACATCCATTCTAAGGTAAGCAATTCAAAGAAAAAGGGAGACCACGCTCCTAGGTGATTCACGTACGTGCTAGGATTGAAGATCTTGCGGATTACCATCGACGTAAGTCAATCGGATCACGTGACAAGAGGTATTTAACTCTAACCGTATATTTGAGTTTAATTAATTAAAGGGTTAAGGTTCAAATCTTTAGAAAAATTTTAAACTATACGAAAATTATTTTTTCACCTTCCGCTACGGTTTTAAGCAATTTTTCCCTACAATTGGTATCAGAGCCTTGGTTGTACCCTTAATTAATTAACGTATATATACATGAATCTATTTCTTTTTATTGTGATTATGCATGTTTTAGAAAGAGATGGCACTCTAGGTATTCGCATATATAATTACATGTGGAATGTATGGATTTATATATGTTGTTATAAAGTGAATTGTTATTGCTCGATTTTGGTCCTAGAATATCAATGTATTTTTGTTTCGGAATTGTAACAAGAAGGGTGGTCTATTATCGCCATAATTCCTTCTTGGTAGTTGCTAAGTTCTTATTAATTTTATTGTAAAAATACTGCAGTTTTTTATTGTATTAAAATTTAGTGCAGTTTTTTATTTGTAAAAAATACTGCAGTAGTTTAAATAAATAAATAAAACAAATTCTGCAGTATTTTATTGTATAAAATAAGTATGTTATATATTCAAGATTCGAAGACTCGAAGATTTGAAGAAATTGGAGCATCCAGAACCGAGCTTGGCACCCGCGCGCACCGAGACAACAAGCGCGCAAGCAACCAAGCGTGCAGCTGCGCTTGTTGCGGTGCAGCAGCGCGCGCAACCCATGCATTGGCTGGCCATGCGGCAGCTCATGCCCTTGCATGGGCTAGGCATGCACATGGGATGCTTGGTGATCTTTGGGCGCGCGAGTTACGTGCGCGAGATGGTCGCTTGAAGTCTTGTTCGCCAAGAAAGGAGTTTTTTTTTGTATTCCGTACAATTGTAATTTACACGCTTTTCTAGGATGGACCAAAATTGTGGCTATTTATTTTTATGTATAAATATTACAATATTTGTTATTGTATGATAACATGTCATATAGAATAGGAGTGCCACTCATATATCTCTTTTGGTATGAACATGCATTGAATGATTTAGGTATCTAATTGGCATCTAGATAACTTGGTAAAATCATTATTTGGAATTTAATCACACGCCTTAAATAATTGAGTGGGAGAAGGTGTGTTAGAACACCTATGGCCTCCAAGGTTAGTTGAGCTTTATTATTTATTCGTAATCCCCCCGAGGGGCGTCAATAAATGGAATTTAGCAAAATACTTCCTTACAAGGATAGACTAGACAATTGACTCAAACGAGATCTACTCCCAGAGGAGGAATTTTCATATTGAGGGTCGATATCTTGGTAATACACTCAATGTAGTTTTATTAATATCCTCCGGAGAGTTCTTGTTAATAAAATTGCAAGGCTAAAATTGAAAACGCTGGTTGTTATGTTAACAATTAGGTGGGACCTAGTCCAACTAGTAAATGGTGCAAACTCCCGAAGGAGGCGTAACATTTATGGGTGTTGGATCACCGTTGAAATTTTCTTGATTGAGTTATTTAATTAATTCAAGATAAATATTCGAAAGTGCTTTATTATGATTATTTACTTATATATGCTTTTTGTTTTATTTAGAAATCATGACCCCATCACTTATGAACATCCTGAAAGATAACACTTTAACTGGAGATAATTATGTCACATGGAAAAGGAAAATTGGGTTGTTGCTGCAAAGTGAAAAACATAAGTTTGTTCTAACTACTCCTAAACCACCTGCTCCTAATAAGGAATCAAGTATTTTGCAAAGAGATGAGTATGAGCAGTGGAAGACCTCATATGATATGGCCAAATGTTACATTATGGCTACTATCTCCGACGTGTTGCAACAGCAGCATGAAGGAATGGGGTCTGCTGCTGATATTATGATGTCTCTGGAAGAGATGTTTGCTATGAGGTCTAGGACGACTAATAGAGAGGCAGTGACTGCTTTTATGAATCTTAGGATGAAACCTGGACAGGCTGTGAAAGATCACATGATGAAAGTCATAGCACATCTAAATATTGCAGAATTAAATGGCGCTGAGATAGATGGTGAGACCAAAATTGACATGGTTGTCAACTCACTATCAGATTCCTTTGATCAGTTCAAGTTGGACAACACCTTGAACAAAAAGGAATACACCTTGCAGGGCCTGATGCAAGATGTTCAAAGCGTTGAAAAGATCCTTGTGAAAAGCAAAGGTCAAGAGATTCATATGGTTGGTAAAGTTGCTACTGTTAAGACCCGTCAGAAGGTCAAGAAACAACAGAAGAAAAAGCAACTTGGGCCTACCAAGAAGGAGACCAAGAAAGTAACTAAGATCAAAGGGAAATGCTTCCTTTGTGGTGAAAAAGGACATTGGAAAAGAAATTGCCCAAAGTCCCGGAACAAGAAGGAAGAAGGTAATATTAATTATCTTGAAACATGTTTTCTGGCAGATTCTACAGATTCTTGGATCATAGACTCTGGAGCCACTAATCATGTTTGTTATTCCTTACAGGGGTTCCAAGATAGGAGAAGGCGGAATAAGAACGAAATCAATTTGCGCTTGGGCAACGGATCGTTAGTGTCTGCAAGTGCAGTGGGAGATATTAGAGTTATTATAGATTCTAGTAGGCATTTAGATTTAATAGACGTTTATTATGTACCTCAATTCAAGAGGAATTTAATTTCAGTTTCTTGTTTAAATAAATTTGGATATTCAGTTACTTTTAATAAAGCTTTTATTATTAGTAAGAATGACAAAATTGTTTGCAAAGGTACATTGGAAAACGGTCTATTCTTTTTGCATAGAAATATCTCTCACTCGTTAGACACAGAAATAACGGAACCTAATCATAAAAGAGTAAAATTATCAAAAGATGAAACCTACCTTTGGCATTTACGCCTAGGTCACATTAACCTTAATAGGATTAAAAGATTGGTATGTGACGGACCTTTAAGTGACTTAAAGGTTGATGATCTACCAACTTGTGAATCTTGTTTGGAAGGTAAAATGACCAAAAGACCATTCAATACCAAAGGTGCAAGAGCCACTGAATGTTTAGGACTAATACACACTGAAGTATGTGGTCCTATGAGCATTCAAGCTAAAGGTGGATATGAGTACTTCATCACCTTCACAGATGATTACTCAAGATTTGGTTATGTGTATCTCATGAGACATAAGTCGGATGCTTTTGATATGTTCAAAGCATTCAAAGCTGAAGTAGAAAATCAGCTTGAGAAACGCATAAAAATCTTGAGATCTGATCGTGGTGGAGAATATCTATCTGGTGAGTTTCAGCAATATCTTATTGATAATGGGATAGTTTCTCAGTTTTCTGCACCAGGTACACCTCAACAAAATGGGGTAGCAGAAAGGAGAAATAGAACTCTTTTGAACATGGTTAGGTCTATGTTGAGTTATTCAACACTTCCTATTTCTTTTTATATGCTCTACAAACTGCAATATATATTTTAAACGTGGTACCATCGACGTCGGTTCCTGGAACACCATATGAGTTGTGGACTGAGCGAAAGCCTAGTTTACAACACATAAGGATATTTGGTTGTCCTGCACACGTGTTAAAAGGAAAGACAGAAAAGATGGAGTCCCGTTCGGAAACATGCATATTTGTGGGGTATCCAAAAGGAACTAAAGGATATTATTTCTATAGTCCTAATGATCTAAAAGTATTTGTTTCAACAAATGCTTCATTTCTAGAAAAGGACTATATGAATAATTTTGTGCCCAAAAGTAGAATAGTCCTGAACGATATGTCAGGAGATACAATTCCACAAGAGGTTTGACAACCTAACCCAATGGTAATTTCCACTCCAACACAAAATCAACAACCTACCATTCCTCGTCGTAGTGGGAGGGTTAGAACCTAACCCGAAAGATACATCGGTCTAGGAGAATCTGTTGAGAATCTCCCTAACGACGATGATCCCTACACGTACAAGGAAGTAATGGAGGATGTTGATTGTCACCATTGGCAAAAGGCAATGCAATCTGAGATTGAATCCATGTTCGATAACAAAGTCTGGTCCCTTGTAGACTTGCCTAAAGGGATAAAACCCATTGGGTGCAAGTGGGTATACAAGAGGAAAAGAGGTATGGATGGAAAGGTGGAACCTTTTAAAGCTAGATTGGTAGCTAAAGGTTACACACAGAAATAAGGTATCGATTATGAGGAAACCTTCTCTCCTGTGACCATGCTTAAATCCATTAGGATACTCTTATCTATTGCAGCATCTTTAGATTTAGAGATTTGGCAAATGGACGTCAAGACAGCTTTCCTTAATGGAAGTCTTGACGAAAGCATCTATATGATGCAACTAGAAGGATTCATTGAAAAGGGCCAAATGGAAAAGGTATGCAAGTTGGAGAAATCAATTTATGGATTAAAGCAAGCATCCAGATCCTGGAACATAAGGTTCGACCAAGCTGTAAAGGTTTTGGATTTTTACAGAACCTTGTGTATACAAAAGGATCAAAGGTGACAAGTTAGTTTTCCTTATTCTTTACGTAGATGATATATTACTCATTGGAAACGATATGGGAGTATTGACATCAGTAAGAGAATGGTTAGCAAAACAATTTGATATGAAAGACTTAGGAGAAGCAAGTTTTATTCTAGGTATCCAAGTAATAAGGGATAGAAAGAATAAAACGATTGCACTATCCCAAGCTTCATACATAGACAAAATCTTGTCTAGGTTTTCCATGCAAGATTCCAAGAAAGGTATGTTACCTTTTAGGCATGGAATCAAACTTTCTAAGGAACAAGTTCCTAAGAATGAGCATGAAGAGCAATTCATGAGTAGAATTCCATATGCCTCGGCAGTTGGAAGTCTCATGTATGTAATGCTCTGCTCTGTACTAGACCAGATATTTGTTTTGCTGTTGGCATAGTTAGCAGGTTTCAATCGAAACCTAGTCCTGATCACTGGACGGCAGTCAAGCATATTTTCAAGTATCTTAGGAGAACGAAAGATAATATGCTTGTATACTCTAGAGAGGATTTAATCCCTGTTGGGTATACATATTCTGATTTCCAATTGGATTCTGACTCTAGAAAATCCACATCAGGATCTGTTTTTACTCTTGGAGGAGGAGCAGTCATTTGGAGGAGTATCAAGCAATCTTGTATTGCTGACTCCACCATGGAAGCAGAGTATGTAACTGCATGTGAAGCTGCCAAGGAGGCTGTTTGGCTTCGCCAATTCTTGAGTGACTAAGAAGTAGTTCCTAGTGCGAATAAGCAGATCACTATCTACTGTGACAACAGTGGAGCAGTGGCTAATTCGAAAGAACCAAGAAGTCATAAGAGAGGAAAATGTTAGGATTATGCTCTATGGCAAGAGTGTAATATTGTAATTGACAATCTTCTCATATTAATAAAGTGAATTCTGATTCTTACAATTACTTATAGCATTTATTATTATAATTGTCAAGGTAAATAATCATAAGGTCAAAAGACTATGAGACATGAAGAATTGTTCATACATCCGGATATGTATGAGGTAGACACAATTCTTTAGTTAGTCTTGAATAACGTTCACAACTTAAGTTAAAGGTTGGGCACCTCTATCTTGTTAAAGTTGTAGAATTCTTTTACTAGCATTTTAGTGGGATCAAATGAATATGATGAGTCTAAAATCATCGAAAGGTTTTCGAGTAAAAGAATCTAGTGCACTAGGTGCATTGAACTGGATCACAATGAAATACTTTATCTAGAACCGTCACTAGATATAAGTCTTTTCATTAAAGAGGACAATCGGAGAGTCTATCTTAATCCTGAGATAAATGATGGACTTATGGTTGCAAGTGTTATCATTAGAGCTATCAATGAGTACGATTATATAGCATTAGTCTATCCTCGATAGTTTGGTGGTATACATTTGTTAATCGATAGAGGACTTCATTTATGGATATGGACATCGTGGCTCCATTTATTAAATGAGAGTATATTATCATCATATGGATGTTTTAAGGTATTGGATATTAAATCTCAACGTTGAGTTTTCAATAATGATTATTGAAAACATGGCTTCTGGACAAGTCAAAGTATCCAAGTTCGAAATGTGGTCATATGAGGAAATATGGTAACTTGGAGAGCTATAGGCGGTCTATGAACTCTTGGCGATTATTGATATTATTCACGAGGATAAAAATCTCCTATAAGATTGTCTAGGGTATGAATGAGAAACATCTCCTTATTCTATCTTTATTTAAGATTTCAATTTTAGCTATTTAGTGGAATGAGTTAAAATTAATCGATTGGACCTAAGTGAATCATTTGTTGATTGTGATTAGGTTGTGTCTATTGAAGCTTAAATTTAGATAGCCCGCCAAGATCCCCAATCCACATGTATTTGCATGGATCACTTGATATATTCTACCGGGCCGATTTAAGGGTCCATCTAGAATTGTTTTTAATATATCAAGAATATAATATGTCTATTATTTAATTAATGGGCTGCACTATTATATTAATATATTAAAAGGAGACATGTGGGCTTGTTTCTTTTAGTAAGAATGGGTCTGGTTCACATGTGGGATGTTATTTAAAGTCTAATGGATTAAATAAAATAAGAAAAATAATATTGGGCCCATACATACAAGGTGTGGGCGGCAAGGCTAAATAAAATAGCCCAAGATATTATTTTATTTTATTGTTTTAATTAAATAAGAATTAGTTAATTTATTAATTAATTGTTTAATTAAGAAACAAATCTTTTTCTGTTCAGGAAATATATTTCCTAAAGTTATACTATTGGTAGTAGTATATTAAAAGTAAAAGACTTGTTTGATAAGAAAATAAATAATTAATTTTATTTATTTAATCAAATAAGAAGTCTTTTTATTTAGTCAATAAAAGAATAAAAATATCTATGAGTTAGATTAAGTTTTTAAGTCTAAAGGTTGATGGAAATTAGGGTGCAACACAAACTCTTTTTGGTATGTGATTTGCGGCAACCCTAGTCCATTTAGAGGAAGATTTCGGCAATCCTAAATAGAAGAGGAAGCAAAATTTCGGCCACCTATATAATACCACATATAGAATTCGGCCACAATATAGTTGATTGAATGATTCAATTTGTCTTCTTCTTCTCAATTCATAGAAAAGGATAATTTTTATTCTACTAAACATAAAAGAGAGAAGAGATTATTCTTTGATAGTACACTGATTGCTTGATCATCAATAAGCTTGTGTGTACAACATCGAATTAGGTTCACGCGAGTTTCGATCATTAGATTGAGAACTCAAAAGTGACCGGAATAATTTTTGTCTTCTTTTGATTGTTTTGTGACTAACAAAAGAAAAAGAAAACTTTGTTCATCCATTCTCAGGTTTGCAATTCAAAGAAAAAGGGAGACCACGCTCCTAGGTGATTCACGTACGTGTTCGGATTGGAAGATCTCGCGGTACTGTTCACGATCACTGTTCACGGGGGGGGGGGGGGGGGGGGGGGGGGGGGGGGGGGGGGTACTGTTCACTGATCACTATTCACGGCAGGGGGTACTGTTCACGCGGTACTGTTCACGCTGGTACTGTTCACGAGCATCGGAAAAGATTTTGTGGATAACCAATCGACTTAAGTCAATCGGATCACGCGTGAAGAGGTATTTAACTCTAACCGTATATATTTGAGTTTAATTAATTAAAAGGTTAAGGTTCAACTTTGAGAAAATTTTTAAAACCATACGAAATCTATTTTTCGTTTCTTCCGCTGCGTTTTATATCGATTTTTCCCTACAATTGGTATCAGAGGCTTGGTTGTACCTTTTTGTAAGGACCTCGATTTTATGATTGGCTTATTTCATGACAAACCACCACATTGGGGATGATTGTGTAATGGGTAGCTTAGGTCCGTATTGGCAAGCTTCCAAGCATCTCCATGACTTCAAGAGCAAAAGGTATATTCACTTGACTTTGTCTCTTGAAGAGTTTAGGTGCACACACACACTTCATGCATGTTTTGTTTATCTTGCATTTGTGTTCCTTATTGTTTATATATGTGTGCATCCTTTTCAATAACACTCACTAGCTTGCATTAGATTTCTCTATCTTGCATTGTGCTTCATTGTGTGCATCTCACTCACTTCACACTTGCACAACATTCATGTAAAATAGACTTTTGTCTTGAGTGTTAAAAAGGGATATTTCCCTTTAGCGCGGCCTAGACCGCTCGGCAGGCTCTGCTTGCACTGCGGCGCACGGGGCGGTATTCTCCAGTGCGTCATGCGCGACCTGGACCGCGACCTGTGCACTTGCACGCACAGCGGTCCCAACCACAGTGTTGTCCAGACGGTGCACTGCTGTATGTACTGCGGTCTGAACACTTACCTGAGCCGCGGTCTAGCAAGCGGTTTTGATGGGATTCTGGTTCCCAAGTTCAAAACGATGTAGTTTTAACTAGGGCTTCATATATATTCTTCCTCTTCTCTTCTTGGCCGACCATGAGCTTAAAAATTCATTTTTAGAGAGAGGATAAAGCTCCTAGAGAGAGAAAGCTTCAAGAAAGCACCTTTGACTCTCCAAACCCAAAACCCATCTCCATCTTGCATCATTCAACATCATTTGAGCATGGGTCTTCATTGTTTCATGACTAGGTAAGCAAGAACTTCTTTGAATATCATTTATTGTTCTTCTTACTCTAGATTAGGTATTTATTGCATGATTAAATACCTAGACTCTATTATTACATATTTATGAGTCTTGATAACATGATTGGGTTTGTATTTTGATAGCTTAATTGATTAGGTCATTTTTGCCTAAAAGCTAGGTCATAAACATTTATTTATGATTCATTGATAACTAGGTTGAAATATTGATTCTTAATCAACTAGTTAAGCTTATTGAATGTTTATGCATATTTTGTGTAACAATTAGTTTGTTGGAAATTCTCTACAAATCTAATTGAGTTTGTTTGTTGATACACTTTTGTCTAAGACTTGCATTTAGTGAATGATTAAATGTCTTGTCTTAATCACATGAATATATTCTAAGTTTATGTTGAATACATTGTGAGCATATTTGTTGATTCATTGTGATTGTTTGTGATAGCTAGGATTGGTTATTATTGATAACATCTAGCTAAGTCTTTATGCCTTGCATTTAGACATTTGACAACTTGGATTTGTTTCTACAAACTCCTAGTTGAGCAATTTGTGTTGTCTAGCATAATTTGCATTGAGCATCATTTACATGATCACATAGACACATAACTCTCTTCATTGAGTCAAAGTCTTGTGGCTTCGGGGTGAAGTTGCACAAGCATTGAAGTCTTGCAACCAAGTTGTGGTTGGCAAGCATTGGTCAAGAATCCATTGTAAAAGGCCTGCGGGTAGAGTAGGAGGTGCTCACGCCAATAGTAGTGTATCAGTGGATATCACTAGGGATAGAACCAAGAATGGCAAGTGGTAGTGTCCATAGCCTGAGGTTATCTAGAGTGAGAGTCCGAGTATCACTTGAGGGTGTAACTTTTTACTCATATAGTGGATTTGAGGATCGTGTGTGACTAGAAGGATAGCCCGTGGTTTTTCCCTTTGTTTAAGGGTTTCCACGTAAAATCCAAGTGTTATTTATTATTCCACACTTTACACTTGATTTTGTATGTTTGATTTAATTGGGTTATTTGTTTAATATTGACTAATCGAAAATTTGGTAATAATCGATTAACAACCCATTCACCACCCCCCCCCCCCCCCCCTCTAGGTTATAGACACACGCTAAGAGTGTATTTTCACTTTTAATTAATTAACGTATATATACGTGAATCTATTTCTTTTTTATTGTGATTATACATGTTTTAGAAAGAGATGGCACTCTAGGTATTCGCATATATAATTACATGTTGAATGTATGGATTTATATATGTTTTATAAAGTGAATTGTTATCGCTCAATTTTGGTCCTAGAATTTCAATGTAATTTTTGTTTCAGATTTGTAACAAGAATGGTGGTCTATTATCGCCATAATTCCTTCTTGGTAGTTGCTAGGGTTTTATTTTTTTTGTATGTAAAATAAGTGCAATATTTTTTTTTTTTTTGTAATCAGGTGCAGTATTTTTTTTTTTGTAAATCTTACTGCAGTAAAATAAAAAAAAATTTTGCTGCAGTAATTTATTCGTAATATGATGTAATGTATTCGAGTATTGAAAACTCGAAGACACGAAGAAAAACGAAGCAACCGAAACCGAAAACGAGCACCGTGCGCACCCTAGGACTTGATTGGGCTGCGCATGGCAAGCCCAATCCTTGGTGGGCTGCGCACGGCAGCCTTGTATGGCCTTATGGGCTGCGCAAGGCCGCCCCTTTATGGGGTTGTGGGCTGTACACGTCCATGGGAGGAGGCCGAGGGATGAGCGTATGGTTGATGGCCACCTGAAGATCTTGTATTTCTAACAATTGTAATTTACTTG
Organism: Dipteronia sinensis; assembly: GCA_033220585.1. Taxonomy (NCBI): domain Eukaryota; kingdom Viridiplantae; phylum Streptophyta; class Magnoliopsida; order Sapindales; family Sapindaceae; genus Dipteronia; species Dipteronia sinensis. Next base: position 4,438,024 of record CM065645.1, read on the forward strand.
CTTTTTTAGGATGGGCCAAAATTGTTGCTATTTAATTTTTGCTTAAATATTACAATATTTGTTGTTGTATGATAACATGACATTTTAGAATAGGAGTGCCACTCATATATATCTTTTGGTATGAACATGCATTGAATGATTTAGGTATCTAATTGGCATCTAGATAACTTGGTAAAAATCATTCTTTGGGATTTAATCACACGCCTTAAATAATTGAGTGGGAGAAGGTGTGCAAGAACGCCTATGGCCTCCAAGATTAGTTGAGTTTTATTATTTTTGGTAATCCCCCCAAGGGGCGTCCATAAATGGAATTTAACAATATACTTCCTTACAAGGATAGACTAGACAATTGACTTAAACGAAATCTACTCCCCAAGGAGGGATTTTCGTGAGAGAAAATTGAGGGTCGATATCTTGGTAACACACTCAATGTAATTTTATTAATATCCTCCCAAGAGTTTTTGTTAATAAAAATTACAAGGCTAAAATTAAAAACGCTGGTTGTTATGTTAACAATTAGGTGGGACCTAGTCTAACTAGTAAATAGTGCGAACTCCCAAAGGAGGCGTAATATTTATGGGTGTTGGATCACCGTTGAATTTTTATGATTGAATTATTTATTTTAATTCAAGATAAATTTTTAAAAGTGCTATTATCATGATTATTTACTTATATATGTTTTTGTTTTAATCAGAAATCATGACCCCATCACTTATGAACATCCTGAAAGATAACACCTTAACTGGAGATAACTACGTAACACTGGAAAAGGAAAATTGGGTTGTTGCTGCAAAGTGAAAAACATAAGTTTGTTCTGACCACTCCTAAACCACCCCTTCCTAATAATGAATCTAATGTGATGCAAAGAGATGAGTATGAGCAGTGGAAGACTTCTGATGATATGGCAAAATGTTACATTATGGCCACTATCTCCGACGTGTTGCAACAGCAACATGAAGGAATGGAGTCTGCTACTGATATAATGATGTCTCTAGAGGAAATGTTTGCTATGAGGTCTAGGACGACTAAGAGAGAGGCAGTGACTGCTTTTATGAATCTTAGGATGAAACCTTGAACAATCTGTGAAAGATCACATGATGAAAGTCATAGCACATCTCAATATTGCTGAACTAAATGGTGCTGAGATTGATGGTGATACCAAAATTGATATGGTAGTTAACTCACTGTCAGATTCCTTTGATCAGTTCAAGTTTGACTACACCTTGAACAAAAAGGAATACACCTTGCAGGGCCTGATGCAAGATGTTTAAAGCGCTGAAAAGATCCTTGTGAAAAACAAAGGTCAAGAGATTCATTTGGTTGGTAAAGTTGCTACTGTTAAGACCCGTAAGAAGGTCAAGAAACAACAGAAGAAAAAGCAACTTGGGCCTACCAAGAAGGAAACCAAGAAAGTAACCAAGATCAAAGGGAAATGCTTCCTTTGTGGTGAAAAAGGACATTGGAAAAGAGATTGCCCAAAGTCCCAGAAAAAAAGGAAGAAGGTAATGTTAATTATCTAGAAACATGTTTTCTGGCAGATTCTACTAATTCTTGGATCATAGACTCTGGAGCCACTAATCATGTTTGTTATTCCTTGCAGGGGTTTCAGGAAAAGAGAAGGTTGAATGAAGATGAAGTCAATTTGCGCTTGGGCAACGGAACGTTAGTGTTTGCAAGTGCAGTGGGAGATATTAGAGTTATTTTAGATTCTAGTAGGCATTTAGATTTAATAGACGTTTATTATGTACCTCAATTCAAGAGGAATTTAATTTCAGTTTCTTGTTTAAATAAGTTTGGATATTCGGTTACTTTTAATAAAACTTTTATTATTAGTAAGAATGACAAAGTTGTTTGCAAAGGTACATTGGAAAACGGTTTATTCTTTTTGCATAAGAATATCTCTCACTCGTTAGACACAGAAATAACGGAACCTAATCATAAAAGAGTAAAATTATCAAAAGATGAAACCTATCTTTGGCATTTATGCCTAGGTCACATTAACCTTAATAGGATTAAAAGATTAGGTATGTGACGGACCTTTAAGTGACTTAAAGGTTGATGATCTACCAACTTGTGAATCTTGTTTGGAAGCTAAAATGACCAAAAGGCCATTCAATACCAAAGGTGCAAGAACCACTGAATGTTTAGGACTAGTACACACTGATGTATGTGGTCCTATGAGCATTCAAGCTAGAGGTGGATATGAGTACTTCATCACAGATGATTACTCAAGATTTGGTTACGTGTATCTCATGAGACATAAGTCGGATGCATCTGATATGTTCAAAGCATTCAAAGCTGAAGTAGAAAATCACCTTGAGAAACATATAAAAATCTTGAGATCTGATCGTGGTGGAGAATATCTGTCTGGAGGGTTTCAGCAATATCTTATTGATAATGGGATAGTTTCTCAGCTTTCTGCACCAGGTACACCTCAACAAAATGAGTTAGTAGAAAGGAGAAATATGACTCTTTTAGAGATGGTTAGATCAATGTTGAGTTATTCAACACTTCCTATTTCTTTTTGGGGATATGCTCTACAAACAGCAATATATATTCTAAACGATGTACCATCTAAATCTGTCCCTAAAGCCCCACATGAATTGTGGACTGGGCGAAAGCCTAGTTTACAACACATGAGGATATTTGGTTGTCCTGCACATGTGTTGAAAGGAAAGACAGAAAAGATGGAGTCCAGTTCAGAAACATGTATATTTGTGGGGTATCCAAAAGGAACTAAAGGATATTATTTCTATAGTCCTTCTGATCTAAAAGTATTTGTTTCAACAAATGCTTCATTTCTAGAAAAGGACTATATGAATAATTTTGTGCCCAAAAGTAGAATTGTCCTGAATGAGATGTTAGGAGATACAATTCCACAAGAGGTTTCACAACCCAGCCCAATTGTAAGTTCCACTCCAACACAAGATCAGCAACCTACCATTCCTCGTCGTAGTGGGAGGGTTAGAACACAACCCGAAAGATATATCGGTCTAGGAGAATCTGTTAAGAATCTCCTGGACGACGATGATCCCTACACGTACAAGGAAGCTATGGAGGATGTTGATTATTGTCATTGGCAAAAGGTAATGCAATCCGAGATTGAATCGATGTTCAATAAAGGGATAAAACCCATTGGGTGCAAGTGGGTATACAAGAGGAAAAGAGGTATGGATGGTAAGGTGGAAACCTTTAAAGCTAGACTAGTAGCTAAAGGTTATACACAGAAAAAAGGTATCGATTACGAGGAAACCTTCTCACCTGTGGCCATACTTAAATCCATTAGGATTCTCTTATCCATTGCAGCATCTCTAGACCTAGAGATTTGGCAAATGGACGTTAAGACAGCTTTCCTTAATGGAAGTCTTGACGAGAGCATCTACATGATGCAACCAGAGGGATTCATTGAAAAAGGCCAAGAATAAAGAGTATGCAAGTTGCAAAAGTCCATATATGGACTAAAGCAAGCATCCAGATCCTGGTACACAAGGTTCGATCAAGCTGTAAAGGGTTTTGGATTTATTCAAAACCCTGATGAACCTTGTGTATACAAGTGGATCAAAGGCGACAAGTTTGTTTTCCTCATTCATTATGTTGATGATATACTACTCATTGGAAACGATGTAGGTGTATTGACATCAGTGAAAGAATTGTTAGTGTAAGGACCTCGATTTTATGATTGGCTTATTTCATGACAAACCACCACATTGGGGATGATTGTGTAATGAGTAGCTTAGGTCCGTGTTGGCTAGCTTCCAAGCATCTCCATGACTTCAAGAGTAAAAGGTACATTCACTTGACTTTGTCTCTTGAAGAGTTTAGGTGCACACACACACTTCATGCATGTTTTGTTTATCTTGCATTTGTGTTCTTTATTGTTTGTATAAGTGTGCATCCTTTTCTAAAACACTCACTAGCTTGCATTAGATATTATATCTTGCATTGTATCTCATTTGATAAACATGTTTGACATATTAATTGTGCTTCATTGTGTGCATCTCACTCACTTCACACTTGCACAACATTCATGTAAGATAGACTTTTTTCTTGAGTGTTAAAAAGGGATTTTTCCCTTTAGCGCAGCCTAGACCGCTCGGCAGGCTCTGCTTGCACCGCGGTGCACGTAGCGGTATGTTCCAGTGCGTCATGCGCATCGTGGACCGTGACTTGTGCACTTGCACGCACAGCAGTCCCAACCGCGGTGTTTTCCAGACGGTGCACTGCTGTATATACCGCGGTCTGGACACGTACCTGAGCCGCGGTCTAGCAAGCGGTTTTGACGGGATTCTGTTTCCCAAGTTCAAAACGATGTAGTTTTAACTAGGGCTTCATATATATTCTTCCTTTTCTCTTCTTGGCCGACCTAGAGCTAAGAAAATCATTTTTAGGGAGAGGTTAGAGCTCCTAGAGAGAGAAAGCTTCAAGAAAGCATCTTTGACTCTCCAAACCCAAAACCCATCTCCATATTGCATCATTCAACATCATTTGAGCATCGGTATTTATTGTTTCATGACTAGGTAAGCAAGAACTTCTTTGAATATCATTTATTGTTCTTCTTACTCTAGATTAGGTATTTATTGCATGATTAAATACCTAGACTCTACTTTATTGCATATTTATGAGTCTTGATAACATGATTGGGTTTGTATTTTGATAGCTTAATTGATTAGGTCATTTTTTCCTAAAAGCTAGGTCATAAATATTCATGTGTGATTAATTGATAACTAGGTTGAGAAATTGTGTTTTAATCAACTAGTTAATGTTCATGAATATTTGATTGTGGTTGTTTGTAGCTTGCATTATTAGGTCATATATGCCTAAATAGCTAATCCATAAATATTCATGTATGCTTAATTGATGATTAGGTTGACTTTGTGCATCTAGTCAAGTTTATGAATGTTTATGTGAATTTAATTGACAATTAGGTTGTTAGAATTTCTCTACAACTAATTGAGACCTCATGTCTATACATGTAGGCATTATTTGATAACTAGGATGTTGTATTGCATTATCTACATCTAGTTAAGCATTGTATGTTTGGTCTAACATATATTGTGTTGAGCATTCATTGATTGTTCACTTAGACCCTATACTCTTCATTGAGTCAAAGTCTTGTGGCTTCGGGGTGAATTTGCACAAGCATTGAAGTCTTGCAACCAAGTTGTGGTTGGCAAGCATCGGTCAAGAATCCATTGTAAAAGGCCTGCGGGTAGAGTAGGAGGTGCTCACACCAATAGTAGTGTATCAGTGGATATCACTAGGGATAGAACCAAGAGTGGCGAGTGGTAGTGTCCATAGCCTGAGGTTATCTAGAGTGAGAGTCCGAGTATCACTTGAGGGTGTAACTTTTTACTCATATAGTGGATTTGAGGATCGTGTATGGCTAGAAGGATAACCCGTGGTTTTTCCCTTTGTTTAAGGGTTTCCACGTAAAAATCAAGTGTTATTTATTATTCCGCACTTTACACTTGATTTTGTATGGTTGATTTAATTGGGTTATATGTTTAATATTGACTAATCGAAAAAGTCGGTAATAATCAATTAACAACCCATTCACCCCCTCTTCTAGGTTGTAGACACACGCTTAGAGTGTATTTTCAATTGGTATCAGAGTAGGGTTCCTAGACATACTTAGGTGATCCTTGCTCTTGATTGTGTGTGTCTTGCATTTGTGTGCATTTTGTTGGTTGCATTCACTTGCATTCATATTACCCAAACACTATGAGTGACTTTGGGATGAGTAAAGAGGGAACGTCGAGTATGAGACCACCATTACTCAAGAGGGACAATTATGCCTCATGGAAAGGCAAGATGGAGTCCTATATTTTCCAAATAGATGACCGTGCATGGATGGCAATTGAGGATGGCTACACGCCTCCAACTATGACCACTGAAGATGGAAGTGAAGTCTCCAAGCCCAAGGCTCAATGGAGTTCCGAAGAATTTGAAGCTTCGAAGTGGAACAACAAAGCAATGCATGCTTTGCTTTGTGCAATGGATGAGAGCCAATATAAACTCATCCAAATCACCAAAAATGCACATGAAGGTTGGAAGATCCTAGAGACGGCACATGAGGGAACCAAAGTGGTTAAGGATTCCAAGCTCCAAGTCCTCCAAGCACAATTTGAGACGATCAAGATGGAGGAGCATGAGAAATTTAATGACTTCCAAGTGAAGTTGATGGACATTGTGAATCAAAGCTATCAACTAGGTGACCCATATACGGATAAGAGGCTCAAGCAAAAGATCATGAGGTCACTTCCCGCTAGATTCGAATCCAAAGTGACGGCTCTTGAAGAAAACAAGGACTTCAAGACTATGAAGCCAAGTGAAGTGATTGGAAGGCTACTTGTCTATGAATCTAGACGGGGTCCTACCTCCACACCTCCCAAGAAGCAAAAGGGGTTAGCCTTGAAGACCTCCAAGATTGGGAAGGGGGATGATGACTCGGATGAAGACATGGCTCTAATGGTGAAGAGATTCAAGAAATTCTTGCAGCTACAAAAGAGTGGCCATGGCTCTATGGAAAATGACTTCAAGAAGAAAACCCACTTCAAGAAGATTGAGCCAAGTCAAGAGAAGCCTTCAAGAACGGGGATTCAATGCTTTGAATGTGAAGGATTCGGGCATATCTCTAAGGATTGTACTAACTTGAAGGACAAGAGAAGAGAAAAGGCGATGGCTATCTTATCAAGTGATAGTGAGAGTGTAGAAGATTCCTGGGATGATGAAGAACTTGCCATTAACTACACGGCCTTTGGAGTCTCTTATGTGGAAGTAGAAGAAGGCAAGAGTGCCTTGTCATGTGACCAAGGCAAAAGTCTTGATGAGGAAGTTGACTCATTTGATGAGAGGCAAAGTGAAAGGAGTGTCTCACTCTCTAGTGTAGGAAGTGACTCTAGTGATGAGAAGTCTTCTCCTTACTCTAGAGGAATTTGTGAAGGCATGGACCTTGAAGGCTTCATCAAACACTTTGAAGACTCTAGGTTGAAAAAGAAAAAGGAGATTCAAAAATTAAAGGAAGAGAATCTCAAGCTTTCAACCAAGGTAACTCACTTGAATGAAGAAGTGAGGAGAGTCAACGAAAGTGAAGACAAGATGAAGAAGGAGCTTGAGGAAGCTAAGGAGTTGCTTGCCAAAATGACCTCCGGCACCGAAAAGCTTAATCAAATGTTGGGCATTGGAATGAAGTCCAATGATAAGAGAGGCCTTGGATATGTTCATGACAAGGAAACTCCCTCCATAGGCAAGACGGTGTTTGTCAAGGGAAATAGCGTGAAGGAAGTATCACCTCCACAACATCCAAAGAGGAAGATTGAGCTTGGAGAGTCATCCAAGAGTGGCCAAGTGAAGATGCCAACAAAGAATGGAGCTCAATCTCAACATTCACATCAAGCTCAAGGCAAAAGCAAGGCCATATCCAAGCAACCTTCAACTCAAGGGAAGTCCTCACAAGCCTTGGCAACCCAACTAAAGCCTAGAAAATTCAAGAAGAAAGGACAAGTCCTTGAGAAGTCTATCACCTCCTCCAACAAGCCAATTACAGAGAAAGGAGGTAATCTCAAGAGGCATGATCAACCGACTCAACCACCTCTACAAGCAAAACCACAAAGGTGCCACCAATAGGCTCAAGCTCCTAGGAGAAGCAAACCAATGCACCATCAAAGACAACCTCATCAACATGGCGATGCCTCGATGAGATCACAATGCTATGGTATAAATCCTTACTTTGTACCTACTTGTCATTATTGTGGTATGATTGGTCACTTAAGACCAAATTGCTTCAATTACATTAAGAGGTGTAGATTAAAGAGCATGAAAGAAAAACGGTTGAAAAATAGGGCAAGTTTGCATAAAACTAGGGAACCTAGAAACATGTTTATGACCTACTAAAAATGTTAAAGTGGAACCTAGGTGGGTTAGAAAGAATGAACCTGCTTGCCTTAGTGCCCATGTGATTCCCATAGATGCAACTAGGTCCGTTGGACTTGGTAGGTCTATAGGAGCTCATGCCTCCCATTGACTTGGTTGGATTTGACCCCTTGTGGGGAGCTCAAGCAAAGAGAGCGAACTTGCATGATTTGCTATATGCAAAAAGTTGATTAATTTTATGCTCTTTTATAATTGCTTGAGATGACTGGTTGCACATATATGCTTATATGTTATTTTCATAATAAGTGTGCAACCTTGCTTTACTTGCAATCCATGTCATATTTTAGTTCAACAATGCATTTTTGGACTAGGAGATTTTGATTGGGAAAGTACATTTGAATGACCCATAATTTAACTCCATGACATGAGAACTTTTAATGACATGCTTAAAATGATATGCATGAAATGTTTTTGATTGCTTTAGTGCCAAATATGTGTGAAAGCAAATGAGAAGGCTAAACTCAATAAGGATCTAGTTTCCACGCAATAAATAAGGATGTCTCATCCAAATTTAGTCTTCTCTCTCTCTTTATTAGTTGAACAAGGCTATTATCATACGGGTATCCTACCCAGAAAAATCAAAAAGGGTGCTAAAAGTCACTCATGTCTTGTTTTGCTTATAAAGTTTGATATAGTTGCTCTTTAAATTGACATTCATTTTGAAAAACTATATCTTGTTTGCTTATGACAAAAGGGTATAAATTGGTTTGAATTCTTTTGGAAACCCTTTTGATGTTTGCTTTGCCAAATACCATTGCTTGAACTTAAATGCTATATGTCTTGCATGCAAAGCAACAAATTCACACATTTTTTTTTAATAAAACTCCTTGAATCTCTCTCAATTATTTAAGTTGCATTAAGTTTGTGAATATGATTATGCAATGTAATTGTGCGAATAGCTCTCTTTGCTAAAGCAACCCGATAGGGGGAGCTCCTTTGCCTATCTCATGACAAAAAGGGGGAGAAGTCTTGAGAGATATAGGGGGAGCATTGTTTATGTTTTAGGGGAGAAATCATGAGGGAGAGTAACCTTTTAGGGGGAGCATTGCACATGCATTCTTTGTATTGCAATATTTGTTATTGAGTGCAATGCTTGTTTTTATTTGTTCACCTCACTTGCACTTGTTCTTGGAAAGTGCTTCTTGCTATTGTGTGTAGGTACATTAATGACTCTACAAGAAGATAGAAGATATTGAATATTTAGATTCTAGGAATCTCTTTTGTATTGTAGAAGTGATCATCGATAATAGCTTTATTTTATTTTGTGAGGAATATTTGTGAGTGGTTGTTTTGTCATGAAATAGCCAAAGGGGGAGATTGTAAGGACCTCGATTTTATGATTGGCTTATTTCATGACAAACCACCACATTGGGGATGATTGTGTAATGAGTAGCTTAGGTCCGTGTTGGCTAGCTTCCAAGCATCTCCATGACTTCAAGAGCAAAAGGTACATTCACTTGACTTTGTCTCTTGAAGAGTTTAGGTGCACACACACACTTCATGCATGTTTTGTTTATCTTGCATTTGTGTTCTTTATTGTTTGTATAAGTGTGCATCCTTTTCTAAAACACTCACTAGCTTGCATTAGATATTATATCTTGCATTGTATCTCATTTGATAAACATGTTTGACATATTAATTGTGCTTCATTGTGTGCATCTCACTCACTTCACACTTGCACAACATTCATGTAAGATAGACTTTTTTCTTGAGTGTTAAAAAGGGATTTTTCCCTTTAGCGCAGCCTAGACCGCTCGGCAGGCTCTGCTTGCACCGCGGTGCACGTAGCGGTATGCTCCAGTGCGTCATACGCATCGTGGACCGCAACCTGTGCACTTGCACGCACAGCGGTCCCAACCACGGTGTTGTCCAGACGATGCACTGCTGTATGTACCGCGGTCTGGACACGTACCTGCGCCGCGGTCTAGCAAGCGGTTTTGACGGGATTCTGTTTCCCAAGTTCAAAACGATGTAGTTTTAACTAGGGTTTCATATATATTCTTCCTCTTCTCTTCTTGGCCGACCTAGAGCTCAGAAAATCATTTTTAGAGAGAGGTTAGAGCTCCTAGAGAGAGAAAGCTTCAAGAAAGCATCTTTGACTCTCCAAACCCAAAACCCATCTTCATATTGCATCATTCAACATCATTTGAGCATGGGTCTTCATTGTTTCATGACTAGGTAAGCAAGAACTTCTTTGAATATCATTTATTGTTCTTCTTACTCTAGATTAGGTATTTATTGCATGATTAAATACCTAGACTCTACTTTATTGCATATTTATGAGTCTTGATAACATGATTGGGTTTGTATTTTGATAGCTTAATTGATTAGGTCATTTTTGCCTAAAAGCTAGGTCATAAATATTCATGTGTGATTAATTGATAACTAGGTTGAGAAATTGTGTTTTAATCAACTAGTTAATGTTCATGAATATTTGATTATGGTTGTTTGTGATAGCTTGCATTATTAGGTCATATATGCCTAAATAGCTAATCCATAAATATTCATGTATGCTTAATTGATGATTAGGTTGACTTTGTGCATCTAGTCAAGTTTATGAATGTTTATGTGAATTTAATTGACAATTAGGTTGTTAGAATTTCTCTACAACTAATTGAGACCTCATGTCTGTACATGTAGGCATTATTTGATAACTAGGATGTTGTATTGCATTATCTACATCTAGTTAAACATTGTATGTTTGGTCTAACATATATTGTGTTGAGCATTCATTGATTGTTCACTTAGACCCCTATACTCTTCATTGAGTCAAAGTCTTGTGGCTTCGGGGTGAAGTTGCACAAGCATTGAAGTCTTGCAACCAAGTTGTGGTTGGCAAGCATCGGTCAAGAATCCATTGTAAAAGGCCTGCGGGTAGAGTAGGAGGTGCTCACACCAATAGTAGTGTATCAGTGGATATCACTAGGGATTGAACCAAGAGTGGCGAGTGGTAGTGTCCATAGCCTGAGGTTATCTAGAGTGAGAGTCCGAGTATCACTTGAGGGTGTAACTTTTTACTCATATAGTGGATTTGAGGATCGTGTGTGGCTAGAAGGATAGCCCGTGGTTTTTCCCTTTGTTTAAGGGTTTCCACGTAAAAATCAAGTGTTATTTATTATTCCGCACTTTACACTTGATTTTGTATGGTTGATTTAATTGGGTTATATGATTAATATTGACTAATCGAAAAAGTCGGTAACAATCGATTAACAACCCATTCACCCCCCCCCCCCCCCCCCCCTTCTAGGTTGTAGACACACGCTTAGAGTGTATTTTCAGTTAGCAAAACAATTTGATATGAAGGACTTAGGAGAAGCAAGTTATATTCTTGGTATCCAAGTAATAAGGGATAGAAAAGAATAGAACGATTGCATTATCCCAAGCTTCATACAATTATAAAATCTTGTCTAGATTCACCATGCAAGATTCCAAGAAAGGTATGTTACCTTTTAGACATGGAATCAAAATTTCTAAGGGTCAAGCACCTAAGAATGTGCATGAAGTGCAATTCATGAGTAGAGTTCCATATGCCTCGGCAGTTGGAAGTCTCATGTATGCAATGCTCTGTACTAGACCAGATATTTGTTTTGCTGTTGGCATAGTTAGCAGGTTTCAATCGAAACCTGGTCCTGATCATTGGACGGCAGTCAAGCATATTTTCAAGTATCTCAAGAGAACTAGAGATTATATGTTTGTATACTCTGGAGGGGATTTAATTCCCGTTCGGTATACAGATTCTGATTTCCAGTCGGATTCTGACTCCAGAAAATCCACATCAGGATCTGTGTTTACCATTGGAGGAGGAGCAGTCATATGGAGGAGTATCAAGCAATCTTGTATTGCTGATTCCACCATGGAAGCTGAGTATGTTGCTGCATGCGAAGCGGCCAAAGAGGCTGTTTGGCTCCGCCAATTCTTGATTGACTTAGAAGTGGTTCCTAGTGCGAATAAGCAGATCACTATACACTGTGACAACAGTGGTGCAGTGGCTAATTCGAAAGAACCAAGAAGTCATAAGAGAGGTAAAAACATTGAAAGGAAGTATCACCTTTTGAGGGAAATTGTTCATAGGGGAGACGTGACGATCACCAAAATCGCGTCAGCAGAAAATCTAGCGGATCCTTTCACAAAGGCTCTACCTCAGAAGAGCTTTGATGGACATCTAGAGAACATGGGAATGAGATATATGACACACTTGCTTTAGAGCAAGTGGGAGATTGTTAGGATTATGCTCAATGGCAAGAGTGTAATATTGTAATTGACAATCTTCTCATATTAATAAAGTGAATTCTGATTCTTACAATTACTTATAGCATTTATTATTATAATTGTCAAGGTAAATAATCATAAGGTCAAAAGACTATGAGACATGAAGAATTGTTCATACATCCGGATATGTATGAGGTAGACACAATTCTTTAGTTAGTCTTGAATAACGTTCACAACTTAAGTTAAAGGTTGGGCACCTCTATCTTGTTAAAGTTGTAGAATTCTTTTACTAGCATTTGAGTGGGATCAAATGAATATGATGAGTCTAAAATCATCGAAAGGTTTTCGAGTAAAAGAATCTAGTGCACTAGGTGAATTTAACTGGATCACAATGAAATACTTTATTAACTGTCACTAGATATAAGTCTTTTCATTAAAGAGGACAATCGGAGAGTCTATCTTAATCCTGAGATAAATGATGGACTTATGGTTGCAAGTGTTATCATTAGAGCTATCAATGATTACGATTATATAGCATAGTCTATCCTCGATAGTTTGGTGGTATACATTTGTTAATCGATAGAGGACTTCATTTATAGATATGGACATCGTGGCTCCATTTATTAAATGAGAGTATAATATCATCATATGGATGTTTTGAGGTATTGGATATTAAATCTCAACGTTGAGTTTTCAATAACGATTATTGAAAACATGGCTTCTGGACAAGTCAAAGTATCCAAGTTCGAAATGTGGTCATATGAGGAAATATGGTAACTTGGAGAGCTATAGGCGGTCTATGAACTCTTGGCGATTACTGATATTATTCACGAGGATACACCATCTCCTATAAGATTGTCTAGGGTATGAATGAGAAACATCTCCTTATTCTATCTTTATTTAAGAGTTCAATTTTAGCTATTTAGTGGAATGAGTTAAAATTAATAGATTGGACCTAAGTGAATCATTTGTTGATTGTGATTAGGTTGTGTCTATTGAAGCTTAAATTTAGATAGCCCGCCAAGATCCCCAATCCACACGTATTTGCATGGATCACTTGATATATTCTACCGGGCCGATTTAAGGGTCCATCTAGAATTGTTTTTAATATATCAAGAATATAATATGTCTATTATTTAATTAATGGGCTGCACTATTATATTAATATATTAAAAGGAGACATGTGGGCTTGTTTCTTTTAGTAAGAATGGGTCTGGTTCACATGTGGGCTTTTATTTAAAGTACAATGGATTAAATGAAATAAGAAAATAATATATGGCCCATTTATATAAGTGGGGCGGCAAAGTGTATATATTAACCTAATATATTATTTTGTTTCATTGTTTTAATTAAATAAGAATTAGTTAATTTATTAATTAATTGTTTAATTAAGAAACAAATCTTTTTCTGTTCAGGAAATATATTTCCTAAAGTTATACTATTGGTAGTAGTATATTAAAAGTAAAAGACTTGTTTGATAAGAAAATAAATAATTAATTTTATTTATTTAATCAAATAAGAAGTCTTTTTATTTAGTCAATAAAAGAATAAAAATATCTATGAGTTGGATTAGGTTTTGAAGTCTAAAGGTTGATGGAAATTAGGGTGCAACACAAACTCTTTTTGGTATGTGATTTGCGGCAACCCTAGTCCATTTAGAGGAAGATTTCGGCAATCCTAAATAGAAGAGGAAGCAAAATTTCGGCCACCTATATAATACCACATATAGAATTTGGCCACAATATAGTTGATTGAATGATTCAATTTTTCTTCTTCTTCTCAATTCATAGAAAAGGATAATTTTTATTCTACTAAACAAAAGAGAGAAGAAATTATTCTTTGATAGTACACTGATTGCTTGTTCATCAATAAGCTTGTGTGTACAACATCGAATTAGGTTCACGCGAGTTTCGATCATTAGATTGAGAACTCAAAAGTGACCGGAATAATTTTTGTCTTCTTTTAATTGTTTTGTGACTAACAAAAGAAAAAGAAAACTTTGTTCATCCATTCTCAGGTTTGCAATTCAAAGAAAAAGGGAGACCACGCTCCTAGGTGATTCACGTACGTGTTCGGATTGGAAGATCTCGCGGTACTGTTCACGATCACTGTTCACGGGGGGGGGGGGGGGGGGGGGGGGGGGTGTGGTACTGTTCACGCTGGTACTGTTCACAGGCATTGGAAAAGATTTTACGGATTACCAATCGACGTAAGACAATCGGATCACGCGTCAAGAGGTATTTAACTCTAACCGTATATATTTGAGTTTAATTAATTAAAAGGTTAAGGTTCAACTTTGAGAAAAATTTTAAAACCATACGAAATCTATTTTTCGTTTCTTCCGCTGCGTATATCGATTTTTCACTACAGAAAACACATTGAAAGAAAGTATCATCTTTTAAGGGAGATTGTTCATAAGGGAGACGTGACGATTACCAAAATCGCGTAGGCAGAAAATCTAGCATATCCCTTCACAAAGGCTCTACCTCAGAAGAGTTTTGATGGGCACCTAGAGAACATGGGAATGAGAGATATGACACATTTGCGATAGCGCAAGTGGGAGATTGTTATTATTATGCTCAATAGCAAGAGTGTAATATTGTAATTGACAATCTTTTCATATAAATAAAGTGATTTCTGATTCTGCAAAATCTTATAGCATTTATAATTATAATTGTCAAGGTAAATAATCATAAGGTCAAAAGACTATGAGATATGAAGAATTGTTTGTACATCCGGATATGTATGAGGTAGACACAATTCTTTAGTTAGTCTTGAATAATGTTCACAACTTAAGTTAAAGGTTGGGCACCTGTATCTTGATAAAGTTGTAGAATTCTTTTACTAGCATTTGAGTGGGATCAAATGAGTTATGATGAGTCTAAAATCATCGAAAGGTTTTCGAGTAAAAGAATCTAGTGCACTGGGTGCATTGAACTGGATCACAATGAAATACTTTATCTAGAACTGTCACTAGATATAAGTCTTTTCATTATCAGGACAATCGGAGAGTCTATCTAAATCCTGAGATAAATGATGGACTTATGGTTGCAAGTGTTATCATTTGAGCTATCAATGAGTACGATTATATAGCATAGTCTATCCTCGATAGTTTGGTAGTATTCATTTGTTAATCGATAGAGGACTTCATTTATAGATATGGACATCGTGGCTCCATTTATTAAATGAGAGTATAATATCATCATATGGATGTTTTGAGGTATTGGATATTAAATCTCAACGTTGAGTTTTCAATAATGATTATTGAAGACATGACTTCTGGACAAGTCAAAATATCCAAGTTCAAAATGTGGTCATATTAGGAAATATGGTAACTTGGAGAGCTATAGGCGGTCTATGAGCTTTTGGCGATTACTGATATTATTCACGAGGATACACCATCTCCTATAAGATTGTCTAGGGTATGAATGAGAAACATCTCCTTATTCTATCTTTATTTAAGATTTCAATTTTAGCCCTTTAGTGGAATGTGTTAAAATTAATAGATCGGACCTAAGTGAATCATTTGTTGATTGTGATTAGGTTATGTCTATTGAAGCTTAAATTTAGATAGCCCGACAAGATCCACAATCCACACGTACTTGCATGGATCACTTGATATATTCTACCGGACCAATTTATGGGTCCATCTAGAATTGCATTTAACATATTAAGAATATAATATGTCTATTATTTATTTAATGGGCTGCACTATTGTTGGGGTTTTTGCCCTAAAGCTTGTAATGTGTAAATAGAATTTGAACATAAATAAAAGAAGTAGTATATTCATTCATTTTGTGTCATACTTTATATAACATGTGCACTTAACATCCAAGATTGCCGGATGTAATTTCGAACTGAGTATATGAGTGTCATATATAGATGGATTCAGTTTGAAACGAGCAATCTAAAGAGTCCGTAGATAGCAAATAAAGCTGGGTACTTTATTTGTGGTTAATCTACAGATGCGGTCCATTTCGTAGTGTACGGTGATCCTATCCTGGATCATTCATATGTAGATATGAGAATGGAGGCACCTTGTATGATGTGATCATATAGGACTGGGCCATGATCTATATGAATCTCTCACTAAGATCCGTTTAACGATGAGATTCATATATATCAACTAATGATGGCTATATGTGGGTGATCTTAATCCTGAGTGTCTTATCGACTCCTTCAGGTTAGATCGTGGTCTTTGATATACCATGGTTGAGGTCGGAGTTGCATTCCCGATCAATATACTCCTATGTTGGGATCACGGTTTGGCTTGTGGCTGGGAAGGTTTGTACACAATAGTGGAATCCACTCCTTCTTGTGAGAAGTAGATGGTAGTTCCCTTAAGGGTTGATTCAGGGCTTGAACAATATGAGCGCTCTCCTAATTTCGTAAGGAATGTAGGATTTGTTGTTCATTAGAGAATCATTGGTACTTAATGGAAAGATATGATTAGAGGGGTATAACGGACATTATGACCCAGCTCTAATTATGAACTACTTGTGGAGGATTATACCATATGTAATAGTTATATCGATGGACACCGAGAGTTATTGGTTTGTGTAAAAACGTCTACAGTTGAGAGAGTGCAGCTTCGGGTTTTTAGTGGAATAACACCGAAGTTAATAATCATGAAATATTAATTAAAGAGTTTAATTAATAACTTCTAAGGATTATTGGAGCTCAAAATACTGTGGGTCCATTAGGTCCCCTTGCTAGCCCGATCGATTTAGGTAACAAGGGTCACGGTTAATTAATTGGATTGTCCAATTAATTATGTTACGAAAGTGACACGTATTTATTCTGGAGTTAATTGAATAATGGGATTATTTAATTAATGAATAATGGTGATTAAATAAATTAAATAATAAGATTATTTAATTATGTTGTTAATCACTAAATGGAGGGTGTTAGTTGATATTTGATTTTGAATAAAATAAGATAATATGATTATTTTATTTTATTAAATTAAATATTTGAAATTGAATTTGAAATGTTTGAATTCAAAAATAAATATTTAATTAATTTTAAAAAAGATATGAGATATCTTTATAAAACTTTAAAAATCAAATATAAGATTTTTGGTTTGTTTTTAATATATATGAGATATATATTTTTTTAAATTGAAACCGAATCTCGGTTTTTTTTTTGAGATATATGAGATATATTTTAACTAAAAAAACCAAATCAGATACAAGACACAGCAAAGAAAAGCAATTTGATTGCTTGAGAGAAGAAGAAAAAACAGGTCGTGCATAGTAAACAAAAGCAAAACAAAAGAAGAAAAAAATAGGGTGTGGCAAGCTCAAGTGCTGCACTTCTAGCTTTTGTTTGTGTGTGTGTGTATTCTTCTATTCTTCCTCCATACAGGTCCTGAATATCGTGACGCGCCCACACGCTGTTACCAGTTCCGGGAGATAGCGAGGAAGATCACGTGGTTCAAATCAGGAGCAGTTCGTATCAAAGTGAAGGAGCCTCCTACGTAGGTATGAAAAATAAATTCCTTCACTTTATTATTGTATTTGATTATTACTGTACAAATGGGTTAGTTTAATGATTGCATTAAAAAAATTTAAAACCTTCCGCTGCGCAATCTGTAACCCTAGGTTCCAACAATTGGTATCAGAGCCAATTTTTGTACAGTATAATCGAATTCGATTACTCCTGATATGTATGAATGTGTAGGCACATATTTTTTTTGATGAGTGTATGATGTTTTTTAATTAAATTGTTTAATTTAAAAAACATGGTTGATCGTAATTTTTTATGGTGTTGTGGATTTAGAGTGTTTCTGGGTTGTATAATGTTATTTTATTTTTTATTTTTTTTATTTTACTGTTGTATTATTAAAAAAAATAAAAATATGTAATTGCATTATTGCAAGACCTGGTGCGTGCATAGTAGACCAGTATTGCCTACCAAAGTGATGCATCACCAGCGCGCACAGCACACCTCCAGCGAGCCTACCAGTGCGCAAAGCAGGCTACCAGCGCTCAAAGTCAAGCGCATGCTTCCAGCGCGTGCCATCGGCGTCCTTCCAGCGCTGCGCGCATCGCAGACCAGCAGCGCCCTTCAGCGATCGCCTGCCTTCCAATGCGCACCCAGCGCTTTTCACCAGCGCCCAACAACCCACCTGCGCGCATGCAGTCCAGCGACGCCTACCAGCGCTCAATGTCCAGTGCATGCTACTAGCGCACATGACCTGAAGAGATTGGAAGTCTTGGAAATTACAAGAAGACCAAGGGATGCCTTGGGAATATTTTTTGTAATTAGATTCCAATTTTTAGGTTAAATAATCCACAACACTCGGTCAACTCATGTATGTTTTAATTATTTGATGATTAAACATTGTCATGCATATACATGTCATTTAAATTAGTTGTGCCTACACATATATATATATATATATATATATATATGTTGATATATCATACATGCATTATAGCCATCTATATTATGTGTTTAAATTTTTTTTAATTTGATTAAAATGGGTTATTCACATAATTGGCTATTTTTAATGGGATTAGTTTTTTAGGAGTAAGAACTTGGTAAATCTCATTAATTACTAATCTTTTTGTTAAAGAGTTTTAATACTTAGATTAGTAGGGTCCTTTATATATATATATATATATATATATATATATATATATATTAGGATTAATTTGATTAAGCTCCTAATAATAATTGGACCTAATAATGTGTTTAGTTTTAATAGTTAAAACTTGGTAAATACACATTTAATAATAATTCTAGTCTTAGTAAACAGTTTACATAGATTTGAATTATCACTAATGAACTAAATTTTTTAAGTGTTAAAAATCAATTTAGTTTATTAGTTATTGGAATAAGATTCTAATAATTTGTGATTAATGCACTTAACGCTTAGATTAAAATTAGCCGTTTAATCTAGTTTAATCTAGGTGCATTAATATTAATAGAAAACCCTTAATATAAAATAGTGAGTGGGAGAGGGATATATGACATTATATCCCGCGGTCTCCATCATTAGTTCAACACCGTGAGATTCGAGTGGGGCCTCGTGACGGCTTTGTTTTTGTCCTCCCTAAGGAGGGTTTCCATAAAAATCAATACCAAGGTTGACTTCCTAACAGATAGGATTTCGGAGGGGATTTCGGGATTGACCGGGCGGCAATTCTCGAGTTAAGCTCTTGAGATCTGAAATGATGGGTTACACTCACAAGGTTTTAATTAAATTGGTTAATTAAAAACCTGACCTAATAAACGATGGTTGAATGATATTGGCATAAAAGTTATTCTGGTATATCCTTTGACTGAGAAGGTCTCGATCCAACATGCAAGAATTTGACCGACCCTAAGGCGGCACTTGCTTGTGGTATGTTGGATTGTATTGGCATAGAAACATTGTTTTTAGGGTTGTTCTTGTTCATTAAACATTTTCATGCATCATGTTTAATTTTATGCCGAACATTAGCACATGTTTAGAATGTATGACTGAATGAATCTTTAATTTATGTTTTTTCAGCCATGTCATCTGCACTATTACAAATACTTGCAAACGATAAATTAAATGGTGATAACTACACAAAATGGAAACTTAACATTAATGCAATACTGGTCACCAAAGACCTTAAGTTTGTGCTTACGGAGGAATGTCCTCCAGTGCCTACTGCCAATGCCACACGAACTGTTCATGAGGCATACCAGCGATGGGTCTCATCTGATGAGAAGGCCAGAACATATCTGTTAGCTTCTATGACAGACGTGCTTGTCACAAAGCACGAAGCAATGACTACAGCATTCGAAATTATGGAGTCATTGCAAGCTATGTTCGGGCAGCCCTCCGAGCAAAAGCGACACGAAGCTGTTCGTTCCGCTATGCTCGCTCGCATGAAGGAAGGTACATCAGTTCGGGAACATGTCTTGAGCATGATGTCCTACTTCAACACGGCAGAAGTCAATGGCGGGGCCATTGATGAACCCAGTCAAGTGAGCATCATACTGACGACTCTTCCGAAGAGTTTCGATCAGTTTAAGAACAACTACGGGATGAACAAGTTAAGGTTTAGTCTCACACAGTTGCTCAATGAGCTCGCTACTTTGGAGTCCTTGACCAAGGACAGTAAAAGTAAGACCGGTGAGGCAAATGTTGCCGAACCATCTTCCTCCAATAACAACAAGAGGAAGAGGTCTGCTGGGAAGGCGAAGGGTAAGCCCAAACCCAAGAAAGCCCAAAGCAAAAAGAAAGGCACCTCCACCGACCAAGACAAAGGAAAATGTTTCCATTGTAACAAGGTTGGGCACTGGAAGAGGAACTGTCCTCAGTACCTGGAGGAGGTAGCCAAGAAGAAGAAGAAAGGTAAATATGATTTACTTGTTCTTGAATCTTGTTTAGTGGAAGATGATTCTTCACCTTGGATTGTTGATTCGGGGGCCACTAACCATGTTTGTTCTTCTTTGCAGTGGACTGATTCTTGGACACAGCTAGAGGAGAGAGCCTTCTTCATGCGTGTAGGGTCGGGGGATGTCATGTCAGCCAAAGCAGTGGGAGCAATAAGATTGCAATTTTGTAATAATAATAGTTTTTTATTATTGAACAATGTTTTTTATATTCCTGGATTTACACGGAATTTAATTTCCGTTTCTAAGTTGTTAGAACAATTATATTCTGTTTCTTTTGATAATAAATCAGTTATTATTGCAAAGAATGGTCTGAATATTTGTTCAGGAATTAATGAAAACAATTTGTATGTGTTAAGACCGTTAATGCATACAACACTACTCAACACCGAAATGTTTAAAGTTGAAAAACCAAAAACTAAACGACATAAGATTTCTCCAGAAAACGAAACGTATCTCTGGCAATTAAGGCTTGGACATATTAACCTTGACCGGATAAACAGACTAGTAAAAAGCGGATCTTTAAATGAGTTAAAGGTTGGCACCTTACCTGTCTGTGAATCTTGTCTGGAAGGTAAGATGACTAAGAGACCTTTTACTGGAAAAGGGCTTAGAGCTAAACAACCACTAGAGCTTATACATTCAGACGTCTGTGGACCAATGAATGTTAAAGCAAGGGGTGGTTATGAGTATTATGTCACCTTTATAGATGACTACTCGAGATACGGATATGTCTACCTAATGCAACGGAAGTCGGAAACATTTGAAAAGTTCAAAGAATTCCGAGCTGAAGTTGAGAACCAGTTAGGAAAGATGATCAAGTCTCTACGATCAGATCGTGGAGGTGAGTACCTTGACCAAGAGTTTGAAGACTTTATGGTCGAGTATGGGATAGTGTCCCAACTCACAGCTCCTGGTACACCTCAGCAGAATGGTGTCGCGGAGAGGAGAAATAGAACCCTAATGGAAATGGTGAGATCTATGATTAGTTTCTCATCATTACCAAATTCCTTTTGGGGATATGCGTTACAAACAGCGGCATACATTTTGAATGTAGTGCCATCCAAATCTGTTCCTGAAACTCCCCTAGAGTTGTGGAATGGTCGTAAAGCTAGTTTACGACATTTTCGCATATGGGGGTGTCCAGCACACGTGCTGAAGAACAGAACTGGAAAGCTAGATCCCAAGTCTGTGGTCTACTTGTTTGTAGGATACTCCAAGGAGACCAAAGGTGGATACTTCTATAGTCCTGAAGATAACAAAGTATTTGTATCGACAAATGCAACGTTTCTTGAGGATAACTATATAAGTGATCATAAACCTCGTTCTAAAATTGTATTACATGAGTTGGAGCCTGGTGAGACCAGTACTCAGTCAACTAGAGTTGTTAATCCATTAACATCTGAAAGTCAGATAATTCCTAGTCAGGATACACTACCACCAAGACGTAGTGAGAGGGTTGTGAGACAGCCTGAACGCTATTTGGGTGTAAGTGAGGGACAAGATCTTGTCTCTGCTGATAGTGTGGATGATCCATTGACATTTAAGAATGAAAATACACAAAGTGTGTCTAATACAACCTAGAGGGGGGGTGAATAGCTTTTAGATGATTTATTACCAACTTTTCGACTTAATCAATTTTAATAAACCTACTCCATATTAGCAATCAATCAATCCAATATAAATATGCGGAAAACACTAAAAACACAAGGATTGATTTACGTGAGAAACCCTCCAACTGGGTAAAACTCACGGGCTATCCTTCTAGCCACATACGGATCTCAAATCCACTATTTGAACGAAAGTTTACAACGTAGGTTGACCTCAAGTCACACCTACTTGGTCACTAACCCTTTCACTCTACCCAACGGGCCTTTAATAGTGATTCTTGACAACAAGCTTGTGCACTAACCAACTTAGTCACAAAGCTTAACAACCAATGAAGAGGTTAAACAACCTATGTGAATATGTAAAAGATATTCAAACATGCAATTAATGCTAGGCAACAATAAATGCTTATCTAAGGATTTAAAGATGTCAATGAATGCAAATCCTAGATATCAATATCTAAATGCAAATGCATGAAGATTTAGCTAGAAGGGTAAAATCATCCTAAATGCTAGCTATTAATGCACAAAGCTCTCAACCAACAAACCACAACCCAATCATGTTATAAATGCCAATAAACATAAAGATATGCAATAAAATCACATAAAAGAGCTAACCCTAGGCAAACAAGAACATAAATAAATACAATGAGATTTAGGGCATGTTCAAGTTACCTAGTCAATGAAAGCAAGAAGAATCCATGATGGGATAATGCTTGAAGAGGTTAAATGCACATGGATTTGTGTTTGGTTGAGTAAAGATGAGTTCTTGGGAGTTTCTCTCTCTAAGGGAAGCTTGGCCTATCAAAAATGGCTTCTTCAACTCATGAAAAATGAGCAAGGAAGAAGATAGAGTATATATAAGGGAGCCCTAGTTAAAACTGCGTCGTTTTGAACTTAGGGCACAAAATCCCGTCAATACCGCTAGATGGACCGCGTCTCAGGCAAGTGTCCAGACCGCGGTACACACAGCAGTGCACCATCTGGACAACAACGTGGTGCAGGGTGCTGTGCATGCAGGTGCACAGGCCGCGGTATGGGCAACAGAGGCCTACTGGACAACACCGTGACTTGGGTCGCTTAGCGTGCAAGTGTACAGGAAGCGGTACAGGGAGCATGACCCTGCTGAGGTATACCGCTCTGTATGCCGCGGTGCAAGCATGTCGTGCCAAGCGGTCTAGGCCGTGCTAAGAGAAGAAATTCTCTTTTCTAGGCAAACTCAACATACTAAGTGATGTGCAAAATGTGCAAGTGTGGAGTGTGAAAAGAGGCATACAATACATCATTCAATAACATGAAGATAAGAACAATAATGCATGCAAGTGAGTGTGTGCAACTAGATCTCTTCAAAGAAAGTTAAACTAGTGAGATACCTTTGAAGTGCTCTTTGAGAGAGATGATGTCCTTGAAGCTTGATCACACTCAAGAGGCCTAAATTACCCTTACAAAGAATAATCCCCAATGAGGTTTGTCAACGAAATAAGCCAATCAAAATATGAGGAACTTACAAAGAATGCAATGGAAGATCCTGATAAAGAGGAATGGCTTAAAGCCATAAATCTCGAGATGGAGTCTGTGTACTCTAACTCAGTCTGGGAACTTGTAGACTTACCGAATGGGGTAAAACCCATAGGATGTAAGTGGATCTACAAGAGGAAGAGAGGAGTAGACGGGAAGGTAGAGACCTTCAAGGCAAGGCTAGTGGCCAAGGCTAGTGGCCAAGGGTTATACCCAGAAAGAGGGGGTCGATTATGAAGAGACCTTCTCACCAGTAACCATGTTTAAGTCTATTCGGATTCTCTTATCCATTGCTGCCTATTTTGATTATGAAATTTGGCAAATGGATGTTAAGACTGCATTCTTGAATGGCAATCTTGATGAAAGCATATACATGATGCAACCAGAGGGATTTGTGTCTCCAGATCAAGAGCAAAAGGTTTGCAAGTTGCAAAGGTCCATTTATGGACTTAAGCAAGCATCTAGATCTTGGAACATAAGGTTTGATGATGTGATCAAAACCTATGGCTTCGAGCAAAACGTTGATGAGCCTTGTGTCTACAAGCGCATCATTCACAAGAAAGTAGTTTTCTTGGTCCTATACGTAGATGACATCCTACTCATTGGGAATGATGTGGGAGTGTTGTCTGATGTAAAGGGCTGGCTGGCTAGCCAATTCCAAATGAAAGATTTGGGAGAGGCGAGTTATGTTCTAGGGATCCAACTAATAAGGGATCGTAAGAACAAACTCATAGCATTGTCTCAGGCATCATATATCGACAAGATTCTTATCCGATTTTCGATGCAGAACTCCAAAAAAGGTAATTTACCTTCTAGACATGGGGTTCACTTGTCTAAGGAACAGTGTCCTAAGACACCTCAAGAAGTTGAGGATATAAGACGTGTGCCATATGCATCAGCAGTAGGTAGTCTCATGTATGCTATGTTATGCACGAGACCGGACATCTGCTATGCAGTGGGAGTAGTCAGCAGGTACCAGTCCAACCCAGGATTAGATCATTGGGTTGTTGTCAAGACTATTCTCAAGTATCTTCGGAGAACGAGAAACTATATGCTAGTGTATTCCGGACAGGATTTGATCCCGTTAGGATACACAGATTCTGATTTTCAGTAAGACAGGGATTCTAGAAAATCCTCGTCTGGATCAGTATTCACCCTAGGTGGTGGAGCCATTATGTGGAGAAGTATAAAGCAATCTTGCATTGCTGACTCCACCATGGAAGCCGAATATGTAGCCGCTTGTGAAGCTGCTAAAGAGGCTGTTTGGCTCCGTAAGTTCTTGAATGATCTGGAAGTTGTTCCAGATCTAGATAAGCCAATCACACTTTATTGTGATAATAGTGGTGCTGTGGCTAATTCCAAAGAACCAAGAAGCCATAAGAGAGGGAAGCATATAGAGAGAAAGTATCATCTCATTAGAGAGATAGTGCAGAAAGGAGATGTGATCGTCACCAAGATAGCCTCACAAGACAATCATGCTGATCCATTTACGAAGACCTTACTGGCTAAAGTGTTTGAAGGTCACCTAGAAGGTCTAGGGTTACGAGACATGACTCACATGCTTTAGTGCAAGTGGGAGATTGTTGGGGTTTTTGCCCTAAAGCTTGTAATATGTAAATAGAATTTGAACATAAATAAAAGAAGTAGTATATTCATTCATTTTGTGTCATACTTTATATAACATGTGCACTTAACATCCAAGATTGCCGGATGTAATTTTGAACTGAGTATATGAGTGTCATATATAGATGGATTCAGTTTGAAACGAGCAATCTAAAGAGTCCGTAGATAGCAAATAAAGCTAGGTACTTTATTTGTGGTTAATCTACAGATGCGGTCCATTTCGTAGTGTACGGTGATCCTATCCTGGATCATTCATATGTAGATATGAGAATGGAGGCACCTTGTATGATGTGATCATATAGGACTGGGCCATGATCTATATGAATCTCTCACTAAGATCCGTTTAACGATGAGATTCATATATATCAACTAATGATGGCTATATGTGGGTGATCTTAATCCTGAGTGTCTTATCAACTCCTTCAGGTTAGATCGTGGTCTTTGATATACCATGGGTGAGGTTGGAGTTGCATTCCCGATCAATATACTCCGTATGTTGGGATCACGATTTGGCTTGTGGCTGGGAAGGTTTGTACACAATAGTGGAATCCACTCCTTCTTGTGAGAAGTAGATGGTAGTTCCTTTAAGGGTTGATTCAGGGCTTGAACAATATGAGCGCTCTTCTAATTTCGTAAGGAATGTAGGATTTATTGTTCATTAGAGAATCAATGGTACTTAATGGAAAGATATGATTAGAGGGGTATAACGGACATTATGACCCAGCTCTAATTATGAACTACTTGTGGAGGATTATACCATATGTAATAGCTATATCGATGGACACCGAGAGTTATTGGTTTGTGTAAAAACGTCTACAGAGTAGAGAGTGCAGCTTCGGGTTTTTAGTGGAATAACACCGAAGTTAATAATCATGAAATATTAATTAAAGAGTTTAATTAATAATTTCTAAGGATTATTGGAGCTCAAAATACTGTGGGTCCATTAGGTCCCCTTGCTAGTCCGATCGATTTAGGTAACAAGGGTCACGGTTATTTAATTGGATTGTCCAATTAATTGTGTTACGAAAGTGACACGTATTTATTCGGGATTTAATTGAATAATGGGATTATTTAATTAATGAATAATGATGATTAAATAAATTAAATAATAAGATTATTTAGTTATGTTGTTAATCACTAAATGGAGGGTGTTAGTTGATATTTGATTTTGAATAAAATAAGATAATATGATTATTTTATTTTATTAAATTAAATATTTGAAATTGAATTTGAAATGTTTGAATTCAAAAATAAATATTTAATTATTTTTAAAAAAGATATGAGATATCTTTATAAAATTTTAAAAATCAAATATAAGATTTTTGGTTTGTTTTTAATATATATGAGATATATTTTTAAAAAAAATTGAAATCGAATGTCGGTTTTGTTTTTGAGATATATGAGATATATTTTAACTAAAAAAAAAAAAACCAAATCAGATACAAGACACAGCAAAGAAAAGCAATTTGATTGCTTGAGAGAAGAAGAAAAACAGGTCGTGCATAATAAACAAAAGCAAAACAAAAGAAGAAAAAAATAGGGTGTGGCAAGCTCAAGTACTGCACTTCTAGCTTTTGTTTGTGTGTGTGTGTATTCTTCTATTCTTCCTCCATACAGGTCCTGAATATCGTGACGCGCTCACACGCTGTTACCAGTTCCGGGAGATAGCGAGAAAGATCACGTGGTTCAAATCAGGAGCAGTTCGTATCAAAGTGAAGGAGCCTCCTACGTAGGTATGAAAAATAAATTCCTTCACTTTATTATTGTATTTGATTATTACTGTACAAATGGGTTAGTTTAATAATTGCATTAAAAAATTTTAAAACCTTCCGCTGCGCAATCTGTAACCCTAGGTTCCAACAACTATTATATTAATATATTAAAAGGAGACATGTAGGCTTGTTTCTTTTAGTAAGAAAAAGTCTGGTTCACATGTGGGCTTTTATTTAAAGTCTAATGGATTAAATAAAATAAGAAAAATAATATTGGGCCCATATATACATGGTGTGGGCGGCAAGGCTAAATAAAATAGCCCAAGATATTATTTTATTTTATTGTTTTGATTAAATGGGAATTAATTAATTATTTAATTAATTAATAGTTTAAATCAAAATCTTTTCCTGATCAGTAAATTAAATACTATGTGTTGGATTAGGGTTGGAATTCTTTTAAGTGATAGGAGTCTTAATGTGGTGAGGGGTAAGTCCACATACACTCCTTATTATACAAAGAATTAGGCCACCACTAGTTCTACAAGGGTTAGGATTCTTGAATTGATAGGAATTAGGGAAAAGGACAATTCCTTTTCAAGTAAGGAAATTAACCAACCCTAGATTTCCTATTCAATGAATTCGGCCAACCCTACTTGGTGAAGGAGAAAATTCGGCCAACCTATAAATATAAGGTTATGAATTTTCGGCCACGAAGAAGCAAAATAGAGATAGATTTTTGTTTGTTTTGAAAATAAAAAATCCTACTCTATACACATAGATTTTCGGCCAAGAGAGAAAAAGAAAATAAGTTCTCATTCGATAGAGCACTTACAAGCCTTTAACATCAAAAGGTTTTGTGCACACTTTCGATTTAGGGTTACGTGAGTTTCAATCATATTGATTGTGAATTCAAAAGTGACCGAAACTATTTTTTTAGGCTCTTGGTGTTTTACTATTGAAGATCAAGAACAGAACTTCCATACATCCATTCTAAGGTAAGCAATTGAAAGAAAAAGGGAGACCACGCTCCTAGGTGATTCACGTACGTGCTAGGATTGAAGATCTTGCGGATTACTATCGATGTAAGTCAATCGGAACACGCGACAAGAGGTATTTAACTCTAACCGTATATTTGAGTTTAATTAATTAAAGGGTTAAGGTTCAAATCTTTAGAAAAATTTTAAACTATACGAAAATTATTTTTTCGCCTTCCGCTGCGGTTTTAAGCAATTTTTCCCTACAACCTTAACTTGCCACACTACTTGTTTAATACATTTGAGTGCATAGTTGCGGTTTTATAAATTTTTGTTTTAATATTGCATATACGACAGATACTTGTCACGCCGTCGGGACATACGATGCCAAGGCATGAGTCCGGAAGAGTGTCTTAACCTTTGAAACAGTTTTGTTCAAGTTCCTTACGGAGGTGACGGTAATGCAACAGCCAAGACTTAGAGTTTCAACCGGAACTGCGTTTGGAATAGAAGCACGGGACAAGCAACGCCATGCTTGAGCCGCGCAGCAACAGCGCAGCCGGTGAGTTCTCCCCTGACGACGCTGTTCGGTTTCACGAAGAAAGTGAAGAAAAAAGTGAAACCATAAATGCAAAATTTTCGAAACAACCCTTCTAAATCAAGGTTTCACATTTTGTCAAAATTTCATGTTTTTCAAGTTTGAAAACATGAAACCTTGTTCTAGTGCAAATACGTGAAACAATCTTTTTAAGGGGTGAATTCATAAAGAGCCAAAAAATTTATCGGTTTATTTTTTTGAGCCATCAATTTATTTTTTATTGTTTTCATCATTTTTGACCATTTTTGGACAATAATACCCCTCAATTTGAAATTTAAAAAAAAGTTGGTGGTAAATACGAGGTTTTGTTTTGTTAGGGTTGAAAGGTTCAATTTTTTTTGTTAGGGTTAAGTTATATCAGTGAAAAATAATAAAGAGAAAGGAAGAGAAGAGATTGTAGTCGCACATCTCTCCGTTGCCACCCTCTCGCCGTCGTCGCCGCTCTAGCAGAATCCACCGCACCTCTCGCCGTTGTCGCACCTCTCGCCGAATCCACCACTCTAGGATGTCGACACTGTCTTCAGTAACCATATGCTATCTACCGCTGCTCTTTGTCATTGACGTCGTTGCCGTTGTCGTCGTCGTGGATGTCACCATCGCTCGTTGATCATCAAATCCGGTTAGTTTCATGGCTTGATGTATTATCCCATGTTTTTCAATCAAAGGTTGCCCTAATAGTTATATAGCTTTAATCCCCCTGCTCTTGGGGTTGTGTTTTG
Organism: Dipteronia sinensis; assembly: GCA_033220585.1. Lineage (NCBI taxonomy): Eukaryota > Viridiplantae > Streptophyta > Magnoliopsida > Sapindales > Sapindaceae > Dipteronia > Dipteronia sinensis. The sequence goes on from CM065645.1 coordinate 4,467,292, forward strand.
CATTTGTGAACCCTTGGTTTGTGTTTTACTCTGATGGTGATGATGATAGTGGTTTCTGTCTTTCTTGTCCCTGCCTTCCATGATTCCATCTTTGTTTTAATGGTGAAGAATAAATAGAGATGAGAAAATTATTTCTCATTCAAGAATTAATAATCGAGTACACATAATTGATTAATTGCTAATGGGGTATGAAAAATAGTTCTTTTATGCAAATTATATATGATACATGTGTCATTCATAGAAGCTTCATATAAATTATTTTATCTATTTTTAGATTTGCAGACTCCATTTGTTTTGGATTGAGACAAATGTTATCAGCTGATATCAAGAAACTGGTATTGTCTGAGAGACATCATAATTCAAAGGTTTTGAATTATTCCAATATCAAGATGATGATGGGGACTTGATTTTCTTATGAATTGTTGATTATTATACATGTAAAAAAAATCATGAATATTATTACATTAAATTGTGTGTAAAATAAGGAGAAATTAAATCCAGGGGATAAAAATGATATGGATTCATGAATTAATTGCCAAAAATGGTTGTATCAAAGTCCGGATAGCAAAAGTTGATATTTTGGGGGGTTTAATTGTATCAAAATATAGTGTAATTAGTAATACATATACAAGAGACAGAGAGTTATAGAGGATCCTTCAATCAGAGTTGTCTTTGGTTGTAGTAGTTGAATCTGAAGATGAATTTTAATTTATGTGTCTAGAAATAACTTCCGTCCATTCAACATCATCACCATCAGCTTAGCCCCATGTATATCCAATAGCTTAGTCCATTCACTTATTATAGGCATGTGACTTGAATTGGATTTACTTTTTTTTTTTAAACTGTCAGTGCTCTAGTTTATGATTTTTTATAATCACATGGGGTCAAACTCATAAGTAATGTTAGATATTAATAACTAGTTACTATGAAATTAAAAAGCACCTCTCGTTTCATTCTCTGTTTTTCAACCAAAGGCATCACCCAAAAATTATATGTGTTTAATCCCTTGGTCTTTGGTTTGTGTTTTGCTCTTGTGAACCCTGGTGTGAGATTGTCCTTTTGTTTTTAGATAAGTCTGGTTGACTTAGGTGAAATCCTTGTTTTTTCTTTGGTAGTGAAGCATTCCTAGAGCGACATTTGGAGGTTTGTTTGAGTGAAATTAGCTATTCTATTATTCTGTGATTGAAATTAGCATTGCAGTTATTTCACCTGATATGTCTTCTATATTGATTTTGTGTTACTACAGGATGAAAAGGATCGGAGAATACAAGAATTGACAATAAGAGAACTTGAAGATGAGCAACAACTCGAGGATTCAGATGGTGGATATGTTTAGTTGTTTTTGCTAGGAGTTAATAGATTTAGAAAGCTGTACATTTCTTTTTTATTGCTTTGTTTGATGCCCCTCTCATGTCAAATTGTTTGATTGTATCCCATTGTTATGGGAACAACATTACATGTGCAATGGAAATAAAACATGGTTATTTTAGTTCATTATTCCATTCTCAGAGAAGTTATTTTGATGTCCTACATGAATTTAAAGAGTAGAAATAATCAAAAGCTATGAATTTGTTTTTGGAACTAGTGTTTCAACTGTGAAAATCAATACTAACTGGTATGTAACTTCAAATTGCACTAGCATGTAACTTTTGATTGAACTAGCATGTAAGTTTTGGCATGTAACAATACTGGAATTTGTTTTCGGTACAAGTGTCTTTCAACTGTGAAAATAAATACTAACTAGCATGTAACTTCAAATTGCACTGGCATGTAACTTCAGCATGTAAAAATACTGGAATTTGTTTTCAGACTTTCAACTTTTGAAGCCTGGCATGTAACTTGTAATTGCACTCGCATGTAACTTCAAGTTACACTAGCATGTAACTTGCAGCATGTAAAAATATTGGAATTTGTTTTCAGTCTTTCAACTTTTGAAGCCTGGCATGTAACTTGTAATTGAACTGGCATGTAACTTCAAATTGCACTGGCATGTAACTTGCAGCATGTAAAAATACTGGAATTTGTTTTCAGCCTTTCAACTTTTGAAGCCTGACATGTAACTTGTAATTGCACTGGCATGTAACTTCAAATTGCACTGGCATGTAACTTGCAGCATGTAAAAATACTGAAATTTGTTTTCATTCTTTCAACTTTTGAAGCCTGGCCTGTAACTTGTAATTGCACTGGCATGTAACTTCAAATTGCACTAGCATGTAACTTCAAGTTGCACTAGCATGTAAGTTGCACTAGCATGTAACTTGCAGCATGTAAAAATACTGGAATTTGTTTTCAGCCTTTCAACTTTTGAAGCCTGGCATGTAACTTGTAATTGCACTGGCATGTAACTTCAAATTGCACTAGCATGTAACTTGCAGCATGTAAAAATACTGGAATTTGTTTTCAGTTTTCAACTTTTGAAGCCTGACATGTAACTTGAAATTGCACTGGCATGTAACTTCAAATTGCACTAGCAAGTAACTTGCAGCATATAAAAATACTGGAATTTGTTTTCAGCCTTTCAACTTTTGAAGCCTGGCATGTAACTTGTAATTGCACTGGCATGTAACTTCAAATTGCACTGGCATGTAACTTGCAGCATGTAAAAATACTGAAATTTGTTTTCAGTCTTTCAACTTTTGAAGCCTGGCCTGTAACTTGTAATTGCACTGGCATGTAACTTCAAATTGCACTAGCATGTAACTTCAAGTTGCACTAGCATGTAACTTGCAGCATGTAACTTGCAGCATGTAAAAATACTGGAATTTGTTTTCAGCCTTTCAACTTTTGAAGCCTGGCATGTAACTTGTAATTGCACTGGCATGTAACTTCAAATTGCACTAGCATGTAACTTGCAGCATGTAAAAATACTGAAATTTGTTTTCAGTCTTTCAACTTTTGAAGCCTAACATGTAACTTGAAATTGCACTGGCATGTAACTTCTATCATGTAACATTACTGGAATTTGTCATCAGTACAAGTGTCTTTCAACTGTATAAACATCCGTGACTAACTGGCATATAACTTCAAATTGCACAGACATATAACTTCAAATTAAAACACCATTGCTAACACATACTTGAATCTTACTTAATAAAGTCTAAAATACAAAATATAAGAATTACAACATCATTGCTAATACCTAAGCCGTACCACCAACTTCTGATGGCAATGGATATTTCTGTGAATTGTGGCTTTCTTCTCCACGTTTCCTACACTTGTACGGTCTACGTGGTCGCTTCGATGTTGCAGATGTTGCAGATGGACATGGTTGAGGAGCTTGACATGGTTGAGGATTCTTACAATTCTATCGGTTGTGACCAAATTTTTTAAAAATCGTACAATTTCTGGTCTTTCCATTTCCATGTTCCCCGGCCGATTTAAATCTTTTCTTTTTTGGCCTTCCAACTTGCGCACGAAAAGGAGGCGGATGAACAACCTTTGATCACACATCTTGAGGAATATTCCATTCACTAGGATGCCAAACCGGGAAGATGTTCCCAGAATATGCTTCAAGCCAACTAGTAGTTTTGTAGCAATCCCCACAAAAATCTCGAAAAGGCTTCTTCGCGTACCTACGAAATTAGAGATTATGAGTAATTAAATGAATCACATTTATTAAGATGCTAAGATGCAATGGGACAAAAGGATAATAACCTTATTGCGGCTAATGCATGGCGACATGACAATTTATCAACTTGAAATTTCATACAGCTACAAGTCTTTTCAGAAAGGTTCACCAAACCATCTTTATTTCCATCCTTCAAATTGCAACATGTGTCTTCATTACGGCATGAGCGATGATGCGGCATGGGCGATGAACAAATATTCAAATTGATTTGCAATATTTGTCTTCATTGCAGTAATATTCAAACTGATTTGCAACCCATATTTCTGCATGTAAAGTATTTACATGAAACATTTAAACTGGCTGGGAACTGACATGTAACAAAACAATAAATGATGGCATGTAACATGGGTACAAAAAATTACAACTGACATGTAACTTAAAAAAACACTAGCATGTAACTTTAAAATAAACTGGCATGTAACTTTAAAATACACTATCATGTAACTTACAAATACACTAGCATGTAACTTTAACATAAACTTGCATATAACCTGGGAATAAAATATCACAGTAGTAGGTTTCACTCTAAACTTACAAAAACACTAGCATGTAACTTTAAAATAAACTGGCATGTAACTTACAAATACACTATCATGTAACTTACAAATACACTAGCAGGTAACTTTAACATAAACTAGCATGTAACCTGGGAACAAAATATCACAGCAGCTGGTTTCACTCTAAATCGAAACCGATCTGTTTATCCTCATATCAAACATAATAATCCTTGTAAAAAAAACAAGTGAGTAAGAGATACATACCGATGAAAAACGTCGTTTGGCTTCGGATGGTGGTGTCTTCTTCACAGTAGAAAATTTCGGCTCTCACCGTCGACTTCTTGTCCAGAAATTTCAGCTTCTTGCCCACAAAATTTCAACTTGTTGCCCAGAAACTTTCGGCTCTCACCAGAAATTTCGTTGAGACTTCATCTTGCATGGATTGAAGATTTCGTGAGACCGAGATTGAAGATTTAGTGAGAGAGAGAGAGAGCTCAAAAATTTCGTGAGAGAGAGAGCTCGAAAATTCGTGAGAGAGAGAGAGAGAGAGAGAATATTTTGGGTGAAAAACATATTGAAGGGATTTGGACATAAGAGAGCAAAATTTTGGGGGGAAATATTGAAGGAAGTAAAGACAAAATAAGGGTATATTTGGAAGTTCAAGCCTAAAAATGATAAGTATAATCAAAAATATATATTTGGCTAAAAACAATAAACTCATAAATTTTATTATCATTTCTTGCAATTTCCTCTCTTTTTAATGTTAAGTAATATATTTCTTAAAACTTATCAAAATATTTAATTAGTTAAGTTGGTTAGGATGTGATAGATATTTTTGAGGTATAATGGGTTCAATTCTTTACATATTATTTTTGTTTTTACCAAACAAAATTATGTTTTACTTTTTTAATTTTAAGGTTTCACGTTTTCTAATGATTTGCCATGGTTTCACATTTTTTTTTCACTAAGAATAAGGTTTCACGTTTACTGGAAAAATTATAAAGTTTCACATTTTTGGGGAAAAATATAAGATTTTCATGTTTTCTGGAAAAAAATATAAGGTTTCACGTTTTTGTTTCATGAAACCTTCTGGAAATTTTGAAATCTTAGAAAAATCGACGAATCTTGCTAAATAGAACCCAAATTGTTGCAATAACACAAAACTCATGTAATATAAACTATAAGGAACAAAATTAATGTGAAAACCTAATAGTTTTTATGCACCCTAGCCACTTCGAAAGCCAATTTAATTGGTTTTTGTCTATAAACTTCCCCAAACAACTTTCCTCAAATCTTCAACGCAAAGCCAGAACCAAGCTTAATTGAAGATCTAAGTTTTTAGAGCAATTTTTTTTTTTTTTTTTTTGTAAAAATCAGATTCAAATCTTTTTTTCAAGATAGATAATAGAAAAGAGAAAGATGAGAAGAATAGAAGAAGAGAAGAATAGAAATGACATGGAAGAGAAGAAGAAGTAACGAAGAAAATTAGAAACATTAAAAAATTAAATGTCTAGTGTATTTGTATAATTCTGGCAAGGGATTGAAATAAATTACTGTAAAATGGTTATAAACAACTAAATTTTGAAACAAAGTTAAAAATAATTTTTGCATAATTTGGATGGCAAAATTTCTCAATTTCTATTTTTTTTCTTTCACGTATAAATAATATTGTTTTTGGGAGAATTTGACACAATTCCCACTTTTTTGCAATTTGTTACCTTTTCAAATGTTTTTACCATATTCATCACTCTAGTCCTTTTTTTTCCCAAATTCATCATTTTGGTCCTTCCAGTAGTCAAATGGTAGTAAAAAATGATTGATCCATGGATATTTTAGTCTTAATGCATTAGATCCACAAATATGCTGACATGTGTAAAACAAGAATTTTAAAAATGTGACATGTAAAAAAACATGTACACATGTCTAATGGAAAAAAAAAACTTAAAATAATATTTTTTGACAAAGCCTTTAAATAATTATATTTTTATAATTGTGTAATAATAATAATAATAAATTGTTTAAAAATAATAATAATAATAATAATAATAATGAGATATTTATGAAATTATGTATTAAAAACATATTTAAAACTTTTCAAAACAAGGAATTAAAAAATATATATTCTAAAAATAGAAAAAAATATATTAAATGGAGGCCACCGTTAGAGGAAGTCGGTATTCCTCCAAATCGGAATAATGCGTGGCTTCTTCCAGTGGTCAGAGGAAGCTGTGACAACTTCTGGCGATTGGAGGAAGCCGCAACTTCCTCCTAATCGAATATGGAGGAAGTTGTGTCCTCCTCAAAAAACAGGGTCATGATCTCCTCCATTCGTGGAGGAGACTTGGCCTCAATTAAAATAAAACATTTGTTTTTAAAATATTTATATTATTTTAAATTATTTACGGTTTATTACACATTTATAAATTTTCGTATTTTGTAAATAATCTTTTCTTTGTATCTCTCACTTTTTTTTGTGTGTATCTTCATGTATTTTTGTTGTGTTTGCATAGGGTTATGTTTAGTTGTTGGAGATGAATTTTTGGTTTTTCAACAATTTATTATTATTATTATTATTATTATTATTATTTGTATTTCATTGTGGACTTTTGTTTAAGTTGTTAATGGGTTTGTTGTTTGATTTTTTTTTATTGAAGATTTTTTATTGATATTTAATTTGAGGTTAAACTTGTGATTTAAGCTAAATTAAATAGTAACACATTTTGTCAAAGGTGATTGTAAAATATTTGATCAAAAGGACTAAAAAGATTAAATTTGGAAAACAAAATGGACTAAAATGATCAATATAGTAAACATATTTTAAAAAGCGCAAAAATTAAAACGTCCATCTAGTTTGACTGACAGAGCGTTTTTTCCCTTATGTCGTTTTAAAAGATCAGTCCGTCAATAATATTTTAAGAAACCTCACAAAGCCTAAATTAGTTTGCAAACATAAATATAATGGCAAGTGGGTGTCGTCCACAGGGAGCGGAGTTAGCCAAATTAGTTAATGCTATGGCAATGGTATGTATATATATATAATAGCAAAACATGAATTGTTGAAAATGTAGATTGTGAACCAACTCTAAATAACACTAAATTAAATATGTAAATAAAATGAAGGGGGAGTATGGAGTGAAGGATATATAGATGATGGAAACTAAGGTGTTAATGGATTCGAAAGCAAATACTGGGCAATGTAACAAACTTGTCAATAGCACGGCTCTTCAAGGTAACCGACCTAGGATGTATAGAGTCGGTTATTTGTCCCTAGAAGGTGGCCAACCTAGGATATATAGTGCGAACCACCTGATAGGGATTAATCCTTGTAAACTACCAACCTAGGATGTATAGAGTTGATTGTTTACCGGATTCTAGAAATGAAGCTCGTCTACCTAACATTGACTCAACCGATTACAAATAGTCACGCTAGGATGTATAGTGATGACTTCTAACTCTCTCACGGATTCCGACCTAGGATGTATAGTGCCGGAAACACGATCGAGGTTAGATTAAAACCGCGGTTCAAGAGTCGGAATTCATGACTTTCCGTGTATTCTTTAGAGCATTAAACAACTAAATAGGATGTATATCTAGATGCAATACTCATACATAATACAAATATATCTTGCAAAGATCATGTATCTACACAAGAAATCAATGATAAACATTCACAACAAGAATAGATCAATGGAAGATAGACATGAATATCAATATAATATCAAGTTTATGTACAAGCCCAATATTAAACTAACTACTCCATCAACCCCTTAGAGGGGATTTAGCTACTCATAACAACTAGGAAATCAGTAGAGAGGAGAAAGAAATAACCCTTGGAGAACATCTCCTTCCTTGAAGTGGCTCCAATCTCCTAACTTCCTTGAAGTTGAGTAGAGAATGTAAGGATGAGAGGTAGAGAGAGAAAATAGATCTAAAAATGCTAAAACTGTCCTAAAGGGAGTCAAAAAGCTCCTTTAAACGTTTCTATACTTTTTTATTTATACTAAATACAAAAATAGGTCACTTAAGCTTTGAAAATCAGACTGGCGCGCTCGGAGTGCGGGTGGAGTGCGGGTGATTTACCCGCACTGTACCCGTACTGTATGGGTTGCCTACAACTTCAGTTCTCGGATCAGGACAGTAGTGCTGGTGGAGTGCGGTTGAATTACCCGCACTTGACCCGTACTTGGCCCCCACTTTGCATCGCACTGTGACCGTACTTCCCTCTCAGGTGCAAAATCTACCTTCTGTCTTGAGCAACAGTGCGGGTAGAGTGCGGTTGGATGACCCGTACAGTACCCGCACTCTAATGTCAGGTGCAATTCTTCTCTTCTGTTCTTGATGCAAGTGCGGGTAGAGTGCGGTTTGATGACCCGCACAGTGCCCGCACTCTAATGTCAGGTGCGATTCTGTTCTTCTGTTCTTGGTGCAAGTGCGGGTGGAGTGCGGTTTGCTGACCCGCACAGCACCCGTACTCTAATGTCAGGTGTCTGAGCAGCTTCTCTGGTTTGGCATTAGTGGGGGTGGAGTGCGGTTAGCTGACCTGCACTGTACCCGCACTTTATCTCTGTACTTGCATTCTGCCCCGGCTATGCACATGAGTGCGGCTGGAGTGCGGTTGCGACCCGCACTGGACCTGCACTGGACCCGCACTGTAGACCTGTTTGTGCTCCTTTGCCTTTGCTTTCGCCCCTTTTCTGCTGGAATCACCACAATATGCTTCCAAGCCTGTCTCTGCATCATTTCCTACAAATAAGCACAAAACAACCCATAAGAGACACAAAAACGCACGAAAACAGAACATAAGGTAAGGATCTGAGGGCCTAAATATAGTACATATTTGGCCCGATCATTGACCTACTACCCGTTCTGGTCCCTCTTGTTCTAATCTTGTCTCTTTTGGTCCTTCTATAAACTTTTGATAAAGCTACTATTTTACCTTTCTAATAAATATTTTATTTATTTAAAAATAACAAAATTTTAAAATTTAAAATGGTTTGGTGGAGATTAGATCTCCATCAAATCCAAAGGACAAAAAAAAATTGATTTGGTGGAGATCCAATATGGATCACCACCAAATCAAAAGAAAAAAAAATTAATTTAAACTTTTTATTTGGTGAAGATTCAGCATACCACCATCCATCTCATGAGATGGGCGGTGGAGATCTGGATCTCCACCAAATCCAAAGAACAAAAAAAAAAAAAAACCCTAGCCACCTCAAAACCCAATCTTATCTCGCCATCATCATCTTCTCCAACACACTCAAACCCTAGCCACCACTCAACCAACAAAACCTAGCCACCTCCAAAATTCCACCAACTACCACATTTACGAACGCCGATCTTCTCCCAGCCGAAAAGCTCTGAAGAGATCCCGACTGCTACATATCTTTCTTTCTTTCCATCACACACACACACACACACACACACACACACACACACACACACACACACACACACACACTCTTTCTGGCTTTTTTTCTCGTTCCCAATTCTTTTTCCCATTCACCGACAAGGTCGGCGTTGGTGAAGTTGATTTCTGGTGGGGTGGTAGTTGTGTTAGTGTGTGGGTTGGGATTTTGATGCTTTGTATTTGGGTTTGAGCTTGGGAGTTTGTTGTTTTCTTTGATTTTGTTCTTGTTCAATTTTGGGGTTTAGGGTGGCTGCCGACAGTAAGTAAAGCGCTAATCTCCTTGACCGGTACTTGTGGGGGTAGCTGTTGGTGTGTGTGGTTTTGGTAGTTAGGTTTGGGTTTGGATTTGGATTTGGGTTTGGGTGGTTGGATTTGAGGGTTGGGACTTAAGGTTTGGTGATTGGAGATAGATGGTGGTGTGGTTGTGGGCTGATAATGAAGATGATGATGGTCGATAATGATGATGATGATGGAATAGGGTGCTAAGGTTTTGGTTGAATGTGGAATTGTGGATGATGAAATTTTTTTTTTTTTAGTTTTAATTTTTAACAAAGATATTTTTAATTATTTTAATATTATTATTATTTTACCAGTATACCTTCACGTTTTTTGTCGAAAACCTAACAGAATTGGACGATAGAGACCAAACAAATGATTAATAGCTAACATTTGGATCTGACAAGAAAATACTGAAACTAGATGGACCAGAATGGCTAATTGGGCAAACTAGAGGGACGTTTTTCATTTTTACCCTTAAAAAGTGACAAATTGCAAAAAATATAGGACTTGTGTGAAATTCTCCCGTTTTTGAAGCAATTTTTTTTTTAATTTTTTTATCACCATAATTCTGATTCTCATAAAATAAAAGTAATATTATAAAAAAAATATTAATAATGAAATTCTTAGGTCTCATTTGATATTAGCTTGATTATTTAATAATTTTAGTATGAAAATGACCAAATTATCTTTTATGAATTTAACATAAACCACAATTTCGTATAAATCAATTGTTATTATTTACTATCATTTGAATTTTTTTCTTAATTATTATTTTTAAATGATCATCATTTATAATTATTTTTTATCTATAGTTATAATCATTAGAGCTTTTTTTTTATTCCATCAACTTCGTGAATACATGAAATAGAAGTACTGTAATCTTATTAAAAAAAACTGAAACCAGTAACTGATATAGTATTTTTACCTACTACAGAGCCTAGTAAACTTTTTTTTTTGATAATTGTGTTCACACTATTTCCTTTTTTATTAATGGCAGATAAGTATTGCAGAGATTAAGTAGTTTTCACCATCCATACAAAAAATCAAATCAAGATTCATCGCAGATAATTATTGCCGAGATTAAGTAGATTTCACCAACCATACAAAAAATCAAATCAAGATTCAATATATACCATGCAATTTCATCAAAGGTGCTTAAAATATGCATTGTAAAAAGTCCTCATTGAAAAATTACTCATATATATATACATATATATATATATATATGTATGTATGTATAGTCACTTTCTAATGCCACTTTCTAATACGGGATCCTATACAAATTTTTCGTGTGGGATCACTAATTCCAACAAGTTAGAATCAGTATAATTTTTTAAAAATTGATTCCAAATAGTTCAAATCAGTGATCCCGATTTGAACTATTTGGAATCAATTTTAAAAAAATTATACTGATTCTAACTTGTTGGAATTCATATGAAAAATTTGTACGGGATCCTGCGCTTGATAATTTCTATATATATGGTAACTTTCTAGTGTAGGATCCTATACGAATTTTTCCTGCGGTTTCACTGATTCCAACTGGTTGAAATCGGTGTAATTTTTTCACTAATTCCAACCAGTTGGAATCGATAAAACCATACGAATTTTTATGCAGGATCCTACACTTGATAATTTATATACATCGTAGATATCAGGTGTGGGATACCACACTAATTTTTCGTGTGAGATCACTGATTCCAATCGGTTGGAATCAGTGTAAATTTTTTTACACTAATTCTAACTGGTTGGAATTAGTGATTCCACACAATTTTTTTGTCCATGACTCTGCACTTGATAATTCATATATATATATATATTACAATAAATATAGGATTTGGAGGGAATGACACTACTCGAACCTACAACCTCATGGTATAGGTGTGAGAGGTATAAACATATTCATATAACTATTAATCAAATATAATATTTGTTATCCAAAAAATCGGGTGTCGACCTTAGGACAACACTTAGACCTGTTGGACCGATGCTCCACAGTCGTAGTGGTCCGGACGTGGACTAGCGTGACTAGTTGCGGTTCTGAGCACGGTATCTAGTACCGAGATTTAGATGGAGAGGCCGGTGGATGACCCAGCGGAACCAGGCAACACCATTGGCTAGCCTGGACTGGTTCCCAGCAGTGATGGTACCGGTTCCAACAAACTGGTCACAACACTTTATTACACATAAGCAAGGATACTTTTTAGCGGGGGGTTGTAGGAACTCGGATATACGTTACGCAGCGGAAAGGGTATTTTAAAATTTTATGCAACTTGTAGACCGTATACAACATATAAGAATATATAAAGATGGATTTAGATCATACCCTTGATGTTAACTCCTTCGTTTCTTTAAGCTTTATTCCGATTATGAACCACCAAGTCTTCCTCGCTATGTCCCGCGAATCCGGTAACTATGTGTGAGCACGTCATGATCATTCCAAGAACTGAGAGGAGGATGCAGACGCTTGAAGAAAATTTCTTTTCTTCATCACAAAATTCGGCGACCACAAGAGGAAAAACCTTTTTTTCTTGGACGAAATTACTCCTTAGACACTCTAGGGTTTTTGGTTCAATCAATGACAATTAGTCTTATCTCCCAGTTATGTAAATATATATATATATATATATATATTTACATATATTTATATTTATAACTTGATACAAATCCTTTTCAAAATATATCCATATATTAAAAGGATTATTAGTATTTAAGTGTCCTAGGTAGAGTAGGATCCTAATGTTAGGATTATGCTCAATAGCAAGAGTGTAATATTGTAATTGACAATCTTTTCATATAAATAAAGTGATTTCTGATTCTGCAAAATCTTATAACATTTATAAATATAATTGTCAAGGTAAATAATCATAAGGTCAAAAGACTATGAGATATGAAGAATTGTTTGTACATCCAGATATGTATAAGGTAGACACAATTCTTTAGTTAGTCTTGAATAACGTTCACAACTTAAGTTAAAGGTTGGGCACCTCTATCCTGATAAAGTTGTAGAATTCTTTTACTAGCATTTGAGTGGGATCAAATGAGTTATGATGAGTCTAAAATCATCGAAAGGTTGTCGAGTAAAAGAATCTAGTGCACTGGGTGCATTGAACTGGATCACAATGAAATACTTTATCTAGAACCGTCACTAGATATAAGTCTTTTCATTATCAGGACAATCGGAGAGTCTATCTAAATCCTGAGACAAATGATGGACTTATGGTTGCAAGTGTTATCATTTGAGCTATCAATGAGTACGATTATATAGCATAGTCTATCCTCGATAGTTTGGTGGTATTCATTTGTTAATCGATAGAGGACTTCATTTATAGATATGGACATCGTGGCTCCATTTATTAAATGAGAGTATAGTATCATCATATGGATGTTTGGAGGTATTAGATATTAAATCTCAACGTTGAGTTTTCAATAATGATTATTGAAGACATGGCTTCTGGACAAGTCAAAATATCCAAGTTCAAAATGTGGTCATATGAGGAAATATGGTAACTTGGAGAGCTATAGGCAGTCTATGAGCTCTTGGCGATTACTGATATTATTCACGAGGATACACCATCTCCTATAAGATTGTCTAAGGTATGAATGAGAAACATCTCCTTATTCTATCTTTATTTAAGAGTTCAATTTTAGCTCTTTGGTGGAATGAGTTAAAATTAATAGATCGGACCTAAGTGAATCATTTGTTGATTGTGATTAGGTTATGTCTATTGAAGCTTAAATTTAGATAGCCCCCCAAGATCCATAATCCACACGTACTTGCATGGATCACTTGATATATTCTACCGGACCAATTTATGGGTCCATCTAGAATTGCATTTAATATATTAAGAATATAATATGTCTATTATTTGTTTAATGGGCTGCACTATTATATTAATATATTAAAAGGAGATATGTAGGCTTGTTTCTTTTAGTAAGAATAAGTCTGGCTCACATGTGGGCTTTTATTTAAAGTCTAATGGATTAAATAAATTAAGAAAAATAATATTGGGCCCATATATACATGGTGTGGGCGGCAATGCTAAATAAAATAGCCCAAAATATTATTTTATTTTATTGTTTTGATTAAATGGGAATTAATTAATTATTTAATTAATTAATAGTTTAAATCAAAATCTTTTCCTGATCAGTAAATTAAATACTATGTGTTGGATTAGGGTTGGAATTCTTTTAAGTGATAGGAGTCCCAATGTGGTAAGGATTAAATCCACATACACTCCTTATTATACATAGAATTCGGCCACCACTAGTCATACAAGGGTTAGGATTCTTAAATTGATAGGAATTAGGGAAAAGGACAATTCCTTTTCAAGTAAGGAAATTAACCAACCCTAGATTTCCTATTCAATGAATTCGGCCAACCCTACTTGGTGAAGAAGAAAATTCAGCCAACCTATAAATAAAGGTTATGAATTTTCGGCCACCAAGAAGCAAAATAGAGAGAGATTTTTGTTTGTTTTGAAAATAAAAAATCCTACTCTATACACATAGATTTTCGGCCAAGAGAGAAAAAGAAAATAAGTTCTCATTCGATAGTGCACTTACAAGCCTTTAACATCAAAAGGTTTTGTGCACACTTTCGATTTAGGGTTACGCGAGTTTCAATCATATTGATTGTGAATTCAAAAGTGACCGGAACTATTTTTTTAGGCTCTTGATGTTTTACTATTGAAGATCAAGATCAGAAATTCAATACATCCATTCTAAGGTAAGCAATTCAAAGAAAAAGGGAGACCACGCTCCTAGGTGATTCACTTACGTGCTAGGATTGAAGATCTTGCGGATTACCATCGACGTAAGTCAATAGGATCACGCGACAAGAGGTATTTAACTCTAACCGTATATTTGAGTTTAATTAATTAAAGGGTTAAGGTTCAAATCATTAAAAAAAATTAAACTATACGAAAATTAATTTTTCGCCTTCCGCTGCGGTTTTTAGTTAATTTTTCTCTACAATTGGTATCAGAGCCTGGTTGTACCCTTTAATTAATTAACGTATATATACGTGAATCTATTTCTTTTTATTGTGATTATGCATGTTTTAGAAAGAGATGGCACTCTAGGTATTCGCATATATAATTACATGTGGAATGTATGGATTTATATATGTTGTTATAAAGTGAATTGTTATTGCTCGATTTTGGTCCTAGAATTTCAATGTATTTTTTGTTTCGGAATTGTAACAAGAAGGGTGGTCTATTATCGCCATAATTCCTTCTTGGTAGTTGCTAAGTTCTTATTAATTTTATGGTAAAAATACTGCAGTTTTTTACTGTATTAAAATTTAGTGCAGTTTTTTATTGTATTAAAATAAGTGCAGTTTTTTATTTGTAAAAAAAAAAATACTGCAGTAGTTTAAATAAAAAAATATATATTTCTGCAGTATTTTATTGTATGAAATAAGTTGTAATATATTCAAGATTCGAAGACTCGAATATTTGAAGAAATTGGAGCATTCTGAACCGAGCTTGGCACCCGCACGCACCGAGACAACAAGCGCGCACGCAACCAAGCGTGCAGCTGCGCTTGTTGCGGTGCAGCAACGCGCGTAACCCATGCATGGGCTGGCCATGCGGCAGCTCATGCCCTTGCATGGGCTAGGCGTGCGCATGGGCTGCTTGGTGATCTTCGGGCGCGTGAGTTAAGTGCGCGAGATGGTCGCTTGAAGTCTTGTTCGCCAAGAAAGGAGTTTTTTGTATTCCGTACAATTGTAATTTACATGCTTTTCTAGGACGGACCAAAATTGTGGCTATTTATTTTTATGTATAAATATTACAATATTTGTTATTGTATGATAACATGTCATATAGAATAGTAGTGTCATTCATATATCTCTTTTGGTATGAACATGCATTGAATGATTTAGGTATCTAATTGGCATCTAGATAACTTGGTAAAATCATTCTTTGGAATTTAATCACACGCCTTAAATAATTGAGTGGGAGAAGGTGTGTTACAACACCTATGGCCTCCAAGGTTAGTTGAGCTTTATTATTTATTGGTAATCCCCCCCCCCCCCGAGGGGCGTCCATAAATGGAATTTAGCAAAATACTTCCTTACAAGGATAGACTAGACAATTGACTCAAACGAGATCAACTTCCAGAGGAGGGATTTTCGTGAGAGAAAATTGAGGGTCGATATCTTGGTAACACACTCAATGTAATTTTATTAATATCCTCCCGATAGTTCTTGTTAATAAAATTGCAAGGCTAAAATTGAAAACGCTGGTTGTTATGTTAACAATTAGGTGGGACCTAGTCCAACTAGTAAATGGTGCGAACTCCCAAAGGAGGGGTGTCATTTATGGGTGTTGGATCACCGTTGAATTTTTCACGATTGAGTTATTTAATTAATTCAAGATAAATGTTCGAAAGTGCTTTATCATGATTATTTACTAATATATGCTTTTTGTTTTATTCAGAAATCATGACCCCATCACTTATGAACATCCTGAAAGATAACACTTTAACTGGAGATAATTATGTCACATGGAAAAGGAAAATTGGGTTGTTGCTGCAAAGTGAAAAACATAAGTTTGTTCTAACTACTCCTAAACCACCTGCTCCTAATAATGAATCAAGTATTTTGCAAAGAGATGAGTATGAACAGTGGAAGACCTCAGATGATATGGCCAAATGTTACATTATGGCTACTATCCCCTACGTGTTGCAACAGCAGCATGAAGGAATGGGGTCTGCTGCTGATTTTATGATGTCTCTGGAAGAGATGTTTGCTATGAAGTCTAGGACGACTAAGAGAGAGGCAGTGACTGCTTTTATGAATCTTAGGATGAAACCTGGACAGGCTGTGAAAGATCACATGATGAAAGTCATAGCACATCTAAATATTGCAGAATTAAATGGTGCTGAGATTGATGGTGAGCCAAAATTGACATGGTTGTCCACTCACTATCAGATTCCTTTGATCAGTTCAAGTTGGACTACACCTTGAACAAAAAGGAATACACCTTGCAGGGCCTGATGCAAGATGTTCAAAGCGTTGAAAAGAACCTTGTGAAAAGCAAAGGTCAAGAGATTCATATGGTTGGTAAAGTTGCTACTGTTAAGACCCGTCAGAAGGTCAAGAAACAACAGAAGAAAAAGTAACTTGGGCCTACGAAGAAGGAGACCAATAAAGTAACCAAGATCAAAGGGAACTTCTTCATTTATGGTGAAAAGGGACATTGGAAAAGAAATTGCCCAAAGTCCCAGAACAAGAAGGAAGAAGGTAATATTAATTATCTTGAAACATGTTTTCTGGCAGATTCTACAGATTCTACAGATTCTTGGATCATAGACTCTGGAGCTACTAATCATGTTTGTTATTCCTTACAGGGGTTTCAAGAAAGGAGAAGGCTGAATAAGAACGAAACCAATTTGCGCTTGGGCAACAGATCGTTAGTGTCTGCAAGTGCAGTGGGAGATATTAGAGTTATTATAGATTCTAGTAGGCATTTAGATTTAATAGACGTTTATTATGTACCTCAATTCAAGAGGAATTTAATTTCAGTTTCTTGTTTAAATAAATTTGGATATTCGGTTACTTTTAATAAAGCTTTTATTATTAGTAAGAATGACAAAATTGTTTGCAAAGGTACATTGGAAAACGGTCTATTCTTTTTGTATAGAAATATCTCTCACTCGTTAGACACAGAAATAATGGAACCTAATCATAAAAGAGTAAAACTATCAAAAGATGAAACCTACCTTTGGCATTTACGCCTAGGTCACATTAACCTTAATAGGATTAAAAGATTGGTATGTGAAGGACCTTTAAGTGACTTAAAGGTTGATGATCTACCAACTTGTGAATCTTGTTTGGAAGGTAAAATGACCAAAAGACCATTCAATACCAAAGGTGCAAGAGCCACTGAATGTTTAGGACTAATACACACTGATGTATGTGGTCCTATGAGCATTCAAGATAAAGGTGGATATGAGTACTTCATCACCTTCACAGATGATTACTCAAGATTTGGTTATGTGTATCTCATGAGACATAAGTCGGATGCTTTTGACATGTTCAAAGCATTCAAAGCTGAAGTAGAAAATCAGCATGAGAAACGCATAAAAATCTTGAGATCTGATCGTGGTGGAGAATATCTATTTGGTGAGTTTCAGCAATATCTTATTGATAATGGGATAGTTTCTCAGTTTTCTGCACCAAGTACACCTCAACAAAATGGGGTAGCAGAAAGGAAAAATAGAACTCTTTTGAACATGGTTAGGTCTATGGTGAGTTATTCAACACTTCCTATTTCTTTTTGGGGATATGCTCTACAAACTGCAATATATATTCTAAATGTGGTACCATCGAAGTCGGTTCCTGGAACACCATATGAGTTATGGACTGGGCGAAAGCCTAGTTTACAACACATAAGGATATTTGGTTGTCCTGCACATATGTTAAAAGGAAACACATAAAAGATGGAGTCCCGTTCGGAAACATGCATATTTGTGGGGTATCCAAAAGGAACTAAAGGATATTATTTCTATAGTCCTTCAGATCTAAAAGTGTTTGTTTCAACAAATGCTACATTTCTGGAAAAAGGACTATATGAATGATTTTGTTCCCAAAAGTAGAATTGTCCTGAATGATATGTCAGGAGATACAATTCCACAAGAGGTTTCACAACCTAACCCAATTGTAATTTCCACTCCAACACAAAATCAACAACCTACCATTGCTCGTCGTAGTGGGAGGGTTAGAACCCAACCTGAAAGATACATCGGTCTAGGAGAATCTGTTGAGAATCTCCCTGACGACGATGATCCCTACACGTACAAGGAAGCAATGGAGGATGTTGATTGTCACCATTGTCAAAAGGCAATGCAATCTGAGATTGAATCCATGTTCGATAACAAAGTCTGGTCCCTTGTAGATTTGCCTAAAGGGATAAAACCCATTGGGTGCAAGTGGGTATACAAGAGGAAAAGAGGTATGGGTGGAAAGGTGGAAACTTTTAAAGCTAGATTGGCAGCTAAAGGTTACACACAGAAAGAAGGTATCGATTACGAGGAAACCTTCTCTCTTGTGGTCATGCCTTAAATCCATTAGGATACTCTTATCCATTGCAGCATCTTTAGATTTAGAGATTTGGCAAATGGACGTCAAGACAGCTTTCCTTAATGGAAGTCTTGACGAAAGCATCTATATGATGCAACCAGAAGGATTCATTGAAAAGGGCCAAATGGAAAAGGTATGCAAGTTGCAGAAATCAATTTATGGATTAAAGCAAGAATCCAAATCCTGGAACATAAGGTTCGACCAAGCTGTAAAAGGCTTTGGATTTTTACAAAACCTTGAAGAACCTTGTGTATACAAAAGGATCAAAGGTGACAAGTTGGTTTTTCTTATTCTTTACGTAGATGATATATTACTCATTGGAAACGATGTAGGAGTATTGACATCAGTAAAAGAATGGTTAGCAAAACAATTTGATATGAAGGACTTAGGAGAAGCAAGTTTTATTCTAGGTATCCAAGTAATAAGGGATAGAAAGAATAAAATGATTGCACTATCCCAAGCTTCATACATACATAAAATCTTGTCTAGGTTTTCCATGCAAGATTCCAAGAAAGGTATGTTACCTTTTAGGCATGGAATCAAACTTTCTAAGGAACAAGTTCCTAAGAATGAGCAAGAAGAGCAATTCATGAGTAGAATTCCATATGCCTCGGCAGTTGGAAGTCTCATGTATGCAATGCTCTATACTAGACCAGATATTTGTTTTGCTGTTGGCATAGTTAGCAGGTTTCAATCGAAACCTGGTCCTTATCACTGGACGGCAGTCAAGCATATTTTCAAGTATCTTAGGAGAACGAAAGATAATATGCTTGTGTACTCTAGAGGGGATTTAATCCCCGTTGGGTATACAGATTCTGATTTCCAATCAGATTCTGACTTTAGAAAATCCACATCAGGATCTGTGTTTACTCTTGGAGGAGGAGCAGTCATTTGGAGGAGTATCAAGCAATCTTGTATTGCTGACTCCACCATGGAAGCAAAGTATGTAGCTGCATGCGAAGCTGCCAAGGAGGCTGTTTGGCTTCGCCAATTCTTGATTGACTTAGAAGTAGTTCCTAGTGCGAATAAGCAGATCACTATCTACTGTGACAACAGTGGAGCAGTGGCTAATTCGAAAGAACCAAGAAGTCATAAGAGAGGAAAACACATTGAAAGAAAGTATCATCTTTTGAGGAAGATTGTTCATAAGGGAGACGTGACGATTACCAAAATTGCATCGGCAGAAAATCTAGCAGATCCCTTCACAAAGGCTCTACCTCAAAAGAGTTTTGATGGGCACTTAGAGAACATGGGAATGAGAGATATGACACATTAGCTATAGCGCAAGTGGGAGATTGTTAGGATTATGCTCAATAGCAAGAGTGTAATATTGTAATTGACAATCTTTTCATATAAATAAAGTGATTTCTGATTCTGCAAAATCTTATAGCATTTATAAATATAATTGTCAAGGTAAATAATCATAAGGTCAAAAGACTATGAGATATGAAGAATTGTTTGTACATCCGGATATGCAAAATCTCATTCGATAGTGCACTTACAAGCCTTTAAAATCAAAAGGTTTTGTGCACACTTTCGATTTAGGGAACTAATATCTACTTCTCACAAAAAGGAGTGGATTCCACTATTGTGTACAGACCTTCCCAGCCACAAGCCAAACCGCGATTCCAACATACAAAGTTATTGACCGGGAATACAACTCCGATCTCACCCATGGTATATCAAAAACCACGATCTAACCTGAAGGAGTCGATAAGACAATCTGTAGGGAAAAATTGCTTAAAATAGCAGCGGAAGGCGAAAAAAATAATTTTCGTATAGTTTAAAATTTTTCTAAAGATTTGAACATTAACCCTTTAATTAATTAAACTCAAATATACGGTTAGAGTTAAATACCTCTTGTCGCATGATCCGATTGACTTACGTCGATGGTAATCCGCGAGATCTTCAATCCTAGCACGTACGTGAATCACCTAGGAGCGTGGTCTCCCTTTTTTTCTTTGAATTGCTTACCTTAGAATGGATGTATGAATTTCTGATCTTGATCTTCAATAGTAAAACACCAAGAGCCTAAAAAATAGTTCCGATCACTTTTAAATTCACAATCAATATGATTGAAACTTGCGTAACCCTAAATCGAAAGTGTGCACAAAACCTTTTGATGTTAAAAGCTTGTAAGTGCACTATCGAATGAGAACTTATTTTCTTTTTCTCTCTTGGCCGAAAATCTATGTGTATAGAGTAGGATTTTTATTTTCAGAACAAACAAAAATCTCTCTCTATTTTGCTTCTATGGTGGCCGAAAATTCATAACCTTATATTTATAGGTTGGCCGAATTTTCTCCTTCACCAAGTAGGGTTGGCCGAATTCATTGAATAGGAAATCTAGGGTTGGTTAATTTCCTTACTCGAAAAGGAATTGTCATTTTCCCTAATTCCTATCAATTCAAGAATCCTAACCCTTGTAGGACAAGTGGTGACCGAATTCTATGTATAATAAGGAGTGTATGTGGACTTAATCCTTACCACATTAGGACTCCTATCACTTAAAAGAATTCCAACCCTAATCCAACACATAGTATTTAATTTACTGATCAGGAAAATATTTTGATTTAAACTATTAATTAATTAAATAATTAATTAATTCCCATTTAATCAAAACGATAAAATAAAATAATATCTTGGGCTATTTTATTAGCCTTGCCGCCCACACCATATATATATGGGCCTAATATTATTTTTCTTATTTTATTTAATCCATTAGACTTTAAATAAAAGCCCACATGTGAACTAGACTTATTCTTACTAAAAGAAACAAGCCTACATGTCTCCTTTTAATATATTAATATAATAGTGCAGCCCATTAAATAAATATAGACATATTATATTCTTAATATATTAAATGCAATTCTAGATGGACCCATAAATTGGTCCATTAGAATATATCAAGTGATCCATGCAAGTACATGTGGATTGTGGATCTTGGCGGGCTATCTAAATTTAAGCTTCAATAGACATAACCTAATCACAATCAACAAATGATTCACTTAGGTCCGATTTATTAATTTTAACTCATTCCACTAAAGAGCTAAAATTGAACTCTTAAATAAAGATAGAATAAGTAGATGTTTCTCATTCATACCCTAGACAATCTTATAGGAGATGGTGTATCCTTGTGAATAATATCAGTAATCAACAAGAGCTCATAGACCGCCTATAGCTCTCCAAGTTACCATATTTCCTCATATGACCACATTTTGAACTTGGATATTCTGACTTGTCCAGAAGCCATGTCTTCAATAATCATTATTGAAAACTCAACGTTGAGATTTAATATCCAATACCTCTAAACATCCATATGATGATATTATACTCTCATTTTAAAAATGGAGCCACGATGTCCATATTTATAAATGAAGTCCTCTATCGATTAACAAATGAATACCACCAACTATTGAGGATAGACTATGCTTTATAATTGTACTCATTGATAGCTCAAATGATAACACTTGCAACCATAAGTCCATCATTTATCTCAGGATTTAGATAGACTCTCTGATTGTCCTGATAATGAAAAGACTTATATCTAGTGACGGTTCTAGATAAAGTATTTCATTGTGATCCAGTTCAATGCACCCAGTGCACTAGATTCTTTTACTCGAAAACCTTTCGATAATTTTAGACTCATCATAACTCATTTGATCCCACTCAAATGCTAGTAAAAGAATTCTACAACTTTATCAAGATAGAGGTGCCCAACCTTTAACTTAAGTTGTGAACGTTATTCAAGACTAACTAAAGAATTGTGTCTACCTCATACATATCCGGATGTACAAACAATTCTTCATATCTCATAGTCTTTTGACCTTATGATTATTTACCTTGACAATTATAATTATAAATGCTATAAGATTTTGCAGAATCAGAAATCACTTTATTTATATGAAAAGATTTTTAATTACAATATTACACTCTTGCTATTGAGCATAATCCTAACACAATCAAGATTAAGATCACCCATATATAGTCATCATTAGTCGATATATATGAATCTCATCATATAACGGATCTTTGTGAGAGATTCATATAGATCGTGGCCTAGTCCTATATGATCACATCATATAAGGTGCCTCCATTCTCATATCACCATATGAATGGTCTAGGATAAGACCACCATACATTACGAAATGGACCGCAACTGTAGATTAACCACAAATAAAGTACCCAGCTCTATTTGCTATCTACGGACTCTTTAGATTGCTCATCTCAAACTGAATTCCTCTGTATATGACACTCATATACTCCGTTAGAGATTACATCCTGACATATCATTCAGGACAATTCTACCTCCGAAACCTCTTGTGGAATTGTATCTCCTGACATATCATTCAGGACAATTCTACTTTTGGGAACAAAATCATTCATATAGTCCTTTTTCCAGAAATGTAGCATTTGTTGAAACAAACACTTTTAGATCTGAAGGACTATAGAAATAATATCCTTTAGTTCCATTTGGATACCCCACAAATATGCATGTTTCCTAACGGGACTCCATGTTTTCTGTCTTTCCTTTTAACACATGTGCAGGACAACCAAATATCCTTATGTGTTGTAAACTAGGCTTTCGCCTTGTCCACAACTCATATGGTGTTCCAGGAACCGACTTCGATGGTACCACGTTTAGAATATATATTGCAGTTTGTAAAGCATATCCCCAAAAAGAAATAGGAAGTATTGAATAACTCAACATAGACCTAACCATATTCAAAAGAGTTCTATTTCTCCTTTCTGCTACCCCATTTTGTTGAGGTGTACCTGGTGCAGAAAACTGAGAAACTATCCCATTATCAATAAGATATTGCTGAAACTCACCAGATAGATATTCTCCTCCACGATCAGATCTCAAGATTTTTATGCGTTTCTCAAGCTGATTTTCTACTTCAGCTTTGAATGCTTTGAACATGTCAAAAGCATCCGACTTATGTCTCATGAGATACACATAACCAAATCTTGAGTAATCATCTGTGAAGGTGATGAAGTAATCATATCCACATTTAGCTTGAATGCTCATAGGACCACATACATTAGTGTGTATTAGTCCTAAACATTCAGTGGCTCTTGCACCTTTGGTTTTGAATGGCCTTTTGGTCATTTTACCTTCCAAACAAGATTCACAAGTTGGTAGATCATCAACCTTTAAGTCACTTAAAGGTCCGTCACATACCAATCTTTTAATCCTATTAAGGTTAATGTGACCTAGGCGTAAATGCCAAAGGTAGGTTTCATCTTTTGATAATTTTACTCTTTTATGATTAGATTCCGTTATTTCTGTGTCTAACGAGTGAGAGATATTTCTATGCAAAAAGATTAGACCGTTTTCCAATGTACCTTTGCAAACAATTTTGTCATTCATACTAATAATAAAAGCGTTATTAAAAGTAACCGAATATCCAAATTTATTTAAACAAGAAACTGAAATTAAATTCCTCTTGAATTGAGGTACATAATAAACGTCTATTAAATCTAAATGCCTACTAGAATCTATAATAACTCTTATATCTCCCACTGCACTTTCAGACACTAACGATCCGTTGCCCAAGCGCAAATTGATTTCGTTCTTATTCAGCCTTCTCCTTTCTCGGAACCCCTGTAAGGAATAACAAACATGATTAATGGCTCCAGAGTCTATGATCCAAGAATCTGTAGAATCTGCCAGAAAACATGTTTCAAGATAATTAATATTACCTTCTTCCTTCTTATTCTGGGACTTTGGGCAATCTCTTTTCCAATGTCCCTTTTCACCACAAAGGAAGCATTTCCCTTTGATCTTGGTTACTTTCTTGGTAGGCCCAAGTTGCTTTTTCTTCAGTTGTTTTTTGACCTTCTTACGGGTCTTAACAGTAGCAACTTTACCAACCAAATGAATCTCTTGACCTTTGCTTTTCACAAGGATCTTTTCAACGCTTTGAACATCTTGTATCAGGCCCTGTAAGGTGTATTCCTTTTTGTTCAAGGTGTAGTCCAACTTGAACTGATCAAAGGAATCTGATAGTGAGTGGACAACCATGTCAATTTTGGCTCACCATCAATCTCAGCACCATTTAATTCTGCAATATTTAGATGTGCTATGACTTTCATCATGTGATCTTTCACAGCCTGTCCAGGTTTCATCCTAAGATTCGTAAAAGCAATCACTGTCTCTCTCTTAGTCGTCCTAGACCACATAGCAAACATTTCTTCCAGAGACATCATAATATCAGCAGCAGACCCCATTCCTTCATGCTGCTGTTGCAACACGTCGGAGATAGTAGCCATAATGTAACATTTGGCCATATCATCTAAGGTCTTCCACTGCTCGTACTCATCTCTTTGCAAAACACTTGATTCATTATTAGGAGCAGGTGGTTTAGGAGTAGTTAGAACAAACTTATGTTTTTCACTTTGCAGCAACAACCCAATATTCCTTTTCCATGTGATATAATTATCTCCAGTTAAAGTATTATCTTTCAGGATGTTCATAAGTGATGGGGTCATGATTTCTGAATAAAACAAAAAGCATATATAAGTAAATAATCATGATAAAGAACTTTCGAATATTTATCTTGAATTAATTAAATAACTCAATCGTGAAAAATTCAACGGTGATCCAACACCCATAAATGTTACGCCTCCTTCGGGAGTTCGCACCATTTACTAGTTGGACTAGGTCCCACCTAATTGTTAACATAACAACCAGCGTTTTCAATTTTAGCCTTGCAATTTTATTAACAAGAACTCTCGGGAGGATATTAATAAAATTACATTGAGTGTGTTACCAAGATATCGACCCTCAATTTTCTCTCACGAAAATCCCTCCTCTGGGAGTAGATCTCGTTTGAGTCAATTGTCTAGTATATCCTTGTAAGGAAGTATTTTGCTAAATTCCATTTATGGACACCCCTCGGGGGGATTACCAATAAATAATAAAGCTCAACTAACCTTGGAGGCCATAGGTGTTCTAACACACCTTCTCCCACTCAATTATTTAAGGCGTGTGATTAAATTCCAAAGAATGATTTTACCAAGTTATCTAGATGCCAATTAGATACCTAAATCATTCAATGCATGTTCATACCAAAAGAGATATATGAGTGGCACTCTTATTCTATATGACATGTTATTATACAATAACAAATATTGTAATATTTATACATAAAAATAAATAGCCACAATTTTGGTCCATCCTAGAAAAGCATGTAAATTACAATTGTACGGAATACAAAAAACTCCTTTCTTGGCGAATCAAGACTTCAAACGACCATCTCGCGCACGTAACTCGCGCGCCCGAAGATCACCAAGCAGTCCATGCGCACGCCTAGCCCATGCAAGGGCATGAGCTGCCGCATGGCCAGCCCATGCATGGGACGCGCGCGCTGCTGAACCGTAACAAGCGCAGCTGCACGCTTGGTTGCGTGCGCGCTTGTTGTCTCGGTGCGTGCGGGTGCCAAGCTCGGTTCCGGATGCTCCAATTTCTTCAAATCTTCGAGTCTTCGAATCTTAAATATATTACAACTTATTTTATACAATAAAATACTGCAGTAATTTTTTTTATTATTATTAACCACTGCAGTACTTTTAATACAATAAAAAAAACTGCACTAAATTTTAATACAATAAAAAACTGCAGTATTTTTATAATAAAATTAATAAGAACTTAGCAACTACCAAGAAGGAATTATGGAGATAATAGACCACCCCTCTTGTACAATTCCGAAACAAAAAATACATTGAAAATCTAGGACCAAAATTGAGCAATAACAATTCACTTTATAACAACATATATAAATCCATACATTCGACATGTAATTATATATGCGAATACCTAGAGTGCCATCTCTTTCTAAAACATGCATAATCACAATAAAAAGACATAGATTCACGTATATATACCTTAATTAATTAAAGGGTACAACCAGGGCTCTGATACCAATTGTAGGGAAAAATTGCTTAAAACCGCTGCGGAAGGCGAAAAAAATAATTTTCGTATAGTTTAAAATTTTTCTAAAGATTTGAACCTTAACCCTTTAATTAATTAAACTCAAATATACGGTTAGAGTTAAATACCTCTTGTCTCGTGATCTAATTGACTTACGTCGATGGTAATCCGCAAGATCTTCAATCCTAGCACGTACGTGAATCACCTAGGAGCGTGGTCTCCCTTTTTTTCTTTGAATTGCTTACCTTAGAATGGATGTATGAATTTCTGATCTTGATCTTCAATAGTAAAACACCAAGAGCCTAAAAAATAGTTCCGGTCACTTTTGAATTCACAATCAATATGATTGAAACTTGCGTAACCCTAAATCGAAAGTGTGCACAAAACCTTTTGATGTTAAAAGCTTGTAAGTGCACTATCGAATGAGAACTTATTTTCTTTTTCTCTCTTGGCCGAAAAATCTATGTGTATAGAGTAGGATTTTTATTTTCAAAACTTACAAAAATCTCTCTCTATTTTGCTTCTATGGTGGCCGAAAATTCATAACCTTATATTTATAGGTTGGCCGAATTTTCTGCTTCACCAAGTAGGGTTGGCAGAATTCATTGAATAGGAAATCTAGGGTTGGTTAATTTCCTTACTTGAAAAGGAATTGTCCTTTTCCCTAATTCCTATCAATTCAAGAATCCTAACCCTTGTAGGACTAGTGGTGACCGAATTCTTTGTATAATAAGGAGTGTATGTGGACTTAATCCTTACCACATTAGGACTCATATCACTTAAAAGAATTTCAAGCCTAATCCAACACATAGTATTTAATTTACTGATCAGAAAAAGATTTTGATTTAAACTATTAATTAATTAAATAATTAATTAATTCCCATTTAATCAAAACAATAAAATAAAATAATATCTTGGGCTATTTTATTAGCCTTGCTGCCCACACCATATATATATGGGCCTAATATTATTTTTCTTATTTTATTTAATCCATTAGACTTTAAATAAAAGCCCACATGTGAACCAGACTTATTCTTACTAAAACAAACAAACCTACATGTC
This sequence comes from Dipteronia sinensis, assembly GCA_033220585.1. Taxonomy (NCBI): domain Eukaryota; kingdom Viridiplantae; phylum Streptophyta; class Magnoliopsida; order Sapindales; family Sapindaceae; genus Dipteronia; species Dipteronia sinensis. The sequence goes on from CM065645.1 coordinate 4,495,189, forward strand.
TCATTTTAATATATTAATATAATAGTGCAGCCCATTAAATAAATAATAGACATATTATATTCTTAATATATTAAATGCAATTCTAGATGGACCCATAAATTGGTCCGGTAGAATATATCAAGTGATCCATGCAAGTACGTGTGGATTGTGGATCTTGGCGGGCTATCTAAATTTAAGCTTCAATAGACATAACCTAATCACAATCAACAAATGATTCACTTAGATCCGATCTATGAATTTTAACTCATTCCACTAAAGAGCTAAAATTGAACTCTTAAATAAAGATAGAATAAGTAGATGTTTCTCATTCATACCCTAGACAATCTTATAAGAGATGGTGTATCCTCGTGAATAATATCAGTAATCAACAAGAGCTCATAGACCGCCTATAGCTCTCCAAGTTACCATATTTCCTCATATGACCACATTTTGAACTTGGATATTTTGATTTGTTGAGAAGCCATGTCTTTAATAATCATTATTGGAAACTCAACGTTGAGATTTAATATCCAATACCTCAAAACATCCATATGATGATATTATACTCTCATTTAATAAATGGAGCCATGATGTCCATATCTATAAATGAAGTCCTCTATCGATTAACAAATGAATACCACCAAACTATCGAGGATAGACTATGCTATATAATCGTACTCATTGATAGCTCAAATGATAACACTTGCAACCATAAGTCCATCATTTATCTCAGGATTTAGATAGACTCTCCGATTGTCCTGATAATGAAAAAACTTATATCTAGTGACGGTTCTAGATAAAGTATTTCCTTGTGATCCAGTTCAATGCACCCAGTGCACTAGATTCTTTTACTCGAAAACCTTTCGATAATTTTAGACTCATCATAACTCATTTGATCCTACTCAAATGCTAGTAAAAGAATTCTACAACTTTATCAAGATAGAGGTGCCCAACCTTTAACTTAAGTTGTGAACGTTATTCAAGACTAACTAAAGAATTGTGTCTACCTCATACATATCCGGATGTACAAACAATTCTTCATATCTCATAGTCTTTTGACCTTATGATTATTTACCTTGACAATTATAATTATAAATGCTATAAGATTTTGCAGAATCAGAAATCACTTTATTTATATGAAAAGATTGTTAATTATAATATTATACTCTTGCTATTGAGCATAATCCTAACACAATCAAGATTAAGATCACCCATATATAGTCATCATTAGTCGATATATATGAATCTCATCATATAACGGATCTTTGTGAGAGATTCATATAGATCGTGGCCTAGTCCTATATGATCACATCATATAAGGTGCCTCCATTCTCATATCACCATATGAATGGTCTAGGATAAGACCACCATACATTACGAAATGGACCGCAACTGTAGATTAACCACAAATAAAGTACCCAGCTCTATTTGCTATCTACGGACTCTTTAGATTGCTCATCTCAGACTGAATTCCTCTGTATATGATACTTATATACTCCGTTAGAGATTACATCCTGACATATCATTCAGGACAATTCTACCTCTGAAACCTCTTGTGGAATTGTATCTCCTGACGTATCATTCAGGACAATTCTACTTTTGGGAACAAAATCATTCATATAGTCCTTTTTCCAGAAATGTAGCATTTGTTGAAACAAACACTTTTAGATCTGAAGGACTATAGAAATAATATCCTTTAGTTCCTTTTGGATACCCCACAAATATGCATGTTTCCGAACGGGACTCCATCTTTCGCAAATTCAATAAGGGTCTCGATCGAGGAGACCAGTCGTTCTATAGTAGAAAATGCACAATGGAAAAATGACCTCACACTTGAGATTAGCCGTCCTATAGTAGCAACTTGCTCTCTCTAGTCATTTTTTTGAGTCCCCTATTAACTCTTCTTGAGTTAGGGTATTTCTAGGTCGTCCAGGACGTGGTAGGTGAGTTAGGGTAGCACACGCCCTGGAGGGTCGTGATCCGTTTGTGCCCTAGTGCTGACCTGGTGGTCGAAGGAGCCCTCTCCTTTAGGTGGGATAACCATTGGGAGATCTCCAGCATTCATCTGTGTCAAGCATAGGCATGGCACACACCCTGGATGCCCAGGATAGCCCCATATATGCCCTTGTGTCCACGTAGATGCCTTATAGGCGATTAGGTGGCACTTTCTTTGATTCTAGGTGGGTAGAGGCGCTTAAGCTAGAAGTAGAGGTCGTTTTCACAGGTGAAGCTTTCAGGGGAGACAGTGATAGTGTCTGTCATGCTTCCACTGTTAGGCGCTTCTTCTCATCCTTTCTTCTTTCTGCCTAGGTGCTTTAAGTATCCATTTTGCCTGCTGAACTCAGGTTCCATTTTGGTGATGATCGGAGTTGACCTTTAGTAGGGCTGAGCTGAACCTCCATCCGACCGTTGATTCTGATTAATGGGGCAGGATTAGGGCCGTTGATTCCTTGTCTTTCCTTTTCGTTGTTAATCTGGGCGTAATTAATGCCCACCTACCTTATGCCTTCTGCAGGGGTTCCTTTCCCGGTTGAGCTGGTCTTGTAAGTTCCTTATGTTTTGATTGGCTCATTTTGTTAACAAACCACATTGGGAGATTTGCTTGTAAGGGTAAATTAGGTCTCATTGTTCGTGATCAAGTCTTGATGGCATTCCCAAGCTCGAGAGCACTTCAAAGGTATATCAATTGTTTAACTCTCTTTGAAGAGATGTAGTTGCACACACTCACTTGCATGCATTATATTCTTATTTACGTGTAATTGAATTATTTATTGTATGCCATTTACCACTCTCCACACTTGCACATTTTGCACTTTTCTTAGTATGTTGAGTTTGCATGGAAAAGAGAATTTATTCTCTTAGCGCGGCCTAGACCGCTTGGCAAGCTATGCTTGCACCGCGGCATATAGAGCGGTATACCTTAGAAGGGTCATGCTTCTTGTACCGCGTCATGTGCACTTGCACACATAGCAGTCCAATTCGCGGTGTTGTCCAGTAGGCCACTATTGCCTATACCGCGGCCTGTGCACCTGCATGAACAACGACCTACACCGCGATGTTGTCCAGTATGTGCACTGATGTGTGTACCGCGGTCTGGACAACCTGCCTGAGCCGCGGTACGCAGAGCGGTATTGACGGGTTTTTGTGCCCTAAGTTCAAAACGATGCAGTTTTGACTAGGGCTCCCATATATATATATATATATATATATATATTCTCTCTTTTTCCTTGCTCGTTTTTGTGAGTTCAAGAAGCCATTTTTGAGAGACCAAACTTCCTTAAGAGAGAGAAACTCCCAAGAACCCACCTTCACTCAACCAAACATCAATCCATGAGCATCTAGCATCTAACAAGCATCATCACATCATGGATTCTTCTTGCTTTTGTTGACTCGGTAATATAAACATGCCCTAAATTTCCATTGCATCTTTTATGTTCTTGTTTGCCTAGGTTTAGCTCTTTTATGTGAATTTCATATATGTCTTTATGTTTAATGGCATTTATAACATGATTGAGTTGTTGTTTGTTGGTTGAGAACATTGATTATTGATAGCTAGCATTTAGGACCATTTTACCCTTCTAGCTAAACCTACTTGCTTTACATTTAGATATTAATATCTAGGATTTGCATTTATTGACATCTTTAAATACCTAGATAAGCATTTAGTGTAGCCTAGCATTAATTGCATATTAGAATATTCATATATTCACATAGGTTGCTATATCTCTTCATTGATTGTTAAGCTTTGTGACTAAGTGGATTAGTGCACAAGCTTTTGGTCTAGAATCACTATTAAAAGCCCGTTGGGTAGAGTGAAAGGGTTAGTGACCAAGAATGGTGTGACGAGAGGTCAACCTAGGTTGTAAACTTTCATTCAAATAGTGGATTTGAGGACCGTGTGTGGCTAGAAGGATAGCCCGTGAGTTTTGCCCAGTTTGAGGGTTTCTCACGTAAATCAATCCTTATGTTCTTAGGGTTTTTCCACATTTTATTTTTGGATTGATTGATTGCTAATATGGGGTAGCCTTATTAAAATTGACTAAAACTTATTCAACCCCCCCCCCCCCCCCCCCCCCCCCTCTAGGTTAATGGACACATGTTTGCAGTATCTTCAGGTATTTCTACTAAAGCTTGCATCAGCCCTTCACATGTCCTCTTTTGTCATAGGTGGTGATGCTAGATCCTTCTTTTGCACTTAGGTTGCTTTGATTTCTTCAAGAGGGTTCTTGGGGTCCTCTTTACCGCTCTTCCGGACGCAGTTGGGTGAACCGGGTTGTCGCGGTACCCCAATTACCCCCGGTGGTATCAAGAATCTCGGTACTTGTTCGGGGACCGATATTGGATGGTAGACTGGGGTCGTGCTAGGCCCAGTTGTTCTGGTACCAGGGAGGGGGCTGCCGGTTGGATCGGGGATCTCCGGCACGATCCCGAGTTCTGGTGCGGTGGATCGGGAAAAGTGCTTCCTTGATTCTTTGACCATTTTTTGGCGGTTAACAAATTCTTTATTTATTAAGAATATAGTTTGAACTTTTGAATTTAATTTAATCTTTAATTTTTGAAACTATTTTTGGATCATGAAATTGTTGTTTGTCAATCTCACGGTAGAATCAAAATCACATCTAATTTCGTTGTATTAAAAAAGTTCATGTCATTTTATTAAAACAAAACTCTAGATCATTTGATGGTGAAGAATACGGATTGCATAAATCTCGGATCGGTCCTAAACAGGAATATATTCGATTCAATTGGAAAGGGTTTAGAGCATTTAAAACGGGGCTTAAGTCGAGTATAGGTTAAACGTTGTTGGCCCGATTTATAACCGGGTCGGATATGGGTCAAACTATTATACCCTGACATGTCGCAGTTGATCCAATATTTATATAATTATGTTTAAAAATATGACAGGATGAACAAAACTCTAATCTTTTTATCTCTTTTTCTAATAAAATTTAACGTTCTATAATTTAGATGTTACATTATATTGAATTTAAGTTTATATATGAATTTTAACTGTATGATAGCTTTAAGTTTTAATATTTTTTTGTAGTTTGTGTTTAAATTTAAGTGTATGTTTAAATTTAAATATATTTTTCAATTTAAATGTATTTTTAAATTTGATTGAATGCTAAAATTTCGGGATTGGGGGAGGGGGCATAACTTGAACCCACAACCTCTTGGATATAGGTGTGAGGGGTTTACCACCGAGCCAACCTCTTCTTGTCTCGACATATTATAATAATTCAAAAAAAATGTTAAAATTTGAGTTCATCTCTTAAAATTCGACGGAATAGTAAAATTTTTATATTGAATGGTAAATGTAACATGTCTGTTCAGGTCGGGTATAAATCACCCCACCCCAAAAAAGTTCAGGTATAGGACAAAAATTGAAAACCCGTTTGTAGCACCAGTAGGATATTGGCCGTCTTGCCCCAACTGAGTTTCGGGCATGGGGTATGCTGATCCGACCCGTTGACATCCCTAGAGAAGAATATGTAAAATAAAGAGGAGAATTCCATTCCATACCCTATTTTTGCGATTTATTAAATTTTTGAACAATTTTTACATTTTTGGTTCATCATGTCCCTAAATTATTACAAATATATTAATTTGATCAAACTTACCTGAAAATACGAATACATAGTTTTGCCTTTGAATTTAAACAAGTTAAGAATACGCCTTTAACCTCAAATGTGTTAAAATTTTACAATTTTACATAAATATGGAAAGACCAAAACGATCACAATAATATTATATATGATTTTTAAAACTTTGCCATCAAATTATTTTACTAAAAACATAAATGTCAATAAGACATATACAGTCATAAAACCTCCTATAATTATTATTACTTTAAAATCCGAAGCTTTGCCAAAATTTAACAAGATCAACAAGTACAAACATATCACAGAATATAACTCCTACTATATGGAAGGAACCTCCCCATATTTTGTGATTTAATAGGCAAATGTGAAATTTGAAACCCTATCACGTAAATGAAGGGGAAATGTCCAACCACTTTTTTGTGAGAATGGTTTATATAAATTAAGTTGGGATTCATTATTCTCACTTTCATTCTCTTAACTTGATCAACACATTCACAGTCCAATTTTTCAATTATTTTTTTACTTCAAATTTCCACCTTCATAAACACACATATATACTCTCTATATATATATATATATATATATATATATATATGGATAGATAGTGCAACAAGCTTCCTAGCCAGGAGGCTGTCCTCCATTCTTTTATGTATTAGATTTATAATTTTAAATAATTAGACTTCATTTTATTAAATTAAATGAAAGAGAGAGAGAGAGAGAGAAAGAGAGATATATAGATAGATAGATAGATAGAGCTTCCTAGCCAGGAGGCTGTCCTCCATTATTTTATGTATTAGATTTATAATTTTAAATAATTAGACATCATTTTATTAAATTAAATGAAAGATAGATAGATATATAGAAAGATAGATAGTGCAACAAGCTTCCTAGCCAGGAGGCTGTCCTCCATTCTTTTATGTATTAGATTTATAATTTTAAATAATTAGACATCATTTTAATAAATTAAATGAAAGAGAGAGAGAGAGAGAGAGAGAGAGAGAGAGAGAGAGAGAGGGAGATAGTGCAACAAGCTTCCTAGCCAGGAGGCTGTCCTCCATTATTTTATGTATTAGATTTATAATTTTAAACAATTAGACATCATTTTATTAAATTAAATGAAAGAGAGAGAGATAGATAGAGATAGATAGATAGTGCAACAAGCTTCCTAGCCAGGAGGTTGTCCTCCATTCTTTTATGTATTAGATTTATAATTTTAAATAATTAGACATCAGATAGATAGATAGATAGTGCAACAAGCTTCCTAGCTAGGAGGCTGTCCTCCATTCTTTTATGTATTAGATTTATAATTTTAAATAATTAGACATCATTTTAATAAATTAAATGAAAGAGAGCGGGAGAGAGAGAGAGAGAGATAGATAGATAGTACAACAAGCTTCCTAGCCAGGAGGTTGTCCTCCATTCTTTTATGTATTAGATTTATAATTTTAAACAATTAGACATCATGTTATTAAATTAAATGAAAGAGAGAGAGAGAGAGATAGATAGAGATAGATAGATAATGCAACAAGCTTCCTAGCCAGGAGGCTGTCCTCCATTCTTTTATGTATTAGATTTATAATTTTAAATAATTAGACATCAGATAGATAGATAGATAGATAGATAGTGCAACAAACTTCCTAGCCAGGAGGCTGTCCTCCATCCTTTTATGTATTAGATTTATAATTTTAAATAATTAGACATCATTTTATTAAATTAAATGAAAGATAGATAGATAGATAGATAGCTGTCCTCCATTCTTTTATGTATTAGATTTATAATTTTAAATAATTAGACATCAGATAGATAGATAGTGCAACAAGCTTCCTAGCCAGGAGGCTGTCCTCCATTCTTTTATGTATTAGATTTATAATTTTAAATAATTAGACATCATTTTATTAAATTAAATGAAAGATAGATAGATAGATAGATCTATCAGTCCTCCATTCTTTTATGTATTAGATTTATAATTTTAAATAATTAGACATCATTTTATTAGATTAAATGAAAGATACATAGATATATAGATAGATCTATCAGTCCTCCATTCTTTTATGTATTAGATTTATAATTTTAAATAATTAGACATCATTTTATTAAATTAAATGAAAGATAGAAAGAAAGATAGATAGATAGATAGATAGATCTATGAGTCCTCCATTCTTTTATGTATTAGATTTATAATTTTAAATAATTAGACATCATTTTATTAAATTAAATGAAAGATAGATAGATAGATAGATAGATCTATCAGTCCTCCATTCTTTTATGTATTAGATTTATAATTTTAAATAATTAGACATCATTTTATTAAATTAAATGAAAGATAGATAGATATATAGATAGATCTATCAGTCCTCCATTCTTTTATGTATTAGATTTATAATTTTAAATAATTAGACATCATTTTATTAAATTAAATGAAAGATAGAAAGAAAGAAAGAAAGAAAGATAGATAGATCTATCAGTCCTCCATTCTTTTATGTATTAGATTTATAATTTTAAATAATTAGACATCATTTTATTAAATTAAATGAAAGATAGATAGATAGATAGATAGATAGATCTATCAGTCCTCCATTCTTTTATGTATTAGATTTATAATTTTAAATAATTAGACATCATTTTATTAAATTAAATGAAAGATAGAAAGAAAGAAAGAAAGATAGATAGATAGATAGATCTATCAGTCATCCATTCTTTTATGCATTAGATTTATAATTTTAAATAATTAGACATCATTTTATTAAATTAAAAGAAAGACAGTCCTCCATTCTTTTATATATTAGATTTATAATTTTAAATAATTAGACATCATTTTATTAAATTAAATGAAAGAAAAAAAGAAAGATAGATAGATCTATCAGTCCTCCATTCTTTTATGTATTAGATTTATAATTTTAAATAATTAGACATCATTTTTATTAAATTAAAAGAAAGAAAGAAAGAAAGATAGATAGATAGATAGATAGATAGATCTATCAGTCCTCCATTCTTTTATGTATTGGATTTATAATTTTAAATAATTAGACATCATTTCAGTCCTCCATTCTTTTATGTATTAGATTTATAATTTTAAATAATTAGACATCATTTTATTAAATTAAAAGAAAGAAAGAAAGAAAGATAGATAGATAGATAGATAGATCTATCACTCCTCCATTCTTTTATGTATTAGATAGATAGATAGATTTCTTTTATGTATTAGATTTATAATTTTAAATAATTAGACATCATTTTATTAAATTAAATGAAAGAAAGAATGATAGATAGATAGATAGATCTATCAGCCCTCCATTCTTTTATGTATTAGATTTATAATTTTAAATAATTAGATATCATTTTAATTAGATAGATAGATAGATCTATCAGTCCTCCATTCTTTTATGTATTAGATTTATAATTTTAACATCAGTTTATTAAATTAAATGAAAGAAAGAAAGAAAGAAAGATAGATAGATAGAGATCTATCTATCAGTCCTCCATTCTTTTATGTATTAGATAGATAGATAGATTTATTTTATGTATTAGATTTATAATTTTAAATAATTAGACATCATTTTATTAAATTAAATTAAAGAAAGAAAGAAAGATAGATAGATCTATCAGTCCTCCATTCTTTTATGAGATAGATAGATAGATATATCTATCAGTCCTCCATTCTTTTATGTATTAGATTTATAATTTTAAATAATTAGACATCATTTTATTAAATTAAATGAAAGAAAGAAAGATAGATCGATCGATCTATCAGTCCACCATTCTTTTATGTATTAGATAGATAGATAGATTTCTTTTATGTATTAGATTTATAATTTTAAATAATTAGACATCATTTTATTAAATTAAATTAAAGAAAGAAAGAAAGAAGATAGATAGATAGATCTATCAGTCCTCCATTCTTTTATGTAATAGATAGATAGATAGATCCTAGCCAGAAGGTTGTCCTCCATTCTTTTATGTATTAGATAGATAGATAGATAGATAGATAGATCCTAGCCAGGAGGTTGTCTTCCTTTCTTTTACGTATTGGATAGATAGATAGATCCTAGCCAGGAGGCTGTCCAGATAGATAGATAGATCCTAACCAAGGTTGTTCTCCATTCTTTTATGCATTAGATAGATAGATAGATCCTAGCCAGGAGGCTGTCCTCCATTCTTTTTGATAGATAGATAGATAGATAGATAGTGCAACAAGCTTCCTAGCCAAGAGGCTATCCTCCATTCTTTTATGTATTAGATTTATAATTTTAAATAATTAGACATCAGATAGATAGATAGTGCAACAAGCTTCCTAGCTAGGAGGCTGTCCTCCATTCTTTTATGTATTATATTTATAATTTTAAATAATTAGAAATCATTTTATTAAATTAAATGAAAGATAGATAGATAGATAGATAGATAGCTGTCCTCCATTCTTTTATGTATTAGATTTATAATTTTAAATAATTAGACATCAGATAGATAGATAGATAAGTGCAACAAGACATCAGATAGATGGATGGACGGATGGATGGATAGATAGTGCAACAGGCTTCCTAGCCAGGAGGCTGTCTTTCATTCTTTTATGTATTAGATCTATAGTTTTAAATAATTAGACATCATTTTATTAAATTAAATGAAAGATAGATAAATAGATAGCTGTCCTCCATTCTTTTATGTATTAAATTTATAATTTTAAATAATTAGACATCAGATAGATAGATAGATAGTGCAACAAGCTTCCTAACCAGGAGGCTGTCCTCCATTCTTTTATGTATTAGATTTATAATTTTAAATAATTAGACATTATTTTATTAAATTAAATGAGAGAGAGAGAGAGAGAGAGAGTGCAACAAGCTTCCTAGTTAGGAGGCTATCCTCCATTCTTTTATATATTAGATTTATAATTTTAAATAATTAGACATCATTTTATTAAATTAAATAAAATTTAATATTTATGGTTGATAGGCATTTTACGACAATGATAATATGGACTTTACATTGGTCAATCACATTCAAAAGCTAAGACTGTCGGAATCTCTTTTCAAAAATTGTTTCCTCACTGTAAAATGACAAACCTCAGATAAGTTTGTAAAATTCCTTCTATGAGGGTGGGTTGGCCTGTAAAATATTTCCTTCTATGAGGGTGGGTTGGCCTGTAAAATATTTCGCTTGTCATTCATGTACAAAGTTTTCCAGTACATCAGAGAGAGAGAGAGAGAGAGAGAGAGAGAGAGAGAGATTTATATAAGATACATAAAGAAATAACTCTTTCAACTGTAACTACTATTTAAGTAGAGAGAGAGAGAGAGATTTATATATATATGTACGATTTTATATAAGATACATAACGACATAACTCTTTCAACTGTAACTACTATTTACGAGAGAGAGAGAGAGAGATATATATATATATATATGTACGATTTTATATAAGATACATAACGACATAACTCTTTCAACTGCAACTACTATTTACGAGAGAGAGAGAGAGAGAGAGATATATATATATATATATATGTACGATTTTATATAAGATACATAACGACATAACTCTTTCAACTGTAACTACTATTTACGAGAGAGAGAGAGAGAGAGATATATATATATATATATATGTACGATTTTATATAAGATACATAACGACATAACTCTTTCAACTGTAACTACTATTTAAGAGAGAGAGAGAGAGAGAGAGAGAGATGTACGATTTTATATAAGATACATAAAGAAATAACTCTTTCAACTGTAACTACTATTTAAGTAGCCTTTGATATGTAATACATCTTACTAGTTACAACTATTGCACATTCTGAGTTCCACGATTTTCGTGCCCCGGGGAGTTGCCATAAACTTGCCCTTGCTCCCTCACGTCTCTGAACATGGAAAGAAATGAGTTGATTCCTTCTGAAGAAGCACCTCCTAAGATCCACAACAACAGTGAACTAAATGAATTCATGTTCCCAGCGTTGGGACCGTTTTCGCCTTGTCGAAGGTCATCAGATTGACCTGGAATCTCAGGATTGTTGTTTTCTGATCGTTCTGATCCAGGAGCTTCTGCTCTATTTCCTGGCGTTGCTTGCTCGGATCCAGGTCTCAAGCCTGGTCCAGGGGTAATCTCTGGATTTGGTGGAACTAGGGTTCCTGTTATTCAATCGTGTAATGTGTAGTGTCGATGCAAGAATTGTAGAGGAGGTAATGTGGAAATCTGGATGTTGCTGAAACTGAGACCGTCGGTTTACCATAAACCTTTGCAGGGCTGGTACCTGATGAGACATGAAATTAGGCAAAACCAAAATAAAACAGGGCTGGTACCTGATGAGACATGAAATTAGGCAAAACCAAAATAAAACAAACCAACAGTCTAACACAATGATCACAACAGGGCCCTATTCAGGATAAATCTTCAATTAAAGACTACTGTGATTGAGCAGAAGAATATAATGAGCTCTGCCCTATTAGTACATTCTTCTTCTTGGTAAAAACAATTTCAAACTGAAGACAAATGATCAAAGGCAATTGCATGCAAATATTCTGATTTAAGAATATACTAATTTAGCATAAGATACTAATCATCAAGGATCAGTATCACAAAAATAATTTTGTTCCAAGGATTAGTTACCTCAAAGCGGTTCCAGAAGTACAGAATGAGGTGCTGCATAAACGATGCAGTTGTAGCAAGTGCCAAATACGAAAAACCTAGAATATTAATAAAGTTATACTTCAAAAATAAAATTAATAGTTTAAGTTAAAAAAAAAAGGAGTGACAGTACCATACCGTAAGCATATGAGAAGAAATATATGTGGAAAACCAGAAAATAGAGCAAAAAGAAGCGAGGAAAGAACTTCATTGAGATTGGTGTTCGGACACTGCAATTCAATAACAAGATTATTCATATTAGAAGTAAATGACAATTAAGAGGGTATGCTTAATGCATGGTCAAATATGTCAAAGTACTGCTTAATAAGTGACATCTCTATGGCCTTCATTGGGCCACAGAAATCATATCTAATGAGCATTGCTCGAGCCAAAAACCAGCTCAGCATACATCAAAGCCAAAGATACAGGCATTTGTTGGCAAAAAACCACAGTGCTTGCCTGCTTGGACAGGCATAATCTACCTTGTCTTAAGATGGCTATTCATCTGCCAACCTAAGACAAAATTCATACGTGTATGTCTGCTTTTACTAAGTACTATTAAAATGAGAGAGAGAGAGAGAGAGAGAGAGAGAGAGAGAGAGAGAGACACCTGATCAGAGTAAAAAGCTCACACAACCATACAAGAATTAAAACCATGAAAGCCAATAGTTGATCGTCATAAAACTCGAACAAGAAAAAGAGGATACCAATCATTATCTGCATAATCCAACCAACAAGCATCCATAAAACACACAGAGGGTGTAGAAATCTAAAAAAAGTACAAAAAAAATGAAAGGACATGACAAAGAAAATCATAAATACATTTTACAGAATACGTGTAACTCATCATTATAAAATCACAATGGTAACTCATTAATATCCAGGCACCGGTATAACTAGCTAATAGTAAACAGCCAAGATAAGATGTATTCCTACCGGTACAAAGACGAGTGATTCAATTACATGCACAAAGATCAACTGAAATGTTGGAAGCCGATGCCGAGCATGGTGCTGAAGCTGCACTGCAATAATTTGAGAATAAAAGACATCCAATCATATCATATTTGGAGAAAAAATGGACAGTAGAAATAATGATGTATTATGGCACTGCCGCACTGGCACCCCATGTATGCTTCCACCTTTCTCAGGTTTTACCCAATGTATCCACAAATCCACAAATTTAAGGAACGAAGACAAATTCCTAGATAACCTAACAAACTACCGGAACTCTTAAGATTTCAAAAACTTGATGCAACAAATCAATAACTATCTCAAAGAAGTTGTTCAATCAATTAACCAAAGAAATGAACCAAATCTGATAAATTCATATATTTTCTGGTGCTTGCACCATGTAACATCCCCTAGGCCTAGTCACAAAATGAAATAAAGCACACCTGTAAACTTCAGCATACGAGTCTGCGTCTCTCTCAAAGTAAATGACACTGACATTGTGGTTGTGAAGAAGACGAAAAGTGACATCATAAGCACCCCACACTTAGTCACGAGATAATCTGCACAAAAGGAGGTCAGGCAATACAAGGTGTCATTCTTCCTATTACAATTTATATTAATATATTAGTTACAAGTAGAAAATATATATCTCTAACCATCTCAAAATCAGCAAGATTGGTAATCAGTTATAACTAAGAAGCCAATATTTAAATTACAAGATTGAGAAACTTTAGCTACCATACCACAATGACAATTTCTGAATATAATTTCGCATTAGAGATCTTCAGCATACACAGGTTTTCTATTTCCCTGATTCTTCAGTATACATGACATTTGCAAAAGAATGCAAGTGCATTTCCTTCCAATGACAATGCTATCCACAGTCCACTTAAATGGCTCTTCATTTATTAATTTTTTTTCTTTTGTGGGAGAGGGAAAGGGTGGGAAGGGAGGATTGTTTGTTCTGGCTACTCGAGCCAACTAGTTTATAGACTTGGTGGCAACTGATACAGTTGTCATTTTGATTTCCCTGTAGACCTAATCTCATGGTCAGTTAGGGTAATACTTATATGGAGGAACAGAATCGTGAAACAGAAGTTCCAGTTTTGGCATTCCCATTCCAAAGTCGTGAAACATTTAAAAACTTCCACAAAAAAGTACTGAGAAAAAGAAAATAATATTCCTTTTACTCCTGTTATCTTGTACACAGTTTGAGGGATGCAAATGTCATTTTCAATCAAATTATTATAAATGTAACACACTGACCATTTATCATTTAATTAATCAATAGTTTTAAAACTCGAAAGGCCGTGCAAGGTGGTCAAGCCTTCCCGAGGCGAGGGGGCAGCCTCAGCCAGAAAATGGTAAAAAAATAAATTTTAAAAATTTTAAAAAAATCAATAAAGTAGAAAATATTCAATAAATTTATTTTAAAAAAATAAACAACTTAACACTAACACTACATCCAAAGGTGATAAATATATATGTATGTATCTACATATATATATATATATATATATATATCATTTAAGTTACGGATTTCAGAATCAATGTCAAACTTATAAAAAAATCATCTAGAATAAAAATAAAATAAAACAAAACAAAGTTAGCCGAATAAGATTTTGATTTTGATTTTTTTTCTAATAAGAAAACAATTATAACACATGAGATATTTTGTTATATAAATTGAGCAGTAAAATTTTATTAACATTGAAACAAAAAATAAATAACATTTAAGTAAAATATGGACTCTGAGGCCCATTTAATGTTAACAATCCAAGCAAAGCTGGCCCAATCCCATCAAAACCCTAAATACAAATACCCTCACAGCCTCACTTACAATTTATAGTTTATATCAAGAGCCTCTCACGTTTTTCACTCTCTCAAAAACCCTAGTCTCTAGTTTCAACAGCAGCAGCGATCAGTAATAATGGCTGAGAGAGGTGGGGACCATAGATCTTTCGGACATGGGTTCGGTCACGGCGGCCCTAGAGGGTATTTGTATTTTTAGTTCTTTCTTTTTATTAAACGCCTCTGAGTCGACTCGGCAGAGTCGAGTAGATTCGACCTAGAGGCGGCAGCCCCGGTGCGGAAGAGGCTGCTTTTTAAGCCAAAACCTCTGGTGCGGCTACAACAGTGCGTTTCCGGCGAGAGACAGGGTGAGGCGGCCTCGGGGCGGCCGCCCCAAACCGAGTTTTAAAACTATGAATTAATCTACATACTTTGTGTATGTGCTCAAAAGTTTAAGTTCTTATCAGCTTCCCGTTAGTGTGGAAATCAGCCAACATCTATTGACCCTGACAATAGAACAACAAAGTGGGATCCATACAAGACAGAAAGTGCATGAATGTTCTCAAGGAATATTACCCACCTACGCAGACCGAAATCAGCCAACAACTATTGACCCTGGCAATAGAACAACAAACTGGAATCCATACAAGATAGAAAGCGCATTAATGTTCTCAAGGAACATTACCCACCTATAAAAACCGACCCCCCACCCCACACCCCATCTTGCAAAAGAATCAACAAAAAAAAAATTAGGAAAAATGAATTGACCACCATCACCACCATTAACCCAAAAAGAAATGGCTCAACAATACTATTTAAACTCTAATATGTCCCCTATCATACCTGGACCTGAATCCAAATACAAATAAAACATAATTTAGTAAATTGAATGAAGGATTTTTAGCATTCAACAACGAGACATCTTAGTCAACTATGCTTTGGCACCAGTGTACCACGCTGAAACATCATCAATTAAAAAACCTAGAAGAAAAGAGCCCGACAATAATACTTTGACAACAATTGACCACATAAGATGTAAGATGAAATGCATTACTGGCATGTTATAGCATGACAAGGCAGCCTCATTGCATAAAAAGCACCTTGTGAAAGCAACAAACCTCCAAATTTTGCAGGACCTTCCGGTGGTTCCTGTGCATAACTAAGATTGTAAAACTCTGTTGTTTGATAATTGTAAAAATAACCTGCAACCAATATCCCAAAATTTATTAAACATAACTGGAATGTTGACCAACTCAAAGTCACTATGTACGGAACCATCCATCAACTCTGCATTTTGACATTTCAAAATTTATATCATTAGTGGAAAAGCATCCAGAGAACAAATTATACCTTGGCCAGGAGAATTCAGTAAGCTATTCATCAAAATAGTATCATATCCAACAAATCTGTTTATAAGAAGTTGCTGCCACCTGTTATAAATATGAAAAATAAGTAAAGACAGTCACTTAAAAAATCTTTTCGCGGTTAACCTGAACATGTATTAAGCTGAAGCTTAAAACTGCAACAAGATTTTGATTTTATGAGAATCATCTGATGAACTTCCAAATTGTTTTAACTTTTAACATCGTACAATCTTTAGGCTCAGCATGTTACTATGTTAGTTCCTACTATTGATTTCAGAAAGACACAAATTTCTTGGTATACTGAACTTGTAACCATAATATGAAATCATAAGGCAATTAGCAACAAAATTAGGAGTTGGAATATTTGTTCCCACGGCAAAGCTGACAAATTATTAAACACTAAATCAATAATTTAAAAAATTCAAAATTTACTGCATGCTATTTCAACTTTGCTCTCAGACAAACTAACATGAAATAAAATTTATCATTGACAGAATTTTTTAAGAATAGTGCCCACAGTCCGCCTCTATATATATGGCCAAGTACAACACCAAACCACTAATACTGAAGATAAAGCCTTAAAAGACTTCATCACAATGGTTATTGTTAGACTTAATATTATTGCTTAATCCCTTGGTCACAAGTTTAAGCTTTTCAGTCTAACGATTATTTAACATGATATCGTAACCAAATCTTACCAAGTGATCCACGGTTTGAGTCCCCTACATTAATGTATTTGTGTGTGTGTGTGTGCGTGTGTGTGTATTTCCCTTTGAATTTATTTTGTATCTAAATTTTCAACTATACTTGGGTTCCTTCTATGTGACAAGGCTGTCAATCTTGCACATGAGAAGGTGCTTTAGAGCTTAGTACGATTGTTGGAATGCTTACCTACAAGCATAAACTTTTCCATCAAATAATTTCTTTAACAGCAGTGGTAGTTTTAAGTATTACTGGTGTAACACCAAGATTCTAATCCCTTACAGTAAAAGGAAAATAAACAAACACCGAGGTTAATATTTTGACAGATACTGATACAAATTCAAGCAGTTCTCAAAACAAGAGGATCTCAATCAATTTTCATGGAGAGAGAAACAAGCCAACATTTCAATAAAGTTTACAGTAACCTTTATTTGTACAATGATGACTTACATTTCAAACAGATCTTCTGCACATCTAGATGGAACTCTGAACATAAATATCCTAGTTCAACTGCTATTATCATATCAAAAAGTGGAATTTACATAGTCTGTTCAGTTTCCATTGAATTTCACATGACACCTATAAAAATGATACTCACAATAGGCATAGATCGAATAACAAACTCATCAGGATCTTATATTGTGTATATAGTGTTCAGTTCTTTCTTATCATTGAAAATCAGAAATTTAGAAGATCAGTTTTCCAGCAATACATGCAACAAAGTATTTATAGTTCCTGAGAATTCTTATTCCCTGCTCTAAATATCATTCTACCTTCAGTTCTTGAATATGAGAATGGATGTCCATGCCAAAATAACAGTTTATAATTTAAATTAAATAAGTATAAAAAAGACAATCTAGTGTCAATTTCAACACAAGCCAACATGCAGTGTATCTATGTTCAGGAAATATAACCTGTTCCCAAAGCAGGAATGCCGAGCTGATATGCTAATATTAACAGTACGTATGTTATGCCGAGACCTGGCTGACTCAGGTAGCAAGAAATACCCCTACAGAACAAATACTTTAAATAACATCAGAAAATATTTGATTAAAACAACCTTCAACAGCTCTGCATAATCTTTGATCAGAAGATATCATTAACCGATAAAAGTTAACTTAAAGTAAGAATAGAGGGAAAAATTACCTTTTCCATGGTGTACAAATAAGTAGGTTCATATGCTTTGCTTCTGTTCTCAAGCCACTGCACTGTAAATAGATGGCATAGTTGTTTATTCCATTAAAGTGATTAGGATGACAGAAATAGAGAGAAAGTAGTTATACTTCACAATAACACTTGAATTGTTTAATCTACATATTTACCTAAGTTTTGTAATAATCACTTAACAATTCACACTCAACAATGGTAAGCATTACCATCAGATGTCCAGAATTGGGAGACATGGTAAAAGATTTCAATGGAACTCCCACAAACTAATACTCTAAGAGTATTGATTTTCAAGCTATTGTTGATTTATTTTACTATAAAACAATTAGGAACATAAAAGTCACTGCAAACTCCTTCAGAACCCTTTTAACTCACCAAAGGCTAAAATTACATGCCATCAATACCCCTAATAGGATTGATTGCAATCCCCCGATGACAGGATAAAACCAAATTTCCAAAACAATAAATGAAAATTTGTTTCTTGTTTGGATAATGTAAAATATTTGAGAAACAAGCCATGAAGACAAAATTTAGTGTGCACAATATAAATAAAACCCCAAAATTGATCTAGAATTTAATATATGCACCCATTGGAATGGAAAAAGTTTCAATTCCAACCCATTAAACACCAAAACCACTTATTAGACGGAGACTTAGTTTCTCTCATGGAACTTTTCTGATCTTTTAAATGAGACAAATCATTACTATACAAAATATTTTAAGGTCACAACATTGCATATACAGTTAAAAGGATGGTTATACCTGCATAAGAGTTTATTCTGTCCAAGTAAAGTATATGCAACCACTTTGGAATGTCAAGATTTATATGTATCCCTGTAATATTCTGCAATATAAATTTCGATATTTTAGCATGGAGAATTTAAAATCAGAAGAATTGGATTATGATTCTATGAGGTACATTCTGACTGTGTTTCTACAGTTAATTAACATAATCCATTGCTCTTATAACTTCTTTCCATTGCTCTCATGGCTTTAGACAAGAAAACATAGTGGCAGACAAACTTGCTAAATTCAGTATTTCTTCTCAGGATTTCCGTTGGCTAAATAATCCTTGACAGTAAATGAATTCATTTTCTCCTCCATAATAACTGGGATTGCCCCACTATAGATTATGCTAGTTCTCCTATCATGTTTTTGTTTATTTATTCTTTTAGTTTTTCATCCCCATTCACTTGTTAGCAATTGTACTCTATTTTTTCTTCTCATGTACAACTTTGAAAATAGTGCGAGTGCATGCATGGGTAGGCGGATGGGTGGGTGAGAGATTGTGGTGAGAAATAACATCAATATCCATTGGCTGCATCATTGGAACTTCAAAGTATCAGACAAAAATTCTGTGGAATGTAGAAAAAAGTGGATAGAAACCAAAAGTTACAATATCTCTATCTATAATATATATATATATATATATATAAGTATCAGGTGCAGACCACATGAAATACAAAGCAACTCAATGTTAAATTCTTGTTAGTCTACATGAAATATATACACAGACAGTTAGAAACTGAGAATGATTGTGTGTGAAATAACTCCCTAAGGGCGTTGGAGGTCTATTAGGAGCAATATTAGTGATGTTTGGTTTCCTAAAAAATCTGCAGTCAAGATTAAAAACCTCTCATTGTTTTCTTTTACAAAAAATTGCAATCCAAATACCAAAAATTTACAACTAAAGACATCCTAAATAGGGTGCTTTGGTTCTTACAATATTAAAGAAAATGAAAAGCTAGGATGCAGAACCACTGAAGGAAGCTTTAGGAAAATATTTTCATCAAGCATTAGGGAGGTTTGCCTGATTTACTCACCCACAGCTTCTGGACACTTACAAAGATTTGATGTGCTTGTCTCCAAAGGAAAGATAGACGTCTATACCACTTTTTTCCAAAATGAATAATTGCTGCTTTAAATGTCTCCTTGGCTGATAAAGGGAAGCTATTGCGTGGCTCCTTATCAATTTTACTGACAGCATCATTTGCTGTGGGCTTGGAGTTTTGACTGTTGGCAGAGTTTTCTGGTGGATGTTCAACAAGTTCAGTTTCAGTCTTCCAGAACTTCCACGCCAATTTGCCCTTCCTAGAATTGGATCCAATCCAATTCAACCAAAACTTTGCGGTATAAAATGTGAAAACATCTTCATCCACATTTACTACTTCTAACTTATTAGTCTCAATTTCCACATTCGGAACATCTGCAACAATAGATTCGGACTCATTCTGTGACCACAAGCCTGCACTGGTTATCTATGTCAAAAAACAAAAATTGTGTCTTAGTCAATACAATTGACCAACTTAAGAAAGAAACTCAAATTACCTATAAAATACAAATTAAACCCAAAAAATATATATATATAATCAACTGGACTCTTATGATAAAATTTTAACGAAAAAAGAACATAAGTTTGAACATCATTTATTAGGAGGTACCAATAGTAAATAGAAGATGCAGATGCTCCAGAAGGTCAATTAGTTTGCAAAAACTTTTTGTTGATAAATTTTGATTGTTACATTGCTTTACAATTTACATATCAAATTAGACAACAAAAACACAAATAACTAATAATTCAATGATAATTTATGCAACATCATCAAGTTATAAGTACTAATGAAACTACCTGCAGAAGTTTTGGCACTAAATTTGGCTACATTGCTCAAAACGTAATAAAAAGGAGATAATCTAGTAACTGCAGCAGGACAAATGGAGGAAAGGGATAAACTCACTTCTAACATAGTCCAGGATAGGAGTTCAAAATTTGCAGAAAATATGTGATATCTCCACAACATATGATGGTTTTATAAGATATTACATATCAAGCTTGCCTATATAAAGCAACAAGAAGAATTCGTGAATAAGCAACACAAACTTGATTTTATAATGCCGATATCATATACCTTAATTTGTATAAGTTGGGCTTCTGCTGTCTCGAATCCAGAGAGTTCACTTGAGCAGCCAGGCTTTATAAGCAAAATAATCAAATATAAATCAGAGGGTGCACAAGATTACAAGAAAAACATATATATAATGAACACAAACGTAGGCACAGAAAGAGGCAGAAAGCAAATCAAACCAATAGCATTATTAAAAAATTAATAATAATAAAAGTGGCAAGCTTGAAACATTTGATCTAAAAGTAAAGAAATTATGTATAATCAAAATGCATAACCAAGAAGTAGTAGCTAGTCAAAGTTATCACTTAAAAATCATATTTAACATTACCCACCAACCAAAACATTGGGTAACGATACCAGCATCTGAAACGGCACCAGCTTTTTCATGAAATAACTGTAACACCTTACCATAATTTAATTTTACCTTTGCATTTTCATGAACAAAGAAAATGATCCAATCTGCCAGCAAGAAAACGTCATGCCATTCGAACCGTCCTCCCATAAATCTTAGGTCAACCGTAACAATCAGAAATACCTTAACAGTGATTTGTCCCAAATACATAACATGTAACAATTTGCCACGCCTAAAACAATCACAGTTCAAGCATAAACCCTAAACAACCAATACCTTTTTCTTTCTTTGTCAAAATAACTCAATCCAAAGCTCTATAACTATAACCTAACCCTAATTTTCTAAACCAAAACAAATCGTATTTGCTATTTCGACGAGTCAAACCTAAAACAATCCGTACACTTGTTCACCAAAACCAACAAGTTAACATTTCGCAACTAATTCAAATAATAATAAAAATAAAATGAAAAGAAACAAAAACCTGTTGAACATAATTGGCGTGCATGACAACGAGAATACAAAACAAAGTGATGGCAATGAAGAGATAGATGTACTCCAAAGCAGCTCGAACCCTCGGCGTCAGCATCTGCGAAAATCTCTCCTGCACGCGTATAAATGTCTGCTCCGGATCCATTGATTTTTTTTTCGTTTTTCGAATCTTGTAGGAGGGCTGATTTTGAGTTGTCGTGTGTGAAAATAGAATGTTTGAAATTGAATGAAGAATATGGGTGGTGATTGGAGACACGGATTACTGTGTAACCCATCGGGATTGGATACGGATTTACTCTTATTCGTCTTGACCGCAGCAGAAAACGACGTTTACAGTATTTTCAATTATTTCTGCGTCCTAAATTAATTAAGTAGATACTTTAATGTTGATCTATTAAAGCTAGGAAGCACGAGTAATCCATTTTATAGAGGTAATTCATATCTAATTCGTATTCGGTTCGGATACTCCAGGATATGAATCCGACATCTCAAATGGTGTATTTGTTGACTCCAAGATATTTATCTGATACGTCAAATGATGTATCCGTTGACTTTAGGATATATCCTGACTTATCCTCCCCATATCTTGGATGTATCCTTACAATGAAGGTATGTTTCAATTGTGGGATGTTGGATAAGGTTTTGATTCCATGTACACGGAAAATGCCAGGATACTTGAGATTTTAAACCTTACTCTTTATGAACCAAATTTAGAGATCGAATTATTTAAATTCTTTAACAATGTGAATGATGATAATTAAGTTAATTAGGAATTTAGAATATGTTTTATGAGATTTTTTAATATGATATAACCTATGTGACATATGTTTTATTTGGATTTTATAATATGTTATGACTTATGTAACATGTTTTAATTGGATCTTGTAATATGTTATTTTGTTATGACCTTACGTAGTTATATGAAATGTTTTATTTGAATTTTAAATATGTTTTGATTTTGATTGAATTATCAAATACGTTTTCATTATATTATTATTTTTTTAATATATATATATATATTATTTTAATTGACGTATCCTGCAGTATCTGTATCCTAGTTTTTGGAGATTTGTTGTTGTTAATAGCCAAAATTGGCTAAGGACCAAAGGGAAATTTTCCACCTCCCAGACCGGGTTCCATACCCGAGAGTTTCCACCAGGAGACCTCTCTATCCAGAGCCGAACTACGATACCACCCTAGGAACAAGGACGGGTTCCAGAAACATCCGGGATAGAGCCCGGAACGATCAGATCTAGCCCGCATCACCAAAACTAGAAGCTCCCCGAAGTCGAGGTCACCTCGCAAATGCTCCAGAGACTCGCCTGTACCTCGATTGACACAGAAGAATGTCCCTAGAAGGCCTGCACCTAGCTTCGAAAGGTCAGGGAAAGCCACACCTAACTTCGAAAGGGTCAAGGGAAGCCAGATCTGGCTCCAAGCTGGATGAAACTTCTCAGATATCAAGGTCAGAACACTAATCAACCTCACTGGTTGGTGCACCACACCATGCCATATTCAACGACCTCTATAAAGGATCATGCTGAAAGGATACGAGGGATACACTGAATCACATCTGGAAACGTTACCTATATGCAGAACAAGTAATAGAATCCAAAAAGGAAACAAACTGATCTCCACCACGATACTCTCAATTCGGCAAAGTCAATGACATTAAAACGAGAAATCCCGCCCGATAAGAAGGGGAGAGACTGAGAAAATCATGGGGAGAATCAGTCTGTGTGACCTACAAACTATGTATAAATAGAAAAGAAAGGAAATGAAAAATATGAGACTACTATTCGACAGGCATAGGACAAACAATCAACCACTCCCTAGAGAGAGTTGAGAGCAAAGATAAAAGAATTTCTTTGTTTGTATACCATGCACGTTCAATAAAAATATTCTTGCTTTCTTTTGGATGAATGGTATCATCATTCCTTGTCATTTTATAAATCATTGCTACACATATAATAAATCTTGGGCACCACCTACGTGGTAGTGGTCTCGAGGGCGTTAACTGAGATTTCTCATTCCCGAGTGAAATTTCCGTTAACACTTTCTGGTGCCGTCTGTGGGAAATACCCTACAGCCCAATTAACCAATTATTTGCATTTACATTTTCAGTTGTTTTACAGGAACTATGAGGCTCCGCTCCTCCCAAGGCCAACATAGAGTCCCGGAGCAACCTCCGGCGAGGCTAACACGAAAGGCCCCAAGAAAGGGGAGAAAGTCTGGATATAGTAGTCAAGCTCCGATCCAGACAACCAGTAAGTGGGCTACTGGCCACCCTATAGTGAGTCAGGCAGTGCTCGACCAACAAGCGGCGGCCTTCGTAGAATCCGTCCGCGTCCGCCTCCGCGCTGAAGGCATCACGATCCAGCCAACCAACCTGAATGATCAGGGAGAGCCGAGCAGGCTCGGAGCTAGGCCACCTGCTTTCTGTAGGGAAAAATCGATATAAAACGCAGCGGAAGAAACGAAAAATAGATTTCGTATGGTTTAAATTTTTCTCAAAGTTGAACCTTAACCTTTTAATTAATTAAACTCAAATATATACGGTTAGAGTTAAATACCTCTTGACGCGTGATCCGATTGACTTGCGTCGATTGGTAATCCGTAAAATCTTTTCCGATGCCCGTGAACAGTACCCGCGTGAACAGTGATTGTAAACAGTACCCGCGTGAACAGTGATCGTGAACAGTACCTGCGTGAATAGTAATCGTGAACAATACCCCCCCCCCCCCCCCCGTGAATAGTGATCGTGAACAGTACCGCGAGATCTTCCAATCCGAACACGTACGTGAATCACCTAGGAGCGTGGTCTCTCTTTTTCTTTGAATTGCAAACCTGAGAATGGATGAACAAAGTTTTCTTTTTCTTTTGTTAGTCACAAAACAATCAAAAGAAGATAAAAATTATACCGGTCACTTTTGAGTTCTCAATCTAATGATCGAAACTCGCATGAACCTAATTCGATGTTATACACACAAGCTTATTGATGAACAAGCAATCAGTGTACTATCAAAGAATAATCTCTTCTCTCTTTTATGTTTAGTAGAATAAAAATTATCCTTTTCTATGAATTGAGAAGAAAAAGAAAAATTGAATCATTCCATCAACTATCGTGGCCGAATTCTATATGTGGTATTATATAGGTGGCCGAAATTTTGCTTCCTCTTCTATTTAGATTGCCGAAATCTTCCTCTAAATGGACTAGGGTTGCCGCAAATCACATACCAAAAAGAGTTTGTGTTGCACCCTAATTTCCATCAACCTTTAGACTTCAAAACCTAATCCAACTCATAGATATTTTTATTCTTTTATTGACTAAATAAAAAGACTTCTTATTTGATTAAATAAATAAAATTATTTATTTATTTTCTTATCAAACAAGTCTTTTACTTTTAATATACTACTACCAATAGTATAACTTTAGGAAATATATTTCCTGATCAGAAAAAGATTTGTTTCTTAATTAAACAATTAATTAATAAATTAACTAATTCTTATTTAATTAAAACAATGAAACAAAATAATATATTAGGTTAATATATACACCTTGCCGCCCCACTTATATAAATGGGTCATATATTATTTTCTTATTTCATTTAATCCATTGGACTTTAAATAAAAGCCCACATGTGAACCAGACTCATTCTTACTAAAAGAAACAAGCCCACATGTCTCCTTTTAATATATTAATATAATAGTGCAGCCCATTAATTAAATAATAGACATATTATATTCTTGATATATTAAAAACAATTCTAGATGGACCCTTAAATCGGCCCGGTAGAATATATCAAGTGATCCATGCAAATACGTGTGGATTGGGGATCTTGGCGGGCTATCTAAATTTAAGCTTTAATAGACACAACCTAATCACAATCAACAAATGATTCACTTAGATCCAATCTATTAATTTTAACTCATTCCGCTAAAGAGCTAAAATTGAACTCTTAAATAAAGATAGAATAAGGAGATGTTTCTCATTCATACCCTAGACAATCTTATAGGAGATGGTGTATCCTCGTGAATAATATCAGTAATCCCCAAGAGCTCATAGACCGCCTATAGCTCTCCAAGTTACCATATTTCCTCATATGACCACATTTCGAACTTGGATACTTTGACTTGTCCAGAAGCCATGTTTTCAATAATCATTATTGAAAACTCAACGTTGAGATTTAATATCCAATACCTCAAAACATCCATATGATGATATTATACTCTTATTTAATAAATTGAGCCACGATGTCCATATCTATAAATGAAGTCCTCTATCGATTAACAAATGTATACCACCAAACTATCGAGGATAGACTATGCTATATAATCGTACTCATTGGTAGCTCTAATGATAACACTTGCAACCATAAGTCCATCATTTATCTCAGGATTAAGATAGACTCTTCGATTCTCCTCTTTAATGAAAAGACTTATATCTAGTGACGGTTCTAGATAAAGTATTTCATTGTGATCCAGTTCAATGCACCTAGTGCACTAGATTCTTTTACTCGAAAACCTTTCGATGATTTTAGACTCATCATATTCATTTGATCCCACTCAAATGCTAGTAAAAGAATTCTACAACTTTAACAAGATAGAGGTGCCCAACCTTTAACTTAAGTTGTGAACGTTATTCAAGACTAACTAAAGAATTGTGTCTACCTCATACATATCCGGATGTATGAACAATTCTTCATGTCTCATAGTCTTTTGACCTTATGATTATTTACCTTGACAATTATAATAATAAATGCAATAAGTAATTGTAAGAATCAGAATTCACTTTATTAATATGAGAAGATTGTCAATTACAATATTACACTCTTGCCATTGAGCATATTCCTAACAATCTCCCACTTGCTCTATAGCAAGTGTGTCATATCTCTCATTCCCATGTTCTCTAGATGTCCATCAAAGCTCTTCTGAGGTAGAGCCTTTGTGAAAGGATCCGCTAGATTTTCTGCTGACGCGATTTTGGTGATCGTCACGTCTCCCCTATGAACAATTTCCCTCAAAAGGTGATACTTCCTTTCAATGTGTTTACCTCTCTTATGACTTCTTGGTTCTTTCGAATTAGCCACTGCACCACTGTTGTCACAGTGTATAGTGATCTGCTTATTCGCACTAGGAACCACTTCTAAGTCAATCAAGAATTGGCGGAGCCAAACAACCTCTTTGGCAGCTTCACATGCAGCAACATACTCAGCTTCCATGGTTGAATCAGCAATACAAGATTGCTTGATACTCCTCCATATGACTGCTCCTTCTCCAATGGTAAACACAGATCTTGATGTGGATTTTTTGGAGTCAGAATCCGACTGGAAATCAGAATCTGTATACCCAACGGGAATTAAATCCCCTCCAGAGTATACAAGCATATAATCTCTAGTTCTCTTGAGATACTTGAAAATATGCTTGACTCCCATCCAATGATCAGGACCAGGTTTCGATTGAAACCTGCTAACTATGCCAACAGCAAAACAAATATCTGGTCTAGTACAGAGCATTGCATACATGAGACTCCTAACTGCTGAGGCATATGGAACTCTACCCATGAATTGCTCTTCATGCACATTCTTAGGTGTTTGACCCTTAGAAAGTTTGATTCCATGTCTAAAAGGTAACATACCTTTCTTGGAATCTTGCATGGTGAATCTATACAAGATTTTATCAATGTATGAAGCTTGGGATAATGCAATCGTTCTATTCTTTCTATCCCTTAGTACTTGGATACCAAGAATATAACTTGCTTCTCCTAAGTCCTTCATAGTCAAATTGTTTTGCTAATCATTCTTTCACTGATGTCAATACACCTACATCGTTTCCAATGAGTAGTATATCATCAACATAAAGAATGAGGAAACCAACTTGTCGCCTTTGATCCTCTTGTATACACAAGGTTCGTCAGGGTTTTGAATAAATCCAAAACCCTTTACAACTTGATCGAACCTTATGTTCCTAGGATCTGGATGCTTGCTTTAGTCCATATATGGACTTTTTCAACTTGCATACTCTTTCTTCTTGGCCTTTTTCAATGAATCCCTCTGGTTGCATCATGTAAATGCTCTCGTCAAGACTTCCATTAAGGAAAGTTGTCTTGACGTCCATTTGCCAAATCTCTAGGTCTAGAGATGCTGCAATGGATAAAAGTATCCTAATGGATTTAAGCATGGCCACAAGTGAGAAGGTTTCCTAGTAATCGATACCTTCTTTCTGTGTATAACCTTTAGCTACTAGTCTAGCTTTAAAGGTTTCCACCTTACCATCCATACCTCTTTTCCTCTTGTATACCCTATTTGCACCCAATGGGTTTTATCCCTTTAGGCAAGTCTACAAGGGACCAGACTTTGTTATTGAACATCGATTCAATCTCGGATTGCATTGCCTTTTGCCAATGACGACAATCAACATCCTCCATAGCTTCCTTGTACGTGTAGGGATCATCGTAGTCCGAGAGATTCTCAACAGATTCTCTTATACCGATATATCTTTCGGGTTGTGTTCTAACCCTCCCACTACGACGAGGAATGGTAGGTTGTTGATCTTGTGTTGGAGTGGAACTTACAATTGGGCTGGGTTGTGAAACCTCTTGTGGAATTGTATCTCCTGACATCTCATTCAGGACAATTCTACTTTTGGGCACAAAATTATTCATATAGTCCTTTTCTAGAAATGAAGCATTTGTTGAAACAAATACTTTTAGATCAGAAGGACTATAGAAATAATATCCTTTAGTTCCTTTTGGATACCCCACAAATATACATGTTTTCGAACGGGACTCCATCTTTTCTGTCTTTCCTTTCAACACATATGCAGGACAACCAAATATCCTCATGTGTTGTAAACTAGGCTTTCGCCCAGTCCACAATTCATGTGGGGTTTTAGGGACAGATTTAGATGGTACATCATTTAGAATATATATTGCTGTTTGTAGAGCATATCCCCAAAAAGAAATAGGAAGTGTTGAATAACTCAACAATGATCTAACCATCTCTAAAAGAGTCATATTTCTCCTTTCTGTTACCCCATTTTGTTGAGGTGTACCTGGTACACAAAACTGAGAAACTATCCCATTATCAATAGGATATTGCTGAAACTCTCCAGATAGATATTCTCCACCAAAATCAGATCTCAAGATTTTTATATGTTTCTCAAGCTGATTTTCTACTTCAGCTTTGAATGCTTTGAACATATCAAATGCATCCGACTTATGTCTCATGAGATACACATAACCAAATCTTGAGTAATCATCTGTGAAGGTGATGAAGTACTCATATCCACCTCTAGCTTGAATGCTCATAGGACCACATACATCAGTGTGTACTAGTCCTAAACATTCAGTGGCTCTTGCACCTTTTGTATTGAACGGCCTTTTGGTCATTTTACCTTCCAAACAAGATTCACAAGTTGGTAGATCATCAACCTTTAAGTCACTTAAAGGTCCGTCACATACCAATCTTTTAATCATATTAAGGTTAATGTGACCTAGGCGTAAATGCCAAAGATAGGTTTCATCTTTTGATAATTTTACTCTTTTATGATTAGGTTCCGTTATTTCTATGTCTAACGAGTGAGAGATATTTCTATGCAAAAAGAATAAACCGTTTTCCAATGTACCTTTGCAAACAACTTTGTCATTCATACTAATAATAAAAGTTTTATTAAAAGTAACCGAATATCCAAACTTATTTAAACAAGAAACTGAAATTAAATTCCTCTTGAATTGAGGTACATAATAAACGTCTATTAAATCTAAATGCCTACTAGAATCTAAAATAACTCTAATATCTCCCACTGCACTTGCAGACACTAATGTTCCGTTGCCCAAGCGCAAATTGACTTCGTCTTCATTCAACCTTCCTTTTTCCTGAAACCCCTTCTTCTTTCTTTTTCTGGGACTTTGGGCAATCTCTTTTCCAATGTCCCTTTTCACTACAAAGGAAGCATTTCCCTTTGATCTTGGTTACTTTCTTGGTTTCCTTCTTTTTAGGCCAAAGTTGCTTTTTCTTCTGTTGTTTCTTGACCTTCTTACGGGTCTTAACAGTAGCAACTTTACCAACCAAATGAATCTCTTGACCTTTGTTTTTCACAAGGATCTTTTCAGCGCTTTGAACATCTTGCATCAGGCCCTGCAAGGTGTATTCCTTTTTGTTCAAGGTGTAGTCCAACTTGAACTGATCAAAGGAATCTGACAGTGAGTTAACTACCATATCAATTTTGGTCTCACCATCAATCTCAGCACCATTTAGTTCAGCAATATTGAGATGTGCTATGACTTTCATCATGTGATCTTTCACAGATTGTCCAGGTTTCATCCTAAGATTCATAAAAGCAGTCACTGCCTCTCTCTTAGTCATCCTAGACCTCATAGAAAACATTTCCTCTAGAGACATCATTATATCAGCAGCGGACTCTATTCCTTCATGTTGTTGTTGCAACACGTCGGAGATAGTGGCCATAATGTAACATTTTGCCATATCATCAGAAGTCTTCCACTGCTCATACTCATCTCTTTGCATCACATTAGATTCATTATTAGGAAGAGGTGGTTTAGGAGTGGTCAGAACAAACTTATGTTTTTCACTTTGCAGCAACAACCCAATTTTCCTTTTCCATGTTACGTAGTTATCTCCAGTTAAGGTGTTATCTTTCAGGATGTTCATAAGTGATGGGGTCATGATTTCTGATTAAAACAAAAACATATATAAGTAAATAATCATGATAATAGCACTTTTAAAAATTTATCTTGAATTAAAATAAATAATTCAATCATAAAAATTCAACGGTGATCCAACACCCATAAATGTTACGCCTCCTTTGGGAGTTCGCACTATTTACTAGTTAAACTAGGTCCCACCTAATTGTTAACATAACATCCAGCGTTTTTAATTTTAGCCTTGTAATTTTTATTAACAAGAACTCTTGGGAGGATATTAATAAAATTACATTGAGTGTGTTACCAAGATATCGACCCTCAATTTTCTCTCACGAAAATCCCTCCTTGAGGAATAGATTTCGTTTAAGTCAATTGTCTAGTCTATCCTTGTAAGGAAGTATATTGTTAAATTCCATTTATGGACGCCCCTTGGGGGGATTACCAAAAATAATAAAACTCAACTAATCTTGGAGGCCATAGGCGCTCTTGCACACCTTCTCCCACTCAATTATTTAAGGCGTGTGATTAAATCCCAAAGAATGATTTTTACCAAGTTATCTAGATGACAATTAGATACCTAAATCATTCAATGCATGTTCATACCAAAAGAGATATATGAGTGGCACTCCTATTCTAAAATGTCATGTTATCATACAACAACAAATATTGTAATATTTAAGCAAAAATTAAATAGCAACAATTTTGGCCCATCCTAGAAAAGCAAGTAAATTACAATTGTTAGGAATACAAGATCTTCAGGTGGCCATCAACCATACGCTCATCCCTCGGCCTCCTCCCATGGACGTGCACAGCCCACAACCCCACAAAGGGGCTGCCTTGCGCAGCCCATAAGGCCACACAAGGCTGCCGTGCGCAGCCCACCAAGGATTGGGCTTGCCATGCGCAGCCCAATTCAGTCCTAGGGTGCGCACGGTGCTCGTTCTCGGTTCCGGTTGCTCCGTTTTTCTTCGTGTCTTCGAATTTTCAATACCCGAATACATTACATCATATTACGAATAAATTACTGCAACAAATTTTTTTATTTTATTTTACTGCAGTAAGATTTACAAAAAAAATACTGCACCTGATTACAAAAAAAAAAATACTACACTTATTTTACATACAAAAATAAATAAAACCCTAGCAACTACCAAGAAGAAATTATGGTGATAATAGACCACCCTTCTTGTTACAAATCCGAAACAAAAATTACATTGAAATTCTAGGACCAAAATTGAGCAATAACAATTCACTTTATAAAACATATATAAATCCATACATTCAACATGTAATTATATATGCGAATACCTAGAGTGCCATCTCTTTCTAAAACATGTATAATCACAATAAAAAAGAAATAGATTCACGTATATATACGTTAATTAATTAAAAGGTACAACTAGGCTCTGATACCAATTGTAGGGAAAAATCGATATAAAACGCAGCGGAAGAAACGAAAAATAGATTTCTTATGGTTAAATTTTTTTCTCAAAGTTGAACCTTAACCTTTTAATTAATTAAACTCAAATATATACGGTTAGAGTTAAATACCTCTTGACGCGTGATCCGATTGACTTACGTCGATTAGGTAATCCGTAAAATCTTTTCCGATGCCCGTGAACAGTACCCGCGTGAACAGTGATCGCGAACAGTACCGCAAGATCTTCCAATCCGAACACGTACGTGAATCACCTAAGAGCGTGGTCTCCCTTTTTCTTTGAATTGCAAACCTGAGAATGGATGAACAAAGTTTTCTTTTTCTTTTGTTAGTCACAAAACAATCAAAAGAAGACAAAAATTATTACGGTCACTTTTGAGTTCTCAATCTAATGATCGAAACTCGCGTGAACCTAATTCGATGTTGTACACACAAGCTTATTGATGAACAAGCAATCAGTGTACTATCAAAGAATAATCTCTTCTCTCTTTTATGTTTAGTAGAATAAAAATTATCCTTTTCTATGAATTGAGAAGAAGAAGAAAAATTGAATCATTCCATCAACTATCGTGGCCGAATTCTATATGTGGTATTATATAGGTGGCCGAAAATTTTGCTTCCTCTTCTATTTAGGATTGCCGAAATCTTCCTCTAAATGGACTAGGGTTGCCGCAAATCACATACCAAAAAGAGTTTGTGTTGCACCCTAATTTCCATCAACCTTTAGACTTCAAAACCTAATCCAACTCATAGATATTTTTATTTTTTATTGACTAAATAAAAAGACTTCTTATTTGATTAAATAAATAAAATTATTTATTTATTTTCTTATCAAACAAGTCTTTTACTTTTAATATACTACTACCAATAGTATAACTTTAGGAAATATATTTCCTGATCAGAAAAAGATTTGTTTCTTAATTAAACAATTAATTAATAAATTAACTAATTCTTATTTAATTAAAACAATGAAACAAAATAATATATTAGGTTAATATATACACCTTGCCGCCCCACTCATATAAATGGGCCATATATTATTTTCTTATTTCATTTAATCCATTGGACTTTAAATAAAAGCCCACATGTGAACCAGACCCATTCTTACTAAAAGAAACAAGCCCACATGTCTCATTTTAATATATTAATATAATAGTGCAGCTCATTAATTAAATAATAGACATATTATATTCTTGATATATTAAAAACAATTCTAGATGGACCCTTAAATCGGCCCAGTAGAATATATCAAGTGATCCATGCAAAAACGTGTGGATTGGGGATCTTGGCGGGCTATCTAAATTTAAGCTTCAATAGACACAACCTAATCACAATCAACAAATGATTCACTTAGATCCAATCTATTAATTTTAACTCATTCCGCTAAAGAGCTAAAATTGAACTCTTAAATAAAGATAGAATAAGGAGATGTTTCTCATTCATACCCTAGACAATCTTATAGGAGATGGTGTATCCTCGTGAATAATATCAGTAATCGCCAAGAGCTCATAGACCGCCTATAGCTCTCCAAGTTACCATATTTCCTCATCTGACCACATTTCGAAGTTAGATACTTTGACTTGTCCAGAAGCCATGTTTTCAATAATCATTATTGAAAACTCAACGTTGAGATTTAATATCCAATACCTCAAAACATCCATATGATGATATTATTCTCTCATTTAATAAATGGAGCCACGATGTCCATATCTATAAATGAAGTCCTCTATCGATTAACAAATGTATACCACCAAACTATCGAGGATAGACTGTGCTATATAATCGTACTCATTGATAGCTCTAATGATAACACTTGCAACCATAAGTCCATCATTTATCTCAGAATTAAGATAGAATCTCCGATTGTCCTCTTTAATGAAAAGACTTATATCTAGTGACGGTTCTAGATAAAGTATTTCATTGTGATCCAGTTCAATTCACCTAGTGCACTAGATTCTTTTACTCGAAAACCTTTCGATGATTTTAGACTCATCATATTCATTTGATCCCACTCAAATGCTAGTAAAAGAATTCTACAACTTTAACAAGATAGAGGTGCCTATTCTTTAACTTAAGTTGTGAACGTTATTCAAGACTAACTAAAGAATTGTGTCTACCTCATACATATCCGGATGTATGAACAATTCTTCATGTCTCATAGTCTTTTGACCTTATGATTATTTACCTTGACAATTATAATAATAAATGCAATAAGTAATTGTAAGAATCAGAATTCACTTTATTTATATGAGAAGATTGTCAATTACAATATTACACTCTTGCCATTGAGCATAATCCTAACACTTTCGATCGCCTAGGACCTCCTCTTCTAGAGCCGGCTCGAGATAGTTCAGGGCCCCAACGTTCGATCCGGGATAGGCTGGGACCCATGCCCCCAGTTCCGAAAAGACTTTCACAATATCAACCCAGGCTAGTTAAGTCTGTCGCGGATGCTTTTACCAGGAAGCCACGAGGGCTATCTCATCCAACTACGTCTAGGAGAACTACACGGGCCCTAGAGGAGGAAAGTAGACAAACTCCCTGAGTGGATCATGTCCAGGAGGAGGACCGGATAGAAATTGCCAGTTCATCAGAAAGATTCGACAGTGAGGAATCTGAGGTTAACTCGAAGAGACCTGGGAACAAGCGACTGAGGGATCAGCTGGCAAAGCTACAAAAAGAGGTCCAGCAGATAAGGAAGGGAAAGAATAAGGAGGACAAAAAGGATCCCCTGAGCGAGATGAACGCTCCCTTCACTAGGAGGATCCGGGAAGCAGAGCTCTCCCCAAAATTCAAAATGCCAGCAGATAGGTTCTCTGGAACGAAAGATCCTCTAAGCCACCTAGAGAGCTTCGTTCAACAGATGGAGGTCCAGAACACTACCTGAGCAGCTATTTGCAGAATGTTTCCAACGATCCTTGACCGACTACGCGAAAACCTGGTTCAGGAAACTGCCCGTTGGTAGCGTGGATTCTTTCACGAAATTATCAACAGATTTTTGCTCATAATTCCAAGGAGTCAAACCTCGCCCGAAAGATCCCATACACCTCCAATATGTGATCCAGGAACGGAGTGAAACTCTTCGATCGTACGTTAAACGATTTCACAAGGAGGTCATACAAATGAGAGTTTTCATTGAAAAAGAAACCCTCGCCAACTTCAGGTGAAACCTATGGGCAGGAAAGCTTTTCTGTTCCTTCGCCAAGAGACCTCCCGAGACTTACCAGGAGGCCTACGACCGGGCTCTTGAGCAGGTCGAGATTGACGAACAACTCAAGGTCAAGATGGAACACGACGACATGAGAACGACAAAGTTTCTGAAGAAAGAAGCCCCCAAATTTGAGCCAGTGCAGAAAACTCAGAATAAACCTCCCAACAGGTCGACCTATCGCCTCCCTGCTCCTCTGCATAGGCCAGAAAGATATCTAGCAAAACAAACCCCTCCCCAGGCTTCGCCGCCTCCCAAGACCGTGACTCCAGTAATGCAAGGGGAAAAATGGTATGACTACTACACCCCTTTGAATGCTTCCAGGGAAACAGTCTACCTTGCCATACGAGATAAAGGGTTGCTCCAAAAGCCCGCTCCTATGAAGGCCGTAGCTGACAGGAGAAACCGGTACAAGTACTGCGACTTCCACGAAGACGTGGGCCACAGCACCTCAGAGTGCTATAATTTGCGCAACCAGATTGAGGCCCTGATAAGAGGAGGATGCCTGATTGAGTTCTTACAACATGTCAGAGATAATATCAGGACTGGAAGGGAGGTACAAGCTAAAATCCGTGAGGACGCAGAAAAGAGGAAAGGGGAGCAGGCTGACTTAATACAACAGATCCAGGTGATACACACTATCAGTGGAGGTCCTACACTGGCTGGCGTTTCCAATAACTCCCAGAAAAACCACGCAAGAAAGGCTCCCCTCATCGGAGAAAGCCGAGGGATCTTCGAAGTCAGCCAGAGCCCGACAGAGCCCTCCCAATCAGCACAGATCATATTCACTGAAGCAGATGTCTTCAGTACTGTGCAACCTCATGATGATCCTATGGTAATCACGATACAGATCGCTAACTGTCTGGTCTATCGCGTGCTCGTGGATACAGGTAGCAGTGTAGATATCCTCTTTAAGGATACCCTGGAAAAATTGAACCTGAAGCAACGTTGTTTCAACAGCTGTACCACTCCGCTTTACGGTTTCACTAGGGACTCGATCATACCAGTGGGGTCAATGATCCTCCCAGTAATCATCTGGGTCACCCCGCTCCAACAGAATGTTATGACCGACTTTGTTGTGGTGGACACCCCATCGGCCTACAACGCCATCCTAGGGAGACCTTTCCTGTCCTCCTTGAAGGGAGTCTTGTCCATATACCACAACGTCTTGAAATTCCCGGTTGGAACCAAAGTAGGAGAGGTACGCGGAGACCAGCAGGCAGCCAGGAAATGCTACGCAGTATCTGCCAATCCTATAGCCCTAGCGAAACAGTGTGTACATGTGACATTAGTTCAGGAAGACAGGGATACATCCCGGATAATCCAGGAGGAGAAGGAGACCGCAGAACATCTTGGGCATCTGGAGAGCGAACCTATTATGCACTACGAGGAAGAATGGAGTAAGGAATGGGCCAGCGGGCAGCCCGTAGATAAACTAGAAGAGATACCTATCAGGAATGACGATCCCTCCAAGGTCGTTAAGGTCGGAGCCACCCTTGATCTAGAAGTAAAAAGAGGACTGATTGACCTTCTTAGGGAATTCAGTGACATCTTCGCCTGGAACCATGATGAAATGCCTAGAATCTCGGCATCGTTGGCCACCCACCGACTAGCAGTAGATCCAACAGTCAAGCCCGTCAAACAGAAGAGGCGTCACTTCAACACTGATAGGAACGCGGCGGTGCAGGAAGAGGTTGATAAATTGATCAAAGTAGGGTTCGTCAGAGAAGTGCGTTACCCCGAATGGATCGCCAACGTGGTCATGGTCACGAAGGTGAATGGGAAATGGCGTATGTGTGTCGATTACACCGACCTCAACCGGGCTTGTCCGAAAGACAGTTTTCCTTTACCAAAGATCGACCAGCTGGTTGACTCCACATCTGGAAATAAACTTTTAAGTTTTATGGACGCATTCTCAGGATACAACAAAATTAAAATGCACCCGGCTGACCAATATAAGACCAGTTTCATTACTGGGCAGGGCTTATACTGCTACAAGGTGATGCCGTTTGGTTTGAAGAATGCGGGGGCCACATACCAGCGGCTGGTTAACAAACTGTTCAAGCCCGAGATAGGAAGGACGATGGAAGTGTATATTAACGACATGATCACGAAATCCCCAACCACAAAGGGACATCAGGAAGACCTTTGCAAAACCTTCCTCATACTGAGGAAAAACCAGATGTGTTTGAACCCCTCCAAATGTGCCTTTGGGGTAACGGCAGGGAAGTTTCTGGGCTTCATGGTTCATGAGAGAGGTATAGAAGCCAACCCAGAAAAAATCAAAGCTATCTTGGACCTGGATTCCCCGACCTCGCTCAAGCAAGTACTGATTCTGACTGGACGGGTGGCGGCACTCAACAGGTTTATCTCTCGCTCCACCGATAAATTTCTCTCTTTCTTCAAGGCCATCAAACAAGGGAAGAACATGAAATGGAGCCATGAGAGCGAACAGGCGTTTCAAGCTTTGAAAGAGTACCTAACAAGCCCCCTATTGTTAGTCAAGCCAGTTCTTGGAGATGAGTTGCAGATCTACCTGGCTGTATCAGAAACTGCAGTAAGCGGGGCTTTGGCCAAGGATTGTAGCGACGGTTTTCGAAGACCCATATACTATGTGAGTCATGCTTTGACCAAATCAGAAAGGAATTACATTCTCCTGGAAAAGCTCGCTTATGCTCTGGTGATCTCAGCGAGGAAACTCCATCCCTATTTTCAAGCTCACACAATAGCAGTAGTGACAGACCAACCCCTCCGCTAATTCTTGCAAAGACCAGACGTGTCAGGAAGGCTAGTCTTATGGGCACTAGAGCTCACTCAGTTCGACCTAAAGTATAAGCCCCGGACTACGATTAAGGCACAGGCTTTGGCCGACTTCGTGGCAGAATTCTCAGCGATCCCAGATCCAGATGATCCCTCAGTATCAAATGAGGTCCCTGAGAACATATCCGAGGTCGAAAATTGGCTAGAAGGCTGCAAGCCATGGATCCTCTTTTCAGATGGAGCATCCGGGCAAGCCGGGGGAGGAGCTGGCATAGTTTAAATAGATCCGGAGGGGACCGAATTCTGTCACTGTTTCAGATTCGAGTTTAAAGCTACCAACAACGAAGCAGAATATTAAGCCCTCCTAGTCGGGATGAAGGTAGCAATTGAACTAAAGGCCGACTACCTGCAGATCAAGAACTATTCATTGCTTGTTGTAAACCAGGTGACTAGGGTCTACCAGGCAAAGGGAGATAATATGGCTACCTACCTAAATCTAGCTCGGTTGCTAAGAAAGCAAATTTAAGGGACTCAAGACCGATCAGGTGCCTCGACACCAAAACCATCGCGCAGATGTTCTGGCTAAAATAGCGGCGAAAGGAGGCCAGTCCCTACCAAGGGGAATTCCCCTCCAAGTAATCACCTAGCCAAGCATAGCCACAAATGGATAAATTTGTTCCCTAGATCGCCTGCCTTGCTGGATGGACCCCATTGTCGCCTACCTCCTTGAAAGAGAACTTCCCGAAGGGCCCGACCAAGCCTGAAGAATTAAGAGACTGTTCGAAACTGTATGGTAGACGGATACCTCTACAGGAGGGGCAGATCCCTCCCCTTACTTAGGTGCTTGCATCCCGATGATGCTAAGTGGGCATTGAGAGAGGTCCACTCTGGGGACTGTGGGAACCACATAGGTGGGGAAGCTCTAGCCTATCAGGTGCTTCGTATGGGGTACTATTGGCCGACCATCCATCAAGATGCAAAGAGTTTTGTGCAATCTTGCGAACCTTGTCAAAGAACTTCAAACTTCAACCACCAGCCACCCGAGCGACTGTCGTCCCTCAGTTCACCTTACCCCTTTGCCATATGGGGAATCGACCTAATTGGGCCACTTCCTACCGCTCCAGGACAGATGAAACATGCTATCGTGGCTATCAACTACTTCACAAGATGGGTCGAGGCAGGACCTCTTTCTCGAATATCAGAAAAGAATACAACCAAGTTCATCAAGACTAACGTGGTATGCAGATTTGGAACCCCTCTCATCATTATAGCCGACCTAGGAAAGCAATTCGACAACGCCCGGTTCAAAGACTTCTGCAAGGGATTAGGGATCGACCTCAAACTCGCTTCCGTCGCTCATCCCCAGACTAACGGGCTGGTAGAATCCACCAACAAGACTATCAAGAAACTTCTGAAGAAGAAGCTACAGCAGAAGAAAGGCAAGTGGGCCGAAGAGCTACCAGAGGTCTTCTAGGCATACCGGACTACAAAAAGAACAGCTACCGGGGAGACACCTTATTCCCTGGCTTTCGGAGTTGAAGCAGTCCTCCCCATCGAGCATAAGTTGACCTCGTTCAGGGTACAGCACTTTGAGCCCGAAAGCAACAAAGTCAAGCTCCGGGCTAATCTAGACCTCTTAGAAGAAAAACAAGACCGGATAGCAGAGAAAGTAGCAATCTACCAGAGCAAGATCGCTAGATACTTTAACCAAAAAGTCAGAGCCCGAAAATTCAAAGAAGGGGATCTGGTACTTAGGAAGGTGACCCTGAACACTCGAAAAAGGTCGGATGGAGTCTTAAGTCCCAATTGGGAAGGGCCATATTTGATAAAGCTAGTTGTTCGCAATGGAGCTTATAAACTCGAAGACATGGACGGACGATCCATCGACCACACTTGGAATGCAGATCATTTGAGGAAATTCTACCCTTGAAGGGGGTTCTCCAGTAGACTACCCCCACTTAGTTTTCATTACCGACCCTAATAAAGATGTACTACATCTCAATCATCAATAAAGTCATTTTCCTTTTCTCATCCATCTTTGTCTCCAACTATGTTCAACATTAGTGACTACACCCTTGTATGAGAAACTCAACATAAACGTTTCGAGACCAGGAAATAGCTGGATAGCCCTCCTGATGCCTTGGTCGGGCTACCACCCCCAAGAAGGATCTGAGTGTAAGAGCGTAATTGCCCTCCAGATCTCGAGACCAGGAAATAGCTCGATAGCCCTCCTGATGCCTTGGTCAGGCTACCACCCCCAAGAAGGATCTGAGTGTAAGAGCATAGTTACCCTCCAGATCTCGAGACCAGGAAATAGCTCGATAGCCCTCTTGATGCCTTGGTCGGGCTACCACCCCCAAGAAGGATCTGAGTGTAAGAGCATAGTTGCCCTCCAGATCTCGAGACCAGGAAATAGCTCGACAGCCCTCCTGATGCCTTGGTCGGGCTACCACCCCCAAGAAGGATCTGAGTGTAAGAGCATAGTTGCCCTCCAAATCTCGAGACCAAGAAATAGCTCGACAGCCCTCCTGATGCCTTGGTCGGGCTACCACCCCCAAGAAGGATCTGAGTGTAAAAGCATAGTTGCCCTCCAGATCTCGAGACCAGGAAATAGCTCGATAGCCCTCCTGATGCCTTGGTCGGGCTACCACCCCGAAGAAGGATCTGAGTGTAAGAGCATAGTTGCCTTCCAGATCTCAAAAACTAGGAAATAGCTAAGTAGCCCTCCTGATGTCTTGGTTGGGCTATCACCCCATATAAAATATATATATATATATATAATGTTTGCTTTCGTGTGCAGGATCAAAATCATCATAATTCCCTACACGAATCTTAATTGTTGCTACAGATGCTACTCTGGATCCCATTCAAGACCAAAAATAAAATAAAAGTTCTCAAAAGCGATTCGATTTCTCATTAAGGACAAGGGGAGCCTATCCCCCGATAAGGCTACATCCACCAAATGGGGAGCCCAACCCCCGAACTCGGGCTACAAAAAAAAGCTAATAAGGGCAAAACGGGGGGCCCACCCCCTTTTCCGGGCAATCAAAAACAAGTCATGATGAACTGCTTCAAGCCTTGGGACTCTCTTGGCTCCCTTCCGCTGGCCCTCCTTCTTCTTGCTGATCTCCGCCATCAACCCCCTCTACAGATAGCAGTCCATCTGGGTTATCCTCGCCGACCGCTCCTCCATTTAGAGGCTCCATCGGTTGATCAGCAGGATCTTCCTCCAAAACCTCATTTATCACGTCCATAACCTC
Organism: Dipteronia sinensis; assembly: GCA_033220585.1. Taxonomy (NCBI): domain Eukaryota; kingdom Viridiplantae; phylum Streptophyta; class Magnoliopsida; order Sapindales; family Sapindaceae; genus Dipteronia; species Dipteronia sinensis. The sequence goes on from CM065645.1 coordinate 4,536,440, forward strand.
AGGCGGGATAGCCGCGTCAAGAAGGGCAGCCATGGACCCCGTTCGGCTCCTATCGACCTCCATCTCTGTTAAAGGATCCTCAGACGGGCTCCTAACCTCTTCACCAACTCCCGAATGGTCCTCCTCGGATCGAGAGGACATCACTTTACTGGAAGACTCCTCAGAACCTGAGGTGGTAAAGGTAGGAAGAGAGAATGGAGGATCTGTCTGAGCGGGCTGCTTCCCAGCTCCTGCTTGGCTCGAAGGGACCACCTTATCGCCTTCAGGGCGAGATAGCTCGGCAGCCTTGAGCATTATTTCCTGTCTATCCCAGCCAGCAATGGATGACAAATCAAAGGGAGGAGGAAGAGCTTCCGTGGCCTGAAAGGAAGCATAGAAATACCCGTCGCTGAAGGAGGTCTCCGCATCAGCCTGCAGCTTGGTCACCTGAGTAATCAGAGACTAGTTCTCGAGGTCCAACTTCTTAGCCTCAGATCTCTAGGAATCCTGCTGCCTAGCCCACCGGAGAGATTGAAGACGCTCCTAATCATAAGATTGCTTCATCCTCCCATGATCGCAGCGAAGCTCAACCATCTCGGCTTTCTCGGCTTCAGCTTCGGCTTTTGCAGCCCGGTCAAGGAGGAGGGCTACCTGCTGGCCCATCGTAACATTGAACTTAAAGGCCTACAAAATACAGAACCTGAGTTAGAAACTGAACGAATTAACAAGAGTAGCACGAAGGAAATACAATTAACTCAGCTAAAATAGCAGACCCCTTGGTTATAAGGACATCCACAGGCATGGAAGCCATCTTGGAGATCCCGCCACCTGGACAGGACGCTATGAATTACTCCAGGACCTCATCCCGCCCTGTCGAGCTCGACTGAGGCTAGGAGCGGCTAGAAGAAACCCTCGCGACACCTTTCCCAGAAGCAACACCTTTCCCAGAAACCTCCGAAGCTTTGGTTGTTAGAAGCGCAGCAGAATCAGGTATTTGAGTCGAAGGGGTAGCAACTTTAGTGGCCATGACCGGAGGGACAGAAGCAGCCAGGCCAACCACCTGGGGAGCTTTACCCAAAGCTCGGAAAGCCCGCGAGGCAAGAGTGGCCATCTTAGACCCAGCCGGAGAGATAGATGAAGCCAGAGCAGGTTCGACCCCAGAGGAGGGAAGAGAAACTCCACCTTGAGGAGAGCGTGAGACGTGACGGGTGGCCGGTTCCATGACAAAAACTGTGAATAAGCAGATTAAAAAAGAAAATGTTATAACCAAGCTGAGTAATAAGGCGAAGCAACTCAATGACACTTACGAGGAATAGCATCTGAATTCCGTAAATATTTGTTCACCCTACGAGGATCAAAAGCTTCAGCAGTAGGGAACTTCTGATTCAAATAATTCCGAGCTAGAATAACCTTTAAAACGGCTTCAGACTCAGAAGGCAGGGAGTCCCGGTCCCATGAGGGCTTGTCACTGAAAGCCGTGGGAACCTCAAATTCATGCCCTCCGATGAAAATTGAGCTCCCCCAGTCATCCCCCGCCAGGATCCATTCTTCTTTCCACGCGGGGTCCTTCTTCGAGGCACCAGGAATGATGAAGTTGAGCTTGTTCTTGGCCTTGGCATAGAACTGGCCTCGAGGAGCCCCAGACAGGCTCCCAATCTGGAAGAGATAGGCCAGCTCCTCTGCACCCGGCTCCCTCGTCACCTTACTCATCTGGCATTGTTCCCTCCATAATACAAGGAAACCAATCAGATGCCTCTAGAAGCCAGGCGTCAACTGGAGGGGAGCGAGCTGGATGGCGTTGAGAGCCCGCCGAAGAGTCGTATGGAGGGGAAGCCTGACCCCGTTCTCAAGAGCGGCCACAAGAATCAGAAGCACGCCTTTAGGGGGGTTGAAGAACTCATAATTTTTGGGAGGCACCGAGATGGATACGCTGTCGGGGATGCCAAACTTTGACCTCAAGAGGTCAATCGACACCGGGTCAACAGTGGAATCTGGGACAACCCGAAAATCGTAAGGAGGGAGCCTCTCCACAAGAGGACAATGAGCCGAGACCCGACGCTCACCCGCGGCGCCACCGTCCATTTCATTTTCAGAATCTTCGTCCATGATATCCAAAGGGTGGTCAGGATGGTTGGAGAACCCAGTCCCGATTGATACATTCCTACTCGACCGCCGACGTTGCGAGGTGGGCAGGGAATCGTCGCCATCAGAACTCCTCCTAGCCCGCTTCCCCAGATTAAAACTGACGACCTCCTCGCCGTCGATTATGGAATCAGCTGAGTCTCGACTGTTTTTCGACATTGTAAAAGCTAAAAAGGATGAAGAATGAAGAAAAAAGCAAGCTTTGAGGAAAAGCTATGGAAATATTTCTCAGCAAAAAAATTTTAGCTCGAAGAGGTGTGAGTAAGAGGAGGAGGAAAATAGACATATATATATATATAAGCAGGAGGGCAACAACACGAGCTACAGAGATACTCGTTTGGTAACGGTAAAAAATCTCGGGGACTACAGTAACGTAACCAGATTAAACTCAAAAGCGGGCTAATCATCTCACGCCATATCACTTACGCAGTTAAGAGGAAGATCTCCCCAAGATTCTGGTAACAGTAAAAAATCTCAGGGACTGCCGTAACACAATCAGATTAATTCGAAGATAAATTAGTCAGTTCGCATCACGTCACTCAAATGAAGAAATTTCCTCAATATTTCGGTAACGGTAAAAAGAGGAAGATTTCCCAAATAAAGTAAAAATCTGTAAGGATCTCGATTTTATGATTGGCTTATTTCATGACAAACCACCACATTGGGGATGATTGTGTAATGGGTAGCTTAGGTCCGTATTGGCAAGCTTCCAAGCATCTCCATGACTTCAAGAGCAAAAGCTATATTCACTTGACTTTGTCTCTTGAAGAGTTTAGGTGCACACACACACTTCATGCATGTTTTGTTTATCTTGCATTTGTGTTCTTTATTGTTTGTATAAGTGTGCATCCTTTTCTAAAACACTCACTAGCTTACATTAGATACCATATCTTGCATTGTATCTTAGTTGATAACATGTTTGACATGTTAATTGTGCTTCATTGTGTGCATCCCACTCTCTTCACACTTGCACAACATTCATGTAAGATTGACTTTTGTCTTGAGTGTTAAAAAGGGATTTTTCCCTTTGGCGCGGCCTAGACCGCTCGGCAGACTTTGCTTGCACCGCGGCGCACAGAGCGGTATTCTCCAGTGCGTCATGCGCGACGTGGACAGCGACCTGTGCACTTGCACGCACAGCGGTCCCAACCGCGGTGTAGTCCAGACGGTGCACTGCTGTATGTACCGCGGTCTGGACACTTACCTGAGCCGCGGTCTAGCAAGCGGTTTTGACGAGATTCTGTTTCCCAAGTTCAAAACGACGTAGTTTTAACTAGGGCTTCATATATATTCTTCCTCTTCTCTTCTTGGCCGACCAAGAGCTCAAAAATTCATTTTTAGAGAGAGGTTAGAGCTCCTAGAGAGAGAAAGCTTCAAGAAAGCATCTTTGACTCTCCAAACCCAAAACCCATCTCCATATTGCATCATTCAACATCATTTGGGCATGGGTCTTCATTGTTTCATGACTAGGTAAGCAAGAACTTCTTTGAATATCATTTATTGTTCTTCTTACTCTAGATTAGGTATTTATTGCATGATTAAATACCTAGACTCTACTTATTGCATATATTTATGAGTCTTTATAACATGATTGGGTTTGTTTGTGATAGCTTAATTGATTAGGTCATTTTTGCCTAAAAGCTAGGTCATAAATATTCATGTGTGATTAATTGATAACTAGGTTGAGAAATTGTGTTTTAATCAACTAGTTAATGTTCATGAATATTTGATTGTGTTTGTTTGTGATAGCTTGCATTATTAGGTCATATATGCCTAAATAGCTAATCCATAAATATTCATGTATGCTTAATTGATGATTAGGTTGACTTTGTGCATCTAGTCAAGTTTATGAATGTTTATGTGAATTTAATTGACAATTAAGTTGTTAGAATTTCTCTACAACTAATTGAGACCTCATGTGTGTACATGTAGGCATTATTTGATAACTAGGATGTTGTATTGCATTATCTACATCTAGTTAAGCATTGTATGTTTGGTCTAACATATATTGTGTTGAGCATTCATTGATTGTTCACTTAGACCCTATACTCTTCATTGAGTCAAAGTCTTGTGGCTTCGGGGTGAAGTTGCACAAGCATTGAAGTCTTGCAACCAAGTTGTGGTTGGCAAGCATTGGTCAAGAATCCATTGTAAAAGGCCTGCGGGTAGAGTAGGAGGTGCTCACGCCAATAGTAGTGTATCAGTGGATATCACAAGGGATAGAACCAAGAGTGGCGAGTGGTAGTGTCCATAGCCTGAGGTTATCTAGAGTGAGAGTCCGAGTATCACTTGAGGGTGTAACTTTTTATTCATATAGTGGATTTGAGGATCGTGTGTGGCTAGAAGGATAGCCCGTGGTTTTTCCCTTTATTTAAGGGTTTCCACGTAAAAATCAAGTGTTATTTATTATTCCACACTTTACACTTGATTTTGTATGTTTGATTTAATTGGATTATTTGTTTAATATTGACTAATCGAAAAATTGGTAATAATCGATTAACAACCCATTCACCCCCCCTCCCCCCTCTAGGTTGTAGACACACGTTAAGAGTGTATTTTCAATTGGTATCAAAGCGGGTTCCTAGATATACTTAGGTGATCCTTGCTCTTGATTGTGTGTGTCTTGCATTTGTGTGCATCTTGTTGGTTGCATTCATTTGCATTCATATTACCCAAACACTATGAGTGACTTTGGGATGAGTAATGAGGGAGCATCGAGCATACGACCTCCTTTGCTCAAGGGTGACAATTATGCCTCATGGAAAGGCAAGATGGAGTCCTATATTTGCCAAATAAGTGATCGAGCTTGGATGGCAATTGAAGATGGCTACACTCCTCCAACAATGACCACCGAAGATGGAAATGAAGTCTCCAAGCCTAAGTCTCAATGGAGCGCACAAGAATTTGAAGCTTCAAAGTGGAACAACAAAGCAATGCATGCTTTGTTTTGTGCAGTGGATGAGAGCCAATACAAACTCATCCAAATCACCAAAAATGCACATGAAGCTTGGAAGATTCTAGAGACAGCGCATGAGGGAACCGAAGTGGTTAAGGATTCCAAGCTCCAAGTTCTTCAAGCACAATTTGAGACGATCAAGATGGAAGAGCATGAGTGCTTTAATGACTTCCAAGTGAAGTTGATGGACATTGTGAATCAAAGCCATCAACTAGGTGACCCGTATTCGGATAGGAGGATCAAGCAAAAGATCATGAGGTCACTTCCCGCTAGATTCGAATCCAAAGTGACGGCTCTTGAAGAAAACAAGGACTTCAAGACTATGAAGCCGAGTGAAGTGATTGGAAGGCTACTTGCCTATGAATCTAGACGGGGTCCTACCTCCATACCTCCCAAGAAGCAAAAGGGGTTAGCCCTGAGGACCTCCAAGATTGGGAAGGGGGATGATGACTCGGATGAAGACATGGCTCTAATGATGAAGAGATTCAAGAAATTCTTGAAGCTACAAAAGAGTGGCCATGGCTCTAAGGAAAATGACTTCAAGAAGAAAACACCCTTCAAGAAGATTGAGCCAAGTCAAGAGAAGCCTTCAAGAACGGGGATTCAATGCTTTGAATGTGAAGGATTCGGGCATATCTCTAAGGATTGTACTAACTTGAAGGACAAGAGAAGAGAAAAGGCGATGGCTATCTTATCAAGTGATAGTGAGAGTGTAGAAGATTCCTCGGATGATGAAGAACTTGCCATTAACTACACGGCCTTTGGAGTCTCTTATGTGGAGGTAGAAGAAGGCAAGAGTGCCTTGTCATGTGACCAAGGCGAAAGTCTTGGTGAGGAAGTTGACTCACTTGATGAGAGGCAAAGTGAAAGGAGTGTCTCACTCTCTAGTGTAGGAAGTGACTCCGATGAGAAGATGACTCTCATGGTTGAGAGATTTAAGAGATTTACAAAATCTCAAAAGAAGGGCATGACCTCCAGCGTGAAGGAGGAAAAGAAAAAGTCAAGGAAAGATGACCCTTGCCTTGAGTGTGGTGGAGTTGGCCACCTTGCCTCCATGTGTGGTAACTTGAAGTACAAGAAGGGAGGAGAAACTATGATCGCTACTCGGAGTGATAGCGAAGTTGAAGTAGTTGAAGAGTGCTCCACAAGCTCGGTTGCTAGTGAGATCAACTACTTCGCATTTCCGGGTTCCTACCATGAAGAAACTCAAGCCATCACCAAATGTTTATCACTTGAAGATTTCAAGATGGGTGGCCTTGAACTTGGAAACCGAAGAGGAGCATGCTTGAGTGAAACAAGCCTTGATGATATGACTCTCACAAGCACAAGTGGGAGAAGCCTTGATTGTGATGGCTCATGCTCCGAGAACTCTTGTGACAACATGGTGCATAACCAAGAGTTCATTGACTTTCTTCAAAAGTCCTTGAAGGAGAGAGAAAATGATATCCTTAGATTGGAAAAGGATAATCTTCAATTAAAGGCTAAGTTAGATGACTCCTTTAAGACGGACATGATTGATGTGTCCAAGTACGAAAAGGAGATTGAAGATTGCCACCAAAGGATAAAGGCAATGAAGGATGAACTTGCCATCAAAGATAATTCCTTGAAGATTGTCAAGGAAAGAGAGATGAGGTGTCTTGAAAAACTAAAAAAGGCCAAGATTAAACAACCTCAAGCTCAAGGCAAGAACAAAGCTTCATCCAAGCAATCTTCCACTCAAGGAAAGTCCACACAAGCCTTGGCATCCCAACCAAAGCCTAGGCAATCCAAGAAGAAAGGACAATTCCTTGAGAAGCCAACCACCTCCATCAACAAGTCAACCATCAAGAAAGGAGGTGACCATAAGTGACATGCTCAACCAAGGTGGCATGATCAACCGGCTCAACCACCTCTACAAGCAAAACCACAAAGGTGCCACCAATCGGCTCAAGCTCCTAGAAGAAGCAAACTGATGCACCATCAAAGACAACCTCATCAACATGGTGATGCCTCGATGAGATCATAATGCTATGGTATAAATCCTTACTTTTTACCTACTTGTCATTATTGTGGTATGATTGGTCACTTAAGACCAAATTGCTTGAATTACATTAAGAGGTGTAGATTAGAGAGCATGAAAGAAAAACGGTTGAAAAAGGGGGCAAGTTTGCATAAACCTAGGGAACCTAGAAACATGTCTATGACCACTAAAAATGTTAAAGTGGAACCTAGGTGGGTTATAAAGAATGAACCCGCTTGCCTTAGTGCCCATGTGACTCCCGTAGATGCAACTAGGTCCATTGGACTTGGTAGGTCTATAGGAGCTCATGTCTCCCTTTGACTTGGTTGGAATTGACCCCATGAGGGGAGCTCAAGCAAAGAGAGCAAACTTGCATGATTTGCCATATGCAAAAAGTTGATTAATTTTATGCTCTTTTATAATTGCTTGAGATGATTGGTTGTACATATGCTTATATGTTCTTTTCTTAATAAGTGTGCAACCTTGCTTTGTTTGCAATCCATGTCATATTTTAGTTCAACAATGCTTTTTTGGACTAGGAGATTTTGATTGGGAAAGTACTTTTGAATGACCCATAATTTAACTCCATGACATGAGAACTTTTAATGACATGCTTAAAATGATATACATGAAATGTTTTTGATTGCTTTAGTGCAAAATATGTGTGAAAGCAAATGAGAAGACTAAACCCAATAAGGATCTAGTATCCATGCAATAAATAAGGATGTCTCATCCAAATTTAGTCTTCTCTCTCTCTTTATTAGTTGAACAAGACTACTATCATACAGGTATCCCACCCGGAAAAATCAAAGAGGGTGCAAAAGTCACTCATGTCTTGTTTTGCTTATAAAGTTTGATATCGTTGCTCTTTAAATTGAAATTCATTTTTGAAACACTATATCTTGTTTGCTTATGACAAAAGGGTACAAATTGGTTTGAATTCTTTTGGAAACCCTTTTGATGTTTGCTTTGCCAAATACCATTGCTTGAACTTGAATGCTATATGTCTTGCATGCAAAGCAACAATTTCACACATTTTTTTATTGTAAATATAATCTCCTTGAATCTCTCTCAATTATTTAAGTCGCATAAAGTTTGTGTATATGATTATGCAATGTTGTTGTGCTAATAGCTCTCTTTGCTAAAGGAACCCGATAGGGGGAGCTCCTTTGCCTATCTCATGACAAAAAGGGGGAGAAGTCTTCAGAGAAATAGGGGGAGTGAGAGATATAAGGGAAGCATTGTTTATGCTATGCTTTGGGGGAGAAATCATGAGGGAGAGTAACCTTTTAAGGGGAGCATTGCACATGCATTCTTTGTATTGCTTTATTTGTATTTAAGTGCAATGCTTGTTTTTATTTGTTCACCTCACTTGCACTTGTTCTTGGAAAGTGCTACTTGCTATTGTGTGTAGGTACATTGATGATTCTACAAGAAGATATTGAATATTTAGATTCTAGGAATGTCTTTTGTATTGTAGAAGTGATCATGGACAATAGCTTTATTTTATTTTGTGAGGAATATTTGTGAGTGGTTGTTTTGTCATGAAATAGCCAAAGGGGGAGATTGTAAGGATCTCGATTTTATGATTGGCTTATTTCATGACAAACCACCACATTGGGGATGATTGTGTAATGGGTAGCTTAGGTCCGTATTGGCAAGCTTCCAAGCATCTTCATGACTTCAAGAGCAAAAGGTATATTCACTTGACTTTGTCTCTTGAAGAGTTTAGGTGCATACACACACTTCATGCATGTTTTGTTTATCTTGCATTTGTGTTCTTTATTGTTTGTATAAGTGTGCATCCTTTTCTAAAACACTCACTAGCTTACATTAGATATCATATCTTGCATTGTATCTTAGTTGATAACATGTTTGACATGTTAATTGTGCTTCATTGTGTGCATCCCACTCTCTTCACACTTGCACAACATTCATGTAAGATTGACTTTTGTCTTGAGTGTTAAAAAGGGATTTTTCCCTTTGGCGCGGCCTAGACCGCTCGGCAGGCTTTGCTTGCACCGCGGCGCACGGAGCGGTATTCTCCAGTGCGTCATGCGCGACGTGGACAGCGACCTGTGCACTTGCACGCACAGCGGTCCTAACCGCGGTGTAGTCCAGACGGTGCACTGCTGTATGTACCGCGGTCTGGACACTTACCTGAGCCGCGGTCTAGCAAGCGGTTTTGACGGGATTCTGTTTCCCAAGTTCAAAACGACGTAGTTTTAACTAGGGCTTCATATATATTCTTCCTCTTCTCTTCTTGGCCGACCAAGAGCTCAAAAATTCATTTTTAGAGAGAGGTTAGAGCTCCTAGAGAGAGAAAGCTTCAAGAAAGCATCTTTGACTCTCCAAACCCAAAACCCATCTCCATATTGCATCATTCAACATCATTTGGGCATGGGTCTTCATTGTTTCATGACTAGGTAAGCAAGAACTTCTTTGAATATCATTTATTGTTCTTCTTACTCTAGATTAGGTATTTATTGCATGATTAAATACCTAGACTCTACTTATTGCATGTATTTATGAGTCTTTATAACATGATTGGGTTTGTTTGTGATAGCTTAATTGATTAGGTCATTTTTGCCTAAAAGCTAGGTCATAAATATTCATGTGTGATTAATTGATAACTAGGTTGAGAAATTGTGTTTTAATCAACTAGTTAATGTTCATGAATATTTGATTGTGTTTGTTTGTGATAGCTTGCATTATTAGGTCATATATGCCTAAATAGCTAATCCATAAATATTCATGTATGCTTAATTGATGATTAGGTTGACTTTGTGCATCTAGTCAAGTTTATGAATGTTTATGTGAATTTAATTGACAATTAGGTTGTTAGAATTTCTCTACAACTAATCGAGACCTCATGTGTGTACATGTAGGCATTATTTGATAACTAGGATGTTGTATTGCATTATCTACATCTAGTTAAGCATTGTATGTTTGGTCTAACATATATTGTGTTGAGCATTCATTGATTGTTCACTTAGACCCTATACTCTTCATTGAGTCAAAGTCTTGTGGCTTCGGGGTGAAGTTGCACAAGCATTGAAGTCTTGCAACCAAGTTGTGGTTGGCAAGCATTGGTCAAGAATCCATTGTAAAAGGCCTGCGGGTAGAGTAGGAGGTGCTCACGCCAATAGTAGTGTATCAGTGGATATCACAAGGGATAGAACCAAGAGTGGCGAGTGGTAGTGTCCATAGCCTGAGGTTATCTAGAGTGAGAGTCCGAGTATCACTTGAGGGTGTAACTTTTTATTCATATAGTGGATTTGAGGATCGTGTGTGGCTAGAAGGATAGCCCGTGGTTTTTCACTTTATTTAAGGGTTTCCACGTAAAAATCAAGTGTTATTTATTATTCCGCACTTTACACTTGATTTTGTATGTTTGATTTAATTGGGTTATTTGTTTAATATTGACTAATCGAAAAATTGGTAATAATCGATTAACAACCCATTCACCCCCCCTCTAGGTTGTAGACACACGTTAAGAGTGTATTTTCACCCTAGCTCGACGTCTGGTGTTCAAGTCAGAGGGGACTTCTGTTAATAGCCAAAATTGGCTAAGGACCAAAGGGAAATTTTCCACCTCCCAGACCGGGTTCCATACCCGAGAGTTTCCACCAGGAGATCTCTCTATCCAGAGCCGAACTATGATACCACCCTAGGAACAAGGACGGGTTCCGGAAACTTCCGAGATAGAGCCCGGAACGATCAGATCTAGCCCGCATCACCAAAACTAGAAGCTCCCCGAAGTCGAGGTCACCTCGCAAATGCTCCAGAGACTCGCCTGTACCTCGATTGACACAGAAGAATGTCCGTAGAAGGCCGCACCTAGCTTCGAAAGGTCAGAGAAAGCCACACCTAACTTCGAAAGGGTCAAGGGAAGCCAGATCTGGCTCCAAGATGGATGAAACTTCTCAGATATCAAGGTCAGAACACTAATCAACCTCACTGGTTGGTGCACCACACCATGCCATATTCAATGACCTCTATAAAGAATCATGCTGAAAGGATACGAGGGATACACTGAATCACATCTGGAAACGTTACCTATATGCAGAACAAGTAATAAAATCCAAAAAGGAAACAAACTGATCTCCACCACGATACTCTCAATTCGGCAAAGTCAATGACATTAAAACGAGAAATCCCGCCCCGATAAGGAGGGGAGAGACTAAGAAAATCATAGGGAGAATCAGTCTGTGTGACCTACAAACTATGTATAAATAGAAAAGAAAGGAAATGAAAAAGAGGAGACTACTATTCGACAGGCATACGACAAACAATCAACCACTCCCTAGAGAGAGTTGAGAGCAAAGATAAAAGAATTTCTTTGTTTGTATACCATGCACGTTCAATAAAAATATTCTTGCTTTCTTTTGGATGAATGGTATCATCATTCCTTGTCATTTTATAAATCATTGCTACACATACAATAAATCTTGGCCACCACCTACGTGGTAGTGGTCTCGAGGGCGTTAACTGAGATTTCTCATCCCGAGTGAAATTTCCGTTAACAGTTGTATCCTCATATCGTACCTTTATCTGTATCCTGCACCCTTATATGTATCCATGCTACGTAGGATTAAAGGATGCGGATATTGTCACTCATAAAACCAATTAGTACACTCATTTTTATAAGTACACACATATCTAAAAAAAAAATTAAAAATGAAATATTACTGATTACTATAAAAACCAATCATAATGTCTATAATACCCTTATTGAAATAAATATATTCTTTTTAATACATTTTATTTGCAAACCCTCTTAAATTATTAACACACCCAATTTATATTAAAAAATCATATTATTTTTGGAATCAAATCGTATTGTAATGATGGTCCAATTTACTTTTAGAAATGTTTCAAATGTAGGAACCTTATAAAATGGAAAATATAGAATTGAATTGTATATGAGGTCAAAAGATTTTCAATATTGAATTCTGTTATATATATAGTTATCTTAAAAAAAAAACTCATTGATATCTACTACTATCTTTAAAAAAAAAATTATTGGTAGAATTCATAACTATCATAAAAGAAAGACAAAAATAGAGTAAAATAATACATATCTCTGTATGATCAAGAGTCCTTTGAAAATTCTTTTTCCATTACTTTTTTATATGATAATCATGTGATGATGAGAAAGTTTGATATATGAAATAAAATTAGAATTTAATTAGGGTTTATCATAAGCTTTGTTTTAATAAAGAAATACAGTTGAAGATATGGGTGTAATTAATAAGTGTAAATAGTATTTTGTTTATTTATAATTAAAGTAATTTGTCCTTATTGGTAAATTTCTATTGGAATATTTTTGTAATTAAATTTTTTAATAATATATAAGTGTACTAATTAGCTTTATGTGTGACAATATCAGCACCCAAGATTAAAATTTGGGCATAAACTTTTTTTTGGATTAATTCCCTCATATATCCCTTAAATTATGATGTTGTTTATATTTATCCATTCTCAAAAAATTAACTGTTTTTATCCATATTTATGGGTGGCTTGACAGAAATACCCTTTAAAATTCTTTTATTGACTTTCATAGCCATTATCTTCAATTACTTTTGTTAACTGCCAAAAATGGCCATTAATCGTGCCAAAATTGTTATATACTTTGGGCCTTATTCCTTGTCCTTTGTCTCTTTTTTTTGAACGAGTTTTTCTTGTATTATGGGCTCTTTATTATGTTTACAGGTAATAGGTGTAATCCTGGTCATGGAGAAGGAAAGCGGAAAATTCGGGCATGAAACTAACTAAAAGAAGCAAGAAGGAAGGTTGCAGTTCGCTCGTCAGTGCGCAGGTCCCTACCTGCGCAATCCAAAGCATCAAAACTTTGTTGGTCCACACCAACGCACCAACCCACAAACTGGAAATCAGAAATCCTCTAAAAATGACCAAGTGCCTAGATCACTGGTACTACGCGGGTCTCTACCAACGCAGTGACTGAGGAACAGAAGACTAGAATACTAAAGACTGCCAGTGAGTTGGTAGGTGTGTACGTCCCTACCATGGCACTACCCGCGCACTGCGCGCATTTTGAAGTTGCCACATCAGCAATCAGACCTATTTTTAGGAATCCTATATAAGGATTCATTTCTAACTTCAGCCACACACGCCAACACATCCATTTCCATCACATTTTCTCTCTATAGATCTAGGAATCATTCTTTCCCAAAATCATCCAAAACCTACACACCAATCATTGTATTTGCTACTCAACAAGGACACTTGGAGATTGGAATTGAGCTTGAAGAAAAGAGGTCTCTACATGGGTGATCGGGCCAAATATGTTGTATATTTAGGCCCTCAGATCCTTACCTTTTGTTCTGTTCTCGGGTGTTTTTGTATCTCTCATGGGTTGTTTTATGCTTATTTATAGGAAATGATGTAAGGACAGGTTTGGAAGCATATGGTGGTGATTCCAGCAGAAAAGGAGCACAAACACCTTTACAGTGCGGGTCAAGTGTGGGTCCAGTGCGGGTCGCAACCGCACTCCAGCCGCACTCATGTGCAAAGCCGGGGAAGAGTGCAAGTACAGAGATAAAGTGCAGGTACAGTGCGGGTCAGCTAACCGCACTCCACCCGCACTAATGCCAAACCAGAGAAGCTGATCACCCACCTGACATTAGAGTGCGGGTACTGTGCGGGTTATCCAACCGCACTCCACCCGCACTTGTATCAAGAACAGAAGAGCAGAGTTGCACCTGACATCAGAGTGCGGGTACTGTGCGGGTCATCTAACCGCACTCTACCCGCACTTGTATCAAGAACAGAAGAGCAGAGTTGCACCTGACATCAGAGTGCGGGTACTGTGCGGGTCATCTAACCGAACTCGACCCGCACTTGTATCAAGAACAGAAGAGCAGATTGCACCTGACACTAGAGTGCGGGTACTGTGCGGGTCATCCAACCGCACTATACCCGCACTTTGCCTCAAGACAGAAGGTAGATCTTTCACCTGACAGGGAAGTGCGATCACAGTGCGACCACAGTGCGACTCCAAGTGCGGGTACAGTGCGGGTAATTCAACCGCACTCCACCCGCACTCCTGCCATGCTCCGAGAACTGAAGTTGCAGACAACCCATACAGTGCGGGTACAGTACGGGTAAATCACCCGCACTCCACCCGCACTTCGAGCGCGCCAGTCTGATTTTCAAAGCTTAAGTGACCTATTTTTTGTATTTAGTATAAATAGAATAGTATAGAAACGTTTTAAGGAGCTTTTGACTCCGTTTTAGAGAGATTAAGCATTCTTAGATCTAGTTTCTCTCTCTACCTCTCATCCACACATTCTCTACTCAACTTCAAGGAAGTTAGGAGATTAGAGCCACTTCAAGGAAGGAGATGTTCTCCAAGGGTTATTTCTTTCTCCTCTCTACTGATTTCCTAGTTGTAATGAGTAGCTAAATCCCCTCTAAGGGGTTGATGGAGTAGTTAGTTTAATATTGGGCTTGTACATAAACTTGATATTATATTGATATTCATGTCTATCTTCCATTGATCTATTCTTGTTGTGAATGTTTATCATTGATTTCTTGTGTAGATACATGATCTTTGTAAGATGTCTTTGTATTATGTATGAGTATTCCATCTAGATATACATGATGTTTAGTTGTTTAATGCTCTAAGGAATGGATGGAAAGTCATGAATTCCGACTCTTAAACCGCGGTTTTAATCTAACCTCGATCGTGTTTTCGGCACTATACATCCTAGATCGGAACCGTGAGAGAGTTAGAAGTCATCACTATACATCATAGGGTGACTTTCTTTAATCGGTTGAGTCAATGTTAGGTAGACGAGCTTCATTTCTAGAATCCGGTAAACAACCAACTCTACACATCCTAGGTTGGTAGTTTACAAGGATTAATCCCTAATAGGTGGTCCGCACTATACATCCTAGGTTGGCCACCTTCTGGGGATAAATAACCGACTCTATACATCCTAGGTCGGTTACCTTGAAAAGCCGTGCTATTGACAAGTTTGTTGCATTGCCTAGTATTTGCTTTCGAATCCATTAACTCCTTAGTTTCCATCATCTATATATCCTTCACTCCATTTTCCCCTTTCATTTTATTTACTTATTTAATTTGGTGTTATTTAGAATTGGTTCACAATCTACATTTTCACCAATTCATGTTTTGCTATTTATATATACATACCATTGCTTTAGCTTTAACTAATTTGGCTAACTCCGCTCCCTGTGGACGACACCCACTTGCCACTATATCTATGTTTGTAAACTGATTTAGGCTTGTGTGGTTTCTTTAAATATTATTTGAGGGACTGATCTTTTAAAAGGACATAAGGGAAAAAGGTCCTTGTCAAAATGGCGCCGCAGCCGGGGAGGAGCGGCATGTTAGTTTAATTATTTATGCATGAGTAAGGCTAGTCCAGTAATATTCCTGCTCTACCCTATCTGTTCCTCGTTTACGTTGTGTTTATTTGTTGTGAAATTTCAGGATTTTAGGTATATGCACGGACGAAGATCGTTGAGAGGAACAGTGTTGCCAGTTAGCGATAACATCAATCGGTTGGGTAGAAGAATAGAGCAGTTAGAGAGAAATATGGACGAGCATAATCAGCATGAGCAGCATGCTAGAGAGAATGAGCAACAGGCTCGAGAGAATGTGGGAAGAGTACATGGGGATGAAGAGCTAGGCCTCACCATGGGCGAGTACACTCTCCCGTTTGTAGGGAATGTGCCCACTGCTATAGTACTGGATGATGTAACAAGGCAGTACGAGTTGAAAACTATGCACATCAGCCTCCTACCGTCGTTTAGTGGGCGAAGTACAGAAGATTGCCTCCAATTTATGAAACAATATGGAGCCACCCTAGAAACCTTCCCTGTAATGGCTCGCCAAGCAGTATTGGCAAGGGAGCAGCTTCATCTGAGGTGTTTCCAATAATGTCTGAAAGATGCAGCCATGACTTGGTACATGAACTTGAGGCCGGGATCACTGGTGACATGGAGCCAAGTCTGCAAGGTTTTCTTCAACAAGTAATTTCCGTCACAGAAGGCTAAAGACCTAAGGTTGAAGATAGCTTCTTTTGTTGAAGAGGACGGTGAACCATTCCATGAGGCATGGGAGAGGTTCAACTTATTGTTAGCACAAATGCCATCGCATACATACCATCCAGAACTGAAGGTTAACTCCTTCTATAGTGGACTTTCGTCAATAACCCAAATGATGGTGGATAATGCATGCGGAGGTACTATTGCAGACAAGAGGGCGGTTGAAGCTTATGACATTCTGGAGAAGATTGCCCAGAACTCACAACAGAGGACATCACATGTGAGGAGGGGTGGAGGAATAGAAGTGGGTCAGGATACCCAAGTGCAAATCCAGATGTCCAGAATGAACAAGGAGCTTCAATCAATCAAGGAGCTGATAACCGGAAAACCAGGGTCCTCCCAAGGAGTTAGTCAAGTCATGGGGGAGATTGAAGGGGGAGAAGGACATTTCAGCCAGGAAGAGCAAGCCCAAGCCCTTGGAGAATTCCCAAGGCATCCTAGGAATGACCCATATTTGAATACATACAATCCAGGGTTGAGAAATCACCCAAACTTGTCTTGGTCCAACAACAACCACCTAGGAGCAACCACTCACCAAAGTGGCAACAACAATTACCAAGGTGGAAACAACAACCAAGGGTACCAAAACCGGGGGTACAATAGATACAATCAAGGGGGACACAACAACAATCAATGGGGAGGTTCAAGTAGTAACCCACCATCCAACTTCAATTCCTATGCTTCCGCTAGCCAACCAAAGGACAAGTCTCTAGAGGAGATAGTGAGTACAGTTATCAAAACTGTTGGTATCGGGTCGGAAGCCCTCAAGAACACCTTGCATGCCTCTGAGCAACGAATGTCAGCTTACATGCAGTCCAATGATCAGAGAGCCAACAGTCATGGAGCGTCACTGAAGAAGATGGAAACTCAGTTGGCACAGATTTTTGATGCATTGATGAAGAACAAGGAGAAGGCATCAAGCTCCGATGAACATGTTAACATGTTAGAGGTTGTTCAGTTAGGAGGTGAGGGAACCGAAGCAAGTATGGTAGAGGTCGCGGATAAAGAAGATAGGGGAAGTAACATAGGCTTCCCCATTAAACTTGAAGACCCGGGGAGTTTCGTCATAGAGGTACAGATTGAGAATTCACCAATGATGGGAGCGGTCCTTGATATGGGGGCTAGCATCAATATGATGCCTTTAGAGGTCTATGAACAGCTGAAGATTCAGTCAATCAAGCCCACCTCCCAGACTCTCATTATGGCGGACAATTCTCCCGTCACCCTAGTTGGTATCGTGGACCAAATATATGTGAATGTGCACGGTTTGATGGTGCCAGCAGAATTTGTTGTGTTGGACTGCAAAAGAGGAGAATCCAGTGGTAGAGATTGGAAACTACTATTGGGGAGGCCATTCATGGCGACAGCAAGTATGGTGGTTGATAAATGTTCTAGGGATATTTCCTTCAGCTATGGAGGGAAGAGTGTGAACTTCAAGGTAATATCCCCCAGAACAAGCCAAGTCAGAGATTGTTTAGTCTTGGAGGCACCACTTTCCAGAAAGAAAAGGAGCCGGGTGCTCACCCTTGTGCAAGCCTTTGAGGGTGTCAAGGAGATGGAATTGGGAAACCAAGACTGCATCAAGGAGAGGCAAGAATCAGAATTCGAAGAGGAGGAAGCAAATACCGAACTTTTCGAACAATTGGGTGAGCTTGAGCGAGACAACACGAAGCTCAAACTAGAGGTTTATTTACTGAAGACAGAGACTGTACAGTTGAAGGCAAAATTGCATGATCTCTCATCAGTCAGCAACGGGTTGAATGAGCAAGTAGTGGAGCTTGCCACCAAAAAGGAGTTAGTCTCCAAGAACTTAGATGCATTGGCAAAGCTCTCAGAAGAGTTTGAAGAAGACTGTGGGAGAAGGACAAGGAAACTTCAACTTGGTATGGAGGAGTCCAAAAAAGCGGTAAGGGAATTGCAAGACCAATTGAACATGAAAGATGATGAGTTAAAGCGGGCCAAGGTCAAGGAGTGTGACTTGATAGAGCAACTCGCTGAAATGGAAAAAAATGTCAAGTCCCTCAGATTCGGACAACAGAAAGTGGCCCGAGCCGACAATCGATCAGGGAGTTTCCCTAACCGCCCTATTACTTGTTATTTTTGTGCCAAAAGAGGGCACACTAAAGCTTATTGCTTTAGTTTCCAAAGATTAAAAGCAAGTAGAGTAGGATCTAGGATGAACCCATCAAAGGTTAAACAAATATGGGTTAGAAAGGACCGAGTTGGACACATGAGGACAGTGGGGAGAGATGCAGTGCATAGGCATGTGGCATCGGTTTGGGTGGCCAAGTTGAATGCGCTCCCCATTCCGGTCAAACCTCCTTTGGTCGACCGGGTCCCACTTTGAGTGCATTGCACTCGCTTTTGAATTTATTATATTGTTTTTATTTTTTGTTTTTACTTTTCGGATGGTTAGTTTTGTTGCTGTTAACTTTTGAGGCTGTTTGAGATTGTTTTGTTGAAGATACAGTTGCAGGGCAGAATTCAGGAGTCTGTCCAGGGGAACAGTGCGGTTAGAGTGCGGGTCAGTCACCCGCACTCGTCCCGCACTCTGAAGGCATCAGGTAATAGAGTGCCGGTAAAGTGCGGGTAAATCAGCCGCACTCCACCCGCACTCTTATCGCGCAGTATATATATACCTGTCGTTCTCTAGGGCTCCACTTGCCACAAAAGAACAAAACCAACCGCAAACTTCAAAATTTTTCCCTCTTCTCAACTAAAGGTATTCCGTGTGTGCCACGTTTTCGATTTTTCTGCAACCAAGGTATGGATTCTTACTTTAATTTCATTACATTTCTCTCCAATCCAAACCCTAACCCTCTCTATCACATATTCTTTTCCTCTATGCATGAACTTCATTAGTTAGGGGTTTTGAACTTTTGTTTGTGCCTTTACTAATATCTAAGAGAATGAAATGATGGGTGTTATCTAATTATGCATGTGATGGTTTAATTGTTACATTGATTTTCTTTTGCATTTAGATATTCAAATTATGAATTAGGGTTTATATATGGTTGAATGGAAGCCTATATATGAGTTAGAGTCATTTTGTTGTTGATTCGTTCGATGATGAACTGGGATTTTGAGATGTATGCATGAATTGAACTCTGCATTTGCTGGTGTCTGGAAACGAGTTAGAGTGCGGGTACAGTGCGGGTCAGTCACTCGCACTCCACCCGCACTTTATCCTCTTGGCAGAATTTTTGTCCTTTCAAATCCCTGCATCATAACCTCCTGTTTCTTTGATCCGAATATTGCCTTAAAAACTGTGTTTAATGTGCAGATGTCAGGTAGACCCATGAGAACGCCTAAGCAAAGCAGTCAGGGTTCCGAACGACGACCAAGGAGAGGCCCCCAAGTTCCACCACCGTGCATCAGGCACCCGGATTTCGTGGAACGTTTAGACTATTTCAGGGAGCGAGACATAGTGGTGGAGAGGGGGATAGCGGTTAAAGAGCTGGAGGGGACCCCAATTCCTGAAATGATTGAAGCAAGGGGATGGGAAACCTTTGTTAGCCCCCCGATGTATTGTCGACGTATAGTCGAAGAGTTCTTTGCTGGGATGGTAGCGGAAACTTTTCAGCGCTCTAGTACGGTTCTGGTCCGAGGGGTAGAAGTCCGTATGACTATAGTGGACATCAACAGATATTATCGGACTGAGCTTCCAGTTGATCCCGAAGCAGTCGGACGTCTAAGGCAAAGGGTGACTTGGAGCGAATTTTTTGTGACCCAAAATGTGGACTTTGCAAATCAGTTAGTGATCCGTCCGATGGATTTTTGGGTGGCCCCTGATCACCGTATGAAGCACACCAACTTAAGGAGTGAGTTGGGTTTCTGGCATGTATTCATCTCCCACTCCTGGATCCCCAGGAAGCACAGGACCTCAGTGAACTTCAATGCATCCATGATCCTGTACTGTATACTGCAGAATCAGTTGGTAGACATCGGCTTTCTGGTCAAACGAGAAATCCTTGAGATGGGAGGGGTCAGGGTGGACAAGCAGCCACTCATCTTCCCTAGCCTCATCACCGCATTCTGCAGAACTGCCGGAGTGGATTTTGGATCCGACCCTTTCGAATGCGGTTTGGGGCCAGTTGGGCGATTCACATGGAACGACCAGGTCCGAGAGCGGGACCCCTCTGGTGTCAGGGTCCAAACAGGGAGGCGGAAACCTGCTCGAGGGGGCAGCACGAGCAGGCAGCCGGAAGACATCCCGGAACCACCAGATGTGGAGCCGGTTTACATCGATTATGGTGATTATAGGCCCGCTGCTTCCTCACCCCAGCAGGAGACATATGGAGAGGTCCCTTGGCAGACTTTGCTGACCGGATTGGAGAACCTCAGGACCGAGGTCACCGACAACAGGAGACAGATCACTGAGAGCAGGGCGGAAGCAAATGAGTACTTCACAGACATTTGGGGCAACCTCACGGATATGAGGGAGGCACTCAGTCTTCCGAGTTATCCACAGAAAAAGAAGAGGCCAGCTGCTTTCTCACCTCCTTCAGGGGGTCCAGACATTGACCCATATGGGGCAGAGCTCAGAGATGCTATGGAGAGATCCATGAGGGAGCATGAAGAGTGGATCCGATCAGAGATCGACCCTAAGGGCAAAGGGATCGCTAGTGAACCAGAGAGGGAGTTTTCAGACAATGATTGACCATCCATTTTTGTTCTTTATTGTTATTTAGAACTTTTATTGCTTGTATTTGTATTTGTATTTTCTTTTAAACGGCGTAGACTTATTTTGTTTCTCTTTTTGCATTTTATATTCGTTGGTAGAGTTGTTGTGTGGATTTAAGCTAGGTTGTACATCTTTAGGAAGCACACAGCAACACACACAGACATCGAACAATCTTCCTTTCAAAGGGAGTTTTCTACTTTCGATTTCAATTTAGTTTTTTGTTATTTTGAATGCGCATGTTTGTATGTATGTCTAGATTCGGTTTGGGGGTGTTGATCCCTCATTCCGCCATTTATCGCAATTATGCTTATTCTTTCCAACAATGGGGACATTGTTGAGTTTTGGTTTGGGGG
Source organism: Dipteronia sinensis (assembly GCA_033220585.1). Classification (NCBI taxonomy): domain Eukaryota; kingdom Viridiplantae; phylum Streptophyta; class Magnoliopsida; order Sapindales; family Sapindaceae; genus Dipteronia; species Dipteronia sinensis. The sequence goes on from CM065645.1 coordinate 4,557,652, forward strand.
TGCATCACGCCTCCGCCGTGTACATTTTTCAGTCCAATTTTTCAATTTTGTCGCTTGTCCATTTTTCAAACTGTAATCCAGTATGGATATGATGCCTCTAGAGTGTGCTTTTGACGAGTTCCTTATATGTGCTCTGACCTTGTGATATAGTTTGGTGCCACTTGAGGTTTAGCTTGCACCATCATGGGTTAGTCCCACCCGTTGGTATGAAGTATTGGGGACTCATTGTTCCCATGTCTTGTTCTAATAGTGGAGATACCCATGAGATCACAAACACAAGCATGAAAGTGCGTTTTCTGAGTGCATTATTGATTATTATTAAATACGCCTCTCGTCATGTATGTCATGTGCCATAGGACTTGCATTATTTTGTGAATGCGTGATGGATGCTTTCATTCCCTTTTTAGATGGTTGTGGAAGTGATAGTAGGGAATGCATGTTTATTGAAGTACCTCTATAGCCTAAACACCACTTACCATATTGTGTGCTCCAAAGCCAAGTTGAGGCCAAACACTTACCCTTTCATTTGGTACCACATTCAACCATATACCCAATAGCCTAAACACATGCCTACCCTTGTACTAATCATGTTAGGATGGGAAATGATAGTGATGAAAAGGGTTAAAATGGTCCCACAGTGGGTAAAAGGAGACAGATGTTGAAAATATGAAAGAAAAGGGTAAATTATGCACTCTAAATGCCTAAGAAAGGGAATATGGTAACAACTCAAATGGAGTACAAACATTGCAATTGGGAAATTATCAAAAGAAAAATTTAAAGAAAGATTGTATTTGAAGTGCCATAATGAGAGTGTTTTATGTTAAAAACACCCAAACAGAATGCAACATTAAAGGCACAAAAATGTGGGTTAAATGGTTACTAGAGGGGTGAATTTAAAGTAAGAAAAGAACATGGTGTGGGAGTAGAGGTATATTCTAGCATGATTGGTGAGTTTGAACTCCTAAATTTCCATATTGTTTGTGTAAACTCATTCAACCCCACAGCCACACTATAACCGGTTAAAAGCCCTATTTGATCCATGTAAGTCTAGTTTGGGAATTTAGGTTGAAGCACGATCTTTCGCATCCATGGCAAGGTGACTCGTTCCTAGGATAGTTCATTGCTTAAATCTTATGCAAAAATCTTCTTTGCATACTTGTTGTGTGGAACTTAGGACTCTTGAGGAAAGAAAAGAGAGGATCCATGTGAGCTTTAGAATTGAAGCGAATTATGCTCAGGAATGGGAGTAAGTGGTCTTAAATTCATGAATGCCTTTAGGTGTGGGATTCGTGTTCGTACGAGCCTCCCTTGGGTGTCTACAAATTGCTCTTGATCTTGTGCATATGCTTTCCTCCTCTCTATCGCACTTATTTGTATCATATCACACATTGGACTTGCGGCATGGTTGATTGATTGTTTAGGTATCTAGAATTTGATTTCAGTTGGCGTCTTACTTTTCGAATTGATTTGCTCGAGGACGAGCAAAGGTTTGGTTTGGGGGTGTTTGATCGGGCCAAATATGTTATAAATTTAGGCCCTCAGATCCTTACATTTTGTTCTGTTCTCGGGTGTTTTTGTATCTCTCATGGGTTGTTTTATGCTTATTTATAGGAAATGATGTAAGGACAGGTTTGGAAGCATATGGTGGTGATTCCAGCAGAAAAGGAGCACAAACACCTCTACAGTGCGGGTCAAGTGCAGGTCCAGTGCGGGTCGCAACCGCACTCCAGCCGCACTCCAGCGTCACTCATGTGCAAAGCCGGGGAAGAGTGCAAGTACAGAGATAAAGTGCGGGTACAGTGCGGGTCAGCTAACCGCACTCCACCCGCACTAATGCCAAACCAGAGAAGCTGATCACCCACCTGACATTAGAGTGCGGGTACTGTGCGGGTTATCCAACCGCACTCCACCCGCACTTGTATCAAGAACAGAAGAGCAGAGTTGCACCTGACATCAGAGTGCGGGTACTGTACGGGTCATCTAACCGCACTCTACCCGCACTTGTATCAAGAACAGAAGAGCAGAGTTGCACCTAACATCAAAGTGCGGGTACTGTGCGGGTCATCTAACCGCACTCGACCCGCACTTGTATCAAGAACAGAAGAGCAGATTGCACCTGACACTAGAGTGCGGGTACTGTGCGGGTCATCCAATCGCACTATACCCGCACTTTGCCTCAAGACAGAAGGTAGATCTTTCACCTGACAGGGAAGTGCGATCACAGTGCGACCACAGTGCGACTCCAAGTGCGGGTACAGTGCGGGTAATTCAACCGCACTCCACCCGCACTCCTGCCATGCTCCGAGAACTGAAGTTGCAGACAACCCATACAGTGCGGGTATAGTGCGGGTAAATCACCCGCACTCCACCCGCACTTCGAGCACGCCAGTCTGATTTTCAAAGCTTAAGTGACCTATTTTTTGTATTTAGTATAAATAGAAAAGTATAGAAACGTTTTAAGGAGCTTTTGACTCCGTTTTAGAGAGATTAAGCATTCTTAGATCTAGTTTCTCTCTCTACCTCTCGTCCACACATTCTCTACTCAACTTCAAGGAAGTTAGGAGATTGGAGCCACTTCAAGGAAGGAGATGTTCTCCAAGGGTTATTTCTTTCTCCTCTCTACTGATTTCCTAGTTGTAATGAGTAGCTAAATCCCCTCTAAGGGGTTGATGGAGTAGTTAGTTTAATATTGGGCTTGTACATAAACTTGATATTATATTGATATTTATGTCTATCTTCCATTGATCTATTCTTGTTGTGAATGTTTATCATTGATTTCTTATGTAGATACATGATCTTTGCAAGATGTCTTTGTATTATGTATGAGTATTCCATCTAGATATACATGATGTTTAGTTGTTTAATGCTCTAAGGAATGGACGGAAAGTCATGAATTCCGACTCTTACACCGCGGTTTTAATCTAACCTCGATCGTGTTTCCAGCACTATACATCCTAGGTCGGAACCGTGAGAGAGTTAGAAGTCATCACTATACATCCTAGGGTGACTTTCTTTAATCGGTTGAGTCAATGTTAGGTAGACGAGCTTCATTTCTAGAATCCGGTAAACAATCAACTCTATACATCCTAGGTTGGTAGTTTACAAGGATTAATCCCTAATAGGTGGTCCGCACTATACATCCTAGGTTGGCCACCTTCTGGGGATAAATAACCGACTCTATACATCCTAGGTCGGTTACCTTGAAAAGCCGTGCTATTGACAAGTTTGTTGCATTGCCCAGTATTTGCTTTCGAATCCATTAACTCCTTAGTTTCCATCATCTATATATCCTTCACTCCATTTTCCCCTTTCATTTTATTTACTTATTTAATTTGGTGTTATTTAGAATTGGTTCACAATCTACATTTTTCACCAATTCATGTTTTGCTATTTATATATACATACCATTGCTTTAGCTTTAACTAATTTGGCTAACTCCGCTCCCTGTGGACGACACCCACTTGCCACTATATCTATGTTTGTAAACTGATTTAGGCTTGTGTGGTTTCTTTAAATATTATTTGACGGACTGGTCTTTTAAAACGACATAAGGGAAAAAGGTCCTTGTCAATGGGTTCTCTCTATCTCTTTTCTCCATGTTATTTGTTTGTAATTGTCATGAGTAACTAAACCCAAATTGGGAGTTTGATGTAATTAATTCATGGATTGTGGGTTTTCCACCATATTTAGATTTGATTAATATAATTCCATTCATTGTGCTTAATTGTGTTTAATCTCCTCTTGAATTAAGTAGACTATCCAACTCTTAATTCTTGTTGATTGATTAACTTATTTGAGTAATTAATCTTTGATTGAATTTTTTGTGAATTGGGTAGGCTCTCCAACTCTCATTTCACTTAGAGGTTTAATTTGTTCTTAATGCATTTGATACTTATCTTGGGTTAGGTAGGTTCTCCAACTCCCAATTCATTGTAAAGGTTGAATTGTGATGTCTTTGAGGGTTAAGTAGGCTCTCCAACTCTTGACCCACATTTGATGTCAATTAATGTTTTAAACCATCCACATCTAAGGTGTTATAACAAGCTCACTTGAATCGAACGGGATATGTTGTGAGCTCTTCAATCCATTATATCTCGGCTAGTGTGGAAGGGGTGGATTGTGAACTCTCCAATCCAAGCCATCCCAGAAACTCAAGTTAGGAAGATAAGCCCTATATAGAATCAAATCGAATTCTTAAGAGACGGATTACCCACCGTTCGTGTATGAGATTGCATCGACTCCCATATTTCTCATCATATTCTACCATTTTCATTTTCACTATCTTAGTCTAGTTTTAGCTTTAGTCTTATTGTAGTTGCATTTTTAAGTTTCTAAATTGCTAAACAAAACTCATATCAGTTTCTTCTATTGCATTTTACTTTTATTGCACTTTTAGTACTAAAGTATGATTTAATCATTGCTTGTTAGATCGATCCCTGTGGAATGATACCATACTTGCCACATACTTGTTTTCATACAGTTCGAGTGCATTTTGGGATTTATAAATTTTGTTTTGATATTGCATATATGGTAAATACGGGTCAAGCATAAAATCAAATAAGCATTTGTCCCGATACTTAGTACAGTGACCTTGATTGGACCCGGTCCATATCAAACTTGGATCCCTCCTAACAGCAGATCTGTACCAAGACCATGGTACCGGGATACTAGAGTACCATATCCTTAATTGAGCAATTGGTCTACACAAGTGCAGCTTCTCTATATTAGGTCATCAGGGCCATCGGAGCCACCCAGGTACCAAGGTACCGAGATACCATGGTATTGGATCCCTCCAAAGGAGCAGCTCCTTCTATATGAAGAAATCAGAGTTAAATCACACATCATAGTCTGGAAAAGTGAGCTAAGGCATTGGTGGGGCCAAAGGTACACATCAAGAAGATCTGACGGCTAAGAATCGAAACATTTTGACCAAGTAATGGATCAACGGTGAGGGGCTAAGCCAACTCAACTTATTAGAGGATGAATGAGTTGTTCTCCATGAGAAGAAAAGGGTCAAACGAACCAAAACCCATCAAATTTGTATATGGGGAAAAAACAAGGTCACATGAGAGTTTTTCACCATTTTAGAGGGGACAATAGGGGCCCACACCTGCAGCTTTTCAATAGCTTCCCAATAGTATTTATTGATCTCTAACATCCCCATGTGATGGTCATTCGGTCTAAGGGCCACCTAGGTACCCCCTCTAATGGAAAGTCACTAAAATGACATCTAATTGCCATGTCATCGACACGTCATCGCCACATGTGCCCTATTCCATATGACACGTCCTGCATCATATGAGGAGTGCGTTTGCATATAGAAATCATGAGCCCACATGTGCCAAACATATGCCCTTCACATCACCACTCAAACTCACTATATAAGTGAGAAACATGGTCTCATTTAAGGGGACTTTTGGCACCTCCACTAACTACCTTTACTCTAGACCATTTTAAAGTATTCTCCAGCACTTCAACCTCCATAAGAGACCATACACCTAGTGGGAGGTACCACTCCAATGGGTTGCCCATATGCATCCCTCCTCCAAACTCTCTCTCCTTTCGGACTTGGGCTCTCTTCTACACTATATGAGAGTGTTCTCCAGCAACCTCACCTCAACGAATCCCCATTCACGTAGTGGAAGAACCTCTCTAAAGGGAAGCCCTCATGCTCCCTGATTAAGACAAACGAGAATGCTATTATAGGACGACTAGTTTTCTAGAGAAAACCCATCATTGGCATTCATGTTACTTAGTTATTTATCCATTAAAACCCCCTACAATCAGTTCTAGGGAGGTACTGTAAGCTCTTCGAAGCACATGTGTTGTAACACTTGGCTACTTGTGTAAGCTCCAGGAGCATGTCTTGTTCATTTATAAATAAAGAATGGTCACTCTCTCCTCTGGATACTGCCTAGGGATTTTTCAGCATATGATCACTTGTGATGTTTTTTTCCCTCTAGGTCAGTCTAATTCTACCAAAAGAATTGTCATTCTCCTATCTATCTCCTTTATTATGCATATATGGGAGATAGGCTCTAACGTTACTGGTCCTAGCTCTCTTAGCCACCTATTTGCATGTTAAGTCACACATAAAAAAGGGAAAAATCCTTTGGATCCGCTGGAAAGAAATCGGGTAACCAGAAGGCCGATGAGCTCCCTCGTTCCTTTTTTATGGGAGCGAGTAGCCTTCTTAAGGATCTACCATCATAACTAGTGGGGCAAGGCCAAATCTATGCCAAAAACTAGAGGAGTCCCCCTAGACCCACTAGGGACCTACCAAGCCTAACCGGCCCAACCGAGAGAAGCTGATACCATTTCTTAAAGACCTGACAACGGAACTAGAGGAGCTTAGTCCAGTACAGCCCAGAAGCCTTAAAAGCGCCTTTAGACCAACTAGAAAAACTGGGACATGTTCCATTCCTGACCGGAAGGACCAGAGTGCGAATAATCACCATCGAGTGGTCTCATCCTTCATGACCACATCTATATCATTGAGGAGCACATATCCCTCATCCTTGCATGTTATTTAGGTCAAGGAACTACATAGAAGATTTAGAGAAAAGGCCGAGTACCGAAACCGATTATCCGGACCAGGTACCAGGGCCAAGAACCAGGACCAGACCCCCACACCAGCAAGGGAACCTCAAGCACCATCTCTTCTCCTTGTCATCAAAGCCTCGACGGGCGGGGTACCCGTACCCTTTCCCCTCCGGCTAGGAAGTTCTATACCTCGCAGTTAAATGTTGTATGGAAAGTCCCCGTGACAATTTTCGGATAACATTTTGGTGCCGTTTGTGGAAAGCTCACTAGACCAACGTGGCTTCCTTGTCTCTACATGAGCGTATATTTCTTTATCCCTTACGTATTATCACTTTACATGTGATTTAATAATTTCCACTGCTAGATTCACTACATGCTTATGCCATGATTCTATGATGCCATGATACTTTATTTCTCCTTACTAGTTCCTTTATTACAAGTGTGATTACATAAAAAAAAATTTTCTTGGATCTTGTGAGCTAAATGAACTCCTATTATGGTTGATTGATACTTCGCATTATATATGTTGCTACTTAAATATGTTTAACATGTGGAGTGCATCATCTTGTAGATCCATGAGATCTATCTAATTTGTTGCCATGCAAGCTCAACTTTCTACTATTGAGATGATAGATTCATTATTCATGACATATTATTCATTATTTGAGATGTCCTTTCTCCTTATTTGTATATACCGCTTACGCACCACTTGTGGTGCTCACTTTGTCATTTGAGGACTTTTGTTTGTTGTGGAGCAAATATAATGTGTGGGAATCCTAGTGGAGTCGGTCTCCTATGCTGCCCATATGTAGCAAATTTGCTTATATACTTATGGAGCTCTACTACAGCAGCATAGTTACTCATTGCATGTATATTAGTAGTCTTGAGGTGTTGGCCTTATATTTAATTTTCGATTTTTTAATTTTTTAAAACTTGTATTAATTTGTGATTTATTGACATGTAAGCTACTTTTACATTAAAGATATGATTTAATGAAATGCAAGCTACTTTTACATTGAAGAAGCTCATATAATGAATTGAATGAGTACTTATTTTTATGATTTAAAACAAAATTTTAAAATTAATATCTCATTTGCAATATGTAATAACAAGTATTTTAATTCATATCTCAACATGTGATGTGTGATTTCAACTTATATATTGATATATATATATATATATATAAATACATTATTTGGAACATATATCAATTCATTTAGTTAAATTATAGTATATCACATTTGTCATTCGAGACCGTCTCATTGAAGATTGCATTGCTTTAGCCTCAGATTGTATGAATGTTTTACAAAAAAAGTGTTATAAGGGTAGATTGGCCATGAAAATTGACATCTGTAAGGCTTTCGACACTTTGGATTGGTCTTTTCTTCGAAGGGTGCTTCGGGCTTTTGGGTTTTCCCCAGTATTTATGGGTTGAAATGATGGTGTTCTGAGTTCTTCGAGACTCTCGGTTTTGATCAATGGTTCTGTAGAGGGTTATTTTAGGTGTTCTACAGGGTCAGACAGGGGGATCCTCTATCTCCTCTCTTATTTGCTATTGCGAAGGATTTTGAGTAGATATCTTTCGAATATGGTGACGTCTTCTTCCCTGCTTCCCATTTCTTCCCCGAGGGGGTTTTCAGCTCTGACCCACCCACGTTATGCTAATGATGTCTTTATTTTTTGTAGAGGTACCGTGATTCAGTCGTAACAACTTCCCCAAGTGAAACGGCAGCACTGCGATGGCTTAGTTGGTTCATGTAAACCAAGGACGCAGGATGGACCGCAAGTGAGCCTAAAGAAGAAAAGAAGCCTATGGGCATCCATAAGAGGCAAATCCTCTACAAATTGCTTCCTAGATATAAATATCTCCAATGGACTCCTTCGAATAGGTAATTGCTTCAAACCTTTTAAATACCAAACTTTAAATAGGAACTTAAAGTTTACATGAGTGATTGGTGCATAATGAAATGTTAAAGCATGTTAGAGTGAGTTTGACTGTAATTGAAATTTGTTAGGTGCTAAAATGAACTGATATGTGTTTGTTGTTATTAAATTGTAGTACTTGTGGATATAGTTGTTGAATAGGATGGAAACCGCCTATGTGCTTTAAAGATAACATGCTTTGCTTATTTGTGAAGGAGTTTTTTTTGTTTTGTTATTTTGTTTAGATTAAGGGTGTGATATGTTTGTGATTAGTGCATAGGTTGTGTTTGTTTGCGATTAGTTTGTTCTTAATTTTTGTGTGTTGTCCTTGTCTCCCAACTCTTGCTTTCATTCCCCATATTTTATGAGCGAAGAATGTTCTGTTGAGCAATATTGAGGACAATGTTGAGTTTAGGTTTGGGGGTGTGATCAACTTTTGTTTTTGTTATGTCGTTTTCGTAAAAATTGTTTTTTTTTTGTCGTATTATGTTGTTTTAGTTTTGTGTTAATCCAATCTTAGTAAAAATGGTCAATTTTGCAAATTTAGGAATAGTAGTCCATTTTTGTTGAGGCGATTTTTTTCGTGTGCAGTAGGTTAGTTCTGTGTTTTGACTAGCATGATGCCATCTTTAATTTTTGCATCGTAAAAGTCGCATGTACAATGTCGTGCTTTGGATGTTGAGGTGGATGAGACTCTATGCTTGATTAGCCTAAGATTAATAATGGAGACTACCTTTGAGAGATTATTATTCATTTAAACGCTTCATTTTAGAGGGTTTATTTTCGTTTCTACTCTTTAAATACTCTTTGAATTTTGTTCTTAATTGTGGATGAGTGGAGTGTCCTGAGGGTTTACAATGCTACTCACGTACGATCACATGATCCCTCACGAACAATTCGTGCGGGATCTTGCAGTAGAAAGATCTCGCACGAATTGTTCGTACGGGATCGTGCCTATTTATATGTAATAATGACTATTTTGACGTGATCTCATCTATTCATATGTGATCACACAAACTCACATGTGATCACATGTAACTTATATGAGTTCACATACAATTCACATGCGACCATATTAAAAAATTTAGTCTTGTTTTATGGTGATCACATGTAACTTATATGCGATTACACTGCAAACATGTGATCACATGCTACTCACGTACGATCACATGTTCCTGCATGAATAATTAGTGCAGGATCCTGCACTTGATACCTGCCATATATATATAGAGTCATTTTCTAGTGCAAGATCCTGTACGAATTGTTCTTGCGGGATCATGCACTATTTATATGTAATCATGACTATTTTGGTGTGATCACATCAATTCATATGTGATAACACAAACTCACATGCGATCACATGTAACTTATATGTGATCACATACAATTCATAAGTGACCACATTAAAAAATTTAGAAGAGTTGTATAATTTTGGATAATTCGTGGGCAAAAGTGTAATATTTGAACCAAGATTGAAGTTTATATGATTTTAGAAGAATGTAAGGACCTAGACATAATTCGCCATGCAAAATAGCCCAAGCTGCCACGTCATTTAATGAATCTGTGCATTTTGCTTCACAATTGAAGGTGTTAAATGCACCCCATCACCTTTTCTAAATGTACCCCATGCAAAGCCAACTTAATTTGGCATGCTTTAGTGAGCCAGGTGAGTTTGGAGGCAACTTTCCCAAGTCGCCTACTAACTCGCCCCACTTTCTGCCAAGTTGCTCCCAGAACTCTTAAGGGTATTTTCATAATTGTTAACTATCAAATCTAGCAACCTCTCAAAATAAACATTTTCCCGGCTACTAAGAACCAGAAACGTGGTAGGACTCTGCCCCTGATGGAACCTAGTCCTACCGAGACCTGATCCTCGATGGAACTTGATCCCAATAGCATCATATCGCTAAGAGAGCCTAGTCTAAACCTGTACCCGGCCCCCAGAAGTAGTAGGTCAACGTGACATGATCCAATTCTAGTAGAGCACGGTTCCCTTACAAGAGAGTAACAATTGATGAAAGAAGGAGCGATGCCAGACAACCTCTCACCACACACCGATCGCCATGAATGCCTTAATCAAACTCTTAAGTACTTAAAGAACTTTCTAGAATTTCAGATGCACCCTCAAAGCATCGGGTCAAAGCTAGGGTTGATGCAAGTTCTAGGCAATACCATTTGTGTTAGGATTATGCTTAATAGCAAGAATGTAATGATGTATTTGACAATCTTTTCATATTAATAAAGTGATTTCTAGTTTAACAAATCTTATAGCATTTATAGTTTAATTATTATAATTGTTAAAAGTAAATAATCATAAGGTCAAAAGACTATGAGAGATGAAGAATTGTTCGTACATCTGGATATGTATGAGGTAGACACAATTCTTTAGTTAGTCTTGAACAATGTTCACAACTTAAGATAAAGGTTGGGTGTCTTTACCTTATTAAGTTGTAGATTCTTTTGCTAGCATTTTGAGTGGGATCAAATGTGTTATGATGAGTTTAAAATCATCAAAGTGTAGTGTCTTTGGGCACAAGAATCTAGTGCACTAGGTGCATTGAATAAGATCACTGTGAAATACTTTATCCAGAACCGTCAGTGGATAAAAGTTTTTACTTGAGGACAATCAGAGAGTCTATCTTAATCCTGAGATAAATGATGGACTTATGGTTACAAGTGTTATCATTTGAGCTATCAATGAGTACTATTATATAGCATAGTCTATCCTCGATAGTTTGGTGGTATTCATTTGTTAATCGATATAGGACTTCATTTATAGATATAGACATCTTGACTTCATTTATTACATGTGAGTAGAATATCATCATATGTATATTTTGAGGTATTGGATATTAAATCTTAACGTTAAGTTTTCAATAGTGTCTATTGTAACATGGCTTCCGGACAAGTCAAAATATCCAAGTTTAAAATATGGTCATATGAGTAAATATGGTAACTAGGAGAGCTATAGGCGGTCTATGAGCTCTTGGCGATTATTGATATTTTTCACGAGGATACACTATCTCCAATAAGGTTGTCTAGGGTACGAATGAGAAATATTAACTTATTCTATATTTATTTAACAGTTCAATTTTAGCTCTTTAATGGAATGAGCTAAAATGAATAGATCAAACCTAAGTGAATCATTTGTTGATTGTGATTATGTTATGTCTATTGAAGATTAAATTTAGATAGCCCGCTAAGATCCTCAATTCACACGAACTTGCATTGATCACTTGATATATTCTACCAGACCAATTTCTAGGTCCATCTAGAATTGTTTTTGGATTTTGGAATCCAAAAAGTTTTGGAGAGGTGTGGTCATGTGTGATCAAGACACGCGGTAACTCTTCAAAAAAGCTTGGAATGGGCGGCCAAGGGTGTATAAATCCTAGGGCGGTCCTAATGGGGTGCGTTTAGCATTCCAATAATACATTAAGAATATAATTTGCACATTTTAATTAAATGAGCTGTTAAATTATATTAATGTATTAATTTAAGGCATGTGGACTTGTTTCTTTTATAGTAAGAATGAGTCAGTTCACATGTGGACTTTTTATTAAAGTCCAATGGATTTAAAAAAAATAGAAAAACAATATATTACCCATATATATACTTGGGCAGCAAGGCTAATAATATTAGTTTAATATATTGTTTTATTTTATTAATTAATCAAATGAAAATTAATTAATTAATTAAAAGTCAAAATCTTTTTCTAACTAGAAGGATTCCTAGTGTCATACTATTATAAGTAATTCACTAGGAGAATGACTCTTAGTGTCATAACTATTGATAGTAGTATACTAGGAGAAGGACTTTTAGTGTCATACTATTGTTAGTAGTATGTAAAGTATCAAATATTTTATTTGATAAGTAGATAAATTAAAAAGAGTTTTTATTTATCTAGTCAAATTAAGAAATAATTGATAAAGTCACAATTTTATATTCAAAAATTTATTATTGGATAATACACTCATGAGTTGGAATAGGTTTAAACTACTAAGTTGATACGGTTTTGGTGAAATCAAATACTTCAAAGTGTAGGAAAATTTCGGCCACTATATATATATCAAGAATTTCGTTTTTGATAAATAAGTTCAAAGAAGAAGTTTTTTTTCTTTTGAGAAAACTTTTATTCTCTTGCTTTTGAATAATAATAAAAAAAAACTTCCAACTCAAGAAAAGGGGTGTAGAATTCGGCCAAAGAGAAGAACAGTAAGGAGCGTTTTATTTTCGATAGTGTACTAGTAGCTTTTACATCATAAAGCTTTGTGCACAAAATCGAATTAGGGTTCATACGAGTTTTCGATTAAAAGATTGATAATTCACAAGTGACCAAACGTTCTTTATTTTCTCTACGAGGATTATTGTGACCAACAAAAGAAAAAGATTTTTGTTTCCATCATCAGGTTTACAATTCAAAGAAAGGGAGCCTACACTCCTAGGTCAATCGTCACGTGAAAAAGGTACGATACTTTTAATTATATGTTAATTAATCAAGGGTTAAGGTTCTTTTTTTTAAAAGGAAATTTTTTGAAATATACAAGCCCAATATTTCGCTTCCACCACGTGTTTTTCCCTACAATTGGTATCAAAGCCAGGTTGTACCCTTGATTAATTGACGTATATATACGTGGATCTATTTCTTTTATTGTAAATATGCATGTTTTAGAAAGAGATGGCACTCTAGGTATTCACATATATAATTACATTGGAATGTATGGATATATATATATATATATATATATGTTTTATATGATTTGTTATTGCTCAATTTTAGTTCTAGAATTTCAATGTAATTTTGTTTGGAGTTGTAACAAGAAGGGTGGTCTATCATCGCCATAATTTCCTTCTTGATAGTTGTTAAGTTTTTTTATTTTATTTTATCGTTGTAATAAAAAAACTGCTGTAATATATTCAAGTTTCAAAGATTCAAAGAATTGAAGAAACAGAGGAAGGCCGGAGTTGCTCGTGCGAGCAAGGCAGCCGCGCAAGCTTTCAGGCGTGCATGTGGCGCTGCATATGGGGCAGCCGCGTATGGATTTTGGCGCGCAAGAGTTTTGATGGACCACTGCTTGATGACTTGATCGCCAAGTTATGGTTTCTTGTATTTCAAACAAATGTAATGTACTTGCTTTTCTAGGATGGACCAAAATTGTGGCTATTTATTTTTCATAAATATTACAATGTTTGTAATTGTTTGATAACATATCATATCGAATAGGAGTGCCACTCATATATCTCTTTTGGTATGAACATGCATTGAATGGTTTAGGTATCCAAGTGGCATCTAGATAACTTGGTAAATCATTCTATGGAATTCTATCACACGCCTTAAACAATTGAGTGGGAGAAGGTGTTTTGAACACCTATGGCCTCCGAGATAAGTTGAGCTTTAGGTTTCGTGTGATAACCCCCCAAAGGGGTATCCATGAATAAAATTTAGCTAAATACCTCCTTACGAGGATAGACTAGACAATTGACTCAAACGATATCTACTCTCAAATGAGGGATTTTCGTGAAGGAATATATTGAATGTCGATAACTTGGTAACACACTCAATGTGGTTTTATTGATATCCTCCCAAGAGTTCTTGTCAATATAAATCGCAAGGCTAAATTGAAAACGCTGGTTGTTATGTTAACAATTAGGTGGGACCTAGTCGAACTAGTAAATGGTGTGAACTCCCAAAAGAGGCTTGACATTTATGGATGTTGGATTACCGTTGAATTTTACGATTGAATTATTTTATTTAATTCATGATAAATATTCGAAAGTGCTTCAGTATGATTATTTACTTATATAATATTTTTTTTTCAAAAATCATGACCCCATCCATAATCAACATCCTAAAAGAAAAACTTTAACTGGTGATAATTATGTTACACGGAAAAGGAAAATTTGGTTGTTGTTGCAATCTGAAAAGCATAAGTTCATTTTGTCTACCCCTAAACCACCTGCTCTTACTAATGAATCTACTGAGCAGCAAATAGATGAGTATAAGCAGTGACGCAATTCAAAGAATAGGGAGACCACGCTCCTAGGTGATTCACGTTCGTGATCGGATTGGAAGATCTTACGGATTACCATCGACGCTAAGTCAATCGGATCACGCGACAAGAGGTATGATATCTTTTGAATATATGTATGTTTAATTAATTAAAGGGTTAAGGTTCAAATATTGGAAAAATTTTAAACTATACTAAATTCATTTTTAGTCTTGCTTCCGACCTCAGATGCGATGGCCAAATGTTACATTATGGCTACCATCTCCGACGTGTTGCAACAACAACATGAAGGAATGAGTTCTGCTGCTGATATAATGATGTCTCTAGAGGAGATGTTTGCTATAAGATCCATGACGACTAAGAGAGAGGCAGTGACTGCTTTCATGAATCTTAGGAGGAAACCTAGATACGCTGTGAAAGATCACATGATGAAGGTCATAGCACATCTCAACATTGCTGAACTCAATGGTGATGAGATAGATGGTGAAACAAAAATTGACATGATTGTCAACTCACTATCAGATTCCTTTGATTAGTTCAAGTTGGACTACACCTTGAACAGTAAGGAATACACCTTGCAGGGCCTGATGCAAGATGTTCAAAGCACTGAGAAGATCCTTATGAAAGGCAAGGGTCAAGAGATTCATACGGTTGACAAAGTTGCTACTGTTAAGACCCGTAAGAAGGTCAAGAAACAACAGAAAAAAAAGCAATTTGGGCCTACAAAGAATAGGTTCCAGGAAAGGAAAAGACTGAATGAGAATGAATTCAAATTGCGTTTAGGCAACGGAGCGCTGGTGTCTGCCTGTGCAGTGGGAGATATTATAGTTAATTTAGATTCTAGTAGGCATTTCGATTTGATAAACATTTATTATGTACCTCAATTCAATAGGAATTTAATTTCAGTTTCTTGTTTAAATAAATTTGGATATTTGGTTACTTTTAATAAATGTTTTATTATTAGTAAGAATGACAAATTTGTTTACAAAGGTAAATTGGAAAACGGTTTATTCTATTTGCATAAAAATATTGTTAGGATTATGCTCAATAGCAAGAGTGTGATATTGTAATTGACAATCTTTTCATATTAATAAAGTGTTTTCTGATTCTTACAAATACTTATAGCATTTATTATTATAATTGTCAAGGTAAATAATCATAAGGTCAAAAGACTATGAGAAATGAAGAATTGTTCATACATCCGGATATGTGTGAGGTAGACACAATTCTTTAGTTAGTCTTGAATAACGTTCACAACTTAAGTTAAAGGTTGGGCACCTCTATCTTGATAAAGTTGTAGAATTCTTTTACTAGCATTTGAGTGGGATCAAATGAGTTATGATGAGTCTAAAATCATCGAAAGGTTTTCGAGTAAAAAAATCTAGTGCACTGGATGCATTGAACATGATCATAATGAAATACTTTATCTAGAACCGTCACTAGAAATAAGTCTTTTCATTATTAGGACAATCGGAGAGTCGATCTTAATCCTGAGATAAATGATGGACTTATGGTTGCAAGTGTTATCATTTGAGCTATCAATGAGTACGATTATATAGCATAGTCTATCCTCGATAGTTTGGTGGTATTCATTTGTTAATCGATAGAGGACTTCATTTATAGATATGGACATCGTGGCTCCATTTATTAAATGAGAGTATAATATCATCATATGGATGTTTTGAGGTATTGGATATTAAATCTCAACGTTGAGTTTTCAATAATGATTATTGAAGACATGTCTTCTGGACAAGTCAAAATATCCAAGTTCAAAATGTGGTCATATGAGGAAATATGGTAACTTGGAGAGCTATAGGCGGTCTATGAGCTCTTGGCGATTACTGATATTATTTATGAGGATACACCGTCTCCTATAAGATTGTCTAGGGTATGAATGAGAAACATCTCCTTATTCTATCTTTATTTAAGAGTTCAATTTTAGCTCTTTAGTGGAATGAGTTAAAATTAATAGATCGGACCTAAGTGAATCATTTGTTGATTGTGATTAGGTTATGTCTATTGAAGCTTAAATTTAGATAGCCCGCCAAGATCCACAATCCACACGTACTTGCATGGATCACTTGATATATTCTACCGGACCAATTTATGGGTCCATCTAGAATTGCATTTAATATATTAAGAATATAATATGTCTATTATTTATTTAATGGGCTGCACTATTATATTGATATATTAAAAGGAGACATGTGGGCTTGTTTCTTTTAGTAAGAATAAGTCTGGTTCACATGTGGGCTTTTATTTAAAGTCTAATGGATTAAATAAATTAAGAAAAAAAATATTAGGCCCATATATATATATGGTGTGGGCGGCAAGGCTAATAAAATAGCCCAATATATTATTTTATTTTATTGTTTTGATTAAATGGAAATTAATTAATTAATTAATTAATCAATAGTTTAAATCAAAATCTTTTCCTGATCAGTAAATAAAATACTATGTGTTGGATTAGGGTTAGAATTCTTTTAAGTGATAGGAGTCCTAATGTGGTAAGGATTAAGTCTACATACACTCCATACCACACAAAGAATTCGGCCACCCTAGTCCTATAAGGGTTAGGATTCTTAAATTTATAGGAATTAGGGAAAAGCACAATTCCTTTTCAAGTAAGGAAATTAGCCAACCCTAGATTTCCTACACAAAGAATTCGGCCAACCTTATTTTGAGAAGGAGAAATTTCGGTCACCTTATAAATATAAGGTGATAAATTTCTGCCACCAAGAAGCTTGAGTGAGAGAGATTTTTGTTTGCTTTGAAAATAAAAATCTTACTCAATACACATAGAATTTCGGCCAAGAGAGAAAAAGAAAAATAAGTTCTCATTCGATAGTGCACTTGCAAGCCTTTAACATCAAAAGGTTTTGTGCACACTTTCGATTTAGGGTTACGCGAGTTCCAATCATATCGATTGTGAATTCAAAAGTGACCGGAACTATTTTTATAGGCTCTTGGTGTTTTGGGATTAAAGATCAGGATCAGAAGTTCCATACATCCATTCTTAGGTAAGCAATTCAAAGAAAAAAAGGGAGACCACGCTCCTAGGTGATTCACGTACGTGCTAGGATTGAAGATCTTGCGGATTACCATCGACGTAAGTCAATCGGATCACGCGACAAGAGGTATTTAACTCTAACCGTATATTTGTGTTTAATTAATTAAAGGGTTAAGGTTCAAATCTTTAGAAAAATTTTAAACTATACGAAAATCTACTTTTCGCCTTCCGCTGCGGTTTTAGTTAATTTTTCCCTACAAATATCTCTCACTTGTTAGACACGGAATCAACGGAACCTATTCATAAAAGAATAAAATTATCAAAAGATGAAACTTACCTATGGCATTTGCGCCTAGATCATATTAACCTTGATAGGATTAAAAGATCGGTTAGTGATAGACCTTTAAGTGACTTAAAGGTTGATGATCTTGTAGGGAAAAATCGATATAAAACGAAGCGAAAGAAACGAAAAATAGATTTTGTATGGTTTTAAAATTTTCTCAAAGTTGAACCTTAACCTTTTAATTAATTAAACTCAAATATATATGGTTAGAGTTAAATACCTCTTGACGCGTGATCCGATTGACTTACGTCGATTGGTAATCCGCAAAATCTTTTCTGATGCCCGTGAACAGTACCCACGTGAACAGTGATCGTGTACAGTACCCCCGTTGTGAACAGTGATCGTTAACAATACCACCCCATGAACAGTGGTCGTGAACAGTACCGCGAGATCTTCCAATCCGAACACGTACGTGAATCACCTAGGAGCGTGGTCTCCCTTTTTCTTTGAATTGCAAACCTGATAATGGATGAACAAAGTTTTCTTTTTCTTTTGTTAGTCAAAAAACAATCAAAAGAAGACAAAAATTATTCTGATCACTTTTGAGTTCTCAATCTAATGATCGAAACTCGCGTGAACCTAATTCGATGTTGTACACACAAGCTTATTGATGAACAAGCAATCAGTGTACTATCAAAGAATAATCTCTTCTCTCTTTTATGTTTTTTTTAGAATAAAAATTATCCTTTTCTATGAATTGAGAAGAAGAAGAAAAATTGAATCATTCAATCAACTATGGTGGCTGAATTCTTGCTTCCTCTTCTATTTAGGATTGCCGAAATCTTCCTCTAAATGGACTAGGGTTGCCGCAAATCACATACCAAAAAGAGTTTGTGTTGCACCCTAATTTCCATCAACCTTTAGACTTCAAAACCTAATCCAACTCATAGATATTTTTATTCTTTTATTGACTAAATAAAAAGACTTCTTATTTGAATAAATAAATAAAATTAATTATTTATTTTCTTATCAAACAAGTCTTTTACTTTTAATATACTACTACCAATAGTATAACTTTAGGAAATATATTTCCTGATCAGAAAAAGATTTGTTTCTTAATTAAACAATTAATTAATAAATTAACTAATTCTTATTTAATTAAAACAATGAAACAAAATAATATATTATGTTAATATATACACCTTGCCGCCCCACTTATATAAATTGGCCATATATTATTTTCTTATTTCATTTAATCCATTGGACTTTAAATAAAAGCCCACATGTGAACCAGACCCATTCTTACTAAAAGAAATAAGCCCACATGTCTCCTTTTAATATATTAATATAATAGTGCAGCCCATTAATTAAATAATAGACATATTATATTCTTGATATATTAAAAACAATTTTAGATGGACCCTTAAATCGGCCCAGTAGAATATATCAAGTGATCCATGCAAATACGTGTGGATTGGGGATCTTGGCGGGCTATCTAAATTTAAGCTTCAATAGACACAACCTAATCACAATCAACAAATGATTCACTTAGGTCCAATCTATTAATTTTAACTCAGTCTACTAAAGAGCTAAAATTGAACTCTTAAATAAAGATAGAATAAGGAGATGTTTCTCATTCATACCCTAGACAATCTTATAGGAGATGGTGTATCCTCGTGAATAATATCAGTAATCGCCAAGAGTTCATAGACCGCCTATAGCTCTCCAAGTTACCATATTTCCTCATATGACCACATTTCGAACTTGGATACTTTGACTTGTCTAGAAGCCATGTTTTCAATAATCATTATTGAAAACTCAACGTTGAGATTTAATATCCAATACCTCAAAACATCCATATGATGATATTATACTCTCATTTAATAAATGGAGCCACGATGTCCATATCTATAAATGAAGTCCTCTATCGATTAACAAATGTATACCACCAAACTATCGAGGATAGACTATGCTATATAATCGTACTCATTGATAGCTCTAATGATAACACTTGCAACCATAAGTCCATCATTTATCTCAGGATTAAGATAGACTCTCCGATTGTCCTCTTTAATGAAAAGACTTATATCTAGTGACGGTTCTAGATAAAGTATTTCATTGTGATTTAGTTCAATGCACCTAGTGCACTAGATTCTTTTACTCGAAAACCTTTCGATGATTTTAGACTCATCATATTCATTTGATCCCACTCAAATGCTAGTAAAAGAATTCTACAACTTTAACAAGATAGAGGTGCCCAAACTTTAACTTAAGTTGTGAACGTTATTCAAGACTAACTAAAGAATTGTATCTACCTCATACATATCTGGATGTATGAACAATTCTTCATGTCTCATAGTCTTTTGACCTTATGATTATTTACCTTGACAATTATAATAATAAATGCTATAAGTAATTGTAAGAATCAGAATTCACTTTATTAATATGAGAAGATTGTCAATTACAATATTACACTCTTGCCATTGAGCATAATCCTAACAGATCTACCAGCTTGTGAATCTTGTTTGGAAAGTAAGATGACCAAAAGATTGTTCACGACTAAAGGCACAAGAGCTACTGAATGTTTAGGATTAATACATACTGATGTGTGTGGTCCTATGAACATTCAAGCTAGAGGTGGATATGAGTACTTCATCACTTTCACGTATGATTACTCAAGATTTGGCTATGTGTATCTCGTGAGACATAAGTCAGATGTTTTTGATATGTTCAAAGCATTTAAAGCTGAAGTAGAAAATCAGCTTGAGAAACGCATAAAAATCTTAAGATTTGATCGTGGTGAAGAATATCTATCTGGTGAGTTTCAGCAATATCTTATTGATAATGGGATTATTTCTTAGCTTTCTGCACCAGGAACACCTCGACAAAATGGGGTGGCAGAAAGGAGAAATATGACTCTTTTGGACAGGGTTAGGTCTATGTTGAGTTATTCAACACTTTCTAATTCTTTTTGGCGAAATGCTTTACAAACTGCAATGTACATTCTAAATGATGTACCATCCAAGTCGGTTCCTCAAACACCGCGTGAGTTATGAACTTAGTGAAAGCCTAGTTTATAACACCTAAGGATATTTGGATGTCCTGCGCACGTGTTAAAAAGAAAGACAGAAAAGATGGAGTCCCGTTCAGAAACATGCATATTTGTGGGGTATCTAAAAGGAACTAAAGGATATTATTTCTATAGTCCTTCAGATCTTAAAGTATTTGTTTCGACAAATGCTATATTTCTAGAAAAAGCGTGTATGAATAATTTTGTGCCTAAGAGTAGAATTGTCCTGAATGAGCTTTCAGGAGATACAGTTCCATAAGAGGTTTCACAATCAAGCCAATTTTAAGTTCCACACTATCACAAAAATCAACAACCTATCATTCCTCATCGTAGTAGGATGGTTAATATACAACCCGAGAGATACATCGGTCTAGGAGAATCAGTGGAGAATCTCCCGGATGATGATGATCCCTACACGTACAAGGAAGCTGTGGAGGATGTTGATTGTCGCCATTGGCAAAAAGTCAATGCAATCTGAAATTGAGTCTATGTACTCAAACAAAGTCGAGTCTCTTGTAGACTTGGCTAAAGGAATAAAACCCATTCGGTGCAAATGGATATACAAGAGGAAAAGAGGTATGGATGGAAAGGTGGAAACCTTTAAAGCTAGATTGGTAGCTAAAGGTTACACACAGAAGGAAGGTATCGATTACGAGGAAACCTTCTCTCCGGTGGCCATGCTTAAATCCATTAGAATACTTTTATCCGTTGCAGCATCTCTAGACCTAGAGATTTGGCAAATGGACGTCAAGATAGCTGTCCTTAATAGAAGTCTTGGTGAAAGCATCTATATGATACAACCAGAAGGACTCATTGAAGAAGGCCAAGAGGAAAGGGTATGCAAGTTGCAAAGATCCATATATGGACTTAAGCAAGCATCCAGATCCTGGAACATAAGGTTCGATCAAGTAGTGAAAAGTTTTGGATTTATTCAAAACCTTGATGAACCTTGTGTATATAAGAGGATTAAAGGCGATAAGATGGTTTTCCTAGGTCTTTATGTTGATGATATACTACTCATCGGAAACGATGTAGGTGTATTGACATCAGTAAAAGAATGGTTAGCAAAACAATTTGATATGAAGGACTTGGGAGAATCAAGTTATATTCTTGGTATCCAAGTAATAAGAGATAGAAAGATTAGAACGATTGCATTATCCTAGGCTTCAGACATAGATAAAATCTTGTCTAGGTTCCCCATGCAAGATTCCAAGAAAGGTATGTTACCTTTCAGACATGGAATCAAACTTTCTAAGGAACAAGTTCCTAAGAATGAGCATGAAGAGTAATTCATGAGTAGGATTCCATATGCCTCGGCAGTTGGAAGTCTCATGTATGTAATGCTCTGCACTAGACTAGATATTTGTTTTGCTGTTGGCATAGTTAGCAGGTTTCAATCGAAACCTGGTCCTGATCACTGGACGGCAGTCAAGCATATTTTAAAGTATCTCAGGAGAACGAGAGATCATATGCTTGTAAACTCTGGAGGGGATTTAATTCCCGTTGGGTATACAGATTCTAATTTTTAGTCGGATTCTGACTCCAAGAAATCCACATCAGGATCTGTGTTTACTCTTGGAGGAGGCGTAATCATATGGAGGAGTATCAAGCAATCCGGTATTGTTGATTCCACCATGGAAGCTGAGTATGTTGCCACATACGAAGCTGCTAAAGAGGCTGTCTAGCTTCGCTAATTCTTGATTGACTTGGAAGTGGTTTCTAATGCGAATAAGCAGATCACCATCTACTGTGACAACAGTGGAGCAGTGGCTAATTCGAGAGAACTAAGAAGCCATAAGAGAGGGAAACACATTGAAAGGAAGTATCACCTTCTAAAGGAAATTATGCGTATGGGTGACGTGATCATTGCCAAGATCGCGTCAGCTGAAAATCTAGCGAATCCCTTTACAAATTTTGTGCCCTAAATTCATGGAACATTATAAGTACCTCATTTTGAGCTCTAGAGCAGCAACAACCATATCTCCCACCATTCTTTGAAGACCTAACACCAATCAAGAGAGAAAAGCTTCCGAAGCCACTATGAAGGTTTTCCTCCTTGGTGGCTTACCATTGTACCTTCATAAAACCTTCAACCATTCCACTATTCTCTTTGTTTATTTCTCTTTGATATGTACTATCCCACTATGGATTTGATGTAACCTAACACTTCTGCGGTTTATATGATTGGTTTGTATTTATTATTTTCAAGTCTTGTCTTATTTAATTTCAACAAGCGCTTAATCTTTGATTTGTGTTATTTGTACATCACTTTGATACAAGTTAAATGGTTAGGTTAATTTGAGAATTAGAGTTGAGTGTACATCATGCTTATCTTTGATTATTGCTCTTAATTGGAAAAATGAAATCCATGAAAGTATATATCTTGCTTAAGGTGATTTTGGTTCTTTAATCCTCATGCTTAATAAGTCTTTGGCTTTTACTTGTACTATACACCCTAGACGAGTAGTAGTTGAAGATTAGTGACTAAATCCGCCATCATACGGTAGAAGTTACATAAAAGAGAAGATTGAGCCTAAACTTGGATTGTTAATGCGGTTGATTAGTATGACTGCATGAATGTTATGGTGAATTAAATACTTAGTGTACCATCCATTTGCATCTCTCCAATCCGCCCAAGCCACCGTTAATTACTTGTTTGTTTTTGTAATTCGATTGTATTGCCCTAGTTTAGTGTAGCTTAGTTTATTTTGTGTAGCTTAGTGTAATTTAGAATAGACAATCCTTTAGTTACGTTTCATGCACAAAACTATCGGTTCGCTTGCTTACACATGCTCTTGGTTGACTTGGCATTGCATTTGCTCTCACTTAACACACACACACACACACACACACACACACACACACACACACACACACACACACACACACACACTTCTCACCTCTCCATGCTTCCTTCCTTTCTTTTGTTGCTATGTAATCGTTCAAACGATCCGTATACTTGCGGGATAAACTTACAAACTTCAATTTTCGTGTCAATTTTGTGGAAGATATGCTGGAATCCAATTCTACTATGATATGGAGGATTCCTTTTGTTTGCTTTGTGTTGTAGAGAATTCGTATTGATTCAACGTTTGGGGATTCTACGGCTAGATGGTTTCATTGACAGACGACTTGCTCATTGTTACCTAGTTTGCTGCTGCCATATGTGGTTTTCGAGTTGAAGTAGCGATTGGATTCCATGAATTTCGAGCTCTATGCTGATGTGTCAAGCCGAATAAAATTACCTCAAACAATACCCCCTAAATCCGCGAGGAGGGTTGTTGGCGAGTTGCTCCATTTGGCGAGTTGGCAACTCTCCGAAATGGATTTATTAAGATCTTGCATTTAATGCTGCATTAATGGACCGTCTGACTTTCAAAAATCTAGATAACCTCGCCTTCAGTATTGCCCTTTCAAAACATTCGAACGGCTCAATGATGGGACATAAATGAAGGGTTGTTTCTGATCGAGCCAAAATAGTATATGATTTTGGCCCTCCTTATAGACTCTTTCTGCTTATTCTCGGGCAATATCCCGTGATTTAATGGAGTGAATCGAGTGTTTTCAGGTTTATTTAGGACACAAGGGCAGTGGTGAGAAATGGAAGAAATAAGATGCTAAATGTCAGATGCTGGATATCTTACGCGCCGACTTGTTGAAGTAGTTCAACACATTGTTGTACGTAGAACAGATTGTGGCACCATCCGAGGAATTTCTGTAAGTCCTCAAAACCGGATGATGTCGGAAAGAGTTTTTAGCCAAACATTAATTGGTCGTGTATTAGCAGACGATATATATATAGGCCCCCGATGCATTGCCATTCGAAATCAAGATATTGGGATTGGACTCGTTAATCGATTCATAACCTTTCGAACACAAGCAATATCTATTCGAACCCCCTTTACTTGTAGGAGTACCTCTTGGATCTGTCGATTATGTTATGGTCGGAGTCCCACTCATGGTGACCTGGTTGAATTGGGAGAAGCTGTAGGTATTATTTCGGGTCAATCCATTGGGGAACCGGGGACTCAACTAACATTAAGAACTTTTCATACCGGCGGAGTATTTACAGGGGGCATCGCAGAACATGTGCGAGCCCCCTCTAATGCTAGGGATTTAAAGATGTCAATAAATACAAATCCTAGATATTATTATCTAAAAGCAAAGCAAGTAGGTTTAGCCAGAAGGGTAAAATGGTCCTAAATGCTAGCTATCAATAATCAATGTTCTCAACCAACAAATAACAACTTAATCATGTTATAAATGCCATTAAACATAAAGACATGCATTAAATTCACATAAAAGAGCTAAACCTAGGCAAACAAGAACATAAAAGATGTAATGGAGATTTAGGGCATGTTCATATTACCTAGTCAACAAAAGCAAGAAGAATCCATGATGAGATGATGCTTGTTAGATGCTAGATGCTCATGGATTTATGTTTGGTTGAGTAAATGTGGGTTCTTAGGAGTTTCTCTCTCTTAAGGAAGCTTGGTCTCTCAAAAATGGCTTCTTGAACTTATAAAAAGGAGCAAGGAAGAAGAGAGAATATATATATGGGAGCCCTAGTCAAAACTGCGTCGTTTTGAACTTAGGGCACAAAAACCCATCAGTACTGCTCTGCGTACCTCGGCTCAGGCAGGTTGTCCAGACCGTGGTACACACATCAGTGGACATATTGGACAACACCGCGGTATAGGTCGTTGTGCATGCAGGTGCACAGGCCGCGGTATAGGCAACAATGGCATACTGGATAACACCGCGATTTGGACCGCTATGTGTGCAAGTGCACAAGACGCGGTACAATAAGCATGACCCTACTGAGGTATACCGCTTTGTATGCCGTGGTGCAAGCATAGCTTGCCAAGCGGTCTAGGCCGTGCTAATAGAATAAATTATCTTTTCCATACAAACTCAACATACTAAGAAAAGTGCAAAATTTACAAGTGTGGAGAGTGGTAAATAGCATACAATGCATCATTCAATTACACGTAAACAAGAATATAATGCATACAAGTGAGTGTGTGCAACTAGATCTCTTCAAAGAGAGTTAAACAAGTGATATACCTTTGAAGTGCTCTTGAGCTTAGGAATGCCATCAAGACTTGATCACGAACAATGTGACCTAATCTACCCTTACAAGCAAATCCCCCAATGTAGTTTGTCAACGAAATGAGACAATCAAAACATAAGGAACTTGCATGTTCAACAAAAATGATTGCTCTATCTTGAAGCCAAATGGACAAACCTTGCTAAAAGGAAAAAGATCTAGTGACCATTGCTATTGTCTTGAAGCTAGTGCTATCTTTTGCAATATGTCTAAGTGTGAGGAAGTTGAGTTGTGGCATCAAAGACTTGGCCACATGAACTATCGAGATTTGAGGATCTTAGATAAGTTCAAGGTTATGTATGGCCTTACCAAGCTTGGGAAGAAAGTCGATGATGTTTGTGGTGTAGGGAAAAACACGCAGCGGAATCAAAAAATTGGGTTTGTATATTTAAAAAAATTTCCTTTTAAGAGAAAGAACCTTAACCCTTGATTAATTAACATATAGTAAAACTATCGTACCTTTTTCTCGTGACGATTGAACTAGCGTCGAATTGAATACGCAAGATCTTCTAATCCAATCACGAACGTGAATCACCTAGGAGTGTGGGTTCCCTTTCTTTAATTGTATACCTAAGGATGAAACAAACAAAATCTTCTTCTTTGTTAGTCACAATAATCCTCCAAGAGAAAACCCAAGAACGTCCGGTCACTTGTGAATTATCAATCTATTTGATTGAAACTCGCGTGAACATGGTTCGATTGTGTACACAAAATCCTTTTTAATGTAAAGGATACTAGTGTACTATCGAAAACAAAAACGTTCCTCTTTTCTCTTCTCTTTGGCCGAATTCAATACACTCATTTCTTGAATTGGAAGTTTTTTTTTATTCAAAAGGAAGAGAATAAAAAATTATTTCTCCCAAAAAAAACCACTTTTTATTAACTACTATTCAAAAACGAATTTAATAATATATATAGGTGAAGGCCTAATCCTCACTCAAGTAGGATTTCTACCTTGTAGTCAAATCCTCACACAAGTAGGATTACTTCTTCTCCAAGTCTCCTATCAATTTTGAGTTTTAACCTTATTCCAACTCATGAGTGTATTATCCAATAATAAATTATTGAATATAAAATTTGTGACTATATCAAAAACTTCCTAATTTGACTAGATAAATTAAATACTTTTGTTTATCTACTTATCAAATATAGTCTTTGATACTTATCATACTACCAACAATAGTATGACACTAGGAATCCTTCTTCTAGTTAGAAAAATATTTTGACTTTTAATTAAATAGTTAATTAATTAATAAATTAATTAATTTCCATTTAATTAAATAATAAAATAAAAATAACGTATAAGACTAATAAATAGTCCCTTGCCGCCCAAGCCAATATATAATGGCTAATATTGTTTTTTCTATTTTATTAAATCCATTGAACCTTAATAAAAAGTCCACATGTGAACTAGACCCATTCTTACTAAAAGAAACAAGTCCACATACCTTAATACAACTCTAGATGGACCCATAAATTGGTCTGGTAGAATATATCAAGTGATCCATGCAAGTTCGTGTGAATTGGGGATCTTGGCGGGCTATCTAAATTTAAGCTTCAATAGACATAATCTAATCACAATCAACAAATGATTCACTTAAGTTCGATCTATTAATTTTAGTTCATTCCACTAAAGAACTAAAATTGAACTCTTAAATAAAGATATAATAAGTTAACATTGCTCATTCTTATCCTAGACAATCTTAATGGAGATAGTGTATCCTCGTGAAGAATATCAGTAATCGCCAAGAGCTCGTAGACTGCCTATAGCTCTCCAAGTTACCATATTTACCCATATGACCACATTTTGAACTTGGATATTTTGACTTGTCTAGAAGCCATATTTCAATAGACACTATTGAAAACTCAACGTTAAGATTTAATATCCAATACTTCAAAACATCCATATGATGATATTCTACTCTCATTTAATAAATGGAGCCACGATGTCCATATCTATAAATGAAGTCCTCTATCGATTAACAAGTGAATACCACCAAACTATCGAGGATAGACTATGCTATATAATTGTACTCATTGATAGCTCAAATGATAACACTTGCAACCATAATTTCATCATTTATCTCAGGATTGAGATAGACTCTGCGATTGTCTTCAAGTGAAAACTTTTATCCATTGGCGGTTCTGGATAAAGTATTTCACTATGATCATATTCAATGCACCCAGTGCACTAGATTCTTTTACCCAAAGACACCACACTTTGATGATTTTAGACTCATCATAACACATTTGATCCCACTCAAATGCTAGCAAAAGAATCTAGAACTTTAACAAGATAAAGACGCCCAACCTTTATCTTAAGTTGTGAATATTATTCAAGACTAACTAAAGAATTGTATCTACCTCATACATATCCAGATGTACGAACAATTCTTCTTTTCTCATAGTCTTTTGACCTTATGATTATTTACTTTTGATAATTATAATAATTAAACTATAAATGCTATAAGATTTGTTAAACTATAAATCACTTTATTAATATGAAAAGATTGTCAAATACATTATTACACTCTTGCTATTGAGCATAATCTTAACATGTGGACCTTGTCAACAAGGGAAGCAAACCAAAAGCATGCACAAGAAGGGTAAGTATCTCACCACCAATGAGCCATTAGAGCTTCTTCACATGGACCTCATGGGTCTCATGCAAACTGAGAGTCTCGGTAGCAAGAGATACATTTTTGTATGTGTAGATGATTTCTCTAGATTTACATGGACATATTTTCTTATAGAAAAATCTGAAACTTTTAGAAAATTTAAAATGCTTTGCACTAAAATTCAAAATGAAAAGAACTCACACATTAAAAGCATTAAAAGAATTATGAGTGATCATGGGAGAGAATTTGAGAATTCTTGTTTTAAAGCTATTGTAATAGCTTAGGCATTTCTCATGAATTTTCGGCCCCTAGAAATCCTCATCAAAATGGGGTTGTTGAGAGGAAGAATAAGGTCCTTCAAGAGATGACCAGTGTGATGTTGCTTAGCAATAATGTCCCTAGAAACCTTCGGGCCGAGGTCGTCAATACGGTTTGCTACATAAGAAGTAGAGTCTTCGTAAGGCCCGGTACTAGGCAAACCTTCTATGAATTATGGAAGGGTAGGAAGCCAAATGTTAGCTACTTCCACTCATTTGGAAGCAAATGCTACATCCTTAATGACCGAGATCAACATAGCAAGTTTGATGCCAAGAGTGATGAGGGAATTTTCATTGGCTATGCCCTTAATAGTAAGGCCAATAGAGTGTTTGATCGGACTATTTTATACCTATTTTAGGTCCCCATTTTCCTATTGTTTGTTCTCATTTTCGAGCTTATTTTTGTATATAATTTGTTTGTTGAGCCATGTATAGGTACATATTCCTTATTTCATGGTTATGAGTGTAAAGATATGTTTGGGAGGCAAAAAGAGCCAAAAAAATGAGAATAAATGGAAAGTATATAGAGTTGTCGCGCCTCACCGTTGATACAGACAGCGACGTGCTCTAAGCCCAATCATGGCCAAGAAAATCCAAATGTTTCCATGGTTGATCCATCATCAAGCAAGAACGCAACACCGAAACCATGTGCATGAACCCCTATGCATTTTCTGACAACTATGGGCTGAAATTGAATGGGTCTGTGTAGAATGTCTGACTTGTGGGTACCATAACTCCCTTTTTCGATCGAACCACATTGAGATCGTTATATATTCGGAAAGGTACGGAAGTCTAGTTCTTAGAACTATATACAGATTGCGATTCCGACTTTTTTGGAGGAATTAAAGCCCATTTGAGTAACTGGAGCGCAGAGCAGAAAAGCTATTCGGCGGGCAATTCGGCGGGCAAGCCAACAGTCGTTCTGACAGCCGAATTAGGATGGTAAGTTTTATCACCAATTCGGCTGTCAATTCGGCTGGCACCATGGCCATCGTTTTGACAGCCGATCGGGACCTGAAGGTAGAGTCTTTGCCTGAAATCGAGGGGCATTTTTTTCCGTTCACTACCATTTCATACCCTAACCTCCCAACAATATATAACAACCTTTTCCTCTCTTCTCTTCAGAATATACACAGCCCACACTTCATTTCTTCATCTTCTTCTTCATCAATCAAGAGAGAGAGAGAAGCTTTCAAGCTTCCATGGAGGTTTTCCTCCATGGAAAGCTCACCACCACCATTTCTACCCATCTTTCCCCACATTTGTGAGTAGATTTCATGGAAATATGAGAGTTCTTTGGACCGATTTCTTGCAAGCAAATGATGGAGCTCTTGGAGGGGCTTCTTCAAGGGTTGTATCTAAACTCATTCTCCATGTATTTCTTGTTTTCCTTATGTGTAAACCCCATTTGAGAATATTTGTAATCCTACACTTTGGCTATTTATATATGATGATTTTTATATTCATTTGAGTTTTGTTTCATTCTTGCCATGATTGATTATATCTCTTATCTTGAAATGCTTGTGTATTGAGATTGGAAATTAATATGTGTTCATGGATGTGATTAGGAGTAGATTAATGTAATTGTAGGAGTAGTTGTTATCAAACATCCCATTTATGTGTGTATGTTGATGGAAGGTCAAAATTGCATGTGCATGGATGGATTTGAGTGAATTAGAGTTAGGATTGTGCTTAGGAGGGGCTCTCCGGGCATAGTCTTAACTAATTAGCTAGGAAGAATGGATGAAACTAATAATTGCAATATTATATGAGTTTTGGTTCATTGTTTTTGTTATACATTGGAATTTTGCTACTATTCACACTAAGGGCTCTAGGTGCGTTGTGGTTGGAGTTACAATAATTGGGAATTTGGCTCATTCTCACACTAGAAGCTCTAGGTGAGTTATGTTTGGAGAAACAATTACTCTTTCCACATTCATTAGACTTAACGTTGCCATTTTATATTACCATGTTAGTATTAGGGCTCAATCTAGCATTGGTTGGTAGAATCGGTTCTATGTTGGTTGCGGTTTCGTGTTTGAGAGGCTCTTAACACACTCTTCAACCGTTAGCTCTATGAATGGGTATAAATCGGATTGAGGCAAGAACGGGCCCTTAACTTAATTGAGTGTGCTTGATTGCTTAATCATCTATTAGATATGCCTTTGTGTTTGGTAAACTTATTGCCCCTTATGTGACATTATCATGCATCTCTCATAACCACCCTTTTATTGTTTCTCATTTAATCACCATTCTCACCCCTCCATATTCTCTTGTTTATTTCTATATTTTCATTGTTTTCATTTTATTTGCACACACACACAACATCCTACACACACCATTCTCACCTCATCCGCATTTCTCTTTATATGCTTTCTATAAAAACTAAAACTTGATACGGTTAACGAAACACCTCCCTGCGGAATGATACCCTCGCTTACCGCTTTACTAGTCTTTTGCTAGTTTAAAGCACATTGCGTAGGAATTTTTATTGTAAATATCTTTTGAACTCACGATTGATAACGACACAAAAAAACGTTTATCAAAAATGGCGCCGCTGCTGGGGATGTGTATTCGTTGATTATTTCTTGTTTTAGCTTAGGTTCTGTAAATATTAGATTTAGTTGCTTTACGGATATATATATATATATATATATATGCGGTTAGATTTTTCTTTTTCTTATTTTCTTTTTATTTATGGCATATGCATTTGATATTTTTTAAGTTGTGCTTGTTAGGATTATGCTCAATAGCAAGAGTGTAATATTGTAATTGACAATTTTTTCATATAAATAAAGTGATTTCTAATTCTGCAAAATCTTATAGCATTTATAATTATAATTGTCAAGGTAAATAATCATAAGGTCAAAAGACTATGAGATATGAAGAATTGTTTGTACATCCGGATATGTATGAGGTAGACACAATTCTTTAGTTAGTCTTGAATAACGTTCACAACTTAAGTTAAAGGCTGGGCACCTCTATCTTGATAAAGTTGTAGAATTCTTTTACTAGCATTTGAGTGGGATCAAATGAGTTATAATGAGTCTAAAATCATCGAAAGGTTTTCGAGTAAAAAAATCTAGTGCACTGGGTGCATTGAACTGGATCATAATGAAATACTTTATCTAGAACCGTCCCTAGATATAAGTCTTTTCATTATCAGGACCATCGGAGAGTCTATCTAAATCCTAAGATAAATGATGGACTTATGGTTGCAAGTGTAAGTACGATTATATAGCATAGTCTATCCTCGATAGTTTGGTGGTATTCATTTGTTAATCGATAGAGGACTTCATTTATAGATATGGACATCGTGGCTCCATTTATTAAATGAGAGTATAATATCATCATATGGATGTTTTGAGGTATTGGATACTAAATCTCAACGTTGAGTTTTCAATAATGATTATTGAAGACATGGCTTCTGGACAAGTCAAAATATCCAAGTTCAAAATGTGGTCATATGAGGAAATATGGTAACTTGGAGAGCTATAGGCGGTCTATGAGCTCTTGGCGATTACTGATATTATTCACGAGGATACACCATCTCCTATAAGATTGTCTAGAGTATGAATGAGAAACATCTCCTTATTCTATCTTTATTTAAGAGTTCAATTTTAGCTCTTTAGTGGAATGAGTTAAAATTAATAGATCGGACCTAAGTGAATCATTTGTTGATTGTGATTAGGTTATGTCTATTGAAGCTTAAATTTAGATAGCCCGCCAAGATCCACAATCCACACGTACTTGCATGGATCACTTGATATATTCTACCGGACCAATTTATGGGTCCATCTAGAATTGCATTTAATATATTAAGAATATAATATGTCTATTATTTATTTAATGGGCTGCACTATTATATTAATATATTTAAAGGAGACATGTAGGCTTGTTTCTTTTAGTAAGAATAAGTCTGGTTCACATGTGGGCTTTTATTTAAAGTCTAATAGATTAAATAAAATAAGAAAAATAATATTGGGCCCATATATACATGGTGTGGGCGGCAAGGCTAAATAAAATAGCCCAAGATATTATTTTATTTTATTGTTTTGATTAAATGGGAATTAATTAATTATTTAATTAATTAATAGTTTAAATCAAAATCTTTTCCTGATCAGTAAATTAAATACTATGTGTTGGATTAGGGTTGGAATTCTTTTAAGTGATAGGAGTCCTAATGTGGTAAGGATTAAGTCCACATACACTCCTTATTATACAAAGAATTCGGCCACCACTAGTTCTACAAGGGTTAGGATTCTTGAATTGATAGGAATTAGGGAAAAGGATAATTCCTTTTCAAGTAAGGAAATTAACCAACCCTAGATTTCCTATTCAATGAATTCGGCAAACCCTACTTGGTGTGTAGGAAAAAATCGATATAAAACGCAGCGGAAGAAACGAAAAATAGATTTCGTATGGTTTTAAAATTTTTCTCAAAGTTGAACCTTAACCTTTTAATTAATTAAACTCAAATATATACGGTTAGAGTTAAATACCTCTTGACGCGTGATCCGATTGACTTACGTCGATTGGTAATCCGTAAAATCTTTTCCGATACCTGTGAACAGTACCCTTGTGAACAGTGATCGAGAACAGTACCCGCGTGAACAGTGATCGTGAACAGTATCCCCCCCCCCCCCCCCCCCCCCCCCCCCCCCCCCGTGAACAGTGATCGTGAACAATACCCCCTCGTGAACAGTGATCGTGAACAGTACCGCGAGATCTTCCAATCCGAACACGTACGTGAATCACCTAGGAGCGTGGTCTCCCTTTTTCTTTGAATTGCAAACCTGAGAATGGATGAACAAATTTTCTTTTTCTTTTGTTTGTCACAAAACAATCAAAAGAAGACAAAAATTATTCCGGTCACTTTTGAGTTCTCAATCTAATGATCGAAACTCGCGTGAACCTAATTCGATGTTGTACACACAAGCTTATTGATGAACAAGCAATCAGTGTACTATCAAAGAATAATCTCTTCTCTCTTTTATGTTTAGTAGAATAAAAATTATCCTTTTCTATGAATTGAGAAGAAGAAGAAAAATTGAATCATTCAATCAATTGTGGTGGCCGAATTCTATATGTGGTATTATATAGGTGGCCTAAATTTTGCTTCCTCTTCTATTTAGGATTGCCGAAATCTTCCTCTAAATGGACTAGGGTTGCCGCAAATCACATACCAAAAAGAGTTTGTGTTGCACCCTAATTTCCATCAACCTTTAGACTTCAAAACCTAATCCAACTCATAGATATTTTTATTCTTTTATTGACTAAATAAAAAGACTTCTTATTTGATTAAATAAATAAAATTAATTATTTATTTTCTTATCAAACAAGTCTTTTACTTTTAATATATTACTACCAATAGTATAACTTTAGGAAATATATTTCCTGATCAGAAAAAGATTTGTTTCTTAATTAAACAATTAATTAATTAATTAACTAATTCTTATTTAATTAAAACAATGAAACAAAATAATATATTAGGTTAATATATACACCTTGCCGCCCCACTTATATAAATGGGCCATATATTATTTTCTTATTTCATTTAATCCATTGGACTTTAAATAAAAGCCCACATGTGAACCAGACCCATTCTTACTAAAAGAAACAAGCCCACATGTCTCATTTTAATATATTAATATAATAGTGCAGCCCATTAATTAAATAATAGACATATTATATTCTTGATATATTAAAAACAATTCTAGATGGACCCTTAAATCGGCCCGGTAGAATATATCAAGTGATCCATGCAAATACGTGTGGATTGGGGATCTTGGCGGGCTATCTAAATTTAAGCTTCAATAGACACAACCTAATAACAATCAACAAATGATTCACTTAGGTCCAATCTATTAATTTTAACTCATTCCACTAAAGAGCTAAAATTGAACTCTTAAATAAAGATAGAATAAGGAGATGTTTCTCATTCATACCCTAGACAATCTTATAGGAGATGGCGTATCCTCGTGAATAATATCAGTAATCACCAAGAGCTCATAGACCGCATATAGCTCTCCAAGTTACCATATTTCCTCATATGACCACATTTCGAACTTGGATACTTTGACTTGTCCAGAAGCCATGTTTTCAATAATCATTATTGAAAACTCAACGTTGAGATTTAATATCCAATACCTTAAAACATCCATATGATGATATTATACTCTCATTTAATAAATGGAGCCACGATGTCCATATCTATAAATGAAGTCCTCTATCGATTAACAAATGTATACCACGAAACTACCGAGGATAGACTATGCTATACAATCGTACTCATTGACAGCTCTAATGATAACACTTGCAACCATAAGTCCATCATTTATCTCAGGATTAAGATAGACTCTCTGATTGTCCTCTTTAATGAAAAGACTTATATCTAGTGACGGTTCTAGATAAAGTATTTCATTGTGATCAAGTTCAATGCACCTAGTGCACTAGATTCTTTTACTCGAAAACCTTTCGATGATTTTAGACTCATCATATTCATTTGATCCCACTCAAATGCTAGTAAAAGAATTCTACAACTTTAACAAGATAGAGGTGCCCAACCTTTAACTTAAGTTGTGAACGTTATTCAAGACTAACTAAAGAATTGTGTCTACCTCATACATATCCGGATGTATGAACAATTCTTCATGTCTCATAGTCTTTTGACCTTATGATTATTTACCTTGACAATTATAATAATAAATGCTATAAGTTATTGTAAGAATCAGAATTCACTTTATTAATATGAGAAGATTGTCAATTACAATATTACACTCTTGCCATTGAGCATAATCCTAACAATCTCCCACTTGCTCTATAGCAAGTGTGTCATATCTCTCATTCCCATGTTCTCTAGATGTCCATCAAAGCTCTTCTGAGGTAAAGCCTTTGTGAAAGGATCCGCTAGATTTTCTGCTGACGTGATTTTGGTGTTCGTCACGTCTCCCCTATGAACAATTTCCCTCAAAAGGTGATACTTCCTTTCAATGTGTTTACCTCTCTTATGACTTCTTGGTTCTTTCGAATTAACCACTGCACCACTATTGTCACAGTGCATAGTCATATGCTTATTCGCACTAGGAACCACTTCTAAGTCAATCAAGAATTGGCGGAGCCAAACAGCCTCTTTGGCAGCTTCGCATGCAGCAACATACTCAGCTTCCATGATGGAATCAGTAATACAAGATTGCTTGATACTCCTCCATATGACTGCTCCTCCTCCAATGGTAAACACAGATCCTGATATGGATTTTCTGGAGTCAGAATCCGACTTGAAATCAGAATCTGTATACCCAACGGGAATTAAATCCCCTCCAGAGTATACAAGCATATAATCTCTAGTTCTCTTAAGATACTTGAAAATATGCTTGACTTCCGTCCAATGATCAGGACCAGGTTTCGATTGAAACCTGCTAACTATGCCAACAGCAAAAAAAATATCTGGTCTAGTACAGAGCATTGCATACATGAGACTTCCAACTGCCGAGGCATATGGAACTCTACTCATGAATTGCTCTTCATGCACATTCTTAGGTGCTTGACCCTTAGAAAGTTTGATTCCATGTCTAAAAGGTAACATACCTTTCTTTGAATCTTGCATGGTGAATCTAGATAAGATTTTATCAATGTATGAAGCTTGGGATAATGCAATCGTTCTATTCTTTCTATCCCTTATTACTTGGATACCAAGAATATAACTTGCTTCTCCTAAGTCCTTCACATCAAATTGTTTTGCTAACCATTCTTTCACTGATGTCAATACACCTACATCATTTCCAATGAGTAGTATATCATCAACATAAAGAATGAGGAAAACCAACTTTTCGCCTTTGATCCTTTTGTATACACAAGGTTCGTCAGGGTTTTGAATAAATCCAAAACCCTTTACAGCTTGATCGAACCTTATGTTCCAGGATATGGATGCTTGCTTTAGTCCATATATGGACTTTTGCAACTTGCATACTCTTTCTTCTTGGCCTTTTTCAATGAATCCCTCTGGTTACGTCATGTAGATGCTCTCGTCAAGACTTCCATTAAGGAATGCTGTCTTGACGTCCATTTGCCAAATCTTTAGGTCTAGAGATGCTGCAATGGATAAGAGTATCCTAATGGATTTAAGCATGGCCACAGATGAGAAGGTTTCCTCGTAATCGATACCTTCTTTCTGTGTATAACCTTTAGCTACTAGTCTAGCTTTAAAGGTTTCCACCTTACCATTGATCGGGCCAATATGTACTATATTTAGGTCCTCAGATCCTTATCCTATGTTCTGTTTTCGTGCATTTTTGTGTCTCTTATGGGTTATTTTGTGCTTATTTGAAGGAAATGATGCAGAGACAGGCTTGGAAGCATATTGTGGTGATTCCAGCAGAAAAGAAGCATAAACAGGTCTATAGTGCGGGTCCAGTGCGGGTCGCAACCGCACTCTAGCCGCACTCTAACCGCACTCATGTGCATAGCCCAGGCAGAATGCAAGTACAGAGATAAAGTGCGGGTACAGTGCGGGTCAGCTAACCGCACACCACCCGCACTAATGCCAAACCAGAGAAGCTGCTCAGACACCTGACATTAGAGTGCGGGTTCTATGCGGGTCAGCAAACCGCACTCCACCCGCACTTGCACCAAGAACAGAAGAACAGAATCGCACTTGACACTAGAGTGCGGGTACTGTGCGGGTCATCAACCCGCACTTGCATCAAGAACAGAAGAGCAGAATTGCACCTGAAATTAGAGTGCGGTTACTGTGCGGGTCATCCAACCGCACTCTACCCGCACTGTTTCTCAAGACAGAAGGTAGATTTTGCACCTGAGAAGGAAGTACGGTCACAGTGCGATGCCAAGTGCGGGCCAAGTGCGGGTAATTCAACCGCACTCCACCCGCACTAATGTCCTGATCCGAGAACTGAAGTTGCAGGCAACCCATACAGTGCGGGTACAGTGCGGGTAAATCACCCGCACTCCACCCGCATTCCGAGAGCGCCAGTCTGATTTTCAAAGCTTAAGTGACCTATTTTTGTATTTAGTATAAATAGAAAAGTATAGAAACGTTTTAAGGAGCTTTTTGACTCCGTTTAGGACAGTTTTAGCATTCTTAGATCTAGTTTCTCTCTCTACCTCTCACCCTCACATTCTCTACTCAACTTCAAGGAAGTTAGGAGATTGGAGCCACTTCAAGGAAGGAGATGTTCTCCAAGGGTTATTTCTTTCTCCTCTCTACTGATTTCCTAGTTGTAATGAGTAGATAAATCCCCTCTAAGGGGTTGATGGAGTAGTTAGTTTAATATTGAGCTTGTACATAAACTTGATATTATATTGATATTCATGTCTATCTTCCATTGATCTATTCTTGTTGTGAATGTTTATCATTGATTTCTTGTGTAGATACATGATCTTTGCAAGATGTCTTTATATTATGTATGAGTATTGCATCTAGATATACATCCTATTTAGTTGTTTAATGCTCTAAAGAATAGACGGAAAGTCATGAATTTCGACTCTTGAACCGCGGTTTTAATCTAACCTCGATCGTGTTTCCGGCACTATACATCCTAGGTCGGAATCCGTGAGAGAGTTAGAAGTCATCACTATACATCCTAGGGTGACTATTTGTAATCGGTTGAGTCAATGTTAGGTTGACGAGCTTCATTTCTAGAATCCGGTAAACAATCAACTCTATACATCCTAGGTTGGTAGTTTACAAGGATTAATCCCTAATAGGTGGTCCGCATTATACATCCTAGGTTGGCCACCTTCTAGGGATAAATAACCGACTCTATACATCCTAGGTCGGTTACCTTGAAGAGCCGTGCTATTGACAAGTTTGTTACATTGCCCAGTATTTGCTTTCGAATCCATTAGCTCCTTAGTTTCCATCATCTATATATCCTTCACTCCATATTCCCCTTTCATTTTATTTACTTATTTAATTTAGTGTTATTTAGAGTTGGTTCACAATCTACATTTTCACCAATTCATGTTTTGCTATTATATATATATACATACCATTGCTTTAGCTTTAACTAATTTGGCTAACTCCGCTCCCTGTGGACGACACCCACTTGCCGCTATATTTATGTTTGTAAACTGATTTAGGCTTTGTGAGGTTTCTTAAAATATTATTGACGGACTGATCTTTTAAAACGACATAAGGGAAAAAGCGTCCTTGTCAAATGGCGCCGCTGCCGGGGAGCGGCATGTTAGTTTAATTAGTTTTGCATGAGTACGGCTAGTCTAGTAATATTCCTGCTCTGCCCTATCTGTTTCTCGTTTACGTTGTGCTTTATTTGTTGTTAAATTTTAGGATTTTAGGTATATGCACGGACGAAGATCGTTGAGAGGAACAGTGTTGCCAGTTATCGATAACATTAATCGGTTGGGTAGAAGAATAGAGCAGTTAGAGGGAAATATGGACGATCATAATCAGCATGAGCACCATGCTAGAGAGAATGAGCAACAAGCTCGGGAGAATGAGGGAAGTGTACATGGGGATGAAGAGCTAGGCCTCACTATGGGCGAGTACACTCTCCCGTTTGTAGGGAATGTGCCCACTGCCATAGTACTGGATGATGTAACAAGGCAGTACGAGTTGAAAACTATGCACATCAGCCTCCTACCGTCGTTTAGTGGGCGAAGTACCGAGGATTGCCTCCAATTTATGAAACAATATGGAGCCACCCTAGAAACCTTCCCTGTAATGGCTCGCCAAGAAGTATTGAAGCTTATGACATTCTGGAGAAGATTGCCCAGAACTCACAACAAAGGACATCACATGTGAGGAGGGGTGGAAGAATAGAAGTGGGTCAGGATACCCAAGTGCAAATCCAGATGTCCAGAATGAACAAGGAGCTTCAATCAATCAAGGAGCTAATAACCGGAAAACCAGGGTCCTCCCAAGGAGTTAGTCAAGTCATGGGGGAGATTGAAGGGGGAGAAGGGCATTTCAGTCAGGAAGAGCAAGCCCAAGCCCTTGGAGAATTTCCAAGGCAGCCTAGGAATGACCCATATTCGAATACATACAATCCAGGGTTGAGAAATCACCCAAACTTATCTTGGTCCAACAACAACCACCTAGGAGCAACCACTCACCAAGGTGGCAACAACAATTACCAAGGTGGAAACAACAACCAAGGGTACCAAAACCGGGGGGTACAATAGATACAATCAAGGGGGAAACAACAACAATCAATGGGGAGGTTCAAGTAGTAACCCACCATCCAACTTCAATTCCCACGCTTCCGCTAGCCAACCAAAGGACAAGTCTCTAGAGGAGATAGTGAGTACAGTTATCAAAACTGTTAGTATCGGGTCGGAAGCCCTCAAGAACACCTTGCATGCCTTTGAGCAACGAATGTCAGCTTACATGCAGTCCAATGATCAGAGAGCCAACAGTCATGGAGCGTCCCTGAAGAAGATGGAAACTCAGTTGGCACAGATTTTTGATGCATTGATGAAGAACAAGGAGAAGGCATCAAGCTCCGATGAACATGTTAACATGTTAGAGGTTGTCCAGTTGGGAAGTGAGGAAACCGAAGCAAGTATGGTAGAGGTCGCGGTTAAGGAAGTTAGGGGAAGTGACATAGACTCCCCCATTAAACTTGAAGACCCCGAGAGTTTCGTCATAGATGTACAAATTGAGGATTCACCAAAGATGGGAGCGGTCCTTGATATGAGGGCTAGCATCAATATGATGCCATTAGAGGTCTACAAACAGCTGAAGATTCAGTCAATCAAGCCCACCTCCCAGACTCTCATCATGGCTGACAATTCTCCCATCACCCCAGTTGGTATTGTGGAGGAAATTTATGTGAATGTGAACGGTTTGATGGTGCCGGCAGAATTTGTTGTGTTGGATTGCAAAAGAGGAGAATCCAGTGGTAGAGACTGGAAACTACTGTTGGGGAGGCCATTCATGGCCACAGCAAGTATGGTGATTGATATTTGTTCTAGGGACATTTCCTTCAGCTGTGGAGGGAAGAGTGTGAACTTCAAGGTAATATCCCCCGGAACAAGCCAAGTTAGAGATTGTTTAGTCTTGGAGGCACCAAATTCCAGAAAGAAAAGGAGCCGGGTGCTCACCCTTGTACAAGCCTTTGAGGGTGTCAAGGAGATGGAATTGGGAAACCAAGACTGCATCAAGGAGAGGCAAGAATCAGAATTCGAAGAGGAGGAAGCAAATACTGACCTCTTCGATCAATTAGGTGAGCTTGAACAAGATAACACAAAGCTCAAACTGGAGGTTTATTTGCTGAAGACAGAGAATGTACAGTTGAAGACTATATTGCATGATCTCTCATCAGTCAACAACGGGTTAACTGAACAAGTAGTGGAGCTTGCCACCAAAAAGGAGCTAGTCTCCAAGAACTTAGATGCATTGGCAAGGCTCTCAGAAGAGTTTGAGGAAGACTATGGGAGACGAACAAGGAAACTTCAACTAGGTGTGGAGGAGTCCGCAAAAGCGGTAAGGGAATTGCATGAACAGTTGAGCTCAAAAGATGAGGAGTTGAAACAGGCTAAGGTCAAGGAGGGGGATTTGATTGAACAACTCGCCGTGATGGAAAACAATGTCAAATCCCTCAGATTCAGACAACAAAAAGTGGCCCACGCCAACGATCGAAAAGGGAGTTTCCCTAACCATCCTATTACTTGCTACTTTTGTGCCAAAAAAGGGCACACTGAAGCTTATTGCTTTAGTTTCCAAAGATTAAAAGCAAGTAGAGTTAGATCTAGGATGAACCCACCAAAGGTTAAACAAATATGGGTTCGAAAGGACCTAGTGGGACAAATGAGGAGAGTGGGGAGAGATGCATTGCATAGGCATTTGGCACCGGTTTGGGTGGCCAAGTTGAATGTGCTCCCCATTCCGGTCAAACCTCCTTTGGTTGATCGGGTCCCACTTTGAGTGCATTGCACTCGTTTTTGAATTTATTTTATTGTTTTTATTTTTATTTTTACTTTTCGGATGGTTAGTTTTGTTGTTGTAAACTTTTGAGACTATTTGAGATTGTTTTGGTGCAGATACAGTTGCAGGGCAGAATTCAGGAGTCTGTCCAGGGGAACAGTGCGGTTAGAGTGCGGGTCAGTAACCCGCACTCATCCCGCACTCTGAGGGCATCAGGTAATAGAGTGCAGGTAAAGTGTGGGTCAGTCACCCGCACTCCACCTGCACTTTTGTCGCGCAGTATATATATGCATGTCGTTTTCTAGGGCTCCACTTGCCACAAAAGAGCAAAACCAACTGCAAACTTCAAATTTTTCCCTCTTCCCAACTAAAGGTATTCCGTGTGTGCCACGTTTTCGATTTTTCGGCAACTAAGGTATGA
Organism: Dipteronia sinensis; assembly: GCA_033220585.1. Lineage (NCBI taxonomy): Eukaryota > Viridiplantae > Streptophyta > Magnoliopsida > Sapindales > Sapindaceae > Dipteronia > Dipteronia sinensis. The sequence goes on from CM065645.1 coordinate 4,599,859, forward strand.
ATTCTTACTCTAATTTCATTTCACATATCTCTAATCCAAAACCCTAACCCTCTTTATCACAATTCTTTTGCCTCTTATGCATGAACTTTATTAGTTAGGGTTTTGATCCCTTGTTTTTGCTTTTGCTAATGTCTAAGAGAGTGGAATGTTGGGTGTTATCTATTTTGCATGTGATGTATTCATTGTTAATTGATTTTCTATTGCAATTAGATTTTCAAACTATGAGTTGGGATTATATGGTTGAATGGAAGCCTTTACATGAGTTAGAGTCATTTTGTTGTTGATTCGTTCGATGATGAACTGGAATTTTGAGATGTATACATGAATTGAACTCTGCATTTGCTGGTGTCTGGTGACGTGTTAGAGTGCGGGTACAGTGCGGGTCACTCACCCACACTTTATCCTCTTGGCAGAATTTTTGTCTTTTCAAATTCCTGCATCATAACCTCTTGTTTCTTTGATCTGAATATTGCCTTAAAACTGTGTTTAATGTGCAGATTTCAGGAAGACCCAGGAGAACTCCTAGGCAAAGCAGTCAGGGTTCCGAACGAAGACCGAGGCGTGATGCACCCCAAGTTCCACCACCGTGCATCAGGCACCCGGATTTCGAGGAACGCTTAGAATATTTCAGGGAGCGAGACATAGTGGTGGAGAGGGGGATTGCGGTTGAAGAACTGGAAGGCACCCCAATTCCTCTAATGATTGAAGCAAGGGGATGGGAAACCTTCGTTAGCCCCCCCCGATGTATTGTCGACGTGTGGTCGAAGAGTTCTTTGCTGGGCTGGTACCTGAAACTTTTCAACGCTCTTCTTCGGTTCTGGTCCGTGGGGTAGAAGTCCGGATGACTATAGCGGACATTAACAGGTATTATAGGACTAAGCTTCCAGTTGATCCCGAAGCAGTCGGCCGTCTAAGGCAAGGAGTGACTTGGAGCGAATTTTTTATGACCCAAAATATGGAATTTGCAAATCAGTTAGTGATCCGTCCGATGGATTTTTGGGTGGCCCCTGATCACCGTATGAAGCACACCAACTTAAGGAGTGAGTTGGGGTTCTGGCATGTATTCATCTCCCATTCCTTGATCCCCAGAAAGCACAGGACCTCAGTGAACTTCAATGCAGCCATGATTCTGTATTGTATACTGCGGAATCAGTTGGTCGACATCGGCTTTCTGATCAAGAGAGAGATCCTTGAGATGGGAGGGGTCAGGGTGGACAAGCAGCCACTCATTTTCCCTAGCCTCATCACCGCATTCTGCAGAACCGCCGGAGTAGATTTTGGATCTGATCCTTTCGAATGCGGTTTGGGGCCAGTTGGGCGATTCACATGGAACGATCAGGTCAGAGAGCGGGACCCCTCTGGTGTCAGGGTCCGAACAGGGAGGAGAAAACCTGCTCGAGGGGGCAGCACGAGCAGGCAGCCGGAAAACATCCCGGAACCACCAGATGTGGAGCCGGTTTACATCGATTATGGTGATTATAGGCCCGCTGCTTCCTCACCCCCGCATGAGACATATGGAGAGGTTCCTTGGTAGACTTTGCTTACCGGATTGGAGAACCTCAGGACTGAGGTCGCCGAAAATAGGAGGCAGATCACTGAGAGCAGGGCGGAAGCAAATGAGTACTTCACGGACATTTGGGGCAACCTCACAGACATGAGGGAGGCACTCAGTCTTCCGAGTTATCCACAGAAAAAGAAGAGGTCAGCTGCTTTCTCACCTCCTTCAGGGGGTCCAGCCATTGACCCATATGGGGAAGAGCTCAGAGCTGCTATAGAGAGATCCAGGAGGGAGCAGGAAGAGCGGATCAGATCAGAGATCGACCCCAAGGGCAAAGGGATCGCCAGTGAACCGGAGAGGGAGTTTTTGGACGATGATTGACCATCCTTTCTTTTTCTTTATTATTGATCAGAACTTTTACTGCTTGTATTTGTATTTGTATTATCTTTTAAACGGCTTAGACTTATTTTTCTTTTCTTTTCGCATTTAATTTTCGTTGGTAGAGTTGTTGTGTGGTTTTAAGCTAGGTTGTGCATCTTTTGGGAAGCACACAACAACACGCATGGACATCGACCGATCTTCCTTCTAAAGGGAGTTTTCTACCTTCGGTTTTGTACTTAAATTTTTAATGAATGCAAGTTAGTTTTTGTTATACTGAATGAGCTTGGTCGAATGTATGTCTAGATTCGGTTTGGAGGTGTTGATCCCTCATTTCGCCATTTATTGTGATTTTGCTTGTTCTTTCCAACAATGAGGGCATTGTTGAGTTTTGGTTTGGGGGTGCATCACGCCTCCGCCGTGTACAGTTTAGTGTCCAATTTTTCAATTTTGTCGCTTGTCCATTTTTCAAACTGTAATCCAGTATGGGTATGATGCATCTAGAGTATGCTTTTGGACGAGTTTCTTATATGTGCTCTGACCTTGTGATATAGTTTGGTGCCACTTGAGGCTTAGCTTGCACCATCATGGGTCAGTCCCACCCGTTGGTATGAAGTGTTGGGGACTTATTGTTCCCACGTCTTTTTCTAATAGTGGAGATACCCGTGAGATCACAAACACAAGCAGTGCATTTTCTGAGTGCATTATTGATTATTCTTAAACACGCCTCTCGTCATGTGTGTCATGTGCCATAGGACTTGCATTATTTTGTGAATGCGTGATGGATGCTTTCATTCCCTTTTTAGATGGTTGTGGAAGTGATAGTAGGGAATGCATGTTTACTGAAGTACCTCTATAGCCTAAACACCACTTACCATATTGTGTGTTCCAAAGCCGATTTGAGGCCAAACACATACCCTTTCATTTGGTACCACATTCAACCATATACCCAATAGCCTAAACACATGCCTACCCTTGTACTAATCATGTTAGGATGGGAAATGGTAGGGAGAAAAAAGGTTAAAATTGTCCTACAGTGGGTAAAATGAGATAGATGTTGAAAATATGAAAGAAAAGGGTAAGTTATGCACTCTAAATGCCTAAGAAAGGGAAAATGGTAACAACTCAAATGGAGTACAACATTGTTATTTGGAAATTGTTAAAAGAAAAATTTGAAGAAAGATTGTACTTGAAGTGCCATAATGAGAGTGTTTTATGCTAAAAACACCCAAACGGAATGCAAATGTGGGTTAAATGGTTTCCTAGAGGGTTGCATTTAAAGCAAGAAAAGAACATGGTGTGGGAGTAGGGATTTATTCTAGCATGATTGGTGAGTTGAATTCCTAAATTTCCATATTTTTTTTGTGTAAACTCATTCAACCCCACAGCCACACTATAACCGGTTGAAAAGCCCTATTTGATCCATGTAAGTCTAGTTTAGGAATGTAGGTTGAAGCACGATCTTTCGCATCCATGGCATGGTGACTCATTCCTAGGATAGTTCATTGCTTGAATCTTATGCAGAATCTTCTTTGCATACTTGTTGTGTGGAACTTAGGACTCTTGAGGAAAGAAAAGAGGGAATCCATGTGAGCTTTAGAATTGAAGCGAATTATGTTCAAGGTATGGGAGTAAGTGGTCCTAAATTCATGAATGCCTTTAGGTGTGGGATTCGTGTTCGTACGAGCCTCCCTTAGGTGTCTCCAAATTGCTCTTGATCTTGTGCATATGCTTTTCTCCTCTCTATCACATCTATTTGTATCATATCACACATGGGACTTGCGACATTGATGATGTATTGTTTAGGTATTTAGAAATTACTTTCAGCTGGCGTCTTACTGTTTTGAATAGATTTGCTCGAGGACGAGCAAAGGTTTGGTTTGGGGGTGTTTGATCGGGCCAAATATGTATTATATTTAGGCCCTCAGATCCTTACCTTATGTTCTGTTTTCGTGCGTTTTTGTGTCTCTTATGGGTTGTTTTGTGCTTATTTGAAGGAAATGATGCAGAGACAGGCTTGGAAGCATATTGTGGTGATTCCAGCAGAAAAGGAGCACAAACAAGTCTATAGTGCGGGTCCAGTGCGGGTCGCAACCGCACTCCAGCCACACTCATATGCATAGCCGGGGCAGAATGCAAGTACAGAGATAAAGTGCGGGTACAGTACGGGTCAGCTAACCGCACTCCACCCGCACTAATGCCAAACCAGAGAAGCTGCTCAGACACCTGACATTAGAGTGTAGGTTCGGTGCGGGTCAGCAAACCGTACTCCACCCGCACTTGCACTAAGAACAGAAGAACAGAATCGCACCTGACACTAGAGTGCGGGTACTGTGCGGGTCATCAAACCGCACTCTACCCGCATTTGCATCAAGACCAGAAGAGCAGAATTGCACCTGACATTAGAGTGTGGGTACTGTGCGAGTCATCCAACCGCACTCTACCCGCACTGTTGCTCAAGACAGAAGGTAGATTTTGCACCTGAGAAGGAAGTGCGGTCACAGTGCGATGCCAAGTGCGGGCCAAGTGCGGGTCAAGTGCGGGTAATTCAATCGCACTCCACCCGCACTAATGTCCTGATCCGAGAACTGAAGTTGCAGGCAACCCATACAGTGCGGGTACAGTGCGGGTAAATCACCCGCACTCCACCCGCACTCCGAGCGCGCCAGTCTGATTTTCAAAGCTTAAGTGACCTATTTTTGTATTTAGTATAAATAGAAAAGTATAGAAACGTTTTAAGGAGCTTTTTGACTCCGTTTAGGACAGTTTTAGCATTCTTAGATCTAGTTTCTCTCTCTACCTCTCATCCTCACATTCTCTACTCAACTTCAAGGAAGTTAGGAGATTGGAGCCACTTCAAGGAAGGAGATGTTCTCCAAGGGTTATTTCTTTCTCCTCTCTACTGATTTCCTAGTTGTAATGAGTAGCTAAATCCCCTCTAAAGGGTTGATGGAGTAGTTAGTTTAATATTGGGTTTGTACATAAACTTGATATTATATTGATAGTCATGTCTATCTTCCATTGATCTATTCTTGTTGTGAATGTTTATCATTGATTTCTTGTGTAGATACATGATCTTTGCAAGATGTCTTTATATTATGTATGAGTATTGCATCTAGATATACATCATATTTAGTTGTTTAATGCTCTAAAGAATAGACGGAAAGTCATGAATTCTGACTCTTGAACCGCGGTTTTACTCTAACCTCGATCGTGTTTCCGGCACTATACATCCTAGGTCGGAATCCGTGAGAGAGTTAGAAGTCATCACTATACATCCTAGGGTGACTATTTGTAATCGGTTGAGTCAATGTTAGGTAGACGAGCTTCATTTCTAGAACTCGGTAAACAATCAACTCTATACATCCTAGGTTGGTAGTTTACAAGGATTAATCCCTAATAGGTGGTCCGCATTATACATCCTAGGTTGGCCACCTTCTAGGGATAAATAACTGACTCTATACATCCTAGGTCGGTTACCTTGAAGAGCCGTGCTATTGACAAGTTTGTTACATTGCCCAGTATTTGCTTTCGAATCCATTAGCTCCTTAGTTTCCATCATCTATATATCCTTCACTCCATATTCCCCTTTCATTTTATTTACTTATTTAATTTAGTGTTATTTAGAGTTGGTTCACAATCTACATTTTCACCAATTCATGTTTTGCTATTATATATATATACATACCATTGCTTTAGCTTTAACTAATTTGGCTAACTCCGCTCCCTGTGGACGACACCCACTTGCCGTTATATTTATGTTTGTAAACTGATTTAGGCTTTGTGAGGTTTCTTAAAATATTATTGACGGACTGATCTTTTAAAACGACATAAGGGAAAAAGCGTCCTTGTCAACCATCCATACCTCTTTTCCTCTTGTATACCCACTTGCACCCAATGGGTTTTATCCCTTTAGGCAAGTCTACAAGGGACCAAACTTTGTTATTGAACATCGATTCAATCTCGGATTGCATTGCTTCTTGCCCATGACGACAATCAACATCCTCCATAGCTTCCTTGTACGTGTAGGGATCATAGTCGTCCGGGAGATTCTCAATAAATTCTCCTAGACCGATATATCTTTCGGGTTGTGTTCTAACCCTCCCACTACGACGGGGAATGGTAGGTTGTAGATCTTGTGTTGGAGTGGAACTTACAATTGGGCTGGGTTGTGAAACCTCTTGTGGAATTGTATCTCCTGACATCTCATTCAGGACAATTCTACTTTTGGGCACAAAATTATTCATATAGTCCTTTTCTAGAAATGAAGCATTTGTTGAAACAAATACTTTTAGATCAGAAGGACTATAGAAATAATATCCTTTAGTTCCTTTTAGATACCCCACCAATATACATGTTTCCGAACGAGACTCCATCTTTTCTGTCTTTCCGTTCAACACATATGCAAGACAACCAAATATCCTCATGTGTTGTAAACTAGGCTTTCACCCAGTCCACAATTCATGTGGGGTTTTAGGGACAGATTTAGATGGTACATCGTTTAGAATATATATTGCTGTTTGTAGAGCATATCCCCAAAAAGAAATAGGAAGTGTTGAATAACTCAACATTGATCTAACCATCTCTAAAAGAGTCCTATTTCTCCTTTCTGCTACCCCATTTTGTTGAGGTGTACCTGGTGCAGAAAGCTGAGAAACTATCCCATTATCAATAAGATATTGCTGAAACTCTCTAGATAGATATTCTCCACCACGATCAGATCTCAAGATTTTTATATGTTTCTCAAGCTGATTTTCTACTTCAGCTTTGAATGCTTTGAACATATCAAATGCATCCGACTTATGTCTCATGAGATACACATAACCAAATCTTGAGTAATCATCTGTGAAGGTGATGAAGTACTCATATCCACCTCTAGCTTGAATGCTCAGAGGACCACATATATCAGTGTGTACTAGTCCTAAACATTCAGTGGCTCTTGCACCTTTGGTATTGAACGGCCTTTTGGTCATTTTACCTTCCAAACAAGATTCACAAGTTGGTAGATCATCAACCTTTAAGTCACTTAAAGGTCTGTCACATACCAATCTTTTAATCCTATTAAGGTTAATGTGACCTAGGCGTAAATGCCAAAGATAGGTTTCATCTTTTGATAATTTTACTCTTTTATGATTAGGTTCCGTTATTTCTGTGTCTAACGAGTGAGAGATATTTCTATGCAAAAAGAATAAACCGTTTTCCAATGTACCTTTGCAAACAACTTTGTCATTCTTACTAATAATAAAAGTTTTATTAAAAGTAACCGAATATACAAACTTATTTAAACAAGAAACTAAAATTAAATTCCTCTTGAATTGAGGTACATAATAAACATCTATTAAATCTAAATGCCTACTAGAATCTAAAATAACTCTAATATCTCCCACTGCACTTGCAGACACTAACGTTCCGTTGCCCAAGCGCAAATTGACTTCATCTTCATTCAACCTTCTCTTTTCCTGAAACCCCTGCAAGGAATAACAAACATGATTAGTGGCTCCAGAGTCTATGATCCAAGAATCAGTAGAATCTGCCAGAAAACATGTTTCTAGATAATTAACATTACCTTCTTCCTTCTTTTTCTGGGACTTTGGGCAATCTCTTTTCCAATATCCCTTTTCACCACAAAGGAAGCATTTCCCTTTGATCTTGGTTACTTTCTTGGTTTCCTTCTTGGTAGGCCCAAGTTGCTTTTTCTTCTATTGTTTCTTGACCTTCTTACGGGTCTTAACAGTAGCAACTTTACCAACCAAATGAATCTCTTGACCTTTGTTTTTCACAAGGATCTTTTCAGTGCTTTGAACATCTTGCATCAGGCCCTACAAGGTGTATTCCTTTTTGTTCAAGGTGTAGTCCAACTTGAACTGATCAAAGGAATCTGACAGTGAGTTAACTACCATATCAATTTTGATCTCACCATCAATCTCAGCACCATTTAGTTCAGCAATATTGAGATGTGCTATGACTTTCATCATGTGATCTTTCGCAGATTGTCCAGTTTCATCCTAAGATTCATAAAAGCAGTCATTGTCTCTCTCTTAGTCGCCCTAGACCTCATAGCAAACATTTCCTCTAGAGACATCATTATATCAGCAGCGGACTCCATTCCTTCATGTTGTTGTTGCAACACGTCGGAGATAGTGGCCATAATGTAACATTTTGCCATATCAACAGAAGTCTTCCACTGCTCATACTCATCTCTTTGAATCACATTAGATTCATTATTAGGAAGGGGTGGTTTAGGAGTGGTTAGAACAAACTTATATTTTTCACTTTGCAACAACAATCCAATTTTCCTTTTCCATGTTAATTAGTTATCTCCAGTTAAGGTGTTATCTTTCAGGATGTTCATAAGTGATGGGGTCATGATTTCTGATTAAAACAAAAACATATATAAGTAAATAATCATGATAATAGCACTTTTAAAAATTTATCTTGAATTAAAATAAATAATTCAATCATAAAAATTCAACGGTGATCCAACACCCATAAATATTACGCCTCCTTTGGGAGTTCGCACTATTTACTAGTTAGACTAGGTCCCACCTAATTGTTAACATAACAACCAGCGTTTTTAATTTTAGCCTTGTAATTTTTATTAACAAGAACTCTTGGGAGGATATTAATAAAATTACATTGAGTGTGTTACCAAGATATCGACCCTCAATTTTCTCTCACGAAAATCCCCTTGGGGAGTAGATTTCGTTTAAGTCAATTGTCTAGTCTATCCTTGTAAGGAAGTATATTGTTAAATTCCATTTATGGACGCCCCTTGGGGGGATTACCAAAAATAATAAAACTCAACTAATCTTGGAGGCCATAGGCGTTCTTGCACACCTTCTCCCACTCAATTATTTAAGGCGTGTGATTAAATCCCAAAGAATGATTTTTACCAAGTTATCTAGATGCCAATTAGATACCTAAATCATTCAATGCATGTTTATACCAAAAGAGATATATGAGTGGCACTCCTATTCTAAAATGTCATGTTATCATACAACAACAAATATTGTAATATTTAAGCAAAAATTAAATAGCAACAATTTTGGCCCATCCTAGAAAAGCAAGTAAATTACAATTGTTAGGAATACAAGATCTTCAGGTGGCCATCAACCATACGCTCATCCCTTGGCCTCCTCCCATGGACGTTCACAGCCCACAACCCCACAAAGGGGCTGCCTTGCGCAGCCCATAAGGCCACACAAGGCTGCCGTGCGCAGCCCACCAAGGATTGGGCTTGCCATGCGCAGCCCAATCCAGTCCTAGGGTGCGCACGGTGCTCGTTCTCGGTTCCGGTTGCTTCGTTTTTCTTCGTGTCTTCGAATTTTCAATACCCGAATACATTACATCATATTACGAATAAATTACTGCAGCAAATTTCTTTTTTTTATTTTACTGCAGTAAGATTTACAAAAAAAAAAATACTGCACCAGATTACAAAAAAAATACTGCACTTATTTTACATACAAAAAAAAATAAAACCCTAGCAACTACCAAGAAGGAATTATGGCGATAATAGACCACCCTTCTTGTTACAAATCCGAAACAAAAATTACATTGAAATTCTAGGACCAAAATCGAGCAATAACAATTCACTTTATAAAACATATATAAATCCATACATTCAACATGTAATTATATATGCGAATACCTAGAGTGCCATCTCTTTCTAAAACATGTATAATCACAATAAAAAAGAAATAGATTCAGGTATATATACGTTAATTAATTAAAAGGTACAACCAAGAATCTGATACCAATTGTAGGGAAAAATCTATATAAAACACAGCGGAAGAAACGAAAATAGATTTCGTATGGTTTTAAAATTTTTCTCAAAGTTGAACCTTAACCTTTTAATTAATTAAACTCAAATATATACGGTTAGAGTTAAATACCTCTTGACGCGTGATCCGATTGACTTACGTCGATTGGTAATCCGCAAAATCTTTTCTGATGCCCTTGAACAGTACCCGCATGAACAGTGATCGAGAACAGTACCCGCGTGAACAGTGATCGTGAACAGTACCCCCGTTGTGAACAGTGATCGTGAACAGTACCGCGAGATCTTCCAATCCGAACACGTACGTGAATCACCTAGGAGCGTGGTCTCCCTTTTTATTTGAATTGCAAACCTGAGAATGGATGAACAAAATTTTCTTTTTCTTTTGTTAGTCACAAAACAATCAAAAGAAGACAAAAATTATTCCGATCACTTTTGAGTTCTCAATCTAATGATCGAAACTCGCGTGAACCTAATTCGATGTTGTACACACAAGCTTATTGATGAACAAGCAATCAATGTACTATCAAAGAATAATCTCTTCTCTCTTTTATGTTTAGTAGAATAAAAATTATCCTTTTCTATGAATTGAGAAGAAGAAGAAAAATTGAATCATTCAATCAACTGTCGTGGCCGAATTCTATATGTGGTATTATATAGACGGCCGAAATTTTGCTTCCTCTTCTATTTAGGATTGCCGAAATCTTCCTCTAAATGGACTAGGGTTGCCGCAAATCACATACCAAAAAGTGTTTGTGTTGCACCCTAATTTCCATCAACCTTTAGACTTCAAAACCTAATCCAACTCATAGATATTTTTATTCTTTTATTGACTAAATAAAAAGACTTCTTATTTGATTAAATAAATAAAATTAATTATTTATTTTCTTATCAAACAAGTCTTTTACTTTTAATATACTACTACCAATAGTATAACTTTAGGAAATATATTTCCTGATCAGAAAAAGATTTGTTTCTTAATTAAACAATTAATTAATAAATTAACTAATTCTTATTTAATTAAAACAATGAAACAAAATAATATATTAGGTTAATATATACACCTTGCCGCCCCACTTATATAAATGGGCCATATATTATTTTCTTATTTCATTTAATCCATTGGACTTTAAATAAAAGCCCACATGTGAACCAGACCCATTCTTACTAAAAGAAACAAGCCCACATGTCTCCTTTTAATATATTAATATAATAGTGCAGCCCATTAATTAAATAATAGACATATTATATTCTTGATATATTAAAAACAATTCTAGATGGACCCTTAAATCGGCCCGGTAGAATATATCAAGTGATCCATGCAAATACGTGTGGATTGGGGATCTTGGCGGGCTATCTAAATTTAAGCTTCAATAGACACAACCTAATCATAATCAACAAATGATTCACTTAGGTCCAATCTATTAATTTTAACTCATTCCACTAAAGAGCTAAAATTGAACTCTTAAATAAAGATAGAATAAGGAGATGTTTCTCATTCACACCCTAGACAATCTTATAGGAGATGGTGTATCCTCGTGAATAATATCAGTAATCGCCAAGAGCTCATAGACCGCCTATAGCTCTCCAAGTTACCATATTTCCTCATATGACCACATTTTGAACTTGGATATTTTGACTTGTCCAGAAGCCATGTCTTCAATAATCATTATTAAAAACTCAACGTTGAGATTTAATATCCAATACCTCAAAACATCCATATGATGATATTATACTCTCATTTAATAAATGGAGCCACGATGTCCATATCTATAAATGAAGTCCTCTATCGATTAATAAATGAATACCACCAAACTATCGAGGATAGACTATGCTATATAATCGTACTCATTGATATCTCAAATGATAACACTTGCAACCATAAGTCCATCATTTATCTCAAGATTAAGATCGACTCTTCGATTGTCCTAATAATGAAAAGACTTATATCTAGTGACGGTTTCAGATAAAGTATTTCATTGTGATACTGTTCAATGCACCCAGTGCACTAGATTCTTTTACTCGAAAACCTTTCGATGATTTTAGACTCATCATAACTCATTTGATCCTACTCAAATGCTAGTAAAAGAATTCTACAACTTTATCAAGATAGAGGTGCCCAACCTTTAACTTAAGTTGTGAATGTTATTCAAGACTAACTAAAGAATTGTGTCTACCTCATACATATCCGGATGTATGAACAATTCTTCATGTCTTATAGTCTTTTGACCTTATGATTATTTACCTTGACAATTATAATAATAAATGCTATAAGTAATTGTAAGAATCAGAATTCACTTTATTAATATGAGAAGATTGTCAATTACAATATTACACTCTTGCCATTGAGCGTAATCCTAACATGGTGAAGGAGAAAATTCGGCCAACCTATAAATATAAGGTTATGAATTTTTGGCCACTAAGAAGCAAAATAGAGAGAGATTTTTGTTTGCTTTGAAAAATAAAAATCTTACTCAATACACATAGAATTTTGGCCAAGAGAGAAAAAGAAAAATAAGTTCTCATTCGATAGTGCACTTGCAAGCCTTTAGGATCAAACGGTTTTGTGCACACTTTCGATTTAGGGTTACGCGAGTTCCAATCATATCGATTGTGAATTCAAAAGTGACCGGAACTATTTTTATAGGCTCTTGGTGTTTTGGGATTGAAGATCAGGATCAGAAGTTTCATACATCCATTCTCAGGTAAGCAATTCAAAGAAAAAAGGGAGACCACGCTCTTAGGTGATTCACGTTCGTGCTAGGATTGAAGATCTTGCGGATTACCATCGACGTAAGTCAATCGGATCACGCGACAAGAGGTATTTAACTCTAACTGTATATTTGTGTTTAATTAATTAAAGGGTTAAGGTTCAAATCTTTAGAAAAATTTTAAACTATACGAAAATCTACTTTTCGCCTTCCGCTGCGGTTTTAGTTAATTTTTCCCTACAGTGCTTGTGCAAGGAAAGGAAATTTTTAGGCTATTTGGACTGCACAACTCATGAGAATGGTAAGAGTGTGCGTATCTCACCACAACAACTCCCTGAGTGAAACGGCAGTGCCATAAAGACCACGTGGTTGCAGCCACAAGAGGTATCCTCTAAACTAAGTGCTTAATTTTGACGTGCTTGTGGAGTAGTTGTCGACTTGGGCGGAAACCGCCCATGGGCTTAATGATAGGAATGCTATGTTTGTTATGTTTGTGATTTTTATTTTTATTTAGATCTAAGAGTGGATTTGTATTGTGCTTAGATCGTAGGATTTGATGTGTTCTTGTTTTTAGTCTTTGGTGATGTTTATGTTCTATCTCCCGAATCTTGCTAAACGTTGTCCCTATTTTATGATTTGAGCAACATTGAGGACAATGTTGAGTTTAGGTTTAGGGGTGTGGACACTTTCATGTTTTATTTTTATTTTGTTTCTATCTTTGTTTATGTTATGTTTAGAAAATTTTCAAATCTTTGCTCAAATTGGTCAATTTTGAAATTTTTTTTTGGAAATAGAGTTCATTTTGTTGAGTTGTTTTTCTTTGCATGTCGGTAGAGACATATCATGTATGCTGTTAGCTCCGTGCATCGCTTTAAATATGCTTGTACAGTGCCAATCTTTTATGATTAGGTGGATTAGACCTCTATTCTTGTTTCGCTTAGGAAAATAGTGGAGACTACCCTTGTGAGATTTTGTGCCTTATAAACATTTTATTTGTGAGGATTATGTCATTTCTACTCTTAAACACTCTTCGAACTTGTACTTAATTTTTAGTGATCTCATCATACATCAAATTTTCTTTCATTGATTGCCATAGAACATCATCATGTGGACTGCTTGTTGAGATTTGTATTCCCTTGCTAGATGGACTTTTAGAAATGATTTTGGGCTTGTGTCATGGTTAACTACTAAAATAGCATAAACACTTGTCCCTAGATATGTGCTTTCATAAGAAAAATTGATGTCAAACACTAAACCTCCACCACCTACATAACCCAAACACTTTCACATACCCTAGTTATGGATCATGTTAAGGTGTATAGCCTTAGAGAAGTTATGTAGCTCTAAATTGTGTAAAGTGTGTACTTAGGCAACTGTATGTAATTGTGCAAAGGTAAAGCCTTTCAAAAGAAAATAGTGTGAAATATAAACACTAAAGCCTTCAATTCTTCATATGTAAAGTTACTCACAACTGGGTACAAATGTAGCACAAATGTGCAAGTTAAAGTTTATAGCCTAGACACTTGAAATGTAAGGTGTAATAGAGCTCAATTATGTAAATGTAATATGTAAACACCTTGTCATGATTTGTAACTTTATCTTCCCACTCCTACCATATCCTCCATCCTATACACTACCAAATCACCCTTGGCTACAATATAAATTAGGGAAGTCCATTTGATTTCTTAGGAAGTCTATCATGGGAATGTGAGTCGATGCATGCTCTTTCCACGTTCATGGCATTTCAATTCCTTTCATGAGATCGATTTTTCAGAAATTGTGCGTTATTTGAAAATACTCATATGTGATTATATTTGATACCATGTACCAAAACTCATTCGCATATGTTTGCTAGAGAGTGCGCCTAGGCTTCTAAGTGCAAAAATGAGAGAAATCTAGTAAGGATTAGAGTTGAGGCGAATTTTATCTTAGGCATTAGGGAGTAGTTTTTTGTAAATCGAAAACATCCTAAGTATTGGCATACTTGCATTGCGTGATACATAGTTATTGATTGGTATATTTGAGATTCTAGCATGCATGTGTTTTCTTTGCTTGGTATGTTTTGATTGCAACTTAACCAATTTTCTAGCAGAGTATACGTTTGTGGGTGTCGTAGCCGTAAACCCTCAGAAGACAAAACTTCTCCATCTAGGGATCGCCCAGTAGTTGAAAGGCTTGTGGAATACGCTAAATGCCATCGTGTTTCCTACGGAAGTGGACTAGCCTAGTGTTTATTTATTTTTAGTATAATATGTTTTGTTTGTTCGTATTTCTATTTTTTTGTTTGTTTGTTTTGCTCGAGGAGGAGCAAAGGATAGGTTTAGGGGTATTTGATCGGACTATTTTATACCTATTTTAGGTCCCCATTTTCCTATCGTCTGTTCTCATTTTCGAGCTTATTTTTGTATATAATGTGTTTGTTGAGCCATGTGTAGGTACATATTCCTTATTTGATGGTTATGAGAGTAAAGATTAGTTTGGGAGGCATAAAGAGCCAAAACATGAGAATAAATGGAAAGAATGTCGAGTTGCCACGCCTCACCGTTGATATAGACAGCGACGTGATCTAAGCCCAATCGTGGCCAAGGAAATCCAAATGTTTCCACGGTTGATCCGTCATCAAGCAAGAAAGGAACACTGTGACCGTGTGCATGAACCCCTCTGCATTTTTCGACAACTATTGGCTGAAATTGAATGGGCCTGCGCAGAACGTCCGACTTGTGGGAGCCATAACTCCCTCCTTAGATCGAACTACGTTGAGATCTTTATATATTAATAAATTTACAGAAGTCTAGTTTTCAGAACTTTTTATGGATGAGATTCTGACTTTTCTGGAAGATGTTAGGCCCGTTTGAATAACTGGTGCGCAGAGTAGAAATGCTATTCGGCAGGCAAGCCAACAACCGTTCTGACAGCCGAATTAGGACAGTAAGTTTCATCACCAATTTGGCTCTCAATTCGGCTGGCACCATGGCCGCCGTTTTGACCACCGATCAGGACCTGGAGGTCGAGTTTTAACCCGAATTGAGGGGCATTTTCGTCCCTTCACTACCATTTCATACCCTAACCTCCCAACACTATATAAACACATTTTCCTCTCTTCTCTTCAGAATATACACAGCCCACACTTCATTTCTTCATCTTCTTCTTCATCAATCAAGAGAGAGAGAAGTTTTCAAGCATCTATAGAGGTTTTCCTCCATAGAAAACTCACTACCACCATTTCTACCCACCTTTCATCACATTTGTGAGTAGATTTCATGGAAATAGGAGAGGTCTTTGGACCAATTTCGGGCAAGCAAAGGATGGAGCTCTTGGAGGGGTTTCTTCAAGGGTTGTATACAAACTTATTATCCACGTATTTTTTGTTTTCCTTATGTGTAAACCCCATTTGAGAATATTTGTAATCCTACACTTTGGGTATTTATATATGATGATTTTTATATTCATTTAAGTTTTGTTTCATTCTTGCCATGATTGATTATATCTCTTATCTTGAAATGCTTGTGTATGGAGATTGGAAATTAATATGTGTTCATGGATGGGATTAGGAGTAGATTAATGTAATTGTAGAAGTAGTTGTAATCAAACATCCCATTTATGTGTGTATGTTGATGGAAGGTCAAAATTGCATGTGTATGGATGGATTTGAGTGAATTAGAGTTAGGATTGTGCTTTAGGAGGGGCTTTCCGGGCATAGTCTTGGCTAATTAGCTAGGAAGAATGGATGAAACTAATAATTGCAATATTAGACAAGTTTTGGTTCATTGTTTTGTTATAAAATGGACTTTGGCTACTTCTTACACTTGGGGCTCTAGGTGAGTTGTGGTTGGAGTTACGATAATTGGGAATTTGGCTTATTCTCATACTAGGGGCTCTAGGTGAGTTATGGTTGGAGGAACAATTACTCTTTCAACATTCATTATACTTAATGTTGCCATTTTATATTACCATGTTAGTATTAGGGCTCAATCTAGCATTGGTTTGTAGAATTGGTTCACATATGTTGGTTGCAGTTTCGTGTTTGAGAGGCTCTCAACACACTCTTCAGCCATTAGCTCTATGAATGGGTATAAATCAGATTGAGGCAAGAATGTACCCTTAACTTAATTGAATGTGCTTGATTGCTTAACCATCTAATAGATATGCCTTTGTGTTTGGTGAACTTATTGCCCCTTATGTGACCATTATCATGTATCTCTCCTATCCACCCTTTTATTGTTTCTCATTTAATCACCATTCTCACACCTCCATATTCTCTTGTTTATTTCTATATTTTCATTGTTTTCATTTTATTTTCACACACACACAACATCCTACACACAGACCATTCTCACTTCATCCTCATTTCTCTTTATATGCTTTCTATAAACACTAAAACTTGATACGGTTAACAAAACACCTCCCTACGGAATGATACCCTCGCTTACCGCTTTACTAGTCTTTTGCTAGTTTATTATAAATATCTTTTAAACTCTCGATTTGATAACGAAACAAAAAGCGTGTATCTGTGTTCAATTTGAAAACTCATAGTGTTATGGAATCATCCAATGTTGTCATAGATGATTGTTGGCATAGAACTAATGACCATGATGTGGAGGTTGATGTGGTTCATGATTCTCCTTTGGAGAAGAATGATGAGACTTCAATTGTGGTGAAGTCTAGTTATGATGAAGAGGTCATTCAACCTCTTCATAGAGATCCATCTTTGAACTCTAAAGAACCCACTCCATGGGTTAGACATCTCCACAACAGAAATGATATTCTTTGAGATGTGAACGATGGTGTTAGGACTAGGTGTCAAACAGCTAATCAAATTGGCTATTGTTGCGCAAAATATGATTAACAATTTATCTCCAAATTCTAATTGCTCGCAAGTGTACGAATCAAAAGATAGTATAGCTAGCCGAGCACAGATATCGTTCCCACAGAGACTGAATTAATCCTACAAGTCTTACCAATTAAACTAAAACTAAACCTTAAATTGAAAACTTTAATAAATGAGAATTGATTTGTTAATTATTGACTAAGAACAGAAAATTAAAGAAAAATAATAAAAGTTCACAGCAAAGCAAAATCGAAAATCAAATAGGCAAAACACTAGAGCATCCGATTTCACCATAACCAATCATACTTAATTTCTTTGGCATGTTAATTCTAATTAATTTCCCTTATTAATGATCAATTTTCCCAAATATATTTAATGGCCATGGCATCTGGTTACACTAAAAGTATTCATACAAATTAATCCTCTATGGCATCTAGATGAATTGAATTTGTAAAAACCCATTAAGTTCCATGGAAATTGTTAAAAACATCACATAAATCCCAATTGCATGGCATCTACAATTAGACATTCATGGTATCAATTGCAAGAAGCAAAAATCAAGTAAAGTATGGCATCTACTCTTACTTGCATCAAGTTACTTAAAAATAGATGGTGATCAAACATCCAAATTCAAGCACACATAAATTAAGTGCAGCAAAAGATACTCAATAGGGAAGAAAATTCGAAATTAACATTAACGAAATAAATTAAGTAATCATGGCTAGGCTACATCGTAGCCCTAGCAAAAAGAATTAGTTCCTCATAGTCATGAATACAAGCCTAAGAGAAAACATAGTAGAAAATAATGATAGAACCCGGTTAATAGATGGAATGTCGCCTTAGAGCTCTTCAACTTGCCTATGCTGCTGTATGTATGATTTTTCTGCTGTATTTCCACTTAAATAGGCATGAATTGGGTCTTCTTTTAGTTCCCTAATCAACCTCCAATAAGGATAATTCAATGTCACTCAAAATAGGAAATACAATCCTTTTAACTTTAGGAATCTTGATCCAATTTCAACTAATCCTAACATGGAAAGTTTAGGATCAACTAAAACTGAATCAAAGTGAATTTTAGGCATTCATTAATCTTCCAAAACATAACAAATTCGTCTAAGACCTTCATTCCCGAATAGACAGCCTGTAATGCTTTATTTCCAAAATCCCGCGTAGAAATTCTGAGCTGACCTTTGGGTAGTAAAATAGTCATAACTTCCTCTAGAAAACTCGAAATCACGAACCGTAAAATTCTACGGAAAGCTAACTTCCGTACCTTTCCAACCATATAAGGTTCGAAACCTAGTTACTTCTGAGATGATACAGTTTAATTCTTGAAGTTGACCCATCAGCAGATGTTGTTTACTCTGGCTTGATCCAAAATCTTCCAAATTGCTTCCAATTATCTCCTAGGACTTGAATAGATGAGAACTAAGAAAAGAAACATAAAATGCAAGAGTTTAACTCAAAACAAAGTAATAAACTAAAGAATAGAGGTATAAAACATAGGCAATTATAATATTATCAGCTATACTTGTTACACCTCTCAAATTGAACCCAAAAAGGTTGATGAAGCCTTGAATGATAAGTTTTGGGCTATTGCCATGCAAGAAGAGCTAAACCAATTTGAAAGAGATGAGGTTTGGACAATAGTTCCTAGACCTAAGGATACTAATGTCATAGGCACCAAATAGGTGTATAGCAACAAGTCGGATGAGAATCACAACATTGTGCGCAACAAGGCTAGACTTGTCGCACAAGAATACTCTCAAATTGATGGTATCGACTTTGAGGAGACTTTTGCTCCGGTTGCCCGTCTTGAGTCCATAAAGCTTTTCTTGTCTATATCATATGTGCACTAATTCCAATTGCACCAAATGGATGTTAAGAGTGCCTTCGTTAATGGCTTCTTGCTAGAGGAAGTGTTTGTTGAGTAACCCAAGGGGTTTGTGGATCCACACCACCCCAATCATGTCTATCGCCTCAAGAAGGCTCTATATGAGTTGAAACAAGCACCGAGGGCTTGGTATGAGCACCTCACTCAATTTCTTGTTGACAATGGCTACTCTAGAGGTAGTGTTGACAAGATCTTATTCATCAAGGGAAACAAAGATGAGCTATTTATAGCTCAAATATATGTTGATGATATTGTGTTTGGCTCCACTAACAAATCCAAAGTCCAACAATTTGTTGATGTCCCATCTCATGAATTTGAGATGAGTTTGGTTAGTGAGCTCAATTATTTCCTAGGTTTGCAAATTAAGCAATTGCATGATGGGATTTTCATTACCCAAGCTAAGTGTGCAAAGAACCTAGTGAAGAAGTTTGG
Source organism: Dipteronia sinensis (assembly GCA_033220585.1). NCBI lineage: Eukaryota > Viridiplantae > Streptophyta > Magnoliopsida > Sapindales > Sapindaceae > Dipteronia > Dipteronia sinensis. The sequence continues at coordinate 4,619,380 of CM065645.1, forward strand.
TCTTGAGAATGCCAAACATTGTGACACACCCATGAGCACCATATTGAAACTAAGCAAGGATGCTAGTGGCAAGAGTGTGGACTAAAGGCTTTATCGTGGCATGATTGGTATTTTGCTTTACTTGACTGCTAGTAGGCCCGATATTGCTTTTAGTGAGGGTGTGTGTGTGCTAGGTACCAAGCAGATCCCCAGGAGTCCCATCTCTCCTCTGTGAAGAGAATCATTCTATATATGAATGGGACATCCAACTATGTGATATGGTACTCTTTTGACACTAATACTAGCTTAGTTGGCTTTAGTGATGCAGATTGGGCAGGAAATTATGATGATAGGAAGAGTACATCGGACGGTTGCTTCTTCCTAGGCAACAACTTGGTGTCATGGTTTTGCAAGAAGTAAAATTCCATTTCCTTGTCCACGGCCGAGGCCAAATACATAGCAACCGGAAGTGCTTGCACACAACTCCTTTGGATGAGGCAAATGCTTGTGGATTATGGCTTTAAACAAGGTACTCTAACCCTTTATTGTGATAACTTGAGTGCAATTAACATTTCAAAGAATCCGGTTCAGCACTCTAGAACTAAGCATATAGACATTAGACATCACTTTATTAGGGAGCTAGTTGAAAACAAATGCATTGCACTTGAACATGTTAGCACAAATAATCAACTAGCGGATTTATTCACAAAGCCCTTAGATTCAACTATGTTCATGGCACTTAGTAGGTCTATTGGGATTCGTCATATGCCTTCATGTGTTTTGGTGATTGACCCCATTTGGGGAGCTCAAGCAAAGAGAGCAACCTTGCATAATTGAAATATGCAAAAAATTGATCAACTTTATGCTTCTTCATTAATTGCTTGAGCATATTTGGTTGTGCATATATAATTATATGTCTTTTTATTCAATAAGTGTACCTTTGCTTTGTTTGTAATCCATGTCACCTTTATGTTCAAACATGAATTTTTGGACTAGGAGAATTGATTGGGAAGTACATTTGAATGACCTATAATTTATCTCCATGACATGTGAACTTAATTTTGACATGCTTAAATATTTTGCATGAATTATATGTGTGACAATGTGTGTGGAAGCAATTGACAAGGCTAAACTTAATAAGGACCTTGTGTCCATTCAATAAATAAGGATGTCTCATCCAATTTAGCCCGGTCTCTCTTTTTAATGGTTGAACAAGACAACAACCAATAAGGATTGTATATCCATTTAATTAATAAGGATTCTATATCCATGTCTTGATTGGCCGTTAAAGATTGACGTGGTTGCTTATGTGTGTTTCAAGTTTTAAAGCAATATCTTGTTTATTAATGACAAAAGGGTTCAAATTGGTTTGAATTCCTTTGTATATGATTATGCACTTACCTTGCTCTCTTTGCTAATGTGACTCAATTGGGGGATACTCATTTGCCTATCTCATGACAAAAAGGGGGAGTAGTGTTGGTAACTATGGGAGTTGTATTTTATACATTTTAAGGTAGAATTATGCTTTGAGGGGGAGTAACCTATTTAGGGGGAGCATTTGCATTGCACTGAATTTAATTGTGTGTGTTTTTTTTTTTTTTTGCAATGCTTGCATTTTTTTATCTCTTTTGATCACCTCACATACACTTGTCTTGGAAAGTGTAGTTTCATTGTTTTGTAGGGATGACTATTCTACAAGAGCTTGAAGAGTTGAAGAATTAAAAATCTAGTATCTAGGTATCTCTTTGTAATGTAGAATACCTTTTGTTAACCTTTTTTTTTTTTGCGAGGATGATTTGTGAGTGGTGGTTTTGTCACGAAATAGCCAAAGAGGTAGATTGTAAGTTCCTCATATTTTGATTGGCTTATTTCGTTGACAAACCACATGGGGATTTACTTGTAAGGGTATTTTAGGCCTCATTGTTCGTGATCAAGCTTCAATGGAAATCGTCCAGCTCAAGAGCACCTCAAAGTATTTCACTGGTGCTTAACTCCTTGAAGAGACTTAGTTGCACACACTCACCTTTCATGCATACTTTAATACTCTTGCATATGTGTTATTTGCTTATATGTGTTCTTGCATTCCACATCTCACACTTGCACTTCATGTATGTTTATTCTTGCATGTGCTAGACCACTTGAGAAGGTCCCATTCTTCTCTTGAATTGGTCTCCGGTCATAGGGGTTTGGTCCATAGAAGATGGTCAAACTTTCACTTGGAAATTCAAAGTTTTTGAATTTCCACGGTATGCACCGTCTAAGCGTACCACGCCCGTTGTTTCTTTAAACTGCCGATTTTGGGCATGAGTTTATCCGCCGTACGCTCGTCTAAGCGAACCGTGGAATGCGAACCACGAAAGTTCACAGTAGGTATCCGCGGTACACTCGTCCAAGCGAACCGCGTATCATGTAACAACAAAAGTTCACAGTAGATCTCCACGATACGCTTGTCCAAGCGAACCGCAGATCATGCAAAGTTAACAGTGTTGTCAACTTAAGTTTTCACGGACTGCTGAAGCGTACCGCGAAAAAGCCCAAGTTTTGGTTTTTCTTTTCCAAAACGACGTAGGTTCATTTAGAGCTCATATTTAAACCTCATCTTCTCTGCACTTTGTTTTTGTGAGTCCAAGAAGCCATTTTTGAGAGACCAAGCTTTCTTAAGAGAGAGAAACTCCCAAGAACTCACCTTTACCCATCCAAACACAAAACCCATGTGCATCTAGCATTGTGTATGCATTCTCTTCTCATGGGTCTTCTTGCTTTCATATTTTGGTAAGTTGAACATGTCCTATAACTCATTGCTTCATTATTTGTTCATCCTTGCCTAGGGTTAGCAATTATTTTCTTGATTAATTGCATATATTCTTGATTAAACATGTTTGGAATATGTTTGTGAACTTGTTTGGTGGTTGAGTTTGATTGTTCATTGATAGCTAGCATTTAAGACCATTTTGCCCTCTAGCTAAATCTTCTTGCTTTGCATTTAGATATCAATATCTAGGATTGTTTTAATTGCCCTCATTTAATCCTAGATAAGGATTTAGTGTAGCCTAGCATTAATTGCGCATTAGAATATTGTCATATATTCACATAGGTTGCTTAATCTCTTCATGGATTGTTAAGCCTTGTGACTAAGTGGATAAGTGCATAAGCAATTGGTATAGAATCACTATTAAGGCTCGTTGGGTGGAGTGAAAGGGTTAGTGACCAAGAATGGTATGAGTAGAGGTCAACCTAGGTTGTAAACTTTCTTTCAAATAGTGGATTTGGGGAACGTGTGTGGCTAGAAGGATAACCCGTGAGTTTTTCCCAGTTGGAGGGTTTCTCACGTAAATCAATCCTTGTGTTTTTAGTGTTTTCTGTAATTTTATTTTGGATTGATTGGCTGATAATATGGGGAGGCTTAATTAAAATTGATTAAGTCTAAAAGTTGGTAATAAATCAACTAAAACCTATTCACCCCCTCTACATTATTAGACACACGCGTTTGTGTATTTTCATCTTCAATTGCTTGTATACCTTCAAAGGCATCATATTGACACTAGACCCCATATCAAGCACTGCTCCCATCGTTCTTGACTCTTCTATAGTGACTAGGATGATAAAATCACCTGAATCCTCTAGTTTCACATGACTAGTTTCCCTTGATTCATCAGACTCCTCATTCCCAGGGTCTTCAACAACTTCCTTGATGTCTTCTTTTGTCTCATTTTGTACCAACTTCTCACACCCCTTCTAAATTACCTCCATCATATTTACATGTTCGTTAGTGCTTTGAGATTTCCCTTTGCCATGCTTATGCAAAGCATCTACAATCTGAGTGACTTGTGTCTCCAATCTTCTAATAGAGGCATCCACGTTATTGGCCCTCTGGTCATTTGACTGTATGTAGCTTTTCAACATCTGCTCATTTGCACTCTGAGAATTTCTAATGGCTATAGAAGCCTCATCAGTTGCCTTTATGAAGTCCCTTAATTCTTCCCTAAGTGACATGACCTTTGGTTGGTAAGAGTTTGTCTGGGTGTTGAAGTTGCTTTGTGGGTTGTTGTTTGAGCTTCCCCACTGGTTATTATTACTTGATCCCTTTAACTATTGTATTGGGGTTTATGCCCTAAAGCTTGTAATTTGTAAATGTGAATGAAACATTAATAAAAGAAAGTTTGTTCATTCTATAAATTTGTCTCATACATTTATATCATGTGTACTTAACATCCAAGATTGTCAGATGTAATCTCTAACTGAGTATATGAGTGTCATATACACAGAATTTCAGTTTGAGATGAGCAATCTAAAGAGTCCGTAGATAGCAAATAGAGCTGGGTACTTTATTTGTGGATAATCTACAGCTGCAGTCCATTCTGTAATGTACGATGGTCTTATCCTAGACTATTCATATGGTGATATGAGAATGGAAGAACCTTATATGATGTGATCATATAGAACCGTGCCATGATCTATATGATGTTAGGATTATGCTCAATGGCAAGAGTGTAATATTGTAATTGACAATCTTCTCATATTAATAAAGTGAATTCTGATTCTTACAATTACTTATAGCATTTATTATTATAATTGTCAAGGTAAATAATCATAAGGTCAAAAGACTATGAGACATGAAGAATTGTTCATACATCCGAATATGTATGAGGTAGACACAATTCTTTAGTTAGTCTTGAATAACGTTCACAACTTAAGTTAAAGGTTGGGCACCTCTATCTTGTTAAAGTTGTAGAATTCTTTTACTAGCATTTGAGTGGGATCAAATGAATATGATGAGTCTAAAATCATCGAAAGGTTTTCGAGTAAAAGAATCTAGTGCACTAGGTGCATTGAACTGGATCACAATGAAATACTTTATCTAGAACCGTCACTAGATATAAGTCTTTTCATTAAAGAGGACAATCGGAGAGACTATCTTAATCCTGAGATAAATGATGGACTTATGGTTGCAAGTGTTATCATTAGAGCTATCAATGAGTATGATTATATAGCATAGTCTATCCTCGATAGTTTGGTGGTATACATTTGTTAATCGATAGAGGACTTCATTTATAGATATGGACATCGTGGCTCCATTTATTAAATGAGAGTATAATATCATCATATGGATGTTTTGAGGTATTGGATATTAAATCTCAACGTTGAGTTTTCAATAATGATTATTGAAGACATGGCTTCTGGACAAGTCAAAATATCCAAGTTCGAAATGTGGTCATATGAGGAAATATGGTAACTTGGAGAGCTATAGGCGGTCTATGAGCTCTTGGCGATTACTGATATTATTCACGAGGATACACCATCTCCTATAAGATTGTCTAGGGTATGAATGAGAAACATCTCCTTATTCTATCTTCATTTAAGAGTTCAATTTTAGCTCTTTAGTGGAATGAGTTAAAATTAATAGATTGAACCTAAGTGAATCATTTGTTGATTGTGATTAGGTTATGTCTATTGAAGCTTAAATTTAGATAGTCCGCCAAGATCCCCAATCCACACGTATTTGCATGGATCACTTGATATATTCTACCGGGCCGATTTAAGGGTCCATCTAGAATTGTTTTTAATATATCAAGAATATAATATGTCTATTATTTAATTAATGGGCTGTACTATTATATTAATATATTAAAAGGAGACATGTGGGCTTGTTTCTTTTAGTAAGAATGGGTCTGGTTCACATGTGGGCTTTTATTTAAAGTCCAATGGATTAAATGAAACAAAAAAATTATATATGGCCCATTTATATAAGTGGGGCGGCAAGGTGTATATATTAACCTAATATATTATTTTGTTTCATTGTTTTAATTAAATAAGAATTAGTTAATTTATTAATTAATTGTTTAATTAAGAAACAAATCTTATTCTGATCAGGAAATATATTTCCTAAAGTTATACTATTGGTAGTAGTATATTAAAAGTAAAAGACTTGTTTGATAAGAAAATAAATAATTAATTTGATTTATTTAATCAAATAAGAAGTCTTTTTATTTAGTCAATAAAAGAATAAAAATATCTATGAGTTGGATTAGGTTTTGAAGTCAAAAGGTTGATGGAAATTAGGGTGCAACACAAACTCTTTTTGGTATGTGATTTGCGGCAACCCTAGTCCATTTAGAGGAAGATTTCGGCAATCCTAAATAGAAGAGGAAGCAAAATTTTGGCCACCTATATAATACCACATATAGAATTCGGCCACGACAGTTGATTGAATGATTCAATTTTTCTTCTTCTTCTCAATTCATAGAAAAGGATAATTTTTATTCTACTAAACATAAAAGAGAGAAGAGATTATTCTTTGATAGTACACTGATTGCTTGTTCATTAATAAGCTTGTGTGTACAACATCGAATTAGGTTCACGCGAGTTTCGATCATTAGATTGAGAACTCAAAAGTGACCGGAATAATATTTGTCTTCTTTTGATTGTTTTGTGACTAACAAAAGAAAAAGAAAACTTTGTTCATCCATTCTCAGGTTTGCAATTCAAAGAAAAAGGGAGACCACGCTCCTAGGTGATTCACGTACGTGTTCGGATTGGAAGATCTCACGGTATTGTTCACGATCACTGTTCACGCGGGTACTGTTCACGATCACTGTTCATGCGGGGGTACTGTTCACGCGGGTACTGTTCACGGGCATCGAAAACGATTTTGCGGATTACCAATTGACGTAAGTCAATCGGATCACGCGTCAAGAGGTATTTAACTCTAACCGTATATATTTGAGTTTAATTAATTAAAAGGTTAAGGTTCAACTTTGAGAAAAATTTTAAAACCATACGAAATCTATTTTTCGTTTCTTCTGCTGCGTTTTATATCGATTTTTCCCTACATATGAATCTCTTACCAAGATCAGTTACACGATGAGATTCATATATATCGACTAATGATAGCTATATATGGGTAATTCTAATCTTAGTAAATTTGTTTACATAGATTAGAATTTGAATAATGAACTAGATTTTTAATTAGTTAAAAATCGGATTAGTTTATTTGTTGTTAGAATAAGATTCTAATAATTTGTTTCGTATGTCGTAGACATTTAGATTGAAATTAGCCGTTTAATCTTAGTAATATCTAGGTGCATTAATTGAAAACCCTAATTCTGAAATAGTGAGTAGGAGAGGGATTTATGACATTATATCCTGCAGTCTCCATCATTACTTCAACACCGTGAGATTCAAGTGGTGCCTCTAGACGATTTTATTTTCGTCCTCCCTAAGGTGGGTCTCCATGAGAATCAATACCAACGTTGACTTCCTTACAGATAGGATTTTTGAGTGTATTTTAGGATTGACCAACCCTAAGGTGGCAATTCTCAAGTTAAGCTTAAGAGATCTGAAATGGTGGGTTACACTCACAAGGTTTGAATGAAATTTGTTAATTATAAACTTGACTGAAATAAACGATGGTAGAATGATAGAGGAATAAGAGTTATTCTGGTATATCATTTGATTGAGAATGTTTCGATCCAACATGCAAGAATTTGACCGACCCTAAGACGGCACTTGCTTGTGGTTTGTTGGATTGTCGTGGCGTAGAAACAGTTTTTAGGGATTTTCTTGTTCATTAAATATGTTCATGCATTATGTTTAATTTTATGCTGCACATTTTCATGTGATGAATGTATGAGATGAATAATTTTTTTTTAATATAATTTCAGCAATGTCGTATGCACTATTACAAATCCTCGCAAATGACAAATTAACCAGAGAAAACTATACTAAGTGGAAAAATAATATAAATTGTTAGGTTTTAGATTTGTGTTGGCTTGATTCCATAACAAAACGCTCTTTGTTTGTATTGCTTAGTTGGTTAGGTGGTTCGTGATTGGACCGAGCTTCAAAGAAGGAAAGCAACTTCGCATGCAAAGTTCGTCTTCAAGAGGATATGTGCTTACTTGGATGATAAGGTATCAAGATTTTTCTTCCTCTTGCAAGGTGTAAGCTCTCACACACACACATCATACATTTGTGTCCCTGCATTGTTGTGCAAATTATTTGTAGCACACACGTTCACAATATGTATGTCCATGCATTAGAAATCATGTTCTAGGGAATAGATTTAAGGGATGACATATTTTGAATGTGGTTGTGCATTTTAGTTTTTGTATTTGTTTTGATATGGTTGGCAAAATCTCATTTTATTTTTAAAGAATTAAAGTTTTTGAGAATTTCCATTTTTTATGAGTCCAACCGTGTGTGGATTTGTCTCGAGATGAGTTCCTAGCAATTCAAAGACTTGTTTAAGTGTTTTTAAATGTTTTCGTGGCTTTTCCGGGTTCACTTGTGAGATTCGGGGGTATTTCGGGAAATTCGAATGTGTTTCGGATAATTTCCGAGACATTTGGACATTCCTTATTTTTTGTCGAAAATCGGAATTGAATTTCGAGTTCCGAATGAAAATTTATGTAATTCTTTATACCGGTAATTTAGTCCAGATTCGTATTCCGAAGACAGAATCGAATTCCGAATTCCAAATTCCAAGGTCAAAACTGGACCGAAGAATGGGAGGGACAGAAGATGGCTTGCATTGGCATGGCATGAAAGCCACACCAAAGAGAGAGGATGGCGTGGAGGCGCGTGGCCAACTCGCCCCTCTATGTCCACGAGAAGCCCACGCCATTATGCTGATTGGAATTTGGAAATTTGAATTTATAAGGGTTTTTATTAAGCGTTTAGATTACACGTGAGATCTTGACTTTTGTGTTTTCTTAGCTTCACGAGTGGACTGAATGTGGTCTTTTATTGGACTGCATAATGCTTCTAGCGTGAGCTCACTGCGTGAAAGAGTTTTTGAATTGATAAGCTTTTTATAGAGTGTAACACATATACGTGAATCTTTCTGTACTGTGCCTCAATTGTCACACGCATGGCGTTTTATTGGTCTGTCATTTGGCGTGTTAATGTTTAACTCATAAGCTCACCACATGTGATAATTTGCTCTGAAAATTTAAAAAACCCGCGTGATCAGACATTGTTGGTGTGAGGCTTATCTCGGGCAGTCCCTTGAAATTTTTTATATATTCATTTTTGACCTGCACATTTCCGAAACAATTTTTCATTTTTTGTTTTGATGATATCTCTCTCGATTCAACTCCGATTTGATTGATTCAAAAGCCGAAATTATTGGTCTTGAAGAGAGGAACAAACCCTAATCATTTGCAGAACCAAATGATGTCTTGATTTTTCACAGTGACCTGTTTTCTACTCGTGGTTTCATCATTTGTAAGTAAATCATTTTCTTTTCATTTTTCTTTTATGATCCTCTTCATGAATGTTCTTATTTGATTAAGAAAAATGTCTAGAATGCTTTTGATTCAAATTTGTGGTTTTTCTGAGTAATTTTTGAGTTTAGCTTGTGTGATTTTCAATTGAATATATTTTTGCTAAAACTTGATAAGCATTAACTTGATTCTAGAAATATTTTGTATTCTTAAGATTGATTGTTGATTTCTAGATCTAGTTATATGTTCTAAGAACTAGGATATTCTTGATTGTGATTTCTATTATTCTAATCTAGTTCTTGTTTGATAAACATGCTTAGATTTCTAGATATCTTTGTGATTGATTTTTGAAAACCAAATCTAGTTCTCTAATTGCATGTTCATAAAGTTTGTTTGATCTACTTGCTCTATTTGCTTGTGTTTGCATCATTTGCATTCACTTAGATCATATGCCTTGTGAATAGTTTGAAAGTCTCATTTCTTAAAGTGATTCTTTGATTTGAGCATTGAAAGTCTTGGCTAGAGTCGAGAGGACTTAGATAGCTAAGCATTGGAAGTCTTGGCTATGATCGGGGTGATCCGGATAGTTAAGCGTGGAAGTCTTGTCTAGAGTCCGGAGGACTTAGATAGAAAAACAAGAAATCTTCCTTGAGACGTGAGGTCTTGGATAGGAAGTCGGCATAGTAAGTTCACTAGGCCGGAGGTTAAAACAGGTGTAGATAGCTTGGAGAGTGAATTTTGTGTTGATTTCCTCTTGAGTGTGTATCTCCTATTTGTCATAGTGATTTGCTTTTTACCGGTGGTTGTGGTATCAACCCGTGGATGTTTCCTATTTTCAGGTTTTACCACGCAAAAATCTCTTGTGTTGATTTTTACATTTTTAATTTCTTTGCTTACATTAACTTGTATTGTTTTCACACTTGCTTGATTGAATTTACTTTGACTTGTTAAAGCAATTTACTTATTAAATGCTCCAAGTGTGCTTAACTTGGATGTGTGAAAAAGAAGTGCAAGAATTTAAGCATATACCTATTCACCCCCCCCCCCCTTTAGGTATATTTTACACTGTAAGTGGTTAAGGGAGTTTCATCAATGCAATCTTGGTAACAAAAGACCTAAAATTTCGTGCTAATGGTGGAATGTCCTCCTGAGCTTGCAGTCAATGCCACACGAAATGTTCGTGAGGCACACTAGAAATGGGTCTCAGCTGATGAGAAGGCCCTAATATATCTGTTAGCCAGCATGACAGACGTGCTTGTCACCAACAACGAGGCAATGACTACATGGTTCAAAGTCATGGAGTCATTGCAGGCTATGTTCGGGCAACCATTCGAGCAAAAGCGGCACCGAAGCTGTTCGTTCCGTAATGCTTGCCAGGATAATGACGGTGCATTGGTCCAGGAACATGTTCTAGGCATGATGTCATACTTCAACACATCTAAGGTCAATGGCAGACGAAGCTAGAGGATGGGTTCTTCTCAATGCTCGTTAGGTCGGGGGATGTCGTGTCTGCAACAACAGTGAGAGTAGTTAGACTCTATTTTAATAGTTGTTTTATTGTTTTGAACAATGTTTATTTTACTCCTTAATTTACTAGAAATTTAATTTCAGTATCCAAGTTGTTGGAACAATTTTATTCAATTTCTTTTAATAATAAATATGTTAACGGAAATTTTGCTCAAGACGAGAAATCTCAGTTAATACCCTCGAGTCCACTACCACGTAGGTGATGGCCAAGGTTGATCATATGTGTAACAATGCTTTATAAAATGACAAGGAATAATGATACAATTCACCACCCAAAAGAAAGAAAAATATTCTCTTTATTGATCATGTATGGTATACAAATCTCTCTCAAATTGCTCTCAATTCTCTTTAGGGTGTAGTTGGGTACTTGTCGTATGCCTGTCGAATAGTCGTCTCCCTTTTAGAAGGAGGAAGTCCTCCCTTTATACAATGTCTTTATAAGTTTAAACTCATTGATTCTCCCTTGATTTTCTCATCCCTCCCCTCCTTATCGGACGGGATTTTTATCTTTAAATGTCATTGACTTTGAGTTAATTGCTCAGTTGAGGATATCTTGGTGGAAATCAATTTGTTTCCTACTTAGACTCTATTACTTGTTCTGTACGTATGTAACGTCTTTAGATACGATCCTGTGTGTCTTCGGGTCTAGCGTGATCCCCATAGGGGTCATTGAATATGGCATGTATCATGGTGTGGTACATCGGATAGTGAGGTCAATCAGTGTCCTGGCCCTGATATTGAGAAGTTTCGTCTAACTAAAAGCTAGATCTGGCCTCCCTTGACCTTTCGAAGCTAGGTGCGGTCTCCTATGGACACCCCCCTGTATCAGCGAGGTTTAGGCGAGCTTCCGGAGAAATTACGAGGTAACCTCGACTTCAGGGGGATTTCTTGGTTTCAGGTTTGATGATGCAGGCTCGATCAGACCGAGCCGGGCTCTATTCTGGATGTTTCTGGAGCCCGTCCTTTTTCCTGTGGGGCGGCATCGTAGCTCGGCTTCAGGTAACATGGTCTCCTAGGTGGATGATCTTGGGTATGGAGTCAGGTTTAGAGGGTGGAAAATTTCCCTTTGGTCCTCGGCCAAATTTGGCTATTAACAGAAGTCTCTTCTGACTTGAACACCGATTTGTCAAGCTTGGGGTTGGGGTCAGTCTTTTATTTTATTTGGGAAATCTTTCCTTCTTTACCGTTAACGGAAATTTAGCTCGGGGCAATAAATCTCAGTTAGCACCCTCGAGATCATTACCACGTAGGTGATGACCAATGTAGAACGTATATATATATATATAACAATGCCTAATGAAATGACAAGGAAACAACGCTATTATTAGCTACTCAAAAGAATCAAAAAAGGCTTCCTCTATTGATAATATGTGATATACATCTCTCTCTCTCTCAAATTGATCTCACTTTTCTCTAGGGTGCAGTTGGGTACTTGTTGTGTGCCTGTCGAATAGTAGTCTCCTCTTTTCAGAAGGAGGAAGTCCCTCCTTTATACAATGTCTTCGTAGGTTAAACTAATTGATTCTTCCCTTGAGTTTCTCCATCTCTCCCCTTCTTATTGGACGGGATTTTCATTTTAAATGTTATTGACTTTGAGTTAATTGCTGAATCGTGGATATCTTGGCGGAGATCAATTTGTTTCCTACTTGGACTATATTATTTGTTTCCTACTTGGACTCTATTATTTGTTCTGTACGCATGTAATGTCTTAAGATATGATCCTGTGTGTCTTCGGGTCTAGCATGTTCTCCCATAGGGATCGTCGAATATGGCATGTAATGTGGCGGGGTACATCAGGTAGTGAGGTCGATCAGTGTTCTAGCCCTGATATAAAGGAATTTCGTCTAATCAGAAGCTAGGTCTATCCTCCATTGACCTTTTGAAGCTAGGTGCGGCCTCCTGTGGACACCTTACTATGTCAGTGAGGTACTGGAGAGCTTGTGGAGAAGTTACGAGGTAATCCTGACTTCGGGGGGGGGGGGGGGGGGGATTTCCTGTTTTCAGGTTCGGTGACGCAGGCTTGATCTAATCATTCCTGGCTCTATTCCGGATGTTTCTAGAGCCCGTCCTTGTTCCTGCGAGGCGGTACCGTAGCTCGGCTTTGGGTAACATGGTCTCCTGGTGGATGATCTCGGGCATCGAGCCAGGCCTAAAGGGTGGAAAAATTTCCTTCGGTCCTTAGCCAATTTTGGCTATTAACAACCGTTACCTGAATATTGGGGAAGATCTTCTCATTAACTGCGCGAGTGGTGTGGCGTGAACTGATAGACTTATTCTCGAATTAATCCGGCTGCGTTACGGTAGTCACCGAGATTCTTTACCGTTATCAGAATCTTGGGGAAATCTCCTCATTAACTACGCAAGTGACGTGGCGTGAGCTGACTGACTTGTTTCCGAGTTAATCCGGTTACTTTACTGGCAGTCCCCGAGATTCTCTGTGATCTTGGTCGAAGATCTTGACAGCTCGTGCTGCTTCCCTCTTGCCTATATATACTTATTTATCTCAACATCTTCTTCATATCTTTCGAATTTCAAAATTTTCCCAAGATACACTATCTCTCATAGCCTTTCTCTCAAGCCTATCTTTTTCTTCATTCCTTATCCTCACTGACTTCATCATGTCAAAAACCAGTCATGATTCAGTTGACTCCATGGTTGACATCGATGAGGTCTTTAGCCTTGCCCCTGGGAAACGTGCAAGGAGGAGCTTAGACATCGATGACTCCCCGCCCAACCCGCAACGCCGGCGGTCGAACATGAATGTGTCCATTAGGACCGGGTTTTCTAACCATCCTGACCATCCTTTGGATATAGCCGATGAAGACTTCGATAAAGAAGTGGGCGACGACGCCGTGGGAGAGCATCGAGTCCCAGCTTTCGGCCCCCATTTGGAGAGGCTCCCTCACTATGACTTCAGAGTTGTCCCTGATTCCATGGTTGATCCGGTCATGATTAATCGTTTGAGGTCGAAGTACAGCATTCCTGACAGCGTTTCCATCTCGGTACCCTCCAAGGGTTACGAGTTCTTCAACCCTCCCAAAGGCATGCTTCCCATTCATGTGGCGGCTCTCGAGAATGGGGTTAGGCTTCCCCTTCATCCGACTCTTCGGCGAGCTCTTAACGCCATCCAGCTTGCTCCCCTCCAGTTGACGCCCGGCTTCTGGAGGCATTTGATTGGCTTCCTCGTGCTATGGAGAGAGCAATGTCAGCTAAGCAAAGTGACGAGAGAGCCCGGAGCAGAGGAGCTGGCCTATCTTTTCCAGATTGGGAGCCTATCATGAACAGTACCCGTGTGAACAGTGATCGTGAACAGTAACCCCCCCCCCCCCCCCCCCCCCCGTGAACAGTACCGCGAGATCTTCCAATCCGAACACGTACGTGAATCACCTAGGAGCGTGGTCTCCCTTTTTCTTTGAATTGCAAACCTGAGAATGGATGAACAAAGTTTTCTTTTTCTTTTGTTAGTCACAAAACAATCAAAAGAAGACAAAAATTATTCCGGTCACTTTTGAGTTCTCAATCTAATGATCGAAACTCGCGTGAACCTAATTTGATGTTGTACACACAAGCTTATTGATGAACAAGCAATCAGTGTACTATCAAAGAATAATCTCTTCTCTCTTTTATGTTTAGTATAATAAAAATTATCCTTTTCTATGAATTGAGAAGAAGAAGAAAAATTGAATCATTCAATCAACTATCGTGGCCGAATTCTATATGTGGTATTATATAGGTGGCCGAAATTTTGCTTCCTCTTCTATTTAGGATTGCCGAAATCTTCCTCTAAATGGACTAGGGTTGCCGCAAATCACATACCAAAAAGAGTTTGTGTTGCACCCTAATTTCCATCAACCTTTAGACTTCAAAACCTAATCCAACTCATAGATATTTTTATTCTTTTATTGACTAAATAAAAAGACTTCTTATTTGATTAAATAAATAAAATTAATTATTTATTTTCTTATCAAACAAGTCTTTTACTTTTAATATACTACTACCAATAGTATAACTTTAGGAAATATATTTCCTGATCATAAAAAAGATTTGTTTCTTAATTAAACAATTAATTAATAAATTAACTAATTCTTATTTAATTAAAACAATGAAACAAAATAATATATTAGGTTAATATATACACCTTGCCGCCCCACTTATATAAATGGGCCATATATTATTTTCTTATTTCATTTAATCCATTGGACTTTAAATAAAAGCCCACATGTGAACCAGACCCATTCTTACTAAAAGAAACAAGCCCACATGTCTCTTTTTAATATATTAATATAATAGTGCAGCCCATTAATTAAATAATAGACATATTATATTCTTGATATATTAAAAACAATTCTAGATGGACCCTTAAATCGGCCCTGGTAGAATATATCAAGTGATCCATGCAAATACGTGTGGATTGGGGATCTTGGCGGGCTATCTAAATTTAAGCTTCAATAGACACAACCTAATCACAATCAACAAATGATTCACTTAGGTCCAATCTATTAATTTTAACTCATTCCACTAAAGAGCTAAAATTGAACTCTTAAATAAAGATAGAATAAGGAGATGTTTCTCATTCATACCCTAGACAATCTTATAGGAGATGGTGTATCCTCGTGAATAATATCAGTAATCGCCAAGAGCTCATAGACCGCCTATAGCTCTCCAAGTTACCATATTTCCTCATATGACCACATTTCGAACTTGGATACTTTGACTTGTCCAGAAGCCATGTTTTCAATAATCATTATTGAAAACTCAACGTTGAGATTTAATATCCAATACCTCAAAACATCCATATGATGATATTATACTCTCATTTAATAAATGGAGCCATGATGTCCATATCTATAAATGAAGTCCTCTATCGATTAACAAATGTATACCACCAAACTATCGAGGATAGACTATGCTGTATAATCGTACTCATTGATAGCTCTAATGATAACACTTGCAACCATAAGTCCATCATTTATCTCAGGATTAAGATAGACTCTCCGATAGTCTTCTTTAATGAAAAGACTTATATCTAGTGACGGTTCTAGATAAAGTATTTCATTGTGATCAAGTTCAATGCACCTAGTGCACTAGATTCTTTTACTAGAAAACCTTTCGATGATTTTAGACTCATCATATTCATTTGATCCCACTCAAATGCTAGTTAACGAATTCTACAACTTTAACAAGATAGAGGTGCCCAACCTTTAACTTAAGTTGTGAATGTTATTCAAGACTAACTAAAGAATTGTGTCTACCTCATACATATCCGGATGTATGAACAATTCTTCATGTCTCATAGTCTTTTGACCTTATGATTATTTACCTTGACAATTATAATAATAAATGCTATAAGTAATTGTAAGAATCAGAATTCACTTTATTAATATGAGAAGATTGTCAATTACAATATTACACTCTTGCCATTGAGCATAATCCTAACAGCCTTATTTTATGATAAGCCATTTTTTTTTAGTCTATTTATTTTGTTGGGCATTGATTGTGTGATTAGTGCCTAGGTTGCTGTGTGTTGTGTCGAGTTAGGTACGCGCCGCCAGGCCGGGCTCTCTTGTCTTCAACTTTGAGGACAATGTTAGGTTTTGGTTTGAGGGTGTAGACGCCTTGTTGAGTAGTCTTTTTGTTTTTGAATCATTTATTTATCATTTTTGGTCTAAATTATTCAAAATTGTCGCATTGGCCAAATTTTCAAGCTTTAAATAGCTTGAATGTGATGCCTTGAGCGTGTGCTCTTGACGAGTGTATGTATGTATATTGATCTTGTGTAGTAGCTAGTTGTCACTCTAGGGTCTCACTTGCACGTCATGGGCTAGTCCCATCCTTTTTGTGCTTAAGTTGAGGGGACTTGATACTCTTGCGCCTTGTTCTTATAGTGGAGACTACCCGATTAGTTCACAAACATAAGCCTATTAAAAAACGCATTGAGTGTTACAATTTCTTTTTCTCTTTTCAACACTTTTCTCGTCATATGTGTCACATGCCATAGGAAATACATTTCATTTATATAGTGGACTGCATGATGGATGTATTCATTCCCTTGATAGACTTGTTTTGGAAATGATCTTAGGCAATGTGTGTGCAATTAGCTACTAAATGAAGCCCAAACACATTCCTATTCCCTTACGTGTGCGCTATAGCCAATTTTGAGGCTAAACACTTACCTTTTCTTTTGGAACCACAATGAACCATACAGTCATAAGCCAAACACAAACCAACCCTTTAATTGCCAATCATGTGGGTTGTGTGTATGTGTGTGTGGTGTATGAAGGTGTAAGCTCTAATGTTGAAATAATATGTATTTAGGCAATTACGTAAGTTGTAAATGAAATGGCTCAAATTGTCAAACTGATAAAATTGCACCTAGAGCCAAATTGTCAAATGTATAAGTGCAATGGCAAAAGTAAAAAGAAAAAAAAAAGAAAAAGGAGAAGAAAAAGAAAAAGAAAAAGAAAAGCAAAAGAAAGAAAAAGAAAAAATAACAATGCAAAAGAGAAAAGAAAAAAAAAAGCCTTGAAATGTATTGGTTAAGTACTCAAAATTGAGTACAATTGTGTAGCACAAATGTGTGTTTAATTGAATGCCTAGACTCTAGTAAGTGAGTGTTAAGTAGAGCTAAAATATGGGGTGTAAGTGTGTGTGAGTATGTGTAAACATGATTGGTGATTTTTGAACTCATATTTACCTATTTCTTGTTAACCACATTAAACCCCATGACCCCATTACAACCAAATGGAAAGTCCTTTACGATCCATGAGTCTTGATTGGGAATGTTTGCTGAAGCTTGATCTTCCACGTTCATGGCATAGTTGATCGCTCGCAAATGGTACATATTTTGAGAGTTTTATTCATCTCTTTTGTGTCTGTTTATCGGACATTTGGGTGTTTTTAACTATCTATTTGAGTCCTTTGTAGGTAATGTTGTTGTTCAGGTGAAATATTAGGACTTGATGAAGATTAGGGGAGAAAACAGAGTAAAAATTGAATTTTTGGAGCATTCTGCAATTTACACCTTGCAGAGCATGTCCAGAAGACTCTGCGATGAAAAGCTGCGAGATGGGCCTAGCAGGACTGCACTGCGAGTTACAACTCACAGACACAGGAGGCAGATCGAGAGCAGAGTTCACTATGAGCAAGAACTGTGAGTCCGAACTAGCAGAAGGAGATAGCCGCCGAACCAGATATTTTTCTGCGACGACATACTATGAGTTCTATCTAGTAGTTCAGTTCTAGAAATAGACTGCGAGTAACCACTGCAAGTTCATCCTCACAGAAGCATCACGCAGAACAGTACCAGAAGGATCTGTGAGCATAGACTGCAAGAGTAAAGTAGCAGATTAACGTTGCAGAGAAAAGAAGAAAGAATATCTACTAGATACAACCCGTAGAATAACCTAGCAAATGCTTAGCCGACTTAACTGCGAGATGAGACTGCGAGTTCCAAGTCGCAGTTCCAGGTCGCAGAAGATTTACACGTCACTCTGCAAGTGAATTTCATTCAAAAGTTTTCCCCATTATATAAGCACCTTTTTTATTCCAGAAAAGTGTGTTGAAGTGTGTGTGAAAAGTGTGAAAGTAGATGTTAGTGTAAGAACTTTGTAGCTAAAGTTAAAAACACCCTTTTTAAGAATCACTCACTTGTACTTTATTTAATTTAGAAGTAAAGTTTTCTATTTAGTGATAAGTAAATCTACTCTTTGTCATTCAAGCAAGGTTTTGTTGAGCAAGCTAGAGGAAAGCATCAAGAACACCATGAGCTTTCTTATCTCTCTCTTTTCTTTACTTGTATTTATTTGATAATGAGTGGCTAAATCCTTTTGTTGGGGATTTAGTGATTATATATATGTGAACACCTTTAGTAATGATCTAAGTCTATCTTTTATCTATTTTGAGTTTGCAGTTATGCTTAATTTATTCACATGTTAATTGTTCAGTATGAACTTTACTTAACAACCAAGCATGAACTGTAGTGCATGAATAGTTGATCTACCTCTTGGTTTACCAATCTTAAGTAGTTACACTTGAAACTCTTATATATATGGTTTGAGATTAGAACTTAAGTTGTGAAATTTGTTATTAGCATATTGCATCATTACTTCCCCAACATATCTTTAGAATCTTCAAACTTAGCATTTAAACTTAGCATTTAAAAGCAATTTTTCATTAGTTTAATATTAGGTGAATTGTACTAGAAGAATCACAATAGAATACGTTTCAAGTTCCTGGTGGTAACGAAACCCTTACTTGTGTCAGCTATACTCGACAACGTTTCGTACACTTGCAAAGGGTTAATTAGACTCGCGCACTCCATTTTCATTCCATCTAGTTTTAAGAGCACTAGTAGTTTAGAGGTGCGCTTGGAGTGCATCAAAAATCTTGACTCCACTACCGGGGAGCTCTCTGTAGAGTTTTCGTGTGTTTTTAGTGCAATTGGTTATTTTAGTTGTAGGTGTAATCAACTTATTACTCGTTCTTTGATCACTTTTTAACTTTCAATTTTCAGGATACCATTTAAAATGACTAGTCGTAATATCGTAATACTTCACCGGCGAGGTCACGGGATGGAGAAAGACATGTGTCACCAGTTAGAACAAATGATGGTGAAAAACGTAGGTATATGAAGGATTATTCCTTGCCAAGAGTCGGAGCTCATCCTTCGGCAATCTTGTTGAATACGGCACAAAGGAATTATGAGTTGAAGAACCAACATTATAATACTCTTCCCACGTACTATGGAAAGAAGGGAGATGATGCTCTTCAGTTCATGAAAGAGTATTATAATGTTATGACGACCATCCGTCTAGGAGCGCTGTCGGAGAATCAATTAAGATTGTGATGCTTCTCATATTGCATGAAGGATAATGCTAAGCAGTGGCTTATGGCTTTAGCATCAGAATCATTCACAACGTGGGATGAAGTTAAGCAGAAATTCTTTAACAAGTATTTTCCGGCGTGGAAGACCGAAGGAGATTCGAGGGAAGATAGCTACATTTGTGGAAGAGGATGGAGAACCTTTCCACGATGCGTGGGAAAGATTTAAGTTACTTCTAGCCCAATGCCCTCACCACAAGTTTACATTAGTTAGTCAGGTGCAATCATTTTACGATGGACTTTTAGGGCTCACCCAAGCGATAGTTGACAATGCTTGTGGGGGACCATGAGAGAAAATACGGCAAAAGAAGTGTTAGAGAGATACGAGATGTTAGGGCAAAACTCCCAACAACGTAGTTCGAGAGGGCAAGATAAAGAAGGGAAAAGGCATCCGGAATTAGCGACACAGTTGGACAATCTCACGAGGGAGATGAGGGGATTTGTAAGCAATTCCGATAAACAACAAGTGCAAGCGGTAGTCTAGTAAAGTATGTGGGCAAAACGGACATTGGGCGGACATGTGCCCGGTCAGAATTTACCCCTTCAAGAGGAGGAAGCTCAAGCATTCTACCAATACAATCAAAATCATCAACGGAATAACCCGAATGGAAATAATTACAACCCCAATTGGAGAAACAATCAATGGGGTGGTAATTATAATATGGAGCAATTCCAAGGAAGAAATCAGTAGTATGGAAACAATCAGAGTCATCAAGGGTATGGAGGAAACCAATGGGGGAATCAGAGTAATACCCAATCAAGCCAAAATAGTCAACTGGCTCAAGTTTACAATCCGGAGGAGGACCAACAGATAGTTAGCTTAGAGGCTTCCATTAAGAAGATTTCTATACAATTGTCTCAATTGCAAGAAAATTCTAAGAGGCAAGATAGGGGAAAGGCACCTATTAACCACATGGAAGGGATAAATATGGTGACCGTGGTGGGAAAGAAGAAGATGCAACATCACCTTCACAAAGCAAAGAATCCGTATAAGCCCTCAAATACCCAAGCAAAGGATAAACTCAAGATGAGTAAAGAGGTTAGTAAGCTGGAGCAGGAATGGGGACCAAACCATCAAGAATGTATTGGAGGCAATATCAGTACAGTCATCTAGCAAGGTCTCCCACCTAAGCTTAAGGATCCCGGAAGTTTCACCATCGATATATCGATCGGGGGCACTTCAAGGGAGAAAGCCATGTTAGATTTGGGATCGGGGATTAACTTGATGTCATCCTCGGTCTACAAACGGTTGAAGTTGGGAGAACTAAAGCACACCTCCATGTTATTGATTTTGGCGGACCAATCTTCACGACACCCTCCATGGATTGTTGAAGATGTGCTCTTGGAGGTAGATAAGCTAATCATTCCTACAGATTTTGTTGTCCTTGACGTTGGAGGAAAATGCACCAGTAGAGAGCAACTTATACTTCTAGGAAGGGCATTCATGTCTACGGTAAGAACCACTATTGATGTTCATCACGGGAAGCTAACCATGAAAGTCTTGGGAGAGAAGGTTGAATTTAATATGTTTACAAGAAAAGAGAAGAAGGAGTTGAACACTTGTTTCAACGTGACAACCGAGGAAACTGAGGCAACAACCGAAGAACTGGTAGATGATTTGGAAGACTTCTTTCAAGCATTTCAGGATGAAGTGCGGATAATTGAAGAAGAGACGAAGGACAAACTAGAGACAGACCTCATCAAGGAGGATGAGAAGCTAGAAATGATAGATATCAACCTTGCTTTGAGGATTGATACATTGACAAAGGAGAAGGATGAAGCCCTCAAGAAAGGTGAAGAATTGGCACAAGTTGTCAAAAGTCAAGAGGAAGAGTTTAAACTAAAAATTGGAAAGATGCATTTGGAGGTGGAGAGGAGAGATAAGGTGCACCAAGCTCTCAAGGATGCTTTAGCCGTAAAAGAACATGCGTGCACAATCTCTAAAATCAAGGAATGTGATTTGTTAGTAGAACTCGGGGAAGCCGAGCACGCTATCACGGTCTTGATGAAGGAGACAACAAGGAAAGAAGAAGTATCCATCTCAAAATCCACCAAGGTAAGCAACAACAGAACGTACCCACGGAAAACGAAGGGTAATGTTCCCTATTTTCCATTTAAATGTTTTTTCTGTCATGAGAAGGGTCACTAAAGATCCAATGGGATGAGTACATTAAGAATCACAAGAAACGACATGAAAATATCCTGGAAGACCAAGTGAGGGTCACCCCGTTGTGGGTCAGAAAAAGATAAGGGTGACCAGCCCAAGGGGACTTCTTTAGTCACAACAAAGCTAACACCTTTTCCAAATGTGTATGTTTTGAAAAGAAAGGAAACCCTTGATTTGTCTTTTCACCCTACTATTAGTCATCAGGGTAGCACAAGTGGAGTTACACCACAATTGTTTGCAGGAACCTTTTGAGTAATTTTGTTTATATGCAGATAAGAAGCTGTTTGTCAAGCAAGTGCAATTTTGAGAAATAAGGTAATGTTTGATGGCTAGACTAGCCATGGTAATTGTAAATATTTTGTTTGTATAGGTTAGGCAGCAAGAAAATCAGGAATAGTTGTCATGAGAAGGACAAGATCGCATCTGCGAGAAGTGTCTGCGAGTAGGACCTTACAGACCAAAGTCGCATCGCACTCTGGAAATCATCTGCTAGTTGAACCTGCGAGTAAAAAGTTGCAGTGGGGAGGAACACAAGTAGCAGCATCTCCTGAGGCACCTTTGCGATGACAGTCTGCGAGTATGAAGTCGCAGCAGGTATATTTAAGAGATAAAACTGCGAGAGGAAACTCGCAGAACAAAGCAGCAAGAAGTCGCAGCAAGTTCTGAGGGAACTCTGCGAGTATGGGCTGTGAGCATGAAGTCGCAGTGGACAAGTCTGCTAGGCACAACTGCGAGAGGAAACTCGCAGATAAAGGAACAAGAAAATCGCAGCTAGTTTCGACAGATCCAAGGAGTAGAGACTGCGAGGGAGATGTCGCATTTGATAAGGCATGAGGTCGCAGCATGACTCGGGACAGATCCTAAGAGTAGAGACTTTGAGAGAGAAGTCGCAGAAACAGTCTGGGTAGACTCTGTAAGGGTAGACTGCGAGTAGGACCTCGCAGACTAAAGTCGCAGCGCACTCTAGAGATCATCTGCGAGTTGAACCTAGGAGTGAGAAGTCACAAAAAGGTCCTATCACAGTTCCCAAGAAGATATTTTAGGTCAGATGCCACGTCAGCTTCTGTGACTTGGAACTGCGAGGTCAAACTCTCAGATTTGCCAAATATCCCTCTAAAACAGGGAACCGACTCATTTTAGTTTCTAAGTCCAATTGCTAATCCATTCTTTCACTTTGTCAGAAATATCTACTATTATCTTATCTAAGGTAACTCTTTAACTCAATCTCTTTTCTCTTAAGTCTTCATCAATGACTTCTTTTATCATTTCAACGTATTACTTTATTCATAAAGGGAGTATAGAATGTTAATTCTATAGGAGATACTATGCCATTTGAATATGTTGCATAAGAAGAGAACGATGATTAAGATGATTGAAACATCAAGCATGATGACTAAAAAGACTAATATGATTAACTGTTGTGTGTTCTAAAAAACTTGCACTAATAATTTCCTTTACTTATATTAGTTTATAGTTTTATAAAGATAAGTATGTATGCACTCTTTTAATTCCAAGTGTTTTGTTTGTAGGAGAATGGAAGGGTTCTCAGAAGAAGAGATGTTCGATTTTGATCAACTTCGATGGATATGAGCACTAAAAAGCAAAGAGGCTGTCATAGAGATAGATCCAGAAGAGGATTGGATCGAGACTTTAGTATGGGCAAGTGGTTCAGATGCTGTGGAAGAAAACAATGAAGAAATGCCTAACAAAGGATAGAATCCTAGCACTAGTTTCACTACACATGTAGAGTTAAAGCCCCTACCATCTTCTTTGAAGTATTTTATCTTGGAGAGAAGAAGTCACTCCCAATAATTGTAGCATCAAACTTAAGTCCACCAGAGGAAGCAGAGCTCATAGAAGTTTTGAGGAATTTTAAGAGAGCAATTGGATGGAGTTTGGATGATCTAATGGGAATTAGCCCTACCACTTGCATGCATAAGATACTTATTGAGGAAGGATCCAAGCCTTCAATAGAAACTCAATGAAGACTCAACCCTATTATGAAGGAGGTGGTCAAGAAAGAAGTTCTCAAGTTATTAGAGAATGGCATCATCTATCCAATTTCGGATAGTAAGTGGATTAGTCTGATACATGTGGTACCAAAGAAATCCTGGATTACAGTCATGTGGAATGAGGACAACAAGTTGGTACCTCAGAGAGCTCAAACAGGGTGGAGAGTTTGCATAGACTACCGGAAGCTTAACAATGCCACTCGGAAGGATCATTATCCTTTGCCTTTCATAGATCAAATGTTGGAGCGCCTTACGGAACATAGCCATTATTGTTTCTTGGACGGATATTCAGGATACAATCAAATAGAAATCGACTCGGAAGATCAAGAGAAGACTACCTTTACATGTCCATTTAGGACATTTGCGTATCGACGTATGCCATTTGGTTTGTGCAATCGGTGTATGACGTTGATATTTTAAGACATGGTGAGTTTTCATGGATGATTTCTTGGTAATAATGAGCTTATTTTGTGATTGTGTTCTCAACCTCATTTCGGTATTGAAGAGGTGCAATGAAGCCAATCTTGTGTTAAATTAGGAGAAGAGCCATTTTATGGTGCGTCAAGGAATAGTTTTGGGGCATATAATCTTGGAGAGAGGAATAGAGGTAGATAAGGCAAAGATTGATGTCATGAAGAGTTTGCAACCCCCTGGAACGGTGAGGTTAGTACGGTCATTCTTAGGGCATGCCAGGTTTTATTGAAGATTCATTAGGGATTTCTCCAAGACATCAAGAACTTTGTGTAGGTTATTGCAAAAAGATATCGAGTTCGACTTCGATGATAAGTGCTTAGAAGCTTTTGGGAAGCTTAAGACATTGTTGACATTAGCACCAGTAATGAGACCACCGGATTGGAATCTACCTTTTGAACTTATGTGCAATGCATCAAATTATGCAATAGGGGCAGTGCTTAGGCAATGAGTAGAGAAGATACCTTACACCATCTATTATGCATCTCGTGCCTTGAATGTTGCTCAACTCAACTACTCAACCACAGAAAAGGAGTTGCTAGCGGTAATCTTTGCCTTGGAAAAGTTTACATCATATTTAATAGGGGCAAAGATAGTAGTATTTACAGACCACTCGGCACTCCGGTATCTTCTTCAAAAGAAAGACGCCAAACCACGACTTATCTAGTGGATACTCTTATTACAAGAGTTTGATCTCGAGATTTGAGATAAGAAGGGAAGCGATAATGTTATGGTGGATCATTTGAGTAGATTGATGTATGTATCCAAAGAAGAGGAAGACTCACTTCCATTGAGAGATGACTTTCCGGATGAGAAACTATTGGCCTATTGCAAATAAAGAGCCATGGTATGCGGATATTGTCAACTTCTTGACAAACGACATCATACCCTCAGATTTGTCTTACCAAAGCAAGAAGAGGTTTAGATGGCAAGCAAGGCAGTATTTATGGAATGACCCCTATTTGTTCAAACATGGAGCAAATCAGATTATTAGGCGGTGTCTTCCTGAAAAGTGAGCAAATGGACATCTTGAAGTTTTGTCATGAATTGAGTTGTGGAGGCCATTTTAGTGCAAGAACTTCGGCTATGAAGGTTCTTCATTCAGGTTTTTATTGGTCTTCTATTTTTAAAGATTCCTATCATTTTTGCATAAATTGTGATAGATGCCAAGGACGGGGAATATTGGAAAGAGGAATGAGATGCCGCAAGCAATTAATATGGCGGTAGAGATATTTGATTGTTTGGGAATCGACTTCATGGAACCATTCCCACCTTCGGAGGGCAACTTGTATATTTTGGTGGCGGTGGATTACGTATCCAAATGGGTGGCAGCCAAGGCCACCAAAACGAACGATAGCAAGGTTGTTGTGCAGTTTGTGAAGGAGCATATTTTCACAAGATTCGGGACACCTAGGTCTATGATTAGTGATGAAGGAAGCCATTTTTGTAATAAAGTATTTGCCACATTGATGAAGCAATACAATGTGAGGCACAAGGTGGCAACTCCATATCATCCTCAGACCTCGGGCCAAGTAGAAGTTACTAATCAGTATATCAAGCAAATTCTAGAGAAGATAGTCAAGCCAAACCGAAAGGATTGGGCTTCCTAGTTGAATGATGCATTATGGGCATATAGGATAGCTTTCAAAACTCCAATTGGTATGACACCATTCCAGTTGATTTTTGGAAAGGCATGTCATTTACCGGTGGAATTAGAGCACCATGCATACTGGGCGATAAAGTCGCTCAAATTTGACTTAGACAAAGCGGGAGAGCTACAGAAGTTACAATTGAATGAACTAGAAGAACTTCGGGATGAAGCATATGAGAATGCAAAGCTTTACAAGGAGAGATCAAAGAGAGTACATGATAAGATGACCATTAGAAAAGATTTGCATCTAGGAATGTTGGCATTACTTTTCAACTCTCGGTTAAAGATGTTTCCGGGGAAGTTAAAGTCTAAATGGTTCTGTCCATATCGAATCAAGGAAGTTTTCCCCTATGGAGCGGTGGTTCTACAAGATTTGAGAAGTGGGGACACTTTCAAGGTTAATGGCCATAGAGTGAAGCCATATTTGCAACAAATTGGAGAAGCAAGACTGGTAGAGCAAATTGAACTTGCAAGGCCGGAGAGCTCCAATGCAACGCTTGATGGAAAGCAATCCACCTAGGTACACTCTATCTTTGTATATAGTAGTAAATTATCTAAATATGTATATATTTTTATTGTTTAGTCTAAGGGTGTGATTGCACTGTGATTAGTGGATAAGATGTGATTGTATATATGATAGAAAATGTTTTGTTGTTCATACAACTAAACTTTCGAACTCTTGCCCACTATCTTTATTATTAAAAACATTGAGGGCAATGTTGAGTTTAGGTTTGGGGGTGTGGGCATGGTGTTACGGTGTGGGCATGATGTTACGATTTGAGACCTTCTTGAACAAAAATAAAATTTTGAATGTGATGTTTGAGTATTAAGGAGTATCGTGCATTGCACTTGTTCTGAGTTTTGGATAACTTTTCATCAATCTATGATTGATCACACAAATTGAGTTAGTCCTTTTTTTCTTTATGACTTAGTGAAAGAGATTTTGCACGAAAATATTAGGATCAATAGTGGAGGCTACCAAAGTGAGAATTTGTGCTTAAATTTCTTATTTTTGATAGTTTAATTCTATTCTGACAATCTACGTTCAAAATGTTCTATGCTTATGTTGATCTCATTAAGCATTATACATGATTGAATGCCATTGAATATATATGTGGACCGCTTACTAAAATTTGTATTCCCCTGTTAGATAGACTTTTGAATATGATTTTAGGCAATGTGTACTTTTAATTTCCAATTATTCCAAAGCTATACCCACTAAATTCTTTAACACAGTTCTATTCCACAAAATGTGAGGAATACCGTGTACTCAGGCATCCTGTGAAATTGTGCAAAGAAAGGTAATATCAAAAGAAGAAGAAAAATAAGTGCCAAAATAATTGAGCACTTGAAACCCTTGTTTTACTATATATATAGATCACTTAAAACATAAGTGACATCTTAGCACAAGAAAAAGGAAGTATAGCCTATACGCTAAAATTGAAAAGTTTTCAAGTCATAATAGAGATACTAGAAATTGCCAAAGTACTACAATATCAAAACTTAGTATGGGCAATGACCATTATCACAAATTTTTAGTTAGTAGTTGAAATCAAGAGAAGTCCTAATTGATCTTTAGGATGTCTAACTTGGGAATACTCATCGATGCATGCTCTTTCCACGTTCTTGGCTTTTCAATTCTTTCATGAGATCCATTTTATTAGACATGCTTATGCGAATACACTCACACATATATTAAATTTCACATATGTTGATAAAGAGTGAGCCTAGGATTCTGAGAGAAAAATCGACTGAAATCCAGAGAGGATTAGAGTCAAGGAGAATTGTATCCATACATTCCAGTTCAGAATCTTTGAAACTTCGAAATTGGAGTGTGGGATTCAATTAGGTGAAATTTTATATTGGATGATATCTTGTTATTTTCTACTCATTACTTTTTCACTTGATCTCTTCATTCACATATATCACAGTAAAAATCTTTGAAACATTAGCTCTCGCAACATTTTAGTAGTTTATTTTTGTTAAATGTTTAATATTTTTGCCCGATGGCGAGCAAAGGTTACGTTTGGGGGTTTTGATCGCTCGCAAATGGTATATATTTTGAGCGTTTAATTCATCTCTTTTGTGTCCATTTATCGGACATTTGTGTGTTTTTAACTATCTCTTTGAATCCTTTGTAGGTAATGTTGTTATTCAGGTTAAATATTATGACTTCATGAAGATTAGAGGAGAAAATAGAGTAAAATTGAATTTTTTGAGCATTCTGCGAGTTACACCTCACAGAACCAAGTCGTAGATCATGTCTAGAAGACTCTACGATGAAGAGCTACGAGATGGGCCTAGCAGAACTGCACTACGAGTTAACACTGCGAGTTACAACTCGCAGACACAGAAGGCAGATCGAGAGTAGAGGTCACTGCGAGTAAGAATTGCGAGTCCGAACTAGCAGAAGAAGATGGCCACTGAACCATATATTTTTCTACGGTGACCTGCTGCGAGTTCTATCTAGCAGTTCAGTTCCAGAAATAGACTGTGAGTTCATCCTCGTAGAAGCATCACGCAGAACAGCACCAGAAGGATCTGCAAGCATAGACTGCCAGAGTAAAGTCGCAGAGAAAAGAAGAAAGCAGATCTGCGATATACAACCCGCATAATAACCTAGCAAATGCTTAGCCGACTTAACTATGAGATGGGACTGAGAGTTCCAAGTCGTAGTTCCGGGTCGTAGAAGACTTTACATGTCACTCTGCAGGTGGATTTCATTCGAAAGTTTTCCCCATTGTATAAGCAACTTTTTGATTCCAGAAAAGTGTGTGTGAAAAGTGTGAAAGTAGATGTTAGTGAAAGAACTTTGTAGCTAGAGTTAAAAACTCCCTTTTCCAGAATCACTCACTTGTACTTTAGATAAAACACTTTATTTTCCTTAATTTAGAAGTAAAGTTTTCTATTTAGTGATAAGCAAATCTACCCTTTCTCATTCAAGCAAGGTTTTGTTGAGCAAGCTAGAGGAAAGCATCAAGAGCACCATGAGCTTTCTTTATCTCTCTCTTTTCTTTACTTGTATTTATTTGATAATGAGTGGCTAAATCCATTTGTTGGGGATTTAGTGATTATATATATGTGAAC
The DNA here is from genome assembly GCA_033220585.1 of Dipteronia sinensis. Lineage (NCBI taxonomy): Eukaryota > Viridiplantae > Streptophyta > Magnoliopsida > Sapindales > Sapindaceae > Dipteronia > Dipteronia sinensis. The sequence continues at coordinate 4,648,378 of CM065645.1, forward strand.
ACCTTTAGTAATGATCTAAGTCTATCTTTTATCTATTTTGAATTTGCAGTTATGCTTAATTTATTCACATGTTAATTGTTAGTATGAACTTTACTTAACATCCAAGCATGAATTGTAGTGCATGAATAGTTGATCTACCTCTTGGTTGACCAATCTTGAGTAGTTACACTTGAAACTCTTATATATATGGTTTGAGATTAGAACTTAAGTTGTGAAATTTGTTATTAGCATATTGCATCATTACTTCCCCAACATATATTTAGAATCTTCAAACTTAGCGTTTAAAATCAGCATTTAAATGCAATCTTTCATTAGTTTAATATTAGGTGAATTGTACTAGAAGAATCACAATAGAATACGTTTCAAGTTCCTTGTGGGAACGAAACCCTTACTTGTGTCCACTATACTCGACAGCGTTTCGTACACTTGCGAATGGTTAATTAGACTCGCGAACTCCATTTTCATTCCATCTAGTTTTAAGAGCACCAATAGTTTAGAGGTACGCTCGGAGTGCGACAATAGTGAAATCCTTCCTAGGTTAGTTCACATACATTATCAGTCTTTCAATTTACTTGTATGCAATGCATTAGATTTCTATACACAAATTCCGTCTTTGCATACCTTGTTTGAGTGTGAACTTAGGACTCTGAGCAGAAAAAAAAAGAGATTCCACGTAAGGATAGAGTCGAAGCGAATTACGCTCAAGGAGTGAGAGTGAGTAGTTCTTGATACGAGAGCACCCTTAGGTGTGAGATTCGTGATTGCGTGAGTTCCCCTTTAGTGCCTTCGAGTTGCTTTAGACTATATTGCATATGTTTACTTCTCTCTATCATACATCCTTGCATCTCATCACCGATAGGACTTGCGGCAATTTGAATTGTTTGTTTCCGAGTCTAGGAAAATTTTAGATTGAGTCATGATTGTTTTGTAGAGTGTCTTTGTTTTGTTTTGTTTAGAGTTTGCTCGAGGACAAGCAAGGTTTGGTTTAGGGGTATTTGATCGAGCCAAAAGTGTTATATATTTTGGCCCTCATTTCCTTATCCTTATTCTTGTTTTTAGGCTTTTTCGTGTGTCTAATGGCTCGTTTTGTAATGATTATAGGCATTCAATGGATTTCAGGAGTTGGAAGTGGAAACCGGGACTTTCGGGCGAAAAACAACTCAAAGTTCAGTAAAACAATGCTAGAAGCATAGTGCACGGGTCCCTTACCTGTGCATTACCCGTGCACTGGGTGAAGAGATGATTGAAGAGCATGTGCAGGTAGCATACCCGTGCACTACCAGTGCAAATACCCAAACCAGAAAGCAGGTAAGCAGTGGAAAAAAGACTACACAGGTAACTACGCGGGTAGCATACCCGCACACTACCCTCGCACTACGTGTTCCAGCTATGCAAAAGTCTCATTTTTAGCCATTTTAAGAAGGGCAAAGTCATCCTTTCAAGCCTAGATCATACCCTAGCCTCCCAAGCATATAAATACACCATTTTTCTCATTGAAACTCTTTTTCCTCTCCTCTCATCTTCTCTTCTCTTCCATATCCTCTCTTCCCTTCTCTCACATACCATTTTCTCTCCCCAAGAGCACTTCTATCCTAATTCCTAACCACTAACCTTAGACCTAATATCATCGTCACCATCTCTACTCAAAGAGGCTATTAGGAGGTAGGATTCAAGCTTCAAGAAGGAGGAGTTCTTCATGGCTCTTTTCTATCTCTTATCTCCTAGCATTCATTTTGTATTTAGCATGAGTAGATAATTCCCTTTGTGGGAGTTGATGTAATTAAACTTGAATTTTGGGCTTTCCAACATATTATGACTATTTAATCTATTTTAGTTCCATTCATTTGTTCTTAATGTATTTAACATCTCTTTGAATTAAGTAGGCATTCCAACTCTTGGTTTATTGATTGATGTTTAATATCTTGAATGTTTATTAATTTGAATTTGGTATCTTCTCAATTGGGTAGGCATTCCAACTCCCAAATAAAGTTGGTATCGGATTAAGAATCTCCTTGGGTTGAGTAGGCATTCCAACTCTCAATCTTAGTTGAGATACACAGATTTAGGTAACTAAACAAGATAGTTTGAATGGGAGGGATGTGTTGTGAGCACACCAATCCGACACTTCCCGGCTAAAAATGTGGAATGGGTGGATTGTGAACATTCCAATCCAAGCCATCCCGACTATCTTAATCTATCCAGGCTTCATGTGAAACCCTCTTTACACTCAATAGAGTACACCAATCATTGTTGTGTGGGGAGAGCTGAGTGATCTTAGAATCACGCCTAAAGGTGGATTTAGCCCAAATAGATTGAATCGGTTCTTAATTGATTGATAGGATTGCCCACTATTAGTGTATGATTGCATTGATTCCCACTCATCTCATCATCATTAATTTGCATTCATTCTAACCTAGTTGCATTTAGTATAACTTAACCTAATTGCATTTTAGTTGATAACCTTTTCAAACCATCCATGACGTTTTACTTTTATGCGTTGTAGTATTATTAATCCTAATCTAGCCATCGCTACCCCTAATCCCTAAGGACGATACCCTTACTTGCTATTGCACTTGTTTTGTAACATTTTGAGGCATATGAGGTTTTTATAAATTACTTTTGACGGGCATTTTCTAACGACAAAAACACACCTCGTCATGGGGAGGCATAGACTGTCGTCTCTAATGATATTGTGGATGATCCATTGTCATTTAAACATGCAATGGAAGATTCTGGCAAAGAGGAATGGCTTAAGGCCATGAATCTCGAGATGGAATCCATGTACTCCAACTCAGTCTGGGAACTTGTAGACTTACCAGATTGGATAAAACCCATTGGATGTAAGTGGATCTATAAGGGAAAGAGAGGAGTAGACGGGAAGGTAGAGACCTTCAAAGCAAGGCTAGTGGCAAAGGGTTATGCCCAAAAGGAGGGGGTCGATTATGAAGAGATCTTCTCGCCAGTAGCTATGTTTAAGTCTATTCGGATTCTCTTATCCATTTATGCCTATTTTGATTACGAAATTTGGCAAATGGACGTCAAGAATGCATTTTTAAATGGCAATCTTGATGAGAGCATCTACACATGTAACTAGAGGGATTTGTGTCTCTAGATCAAGAGCAAAAGGTTTGCAAATTGCAAAGGTCCATTTATAGACTAAAGAAAGCATCTAGATCTCGGAACATGAGGTTTGATAATGCTATCATAATCTGTGACTTCGAGCTAAACTTCGATGAGCCTTGTGTTTACAAGCGCATCATTGACAAGAATGTAGTTTTCTTAGTCCTATACGTAGATGATATCCTACTCATTGGGAATGACGTATGGGTATTGTCAGAAGTAAAGGGATGGCTGGATAGTCAATTCCAAATGAAAGATTTGGGAGAGGCGAGTTATGTTCTAGGGATCTAATTAATTAGGGATCGTAAGAACAAACTCTTAGAATTGTCTCAGTACATCTTATATTGACAAGATACATGTGCGATTTTCGATGCAGAACTCCAAGAAAGGTAATTTACCTTCTAGGTATGGAGTTCACTTGTTTAAGGAATAGTGTCCTAAGACACCTTAAGAAGTTGAGGATATGAGATATGTTTCCTATGCGTCAGTAGTAGGCAGTCTTATGTATGATATGTTATGCATGAGACTTGACATCTTCTTAGCAGTGGGAGTAGCCAGTAGGTTTCAGTTCAACATAGGATTGGATCATTGGGTTGCTGAAAAGGCCATTCTCAAGTATCTTCGGAGAACGAGAAACTATATGCTAGTATATTCTGGGCAGGATTTGATCCCGTTAGGATATACAGATTCTGACTTTCAATCAGATTGAGATTCTAGGAAATCCACGTCTGTGCCAGTATTCACCCTTGGTGGTGGAGCCATAGTATGGAGTAGTGTTAAGCAATCATGTATTGCTGACTCCACCATGGGAGCCGAATATGTAGTAGCTTATGAAGCATCTAAAGAGGCTGTCTGGCTCCGTAAGTTCTTGACTTATCTGGAAGTTATTCCGGACCTGGATAAGCCCATCACACTTTATTGTGATAACAGTGGTGCTGTGGCTAATTCCAAAGAACCAAGAAGCCATAAAAGAGGGAATAATATAGAGAGGAAATATCATCTCATCAGAGAGATAGTGCAGAGAAGGGATATTACCGTGACCAAGATAGCGTCGTTGGACAATCATGTTGATCCATTTACGAAGACCTTAACGACTAAAGTGTTTGAAGGTCACCTGGAGGGTCTAGGGTTACGAGATATGTCTCACTTGCTTTAGTGCAAGTGGGAGATTATTGGGGTTTATGCCGTAAAACTTGTAATTTGTAAATGGGAATGAAACATTAATAAAAGGAGTAGTTTGTTCATTCTATAAATTTGTCTCATACATTTATATCATGTGTACTTAACATCCAAGATTGCCAGATGTAATCTCTGGGTATATAAGTGTCATATACAGAGGAATTATGTTTGAGATGAGCAATCTAAAGAGTCTGTAGATAGCAAATAGAGCTGTGTACTTTATTTGTGGTTAATCTACAGATGCTGTCCATTCCGTAATGTATGGTGGTCTTATCCTTGACTATTCATATGGTGATATGAGAATGGAAGCACCTTAAATGATGTGATCATATAGGACTGGGCCATGATCTATATAAATCTCTCACCAAGATCCGTTACATGATGAGATTCATATGTATAGACTAATGATGGCTATATATGTGTGATCTTAATCCTGAGTGTCTTATCGACTCCTTCATGTTAGATCGTGGTTTTTGATATACCATGGGTGAGATCGAAGTTTCATTCCTGATCAATAACTTCGTATGTTGGAATCGCGGTTTGGCTTGTGGCTGGGAAGGTCTGTACACAATAGTTGAATCCACTCATTCTTGCGAGAAGTAGATAGTAGTTCCCTTAAGGGTTGATTCGGGGCTTGAACAATATGAGCGCTCTTTTTCTTCCGTAAAGGAAGTTAGGATTTATTGTTCATTAGAGAATCAATGGTACTTAATGGAAAATATATAATTAGAGGGGTATAACAGACTTTATGACCTAGCTCTAATTATGAACAACTTGTGGAGGATCATATCGTATGCAATAGCTATATCGATGGACAAATGTAATTTCAGTTGTGTAAGAACATCTACAGTTACGAGAGTGTAGCCTTACGTTTTGGTGGAGTAACTCTAAGGTTAATAATCATGAAATATTATTTAAAGAGTTTAATTGATTTTTGTAAGGATTATTGGAGCTCAAGACTGTGGGTCCATTAAGTCCTATTGTTAGCCCGGAACGTTAAAGGTAACACGGGTCATGGTTAATTAATTAGATGGCCTAATTAATTCTGTTACGAAAGTAACAAGAAATTTATTCAGGGAATTAATTAAATGATGAGATTAATTAATTAAGATATTAATAATTAAATTAATTAAATAATTAGACTATTTAATTAATAAATTAATAATTGAGAATTGTTAATTAATTATTAATTAAAGGTTACAGGTTCGAACCACGACTGAGACAAAGGATAAAATAATAAGATTATTTTATTTCCTAACTAGGTCAAGTGTTCAAGTCTTAGTGAACTAGGGTTATGTGGGATTTAGAATCCTATACTAACTTGGTCACTAAAATACTAATTATCTTATTTTAAATATATAGAGATATATTTGGAAAAGGATTAATATCTTGTTTTAAAATATATAAAGATATATTATAAAAACAAAAGAGACAAGAGATATATGACAACACTGTTGTTGAAACACACAAAAGAAAAAAAAAAGAAATAAACAAGTCAAGGGTGCATACGGCCAAAAAGAAAAACAAAAAGAAAAAAAGAGGTTTTTTTTTTAATTTTTGATTCAAAGTTGGCCTAATTCTCGAAACACAAAGCCAGAGTTGTTTTTTGTTGTTTCTTAAACCTCCATACAGTCTTTCGAATCTCGTGACGTGCCCACACGCAGTTGCTGGAATCTAAGAGATAAAGAGGAAGATCTAGTGGTACAAATAGGAAAGCAACATCAAGAAGTTAAAGAACAAAGGAGTTAGCCTTGAAGTATGATTTCGAATCCTACCTTTTATTTATTCTTATATACCGTACATGGTTTTAAAGTCGTTTATAAAATTATTTTAAAAAGTTTTAAGAATCCCTTCCGCTGCGCGACTGTGGGGCTTACATGTTATACCTATTGTATCCCTAGTTCTGGTAACCTTGGTTGTTACTTGCATTATTGTTGTTGCTCTAGGAGAAATTAGGGTGATTTCTCCAACTAGGATTGTAACTGTTGGAGTAAGGGTCATTCCTCTACCTATGGAATCCTCCTAGCAGTTGAGCTTCTTCTTGCCCCATCTGTCCCTCAGCTCCATTCACTGTATCCTCTGAGATTTGAATAACTTGGGTTGTTGGCTTGAACATGTTCTTCACCAAGTCTTTCACTAACTACATCTCCTTGGCCATTCTAGACATTTCTATTGATATGCCCGTGCTTCCACCAATCTCTAGCCTTCCACCACTCCTTGTATTCGATGTCCTCTGCTATGAGTTCTGGGCCAACTTCTCTAAAATTTCATAAGCTTCCGAAGCTCTCTTAACCGATATTGTCCCCCACAAGCATTGTCAACCATCATTTAGGTGATAGCAGAGAGACCTCCATAGAATGAAGTGACATTCAACTCGTCCGGGTAAGTGTGTGGTGGAACTTGTGCTAGCAATATATGGAAACTCTCCCAAGCCTCGTGGAAGGGCTCCCCATCTTCCTCACTGAAGGTAGCAATCTTTGTCTTCAAGTCTCGTGCCTTGGCAGCCAGAAAAAACTTATTATAGAACATTTTGTACACTTGGGCCCATGTTGTTAGTGACCCTGACCTTAGTGCCATATACCATTGTTCCGCCCTTTCCTTCAAACAATCCTGAAAACATCGAAGATGTAACTGGTCCCTTGAAAGTACTGCATTCCTTGATACTATTGGAAATGTCTCGAGTACGGCATTGTATTCCTTCATTAACAGTAAACAATCCTCAGTTGGTAGCCCAAAAAATGAAGGAAGGAGATTTATGTGCATACCCTTCAGTTCATATTGCCTTGCCACATCATCCAGAATAATTGTCGTAGGCTGTTTGTTTCCTATGGATGGAAGAGTATATTCTCCGATAGTGAGCCCCAATTCTTCTTCAAGATTGGTCTCCTGTTCTTCAGGTGGTAGTGCTGGTGGTGCACCTTCTGTCATCTCTTTTTCAAAACAATTATCTTCAAATTGCCAAATCAATCTTCTAATCTGGTGAACGTTATCAACTGCTAGAACTAATTCACCTCTCGAAGAACGTCTTCCGTGCATGTACCTATGCACCTGAAATTGCAAAACCACAAACACAAACAAGGTAAAAGAAACTAAAACCATAAATAACTAAACTAAAGCTAAACCAAATCACTACTATGCACATCGATCCCTGGCAACGACACCATTTTTTGACACGGCTTTTTGCCGTGTATGCAATATCAAAACAAATTTATGAATCCCAAGATGCACTCTAACTGTATAAAACGAATATGTGGGAAGTAGGGGTATCGTTGCACATGGATCGATCTAACAAGCAATGACTAGATTACACCCTAGCACTACAAAAGCAATAAAGTAAATGAGATGGTTTTGATTGAGCTAAAATAATAACTAAAAAAATGCACTAATATTAAGCTAAAGCAAAAACTAGACTAAATGATAGAATATGATGAGAAATATGGGATTTGATGCAATTTCATACAAGAACGGTGGGTGATCTGTCTCTTATGACCAATTCGATTCTATATAGGGCTTAACTTCCTAACTTGAGTTTCTGGGATGGCTCGGATTGGAGAGCTCACAATCCACCCCTTTCACTCTCACTTTGGATAGATTTGGTGGCCGGGATAGCTTGGATTGGAGATCTCACAATCCACCCCATTCAATCTAGCCGGGATATATTGGATTGGAGAGCTCACAATATATCCCTTCCGATTCAAGTGAGCTTGTTATAACACCTTAGGTGTTGATGGTTAAAAACATTAGTTGACATTAAATTCTGGTCAAGAGTTAGAGTGCCTACTTAACCCTCTTAGACATCACAATTCGACCTCTACAATGGATTGGGAGTTGGAGTGCCTACCCAACCCAAGGTGTGTATCAAATGCATTAAGAACAAACTAAACCTCTATGTGAAATGGGAGTTGGAGAGCCTACCCAATTCACAAAGAATTTCAATAAAAGATTAATTACTCAAGTAAGTTAATCAATCAACAAGAATTAAGAGTTTGAGAGCCTACTTAATTCAAGAGAGGATTAAACACAATTAAGCACAATGAATGGCACTATATTGATCAAATCTAAATACGGTGGAAAACCCACTATCCATGAATTATTTACATCAAACTCCCAAATTTGGGTTTAGTCACTCATGACAAATGCAATCAAATAACAAGGAGAAAAAAGATAGAGAGAACCCATATAGAGACCTCTTTTCTTAAAGCTCGATTCCAATCTCCAAGTGTCCTTGTTGAGTAGAAAATCCAAAAATTGGTGTATGGGTTATGGATGATTAAGTGAGAAAGTAATTCCTAGATCTGGAGAGAGAAAATGTGATGTAAATGGGTATGTGATTGTGTGGCTGAAATCAGAAATGAATCCTTATTTAGGCTTCCCCAAAATAAGTCTGATTGCTGATGTGGAGTCTTAAAAATGCATGTAGTGCGTAGGTAGTGCACTAGGTTGGGACCTGCGCACATACCAGCTCACTGGCTGTCTTCAGAACATCAATCTTCTGTTTGCTGGTAACTACGCTGGTAGGATCAGGGCAGTACCAGTGATCTGGGCACTTGCATATTTTTGTGTGATTTATGATCTCCAATTTGCTAGTTGGTGCGCTGTTGAGATCAGCGAAGTTCTGGTGCTTTGGACTATGCGGGTGGTGCGAGGGTAGGGTACCCGCGCACACACCAGTTCACTGCAGCTATCTTCTTGCTTCATTTCGCTTGTTTTTTGCCTGAATTATTTACTTTCTTCCCCAAAGCCAGAATTACATCTATTGCCTGCAAACATGATAAAAGAGCCCATAAGGTACGAAAACAAGCTCGAAAACAAGACAAAGGACAAGGAATGAGGGCCAAAATATATAATAATTTTGGCGCAATCATCGATTTGTTACCAATTTTTTTGATTAGTCAATATTAAAAATTACCCAACACAATACAAAAATAATCAACGAAATTAAAGTGCGGAAAACATTAAAGACACGTTGATTTGTTTTACGTGAGAAAACCACAAAAGGGTAAAAACTCATGGCCTATCCTTTTAGCCACACACGGTCCTCAAATCCACTATTTGAATGAAAGTTTACAACCAAGGTTGACATCTAGTCACACCAATCTTGATCACTAACCCTTTCACTCTACCCAACCGGACTTTAATACTGATCCTAGACCAATTGCTTGTGCACTACACCCGTAGTCACAAGACTTAACTCTCAAAGAAGAGATAAACACGCGTAAGTTAATATGTGAATATTCTAAGTGCAAATAATGCTAGGCAACACTAAAAGTTTATCTAGAGATTAAATGATGACAATAAATGCAATCATAGATATCAATGTCTATATGAATGCTCATAAAGACCTAACTAGATAAAGATATGAGAATCTAAAATCTAGTCATCAAACAAAGCCAAATCAACACAAGTTGTCATAAAACATGACAAAGACAATTAATTAGCAATTAATAAATGCAATCGATAAGTTCTAATCAACAATGGCTGAATGCAATGCATAAAGACTTAGTTAGAGGGCAATAATGTCTTAAATGCAAGCTATCATAATACAAACCCAATCATATAAGGAAACTCATAAAGATATGCAATAAAGAGAGTTCTAGCATTTAATCAACTAATAAATGCAATAAAAACACAATCTTGGAAAGTATGAACAAATGACAAAGATGGAGTTTTTGTTCAACTTACCAAGTCAACTAATGATGAAGACCCATGCCTTAAAGATGCTTAGAAATGCATGAAGATGATGTGTTTTGGGTTTAGAGAGTTAATGAAACACTCTTGAAGGTGACTCTTTCTCTCTCTAGAATATAGATTTTGAAGCTCTCAAACAGCCAAGAGAATGAGAGGATCAATATAAATGAATCCCTAAATGAAACGGCATCGTTTTGGGAAAATTTTTAAAAATTTGCCTTGGCCGCTGTACACCCGCTGTATGTAGGGCGACTGTACCTCGGGGTCACCAGGAAATTTCCAAAAAACGGTTGTACGAAAGGAAACTCACATGCGACTTACCAGTGGAGACATACTAGACCAAATCCGCTGTTCACCTGCTGTTCACCCGCTGTACGTAGGGTGAGTTTACAACTGTTTGGACTAGAATGGCATACGACAACGCATCAGCTCTAGTTTCGAGTGCCTCAAAATGTAACCAAACGACATTGATAAATATCATATATTATATCGTTAGAAAGGTATGGATGTATACTTTCTACTCCTTTTTACAGAATAACTTTTTGATAAATGTATAAAGAGTTATGGTCATTTGAGTGACTAAAGGTCAGATTCAGACAACAACAGAGATGCCTTGTTGTAGCGGTCACTTTGGAGATTTCAAAACCAATCCAAACAGTCATGAAATATTATGAATAATATACCGTTGGAAAGCTATGGTTGTCTAGTTTGTCTAGAATTTTTCAAAATACAAATTGAATCATTGTATAAAACGTTATGGTCACAAGACCATACAAATGTCAGTTTTGAAAAATACTTAAATCATTGAAAACCAATCTTTCGAAACTGGACACATTACTCCAAATAACCAAACCAAATCTAACACAATTAACCAACATACACACAACAAGATATCACATAATGAAATGCAATGCATGATCATGGAAACACAAATGCAAGAGTAATGGAGATGCATGTAAATGTGTATGTGCAACTAAATCTCTTTAAAGAGTCAATGTCAAGTAAACTACCTATTGAAACTCATGAGATGACTGGAAGCATTTCTTTGAGAAACCACACTTGGAAATCCTATGCTACCCATTACACAAACATTCCTAATGTTATTTGTCATGAAATAAACCAATCATAAAAATGAGGTTGTTACAGATCTAACTAGCAATGATTAAATCAAACTCTAGCACTAAAAATGCAATAAAGTAAATTGATTGATTGGTTTAGAAAATTAAAGAAATGATTAACTAGTGCAAGCCCATAAAGAAACTAATTAAACTAAAACTAAAAAGCAACTAAGTTAGTAGGTGTGTGAATGAATGATAATGAACTAAAGAGTTGATGGATCCAGTAAGCAAACAATGGGCGAAGCAAGAACTCTCATGAACTTACATTAATCTATTTAACAAATCTAGAGTGATAGAATTGGTTGTAGTGTATAGCTTGACCACCCAAAAGTGATTTTCACCTTAATGCACATCTATCAAATTAAGAGACTAATCGCTTTATATTGTCACTAACCCAGAGTGTATAGAACTGGTGCTTAATCTCTCACAAGTTATTAACCTAGACTGTATAGAATTGATTACCCATTTGAGATTAGATAAGAGTTGAGATTATAAAGCCCGGATCTCACTTGAGAAGTGTACTCTTGTTTGACCCTTCTATTCAATTGAGCTTAAGAAAACCAAATAGAGTGTATACATAGTCATCTAATCAAATAATTTCTCCACAAACAAGCAAAGAGAGGAGTGTACAATCAAATACCCATTTGTTTTGAAATCAATTAAATCAAAGAATGAAACATACTTGATAGATTCAAATATAGATATAGTTCATACAAAGCCCAAAGTTCACAAATGAATCACTTCAACCCCTTAGTGGGGATTTAGCTACTCATGATCATAAACATAACAAAACAAAAACTAAGAGAAAAGATAGAGAATAGACCCATGTAGAGATTCACCTTCCTTGAAGCTTCAAATCCAATCCTCTAGTGTTCTTGATCAGTAGAAATCAAGGAAATTATGTGGGTTTTTGAATGATGATGGGAGAGGTAGATTCCTAGATCTAGAGAGAGAAAATGATCTAAAATGTAAGTGTGGGTGTGTGGGAATAATCACAAGAGAGTCTATTTATATCATTTTCCAAAATGAGTCTGAAAAGCTGATGTAGGTGAATTTTCTAGTGCAGTGTGAGGGTCTGAATTCCCTATGCGTGTATGTATGACTGATAGCTCACTTTTTATGTCTTCTGGTCTGGGCAATGTGCACGGGTGATACCCGTGCAGTTACCTGTGCACTGAGATCTTCTCCAAATTCTTCTTCCGGTGCACGGGTAATTGCACGGGTGGTGCACGGGTATGCTACCCGTGCACTTTGGCGTTCAATACCCCCATTTTTGCACCACTTGTCATCTTTTGATCCCGCTTCTTGATTTTTCACCTAATGTCTGCAATATCAACAAAAGAGCCATAAATACACATAAAAATACCCAAGAACAAGACAAAGAGAAAGGATATGAAGGCCAAAATGTATGACATTTTTGGCTCGATCAAATACCCCCAAACCAAACCTTTGCTTGTCCTCGAGCAAACTCAACACAAAACAAAGACATAAGACTGAACAAATACGACTCGATCTAAAAATTCCTAGACTCAAACAATTAATTCAAGTTGCCGCATGTCCAACCGGTGATGAGATGCAAGGATGTGTGATAGAGAGAAGTAGACATATGCAATATAATCTAAAGCAACTCGAAGGCACTAACGGGAAACTCGTACAACATGAATCCCACATCTAAGAGCGCTCTCGTATCGAGAACTTCTCACTCTCACACTTTGAGAGTAATTCGCTTCGACTCTATCGTCACATGGAGTCTCTCTTTTCTTACCGCTCCGAGTCCTAAGTTCATACTTGTTAACAGAAATTTTGCTCAGGGCGAGAAATCTCGGTTAACACCCTCGAGACCACTATCACGTAGGTGGTGGCTAAGGTTAAACGTATATGTGACAGTGTCTAGTAATATGACAAGGAATATTGATACTATTATCCACCAAAAAGAATCAAAAATACTTTCTTTATTAATAATGTGTGATCTGCAAATCTCTCTTAAATTGCTCTCAATTTTCTCTAAGGTGTAGTCGGGTACTTGTCGCATGCCTGTCGAAAAGTAGTCCCTTTTTCTGAAGGCCGAAGTCCTTCTTTTATACATTGTCTTCATAGGTTAAACTAATTGATTCCCCCCTTGATTTTCTCCATCCCTTCCCTCTTATCGGACCAGATTTTAAAATGTCATTGACTTTGCGTTAATGGCTGAGTTGAGAATATCTTGGTGGAGATCAATTTGTTTCCTGTTTGGACTCTGTTATTTGTTCTGTACGTATGTAATGTCTTAAGATATGATACAGTGTATTTTCATGTTTTGTTAGCATGATCCCCCATAGAGGTTGTTGAATATGGTGTATATTATGGTGAGGTACATCAGATAGTGAGGTTGATCAATGTCTTAGCCCCGATATTCAGGCGCTTAGTCTAGCCAGGAGCTAGGTTTGACCTCCCTTGATCTTTTGGAGCTAGGTACGGCCTCCTACGGACACCTTGTTAGAATTATGCTCAATAGCAAGAGTGTAATATTGTAATTGACAATCTTTTCATATTAATAAAGTATTTTCTGATTCTTACAAATACTTATAGCATTTATTATTATAATTGTCAAGGTAAATAATCATAAGGTCAAAAGACTATGAGAAATGAAGAATTGTTCATACATCCGGATATGTGTGAGGTAGACACAATTCTTTAGTTAGTCTTGAATAACGTTCAAAACATAAGTTAAAGGTTGGGCACCTCTATCTTGATAAAGTTGTAGAATTCTTTTACTAGCATTTGAGTGGGATCAAATGAGTTATGATGAGTCTAAAATCATCAAAAGGTTTTCGAGTTAAAGAATCTAGTGCACTGGGTGCATTGAACAGGATCACAATGAAATACTTTATCTAGAACCGTCACTAGATATAAGTCTTTTCATTATTAGGACAATCGGAGAGTCGATCTTAATCCTAAGATAAATGATGGACTTATGGTTGCAAGTGTTATCATTTGAGCTATCAATGAGTACGATTATATAGCATAGTCTATCCTCGATAGTTTGGTGGTATTCATTTGTTAATCGATAGAGGACTTCATTTATAAATATGGACATCGTGGCTCCATTTATTAAATGAGAGTATAATATCATCATATGGATGTTTTGAGGTATTGGATATTAAATCTCAACGTTGAGTTTTCAATAATGATTATTGAAGACATGGCTTCTAGACAAGTCAAAATATCCAAGTTCAAAATGTGGTCATATGAGGAAATATGGTAACTTGGAGAGCTATAGGCGGTCTATGAGCTCTTGGCGATTACTGATATTATTCACGAGGATACACCATCTCCTATAAGATTGTCTAGGGTATGAATGAGAAACATCTCCTTATTCTATCTTTATGTAAGAGTTCAATTTTAGCTCTTTAGTGGAATGAGTTAAAATTAATAGATCGGACCTAAGTGAATCATTTGTTAATTGTGATTAGGTTATGTCTATTGAAGCTTAAATTTAGATAGCCCGCCAAGATCCACAATCCACACGTACTTGCATGGATCACTTGATATATTCTACCGGACCAATTTATGGGTCCATCTAGAATTGCATTTAATATATTAAGAACATAATATGTCTATTATTTATTTAATGGGCTGCTCTATTATATTAATATATTAAAAGGAGACATGTGGGCTTGTTTCTTTTAGTAAGAATAAGTCTGGTTCATATGTGGGCTTTTATTTAAAGTCTAATGGATTAAATAAAATAAAAAAAAACAATATTAGGCCCATGTATATATGGTATGGGCGGCAAGGCTAATAAAATAGCCCAAGATATTATTTTATTTTATTGTTTTGATTAAATGGAAATTAATTAATTATTTAATTAATTAATAGTTTAAATCAAAATCTTTTCCTGATCAGTAAATAAAATACTATGTGTTGGATTAGGGTTAGAATTCTTTTAAGTGATAGGAGTCCTAATGTGGTAAGGATTAAGTCCACATACACTCCATACCACACAAAGAATTCGTCCACCCTAGTCCTATAAGGGTTAGGATTCTTAAATTGATAGAAATTAGGGAAAAGCACAATTCCTTTTCAAGTAAGGAAATTGGCCAACCCTAGATTTCCTACACAAAGAATTCGGCCAACCCTATTTTGAGAAGGAGAAATTTCGGTCACCTTATAAATATAAGGTGATAAATTTCGGCCACTAAGAAGCTTGAGTGAGAGAGATTTTTGTTTGCTTTGAAAAATAAAAATCTTACTCAATACACATAGAATTTCAGCCAAGAGAGAAAAAGAAAAATAAGTTCTCATTCGATAGTGCACTTGCAAGCCTTTAACATCAAAAGGTTTTGTGCACACTTTCGATTTAGGGTTACGCGAGTTCCAATCATATCGATTGTGAATTCAAAAGTGACCGGAACTATTTTTTTAGGCTCTAGGTGTTTTGGGATTGAAGATCAGGATCAGAAGTTCCATACATCCATTCTCAGGTAAGCAATTCAAAGAAAAAAGGGAGACCATGCTCCTAGGTGATTCACGTACGTGCTAGGATTGAAGATCTTGCGGATTACCATCGATGTAAGTCAATCGGATCACGCGACAAGAGGTGTTTAACTCTAACCGTATATTTGTGTTTAATTAATTAAAGGGTTAAGGTTCAAATCTTTAGAAAAATTTTAAACTATACGAAAATCTACTTTTCGCCTTCCGCTGCGGTTTTAGTTAAATTTTCCCTACAATTGGTATCAGAGCCTGGTTGTACCCTTTAATTAATTAACATATATATATATATATACGTGAATCTATTTCTTTTATTATGATTATGCATGTTTTAGAAAGAGATGGCACTCTAGGTATTCGCATATATAATTACATGTCGAATGTATGGATTTATATATGTTGTTATAAAGTGAATTGTTATTGCTCAATTTTGGTCCTAGATTTTCCATGTAATTTTTGTTTAGGAATTGTAACAAGAAGGGTGGCCTATTATCGTTACAAGTTCCTTCTTGATAGTTGCTTTTTTAATGTATTAAAAATACTGCAGTTTTTTAAGTGCAGTTTTTTATTTGTAAAAAAAAAAGTACTGCAGTGGTTAAAAAAAAAGGGTGCAGCTGCGCTTGTTGCGGTGCAGCAGCGCGCGACCCAAGCATAGGGTGGCCGTGCGGCAGCTCATGCCCTTGCATGGGCTAGGCGTGCGCATGGGCTGCTATGGTGATCTTTGGGCGCGCGAGTTTCGTGCGCGAGATGGTCGCTTGAAGTCTTTTCCGCCAAGAAAGGAGTTTTTGTATTCCGTACAATTGTAATTTACATGCTTTCCTAGGATGGACCAAAATTGTGGCTCTTTATTTTTATGTATAAATATTACAATATTTGTTATTGTATGATAACATGTCATATAGAATAGGAGTGCCACTCATATATCTCTTTTGGTATGAACATGCATTGAATGATTTAGGTATCTAATTGGCATCTAGATAACTTGATAAAATCATTCTTTGGAATTTAATCACACGCCTTAAATAATTGAGTGGGAGAAGGTGTGTTAGAACGCCTATTGCCTCCAAGGTTAGTTGAGTTTTATTATTTTTGGTAATCCCCCCAAGGGGGGTCCATAAATGGAATTTAACAAAATACTTTCTTACAAGGATAGACTAGACAATTGACTTAAACGAAATCTACTCCCCAAGGAGGGATTCTCGTGAGAGAAA